>JACMZG010000008.1:35169099-35474099 GCA_018340805.1 Microvelia longipes | reverse complement strand
AAACAACAGAACAAGAGCAACCAGTTTCTCCCTCCCCATACGGAACTGAGACTGAAACCCCAAATACAGAGAAAAATCAGGACAATAATTTAGACGACTCTAGTGATGTGAAGTACCAATCTAGTGAGACAAAGTACGGATCTTGTGATGTGAAGTCCGAATCTAATCTAGCAACGTATGGATCTAGTGAAGTTAAGTGTGAATCTAATTTAGAACAAATAGGTGAAGTTTATGAATAGAAATCAGACAAGGCTGTTAGATCTACAAGAAAATTTAAATTAATGGTGAAATAAATTTTATAAGTCCACCAACCATCAAATAAGCTTTAAGTATTAGTTTTCTATGACCATGATTAAAGTCAAGAGTTTAGCCATAATTAAAATGTATCCTTACAAGAAACAATGCTCTTACTGAAGAATAAACTAAAAAAAACAATTAAGTGGGAGAGGATTGTTAATTAATTGCATTGTGTGTTTCCATCAGTCACATTCAGAGTGACTCACATAAGAGTTTTAAGTGCCTTGGAGATTATCTCCCCCGGAAAAAAATCAGTCACATTGTTCCCTTTTCACTATTCCTACAGCTAATAACATTCTTTATTTATTTTAATAATTTATTAGCATATCATGTTGAGCAACACTTGAATGAAACAGTACTCCTAGATAGTATTGCTTATGGCCTAAACTTGTAAGAAATTATAAAAATCTTAAATCTGGTCTTGGTCATATTTAAGACTTAAATATTTACTTCTTAGCCTAAAAAATAAAGTGACCTTATACTGTTTTTTATTAAATTTTATTTTCAAAAATAATTCATGTTAGTGACTTGATTAAAGTATTTAATAAACGTGACTTTTAATGACTAAAGGGATGAACTCATATTGTTTTCCTTTTCTTTTAAATTGCCATACTCAATTTTTTTTGCTAAAAAGTTATACATGATATAGGTTATTCATACAAATGTTTAAGCCATTTTATCTCTAGCTTTTAGTTCCTTCAACAAAGAATACTAGAAATATACAATTTATGTAGTATAAGTTAAACGAATAAGTTACTAAACTAAATGAATGAAGGTACTAATAGACTTTAACTCCCGAGATATTCTCTAATTTAAGTTTTTTGAACTCTTGATATTAAATAGTTATAAGTTTGACTTTTTAAACATTATTGTTCCAATGACACTGGCTTTTAATTTAAAACATTGACTTTAAATGTATAATTAAGAATGTAAAGAGAACGTCCGCCCTTATTTTTGTGTGCTTTTATCAGTCACATTGCTTCCATCTCACAGCTAATAATATTCTATATTTATTTCAATAATTTATTAGAATATAATGTAGTGCAACCTTTAAATGAAATGGTATTCCTAGATATTATGTAAAACAGGATCACAGTGCCCCTCCATTGATACTCTATTAGGTAATAGAGTATCAATAATTATATACTGACCTTGACACCACTGATTTATTTATTCTAAATAAATGATCACCCACATTAAACTTAACTTTGAGCATTGCGGTTTCCATTGTAACCTAAGGTGCTTCTCTCAGGGGTTACCCTGCAAGCCTCTAAATGGGCATTATTATGATGTTATGTTATGTATTATTATGTTGACACAGGACATTGCATTCCTCAGTATATTATTGAAAAAAATAATAATAAATTATTATAAATAATGTCAATATTATATTTTTTAAGTTCAAATATTTAAATTTTGTAAATATAAAATTAATAAAAACCATTGTTGTATAATTCTATTCAATACTTTTTCTAGTAAGGCCCTATATCCTTTTATTTCATTGAATTAAGTTAATTAATTCCTACAACTTTCATCCAATTTGGTACACTGCTTATGATGTGTTACTGTTAATTCCTTTTTTAATATATCATTTGATACTACCGAGTTTTGGAACAGTTCCCAGATGTAGCATTGCATTTTGCTTGTTACATTTC
Source organism: Microvelia longipes (assembly GCA_018340805.1). NCBI lineage: Eukaryota > Metazoa > Arthropoda > Insecta > Hemiptera > Veliidae > Microvelia > Microvelia longipes. Next base: position 35,472,147 of record JACMZG010000008.1, on the reverse strand, counting down.
CTAGGTGTCTCTCACACTATTATATTGTGCCTTTTTTAATAAGTTGAACTTGAATTTTTTTTGGTGACTATGAACTAGCCCCAATATCTTTCATAAAATAACCAATTATATTTCTAAATTTATATACACCCTGGCAACTATTGGCTATGTCAGCTAGATTTATAGTAATAAAATTATTTTTTCTCCCTTTCTTTTTATTGTAACCTAATGAAAATGGTTCACTGTTGTTTTTTTTCTATTGCAAAAAATTACTAATAGTAAAAAGAAGTTTTTTAAATATGAGACGTTAGCGCTGTGGCGATAATAATCTGAATGAGAGATGCCTCTGTTCACTGCTGTTAAGGGAACTATTAAGAAGCTGTTCCCCACTCCAGTCAGATAAGATTAGTCAGCATTCAGTTGAAAACCTCTGCTTCTAACAATATCTTTTAGACTCAAAAGGAAAAAATAATTCCTTCTCATCTGTATTTTTTTGTCTGTTAATTAATCTTGGTAATATTTAGATGGCCCATTTTTATTTCTTGATTCTTATTGTCTTATATTTATTTTTTGCCCTCAGGTTTGTAAGTACCTTTATTTGGTTCAGTACAGTCTTTCTAAACAGCTCTATAGTCTCTGGTTGAAACCTGTTTTTTTTTATCATTACATGCTTAAAGCTATATTTTTGAATAGACCTTAATTTGAACCCTTAATAAGTTTTTTAAACTTACCAGATGGCAGGTAAGTTTACATTTCATTCAAATAATTTAAATGGTTTAATCAGTTAATCACATGTCCTCAGCATCTTGCCGATGTAATTAAAAGTCATTTTTTAATGTCATTAAAAAGACTGTTTCAGGATGCATCATTAACTGCTAAAATATATCTTCTGGCACGTCGATAATTTAGCCACTACTATTTATTATAACCTGAGTTAATTGATTAAATCAATAAATTAATTGAACATAAACTTTCTGGCCATTAGAAGTGTTCTGTGGAAGTTTAGAGAACACAAAGGTCCCGCGAGCACTTTGAGTTTGAAGCATGGCTTTAGAAAATAGAAAAAGTTAATTTCAAACTGAATGTGGGTAAAAAACAGGAAATTAAGCCACGCCCACTCAGATGAAAGGTAGGTCCGCCGCCACACTAGCGTCAACCCGAATCCAAATTTTCCCACCATTGAGTCAACAGTCTAACAGTTTAAGCATCTGTAGTCTCTGTTTTAGCTAATGTTAACACAGACGCTTTAAATGGTCTTAATACTGCAAGTTCAAAATTTTCAGAGAAAAATATAAAATAATAAAATTGTGTTTGTTATAGATTATAGTATAACACATGGCTAAAATCAATTGATAGCCCGCCGAAATCTCCATGCTTTCAACCCACTTTTTTAATCAAAAAAATCCCTTTTTTAAATAACAAAAAATTCCCTACTCTGGCAACACTGTAAGTCAGGTTATGTTTTGAATTTCATCATTTGATTTGATATCGTATTTTTTTAAGTATAAATATTTTATATAGTTTTTGTTTACTTTTTAAGTCTAAATGTTGTATCTTTTAAAGTTTCTGATTAACGAAAACCAAAACGCTGCAATAATTATATGAACTGAGCAGATTGAAATAAAACAAAACGAACTCAAACAGATCAAAATGCACAATAAGGGAAAAAACCGATGCGAGGTTACAACTTTTTAAAACCAGTGTTGCCTTCTAATGATTTTATTTAAAAAAGGTAATTTTTTGTACCGAGATTGGCATGAGGTGGAGGGGGAAGGGGCATGGTCGGTCTGAACCAATAAGATTCTTTCCCTTGCCAATTTTTGGCGCACTGTCAACTGATTTTAGCCGTGTGTTATATTATAAACCCTTGGCTCTTCAAGACAAGAAAGATTTTAAACTAATTAAATGCACTTAATTTAAAAGAAATGAGCAACATGATTATAAATGTTTTAATTCTATATAAAGTTTCATAAATTGGTTACATTACATGATTTAAATTTTACAATTAAACTTTTCAGTCTATACAGTATTTAAAAATAGAATACAAAAAATAATGTTAAATAAAATATTTTTACCAAACAAATAAATAATATACTAAAAAAGTAAATAATAAATACACATTTACATAATTTACATTAGTTTTACAAGGAACAAGATTATTGTAAATTTTGTTTATTTTAATAGATGACTGATTTCTGGTTTAGAACATTTTATAACTTAAATTGCTTCAATAAATAAATAATAAAATGCCATTTTAGAGCCTTTTGGCCCATCAGGGTATTCACCGTTTAGGAACAACCTCAGGTGGCTTGGATCTACTATCCTCTAAGAACTGGAGTTGGCAAGAATATTTTAAATAAAAATACTATTCGTATAATCTTAGAGCATAGCCTCGGCTGCGAACACCAGACCTTTGGTGCCAAAATCGAGTGCCTATACGATCAACGCCACGAGGCAGATTATTGCTTCAATAGTATAAATAATATTACACACGAACCCCTAAGTAAAAGTGTAGTAACAGCTTAACTTAAAGATGTTAGTTTATTTTCTACCAAAGAAACAAGACATTTCTTAGTACCAAATTTTGTTTTTGGACCTTGGAGGAAATCACTATCCTCTCATTTGAAAAAGTGTACATTGTTCTTAGCTATAAATTTAAGCTTACAAATTTTGGAACAGTAAATTGCTTCAGCTTTCTTCTAAAAAGAAAAATATTGCTGAGAATCATTATTAGTATTATTCTGTTATAGTAGCTGGAGTATTTCGTCATCTAGTTGCGACATTTGTTTGGTTATTTTCACAAAAACTAAAATTCAGTTTTTGTTCCTTGTAAAAATAGTATTACAAAGATCTAAATATTTTATATTTATATATTTAATTATGAAAACTAAAAAAAACAACACTCATTACAATAATGTGCTTAAAGAATAACAAGTGTCTAGAATATAATATACTACGCTAAGTGCATTATACCTAGGGTATAGGGCAAACTCTTACATTAAAGCTTATAATGTACAAGTATTACAAACAATATTAAATATTTTTGATAAATATTACTTTTCTACAATTAGGTATTGTCTTTGAATAAGAGATTTCATTACTTTAATAATAAATACTTAATAGAAATTAGAAACAGCTAAAAAGCTAAATGTTTCATCATTTAGAAAGAAATATGAATAACAACGGAGGGTATAACCAGATAAAGTGAGAATAATCAGAACAGTAACACTGAAAAAAAGATCATAAAGATCAAACATGGTCTGTTTAGCAAACATTTATTTAAGACTCCAATTGAACAGATTAAGCTGATGTTTTTTTTTAATTTTCGAGGAATTTTACTTTAAAACAGGGCCGGAAAATGTTTTAAGTTAAACATTTGATATTGATATTATGAAAATTAATCACAATATGTGTTAAAATAAAGGATTGAAATTTTACAATGCAGTTCAAATAAACCAGGTAGACAATGGGATTTTGGATTTTTCATGGGATAGTTGAATGTCTGTCACTATTAGAGAGTCGATTTGTAGAATAATGTACCAAGAAGATGTGTAAATATTTAATTCTTTGCATATTGGAGTTAAGCAGTACTTTTAATCCGAAGCAAAGATTCAATATTCAGTTTAGGTTTAATAAAACCTAAACTGGTTTTAAAGGTTTGATAAAACCTCCAAAAATAAGTTTGCGTTTAAATTGTATGTGCTTCCTGATGATTGAGGGGTCGGCTGTAACAATTTGTATGGTTTGAGTGAACGCTCTTTAATTTCTAAATTTTTCGTGTTAAATTACTGAATAGTAATATTGGAACCTTTTTACCTCTCAAATGAGGGAGGCTTTGGCTTCTGAAAAGAAGTGCAAACAGAGCTACTATTTGTATGATACATTATTTATTTGAAATTTTTGTTTTACTAGTTTGGAGTTGTTTAGATATGCCTTTATGAAATATTTTGGGACAATTATAGTTATGAAGAAATAAAACAGTTAAGGAAACCCAGGGATGTGTTGGTGTCAGATTAAAAGTAACATTTGGCTTCACATTCTAAAGAACTCACCCTTTACACCTCTCAGGTACAGTATTCTACTCATACATTAACTATTAAATTAATGTAAATAAATTCAACTATGTGATGATAAAATCAAAATCCCATAGTCCTTTGGTTTTGTTTACATTTTGCCAAATTTCGGTTTTAGCACACAAATATCAGACATATTTTTACTCATTTAAAAAACAATATCAAATTTACACTACTTTAAAGTAAAATACCCAGAAAAACAAAAAAACTAATTTTCACTGTTGCAAAATCATTATCTTCAAACAAATATTTTAGAAAAACACCTCCTTTGGATACATCTGATCAAAACCAGTCAGTCAATACTGGTTTATATCTCCTTTAAAATAATTTCTTGTTTTATAGACTACCTTACATTACCTGGTATAACTAAAATAGAGGATAGTAAACAATTATGTCTTAATAATGATTTGTAGAAAAAACATTACTTTACTATCATAGAGTTTAGGAAAGGGGTCCTGATGACAATTATCACAACCAAAATACACAGGTTTAAAGGGCATCAAAATCTTTGGCATGTTTTAGTTAAATTAAAACAAATATTTGAGCTAAGTTTAGCTAACATAGTAATTGCCTAAAGAATTGTTTTTGTAATATGACTGATTAAATACTTTAAACTTCATACTTATTTCTTTGTTTGCTAATTAGATAAGCAAACATTAGCCAAAGATTAAACAAATAGGTTTAATTACAAAACAGAAAAGAATCAATAATAATAAAAAATAATTTTGAGTAATCTAAAGTAATTCTAAATGCAATTTGAGCAAATAAAATAAATTAATATCAATAAAAATTCACAATAAATTTCATTTAAAAATAAAAATATTTACAATCTAATTATTCTAGATATATTGCATTTTCACTTAAATTTTAGCAACTTTATTTCTAAAATACCACACTAGCAATGTACTTTAAGATTATAAATAAAAAGTATAGATTACAGTTGATATTTAAACTATTAAATTTTAAGCTGATACCAAGGGTTAACATAACTAATGAAAGAAATTCAGGATTGATAAAACACAACCACAGCAGGCAAACGGCCTAATCAGGAAATATTAAGTTTACAGTTTATCAATTAGTATTCAAACAATCTCATTAAGTTTACCCAAAAAACTACTCAAAGCACAGATAATTAATTAATAAATCATGTGTGTGTGTGCTCAAAAGAAAAATAAATTTATCAAATGGTTAATAGTACAACTAAAACTAAATATTTTAGTTAGCAAAAATAACAGGAAGGACACTTCAAAAATGAGATGATAACTAATTAACAAGGTTGCTGAGAAATAGAGAAAGATACTGTTTATTTAATATTAGAATTTAGAACTGTTATACTTGGATTTCAATATGACATGGATCATTAGAGCTCCTTAGTTTGACAGCAAACATGTTTTAAATTAAAAATTAATTAATTTGAATTATTAAGTTTGATTATTATTTACATATTCGTAAAAAACGTTACTCAGGATTCCATCGTCAGAACTTTAACTTAAAAGCTTTTATAAGGATATATCTTACGTAATTACACAAAAGCTAAGCTATATTCTAATTCCACACTATAAGTTAAGCTATACTATTTAAACTTTAAGACTATTTGTAACATAAAAGGAGGATGGATTTGTCCCGGAAATCACACAATACTAACAATAATTATTTATTAACACATTATGATATGATACGGCTTGAATATTAAATTACATACACCATATGGTGTTAATATTGACTAATATAATCATTATTATATAACTAACTATGAAATAAACTTTTAGATATTAATTTATTTACAGTTAAATTTTATTTAAAGTTAACTCATTTAAAATGTATTCTTCAACAATTATAAGGCCTAATTAAAGGATGTACAGTAAATTGCTAAGTAAACAAATTTACATAGCAATTTACAACAAATTTAGAAACATCTGAACTTATCTTTTACAGAATCTCGCTTTGTATAACAAGAAAATATAACAATTTAATAATGTTCATATTTGCTGCAGAGGAAAACAAGAAGAAAAATACTTAAGACAACAAAACAGAAATATTGAGTTACACAGCAACATTACGTAAAATGGTGACTGCATGATTGTTTCTTAATTTCTTTTTCCTAACAATGAATAATTATTTCATTCAGACATAATATGTTATAAGTTTGATTACTTTATTTATTCAACATAATTCTAACTAAAAATGATAAAACTAAATTTGCAAAGTCGAAAAGCTTACATAAACTAAATCAAGATACCAATACTTTAAATAAATTATTTGGACTCATAAAAAAAAGAATAACAATAATTCTTTATAAGGTATTAGTTAGTATTTCACTAGTAGCAAAACTATTGCAGCGTTCAATTAGATAAAACAATAAACTATTACCTTTAAAAACTAGACAAATTAAAAAAAAATAAGAAGCCACTAATTAAATTATTAATAAATGAATTATGATTATGATATGATTAACCTTATAATTTCAAATAGTCATTAATTGATGTCAACTTGAAAAAAATGAATCAGAATAGTTAGTAGCTTTAATTATAAGAATATAATGAAACATTTTTTACACTTGACAAATTTTACAAGCTCTCAATAGGAATAAAATCATCAGAAGCTATAGTAACCTCTAATAAGATAGATCAAAAGAATAGCCAATAAAACCATTAACCAACCAAGAGCGACCATTTGTACCACTTATGCGACACAACTGGTCAAAATATATTAATTTATTTATATATATTTTGTAAGTTAATAATTGTAAACAGGTATTTAGATATAAATAAACGATTTATTTAATTTATTGATAAAGATTTTATCAATAAATACTTAATAATTATATAAAATACTAAATACTTAATAATTACTTGTGATTTCTTTTTAAAGTTATTTTTAAAATGATTTCTTTATAAAGATAGTTACATTTATTGTTTATTTAAAGTACATTTATAGTCTTATTCGACTGTCAGTCATTGATGATGGCCTCAAAGTCAGGACAAAATTACTCAGGTTTATATGTAAACCATAACCACCAACTATTGAGAGACTTTATGTTTCCTTCATCTTAACATCATTAGTTGTTTTGACGGAAATTTCGTGGTATAAACTCACCATGATGTGTGATGACGTAAAGTCATAACCGGTCAGTTATAATTTTTTTATACTATTGTGGTTGACAATATATAAATTGTTTTTCATTCTAGTGTTTTTTTATTAAACATTGTGGTTCTCTCAAAATCTTTATGAAGATGTTAAGAAAATAAATACATCAAAATTAAACCAATACATGAATTTGATTTACATGTTAAAAATATTTAATCTCCAAAAGAGAGAATACGGCCTTCGGCCCGTAGCCGCTACGCGGCGTCGGCCCACCGGGCCGCTTCGTGGCCCGGGGCCTCCCTGTGGCCGCATCGCGGCCACATTGTTGTGTTTTGTATGATGTGTTGTTTCATTATTGTTCTTGTTACATGGCATTTTGCCATGTACCTAGCGAATTTTCACAGCCTCTCCACACAGGCCCGCTTCCCGGGCCTGAGAGGCTTTCTCACAATTTGATTTTACTAATTAAGATTTTATTAATACTTTATTATTAATAGTATGCTATAATATTAAAACTAACAAGCATTATAAACAAAAATATATTCATGATTTATGTTTTTAAATAAAAATACCGTTTCCGTCACTTAGGATCATAGATAAACAATATTAACATAGATGGCTCACTCAAAAGATTTAAAAAAAAATAGTTGATGGGATGCAGGAGGCTCAGTAGTACAGTCTAGTGGTGACAGCGTGAAACTGTCACATATTTTTATTTCTGACATTTTATTTATTTATTTTTATTCAACCAAACAACGAGCTGTTGAGGGTAATCAAGTCTTTCCATCCGCTTTTCAGCGCTAGAATGATGAGAGTCGATGGATAAGTGATCCCAAGAAAGCTCTATAAGAATTTCGTATAAATTGGTAAAAGTGAAAAAAAATAATTTCTCACTCTTACTTCACCCATTCTGTCATCTTGGATTGAACCTCTAATGTCAGAGTTTCAATTTTTGTTTGTTTCCTTTCCTTATCCGTTTGCGCCAACCCGAGATGTTATACTCAGATAGCAAATTTAAATGTTAAGTCTAAAAAACTAAAAATGAATATTATTTTTTTAAAAAAACGATGGTGCTGCTTCGCGTGATGAGGCCCCCAAGTTTATTAAACAAAAATACATCGCGAATACTACAGCATACCATAGATCTTTGTTTACTTTTATTTTATTTTACTAAACGATTGGCAACTGTTTGTTTTTAAAAAAATACTACAGCACAATCTAGTAGAGAATAGAGCAAATATATTTTACTACTAGCGCTATTCAAGACTCTAGTGATGAGGCACCCAACTTGAATCATAAACACAAACTTGTCAATTGAGTGTTCCTACTACACTCGGGAGTGAACCATCTATCTTAGGATTGTCTGATTGAGCTGAAACCGGTCGCAATCGTTTTAGAATGACTTCGACCATATAAAGACTACTTCGAGGTTCTTCCGCTTTACGGGCCTGCTTTGCTCGGCGTGGTTTAGTGGAAGCCATTTTTGTCCTGTCTCTCTGGGACAGCAGGCTTACCAGGATGGAGCAAGAGGTAGAGGTCCATCTTTTATACTATATCCCACCCTCTAACACTACTAAACCTAACAGATATCGTACAAGTCTTTGACCTAGATGTATACATATATACAACATTATATATATGTATACTGTTTGCGCCATTTGTGATGGTTCGATTGAGCTGAAATTGGTCTTAATCGATTCAGCTAGCCGTCTACCTAAACACGAAATACCTTGTTTTAAAGCCATTTCAAGTTTAAAAAAAAAATTTTTTTCATGACGTCATAACTTTGGTTGATGACGTCATAATGTTTTATAAACAATAGGCCTCGTTAAATCCACAACATCTCGCGATTTGCAAAGTTTCGTTTCGATTTGACAACGCCTTCGAGAGTTATCGTTCGCCATACGAAAGGGTAGAAACTCTTACACATATATATATATATAATATATATATATATATATATATATATATATATATATATAATATATATATATACATACATACATACATACATATATATATATATATATATATATATATATATATATATATATATATATATATATATACATATATATATAAACTTTTTTCGGGCATATATTTTTGTTATCAGGAAGGAAGCCAATAGGAACCGATTCCACTCACTCCACCCTCAACTTCCATCATCCGAACAACCTCAATAAGCGTCATTTTCATAATGAAAATTCGCTAAAACGAAACAACATCTCTTGTAGAAGGAGAAAAATGGCAAATAACTCCTTCTCTGAATGTACAGGGAAAAAAGAAGCTACTGGAGTAAAATAGCTTTGGTTGCCATGGCAACTACTTTCCTCCTACTCAGCATTTCCTCTTTAGCTCAGTTGGCAGAGTCTTCAGCTCTTAACTTGAACATTGCAAGTTTGATCTTCACAGGGGATGCCATTTTAACACTTAAGTTTAAAGTTAATTTTAAACTTTTACTGGCTTAATTTTAAATTTTGAGACCCTAGGTGACTAAAGTACTGTTTATTTAATTTAGAAAATGATTAAAAATGACTTGCAGTATATATGGTAATAAAACAAATGAATTAGTTAACAAAAATAATCAACATGAATAATTAATAAAATGACAAAACTTTAATTAGATAATAAGTATTCCAGTGTAAACTTTGGTATATAATAATCAAAATCTTTGTTTATATAAAACTAAAAACCTAAAAAATGCTGACCTCACTATTTTGTAGCATGACATAAAAAATCTCAACATTTTTATTTTTTTAATAACTTTATTAATTATTGTCATAGTGCTCATACTGGTTAAAATGACTTGGCAGTTATTTTAGAATAACTTTGTATTCTTTTGTTCTTTGACTTGGCAGATTTTATAGGAGGAACCACCCTCCTATCACCAAGTGATGATTCACCTTGGCATGGAAGTAAGCTTTTAATTAACTTTTAAATTTAATTGAGGAGGCAAACTAAGTAGTAAACTATTTATCATGCAATAAATCAAAACTTAATAAATCATACCACAATTCTAAAACTTCCTGTTTGTTATTATACTAGTACTCCCTCCTGGAGGTAGAATCTTAAACTTATCATGGGACAAACAAGTTGTTGCTCCAGAGCAATTATTAACTCCCTTGGCTTTGCCTAGTGAGTTAATTAATATGGTTCCTAGGGCTTTGGTCTTAAAACCAACTTGACTGCCCAGACAGTGAAAATTCATTTTTCTTCCTTGGTAAGTTAATAACTATGATTTAATCAGACAAATACACATAAATACAGTTTTTATAGAGGCTTACAATACAATGCTGAATAAATAAAATAATTAACATTGACAGAGGGGGATAATGGGAAGGAAACATACTGATTACAAGCTGATGTTCGCCAAGTACTAACGTATGAAAACCATTTATCTCTAATACTAATTTTATTCCAAAAATACTAATTACAATAAATAAATAAAATGGCACAATGAATCAGGAAAAACAAGATTAAATTCAAAATGGCTTTCAACGTTAAACTTTCCCTAAAATCAAAACAGTCCTTTCATAGGTTTTGATTTTTTTATTCAGTTCAGCATTTGGCCTGTAGAATGTTTAAATAATTATCTCTAAATCCTCACAATAATAGGAAAACCACCTTAGAATAATACTAATATAGAAGGAGCATAACTATAAACACAATGGAATTCTATTGACAACACGAAAGCTGGGCTTACTGGTGGTCTTAGTAGGGGTACCACCATAAAAACAAAAAATATTTTATAAATGCGTCATAAATATTCACTAATGAAGAAAGATCATAAGAAACAAATATAATAACAAAAAAAAAACAGCTTAATATTTGATAAAGTCGGTCTTAGGTAGCAAGTGGATAGTAGAATACAAGAATCTACATTTAGTTTATGAGAACTACTTTTAACATTTAAAAAAAACTTTAAAATACAATTATTTTTATTTACTAATAAATATTTTTATTAGTATTTTATGAACAATTGAGCATTAATTAATAATAGAACATAATAATCCAGAGAACGGAAGTAATGTCATCTTCGTTATATGAAAATTGTATATTGTTAGGGTGGCAGCATTACTTAAGACCACCAGTGAACTGGCTTTGCTCTTATCAGTTATGCTTCTTCTATATATATATAGTTTTATTCCAAGGAGACCACTGTAAGTACTGTAAGACATCTGTAAGTACTGAAACACATACAATCTATGAATAAAGTAGGTGTGCCAATTTTATTAACCAGCTCTTACAAATTAAGAGATTAAAGGCCCCATTTGAGCATGGCTGAACCTCATTTGCAATAGGCTTATTGCACTGACATAAAGACAAATTTCATAAAAAGGATATAACAAATTATAAAAATGATTTTAAGTGAGTAAATAAGTTTTGACCTAACTCTTATCATCTTCTAGACCAGCTAGATATTTTTACAAACACAGACTAATCCTAATAAACAATAGAAATATAAAAAATATCAATAAAGGTCAACCTAATTTTTTATTATGTATATATAATATAAATATAATATATAGTTATTATATTTAATTTTTTATATCGCAAGGAATAGATAATTAAAGTTTATAAAAGGAAATCAGAACTTGTTTATAAAAATTCCCTTTCTTTTTAATTAAAAATAAAATTTATAATTTTCGGGTAAGGAAATACATTTTTTACCAAACTGAGAGCAATTCATCACTGGGAATCTGTTTTTCTTTTTCAATAATTTAATTCAAAAACTAAAAATATACACTATAATACATACATACAACTTTCTATATTGGCACAATTATTTCAACTTTGAAGAGATTGAAATAAAATAAATTTTGATCAGGAAATTAATATTACAACATGAGAAATCAACTTTATTAATTTTGAAAACATATTGTATTGACAGGGGAACTGGGAAACATCAAAGTAGGAAGAAAATGTTTTATGACATCATCGACAAGGATATTTAGAATCATCGACAACAAAAATGCAAAAAAAAACATTTTTTTTGAAAATTCGTGAGATTTTTGGAAATCAGGTGAAAGAATCTTCATTGTAAACTGACCCAATAAATCAAACATTTAAATTATTGATATTTTTAAACATAAAAATAGTTGTTACAAACAAATACAATTTGGTGAAAATACAGTCAAATCTTAAAATGTAATATTTTCAAAATAAAACTGCTTATCATTTTTTTTATTCCCTTCAGTTTGCCAGTGATTAGGTTAAGATCCTCTAAAGAGGCACCACTTCTAGACTTAATTTAAACCTGTGGCTGAGGCCAAAATTGGACACTAAACAATTACTCTCCATGACATAAAAATTATAGTGACATCTCTAGAGCCCACAAATTCTCGAGTTCTGCCAATTTACTCCATTGCTATTAAAAAAAGAAATTTGAAGTTTCATTGACCAGTGATAATTTAGTTGAATAAAAAAATCAATAGAGTAAAGGTATAACATTTTAGTTTAAAGTTGTAACACCACTCAAGTGCTGGGGTATATTGATGTGAAATACACAAAGGGGACACTTGTCTTCAATAAAAATATAAGATGGTGCTCCAATTTTGAATCCATATACAGGGCAAACATAATATATTTCAAATAATACCATTCAAGGCCCTAACCAAAAAATAAAGTCTCACATATATTTTAAGTAGCAATTTTAAATTAACTTTAAATATGGAATAGTTTTGTAAGGTCTGACTGTATATTGCACAAATTATAAACTGTTAGTTATGTAAGAAGACCTGAATGAACTAATTTGGCTATGACTGACCATCGATCAGTAAGCCTGTTTAAAAGTTCCTGATGAGGTGCATGAGAAGGAGAAGAAGGAGTCGATGGTCGAGATGTCGAGGCTAAGGATCAAACTCTTGAGTTATCAAGATGCCTCCGTCGCTAGGGTGATGCACCAGCAATGACATGAACTTGATATCCTTTACTTACATAATAAACTTGACCAGGGTAAAATTGTTCAAGTTTAGCACCTTCCATTCTTGTACCTTCAAAAAGCAAACAACATACTTAAACTTTAAAAAATTATAACCTGGTAGCTTAAATAAAAGAATTTTTAAAGAAAGACAAAAGTCGGTATTTATAAATCAATTCCATTATTTTAACTTTTAGAAAACTTCTCCAGGAACTTAAATGATTTATGCAGGATTAAAATTACTATAAAAAATCCTTTAAAAATAGAGAGGATTTGCTATCCTCTATGATCATCCTCTCTCTATTTTGGACTCGCTTCGTTATTTAGCTGAATCATTATTGCGGATTAATAACATAATATTTATCAAATAGCACAACTACACCTTTACTGATTTTTGTACAATGCTCTTTAGTAAAAAACACGGGGATGATAACAGATACCCACACATACAGACAGAAAACTTTGTGAAAACCACTTAGGATGCCTTAAAAACAGGCGACATCCCGGTTTCGGATTTTCTTGCAATATCCTATATGCCTAATGCCTACGGTATAAAATAAAAAGGTGATTTAATATTCTAATAATAAAGGTAAATTGTAATAGTAATTCAGCTAAAACTGAATAAGACTTGACAATTTTCTTTGGGATTACGACATTTACAAACTAATTCAGAAACTCAGTGGCTCTAAAGCTATTCCACTAATTTTAAAAGGTTAAAGAATTTCCCTCCAGATTTTTGCTGTACACTTACTCGTTGGTGTTGTTGTTTGTTTAGCCAGTATATACCTGGATAATTTAATCGTAGGTAAAGGTAAAAATCCATTTACAAGAGGCATTACATCAATAACTACAACCCCTTCATCACAGTTTTCTATAGATATTACACCTGAAAAAAAAAAAGAATTTAGATAGAGTACTACAAAGCAATAAAATCACGCAAATAAATAACAACCGTTAAAATGTTAACTCACAAATATTCAACTTTGTAAAAAATAAGTTTCGCAATAAAGACAACACTATAGTTTTGCCAGCAGTTAAACTAAACCCTTGTTAAAACTAAAAATTTTGATTTTTTTGGTATTATTTTTGGATATGATAAATAGTGTCTAATCTAAATTCATAGATATAAGAGTCAATTTTATAATTATGGTATAAAAGATTTGCTAAGTTTGACAATTAATCAAAACTCACATAAAATAGTAAAATTGTCTCTGTGCTAACAAAGCTCATTTATCACTCATAAATAAGCTCACCATCTTATTCGATGCAAAGAAAAAATATTTTAAAATAAGATTATGTTTAAAAGATTAAATACAGTGTCTATTTGATGACTAAAGCAATAAGATCTTATGTTACTAATATATTTTATCCAATATATTTAATATTTTAGCATAAGTAATTAAATCAAATTTACAACTGTATTGCATTAGAATGCACTGGTTAGAAGTATTCTGGCATAATGCTCTGAAGTCCAGTCGCCAACTTTTAAAAAACATGCTATCTATAGAGAGAACTCAATGGAGATTAACTAAATTATTTACTAGGATACCAGAATAATGGGCTTTCTTCATCCTATTATATAGATAGACTGGTTCAACTTGATATGAAATCACTGTAAGATAGAAAGATTGAAGCCTTGGTTGTTTTTATATCATCATAATAACTATGGCAGTTCAAGCTCTATGACACAAGGAATGAAGGCAGTCAATGAATTCTGTTCTGAAGTCGATATATTTGCTTCTCTGAATGCTGTGAAAGATAAAATTGACTGCAATTCTACAAATGTCTTATATATATAGTGATTTTATTTTTGAATATTTTACCTTTTTTAATTATTGTACATATGCTAGTTGACTGTAAATTTATTTGGGGTTTTATCTTTATTCACTATAAAATAATAATTAACAGATAAAAATAATAATGACATCTTGTAAGAGACATTTTTTCTATGAAATTCACTAACTAAACAGAGTAGATCTATCTTCTAAACTTGTTTAAATACACATCAAAATTTATTGGGATAAGTAAGAAATCATACAATTTCTTTAAAAAGAACTAAAAGGATTGCATGATGCATGCAAAAAATACATAAGTAAAGATGCCACCGACCTGTATTTCTACCGCAAACAGCCCATCTATTGGTCTCAGCAGATACTTCATACATGATAAAAGAATCATCAGTTTTTGAAAGTCTTGTAACTTTTATAATGAGATGGCAAACATTACTAACTCGACAGAATTCTGATCCTCTGAGTGGTTCAATTCTACCTTCTAACTGGAATAATGTCTGTTAAAAAATGAAATCATAAGCATTAAATTTAGGAAGGAAAAAAAATAAAATCTACACAATTCAATCACACCTCACGCTTCAGGCTGTAGCTTCTTTAATAAAGTTTTATAGGGCATAACCAGCTAGGAAAGAAGGCTGGTAAAAGTTAATTTATAGTGCACAAATTTCAAATCTAAAGAAGTAAATAAATAAACCATGCTATTTGCTTAAGTTTTCCAATTGGTAATGTGGATATATGTCTTATAAGTATTATTATTTTAATTTTATATACCCTCTTTCTGTTTTGTTTTAACTTTATTTGTTCACCTTTTCTTATGATATAGTATATAGTTTTAATTGTTCTGAACTCGTTTCTAAAAGATTCAATCATTTATTGTTTAAAATTAATATGTTCAACAATAGTTCAACATATTAATTTTAAACAATAAATCAAATCAATAAATATAAATTCCCTAATACAATAGTATTAGGGAATTCATATTTATTGGCTTGATCGTATTAAGTACTGAAGTTTTCTCCATTTATTATAATCAAAGAAGATACCCTCTCCACCTTTATCTAATTAATGGCGAAGATAAAGAAGATGGAACCCCTGAACCGGACTCTCACCACTACATATTAATTCAAGAGGGAAACCGTGAAAATGATTCATTCCGCCAGTGACCGCCGACCAAGTAACATTTCTCACTTAGTGCTACTGCTTGCAGTCAACATAACCTTCTACTGAGGTAACAGCTGGAGTCAGTCAGGGTTGCTTATCAACTACTATCACAAGGTGACATCACAGGAATCAACAGGTATACCAACCAATGTATTCATCAAGGTAACCTTTCATCAATATAACCTCACTTCTCGTATCAACAGACAGCCTTATCAACTGACAGTGTTGTCACTGCTCTTATCACGTTATCAGTAAATTATTATCAGTGTAATCTATTATCAGTTAACAACAAGGATAAATCTAATGTCTATCAACTATAACCTTTTCTAACCTTATAAGGACTTTTTATATTTACAATAACTATCATATAACATGTAATACTGAAACTTTGATTTATAAAAAACATTTTTTTCATATAAACAACAGTCTCTCCACTAAATGCATTTAGTGGAGAGACTGTTGTTTATATTTAATCATTTACTACACAGTTCAGTGTTTTATTTATTTTTTTCATGCTTAATTATATTTAGGACTCTGTACCTTTTAAACTTGTATTTTATTTTTACCTACCTAACCTTAATATAGTAGTATCGGTAATTGGACGATATTTTGAGTCCGCTTTAACTCAAAATCATAATGTTGTTATGTTTATTATAAATCAATAATACATAATACTACATAATGTTTTTAGTAAAAGTAATTATAGAATAGCAATAAAAATTTAACAAGCTGGTAAAATAGAATTCTGCTATATTTCATGACTGTATCCCTTTTTTAAGAGATATTAGCTAAAAGGGAAAATCTGTATTATTAAAATAGAAATTAGTACTATTATGAGATGTCCAATTTCAGATAATTAAAATTTTCCCTCACAGCTTTACAACAATAAAGACCCAACAAGAGTTCAAAATTAATTATTCCCTGCATATTTTAAAAATCATTTAGATCCATCTGTTAAAAATGTGAATTATTTTATTCATGCAATGTACCAGCTTAGTTTTAATTGGAGTACTACATTTTAGCATGCATTATATGCAATTAAAATTTTAATACAATACATTTCTCTTAAGTCTACTGGAAAACAAATTTTTGGACTTATATTGTAGTATGCAAAACAATAGAATTTGACAATAATAAAAAAAAAAGAAAAGGTAAAGTGACCTGATGGTTCAGCAAATCAAATATACACTTATACAGATGAGTTTGAGGAAGCTTTTGTTCCAGTAGTTCATAGTTTAGAGTGAGTTCTATCTTTATTAATTTACTGGATTCCATGTCTTCACTAATTAGTTTCCACATATAACTGACTTTACCACCACTTTTCAACACCTAAAAAATACCACCCAAAAAATCATTAAAATCTTAATTTAAAAAAAAAATGAAATCATAAAGCATGGAAGTATTTAAAAATGCTTTCACATTAAACTTCTGAAGTAACAAGAAAATGTCAGTGAAACGTAGATATTTTCATTTTATTAATCAGATGATAATGTAAAACTGATTCATTATCACAAAACTGTGTCACAAAATCAGATATGTCTTTTATCAAGAAAAGCTATTGCATTGTTTCCAAATAGTAAATAATTATCTTTTTTTAATTAATTAACAGTACTTTTCATTACAGGTTGAGGTCACTCAATTCAATATATGTTTTTACCAAATAAATTAAAAATTAAAAAATAAATAGGTATAGAATTTACAGTACTAGTTTTTAATACGTCAGCTTAACTCATATAAGCTTAACGATCCTGTTAACAGCACATTTTAAAATTAATTGTTATTTGATCAATTAAACCTCCTCATTTAAATTTCACGGCTAACTATATTTATGAATAAAATAAATGAACAAAACTTACAACTGATGAAGAAGGCGGGTTGGCAGCTATCAATGAGGCCTGACTGGGAGGACAGGCCAAAGTAGCCGAGTGAAGTCTCAGGGGAGACCTCCCAGCACCAACTGTTACGTGTAAATATTTGAACCCTAAGCAAGTATAAACTCTCAGATCTGAAGATAAAGCTGCTTCCATGCTCACTCCAACCTCAGTCTCTTCCTCACTCCAATCACTTTTTATTCTCAACTGAAATCACATCAAAAGTAGACTACATTTCTACAGTCTATCGTTTAGTTTAAAAATCTTGGCAGGTCAGTTTAGACACCACTGATTCTTAAAAAAAAAAATCCCTGCAAGAATGGAGCGGGAAAAACTATGTAAACAATCAGGTTATTATACCTGTAATTTTCTTGGCGATGTTTTTTATAATTTCTTCAGTTTTATTTTGAAATATAATTTTTAGATTAATTTTAAAGTAGTTTTTCAAAACGATGTAATCAAAGAAGAAACACAAACAAAGTGAACGATTGCCAGTACCACAGAACTTTTCCTTGTCCAATCACCTCTCCCCCCCTACTTCAGACTCACTTGGCTTGTCCTCAGAGTATACAAGTCATTAAATATACACTGTAACAAGTCTTAGGACACGCTACCTCGCCTTCAGACAGGAAATGGATCCATTTTATTCCTTTAGGTCACTCATCCAGGCACTGACCACGTTCCATGCAGCTTAACTTTTATGATCCAACAAAAATCATAGATATACATGGTGTACTTATTTAATACATAAAGATGTACAGTGATACCAAATTTCAACTCAATTGGATCATTTTCCGATTTTTTACATTAAAAAAAACATACTCAAGTCATTTGATAACAATTGAACTAATGCTGATAATGACATGAAATTTGGCATGTATGTTAGCATTATACATGGCTACATGCATGTTCATTTTTAATCTTAACACAATATTTTTCACTGTTTTATGATTTTTCATAATTTTTACTGAGCCATTATTCCTGGTTTATGAAGTCATAAAAAATATTTTCCAGATAGCACAACTATACCTATAGACTGATTTTTGTCTTATATACCTACAGTATTAAATTATGAAAATTAAAAAATATTTCAGTGGATTTCATTAAAAACTTTCAAATTTTGAATGCAATTAATATAACTAATTACATCTAGATTCTAGATTATTTTAATTAACAAATTAAACAGTTTATGAGCTCAATTTTACAATTTTGATTAATTTTTTACTTTTATTAAATAATTCTATGTCTATATGATGTTGTAAATTATACTATTTTTAACATTGTTTTATTTCCATATAAAATCAATAACATTAGGTATAATAATTAAATAAATATACTTAAGTATAACAATAAATCTTGACAGAAAAAAATGTCTGTGTTACATCATGATTATGTACTAAAATGATCATATTAGACTTCAGCCAATCACTGAGTAATAGGAATAGTAGTAAAATCTTACAGAATGATTAATAGATGAGTCAGCTTGAACAGGCAGTTGGGCTAAAAGACTCAGTTGAATTTCATGACAATCTGTTATTTCGGGAAGAACAATTTCCAATTCAGTTACAAGATCCTTGTCATCTAAAGCTGATTCTAATTGAAAAGCAAGACCTTCGGTACTCTTAACTAACAGTTTACTTCCCTGTATTCAAATAAGCAAACAACACAAAACAATTAAACCTTAAATAGAAAACAAAGCAATACAAAATCATGACGGAATACAAACAACCATAAAGAAAAAATAATATATATAATATATATATATATATATATATATTATATTATATATATATATATATATATATATATATATATATATATATATATATATATATATATATATATATATATATATATATATACATATATATATTATTATATATATTATATATATATATATATATATATATATATATATATATATATATATATATATATATATTATATATATATATATATATATATATATATATATATATATATATATATACATACACATATATATTTCTATATAAAAATGATATTATATACATTTATTAAATTTATATTTGCATAACCGTGCGAGGGCAGAACATTACGCCTTCTGCCTTTCCACAATCAACTTCAGCACTTTGTAATAAAACACAAGAATAGAAACAAAACAGCTGTTTCCATTTCTTCTATCAAACAACTACTATTATCTGGACTCATCTCATAAAACATTTATTGACATAACATTAACATTTTTATCAACGTAAACCCTTTTTTATCTATTATCTAACTTATCCTCAATAATTATCTTACAGGCGTTGGACTTATTTATTGATAATTCAATGCTATAATATTTTATTTACATTTTAATATTATCTGAATTTGCATCAATTAGTCTCTTTAGTATGTTTACCTTATCCACCAGACAGAAGGTGTTGACAGGGCCGGCAACTTATGTAACAGTAAGTTTGTCACCAGGTGGAGAATTTCGACACCCCGTCATCTTACAATATAAATGAAAAATGAAAATTATATTTTTCAAGATTTTTTAACTTAAGTTAATGGTTGAGGCAAATGGTTAAGTAAAAGAACTATGTCAAATTAAAGACTTTGACACAGGAGGTTAGAATTCAGGTAAGGACAGTATCTCAAAACAGGGAATGTAGAGCTATTGGGAGGTCACTCATTTATTGTCTTCTTATAATTTTTGCACTTATTATTCTTAACAGCTCATTGTTTCAAAAATAAATAAAAGTAACTGACAGTTTCACACTTCTTCCACTAGAGTGTAATAATAGTTACTTGTGCATCCTGAAATTTATTATTCTTTACACATTTTTTAAATTAACTATCTATATTAATTTTATTTATCTATGCAAACATTCTAAAAACAATGTTAGAGAACAAATTACTGACAGGGGTTAGCGATAGTCAGGTGATAGTTACTAATGTTACTAATTTTCATCCCTCAAATAAAAATCCAAGAGAAGCTGACTAAAATTAAACCTAGGTATCTGTGTGGCAGACTTGTGTACAAACTGCAACTACTATCACCAGAACTGCAAGTACGTTTATTTACATGTATTTATCTTTTTAAAATGCTTATTTAGGAATCGAATAACAGTATGTATAAATTTTTGACACTAATTAACAAAACTAAACAAAAATTAATATAAACACAACAAGGGACATGCTAAACAAAAATTATTTCATACACAGTATGTTAGGCATAAATAACTGAAATTGTTTTAAATTATAATTGCTGAAAATATTTTTAAGAAAAAAAAGATAATGTTAACATTCTTATACAGGCACAATAAAAGTAAAATACCTCAGAGATATGATATCCTTGAGACGTAAGATTGAGTGTAATAAGCTGATTAATACCAGCCACAAGAGGTCCATGATCAGCCAGTGTAATCTTAGGAAGTGTTTTAATAACTTCAAAATGAATTTTATGGGGTATTTGAACTGATAATAGTTCCAACTTATCATACAGATTTATGCTAAACTGCCCGAGTCTGTAATTCCCTGCATCTAAATCCTGAAAATAATAAACTGCTATTATATTATGTCTATCAAATACCTGTGGTATGTTTCTCCTACTTTTCTATCACAACATGACCACAATATTACAAGAAATCATTAACTCATGACTAACAAATTATATTTTTTACAAATATGGAATTAGTTTTACAAATGTTCATTTTTACAAATAAGTTTAAAACATAAATAAAACAATAGCAAATTATTTAAAAATCTCTTTGCAATGAATTTCAGTAACGATCAAATTTTAAAATTAAAACATCCGGCTAACATACAATAATAATTTTTCTAAAATAATTAACATTAAGAAGTAGATATAAAACCAAGTTTGAGATTACCTTAGCTGATAAAGTTATGGAGTTAACACCTGGTTGAAAAACAATGTTAGTAGCAGTTAATTTTTGACTAAAATCACTTTTTGAGACATTAGATATTTTCCTATACCTCCCATGACTATCTTGCCTTCTAAAACAAAACATGTCATCGATTAAAAATAAAATCACAACAAATAATCTTCTATAAACTCCTCAACATTATGGACACTGCAATATTGATGGATAAGTATAGATATTCAGTGAATAGTTTTAGTTCTAAAATATTCGTTTTTCCTTTTAAAACAAATATTCAAAAATATCTTCTTTCATATTTTGAATGCCAGCTACCAACAATAAGTAATAAAGATAGAAATTTAATTTAAATTATATGCTTCTCAAGTCCTACAGCAAAATTAACTAGATTGTTAGGGTAAAGCTGGTATTGAGTAGAGTTCACAGCCTCTTACAGGCAAAAGTATGAGGTAAAACGTAGCTTACAACCATCTCATAGGTAAAATTTCTAAAAGTTAAAAAAATGTTGGATTTTGAAATATAAATTAAACAAAAATTATTTGCACTCCACAATCACAAAAATGCAGTATAAAACTAAGGTAAGTTTGCATGTACCAAAGATGTATATCATAATTTTATATTTTAATGCAATGTTAAGATGGGTAGCAGTAATAGGGTAGGGAGGCAAAGCCAGGAAAATAAGCCAAATAGTTGGGCCCTTCTTGTCAGCTCTGATTCGTTAGTCTACAACTCTACCAAGAATAAAAGAGGAAGAAGTCTCTCCACAACTGTGGAGAGACTTCTTCCTCTTTTATTAAGATGAACTCCATTAATGCTCACCTTAGTTCTTCTTTTCTACCAAGAATCTTTTGGAAAGGTAGATATATTGGAGGATATTTCTCTAACTAGGAGATGAAAGCTTCTCTTCATACAAGAGGCCAACACCAAATACATGGCCTCAGCATTCGATGAGAAGTATAGGCCTTACACTCTACAAGCAGGTGAAAGGCCGTCTCCTCTTAATGCCCACATATGAGACAAATAGTATCTGAGATTATGCCTGAAGTAATAACATGTTTATTTAATCTACAGTGACCAGTCAGAACACTAACTAGGTTCCTAAGGCAAGGCATGCTGAGGTTAATTAGAAAATTTGTATTTTTTTACAATTGGCCCTGTAATGAACATTTTTGCTAGTCTGCAACCAGCAAAGGCATGCCAGTTAAGTTTTAACCCTAAAACAGCTATCCAATAGCTCATTAACCAGCTATCAAATAGTGTTTTAGCATGTGTAACTGAGAGGGGAAAAACAGGCTCTGGTCCAATGAATGGGGTTTCTGCTCCAAGTCTAGCAAGTTTATCTGCTTCATCATTACTCACGACACCCATATGGCCTGGTACCGCCTTAAGTTCATAGTTTTACTCTCTGCCAAGAGAGAAAGTGAGCTCTACATTCTTGAACAAGGGCAGAGAGGAGCTACTAGAATTGGAAGTAAAGGATTTAATTGCAGCTTGACAATCAACACAGATTATAGTTAAGATGGGTAAAAATCAGATTTAATATCAAATTAGAAAATGCAGAAAAATCAACAAACAAACCTGAGGTATTGCTTTTGATTTTTGACATCGACTAAAGCAGCAGCAATACTTCTATCTTGTTGATAATCCAACCGAGTCGTAACTGGTAACTTTTGTAATAAAGCATTTGCAACTCCAAGTTCCTCCTTATATTTTCTAAAAATAAAAATACAAACAAAACTTAATGCTTAACATTATTATTAATTTGGGATTCCTAATTTTTTTTTTATTTTATTTATAAAGATATGCTATATTGTTACGGTAACTATAAGTAATTGATAATTGTAACTGGAAGATAAGTTAATTTTATGATCTCAAACACCAGCGCCCCAGGGACGTGATTGCATATGTGTGAATACAAAGGGTCAGAGGTGTGCCTTTAAAATAAAACAATCATTAAAAATTTGTTCCACTTAAGGGTTATCCTAGTAGGATTTCACATGTAACAATGTATGTATAATAAGTCTATATATTTGTGAAATAAAATTTTTTGAATAGAAATATTGTCGCCAAAATACTAGATTATAAATAATTTGAGTGAATTTTGTTGAAAATGTAGCTTATAAGATAGTGTCATGTACCGGGAAGAGCCGCTGAATCAAATGAGACAGGTTTTAGCTCAATTAAATCATTCTTCAAAACTGAAAATGGCAAAAATCTGATTGATGATTTCATCAATAATTATGATTTTTTTAGGTGGAATTGGTCTAAAAAGAATAAAAAATTAACTTACCAAAATTTCAACTATATATTAACTATTTTTAAGGTACATAATTATAAAATAATAACATATAATGTAATAAACTATTACATGTTAGAAAACACAACACTATCACCTACAAACAAGCCAGAGCTTGTTTGTAGGTTTGTGAAGTTAAACACAAAATAAAAGATCATTCATGCGGAGAGACTAGTTATTTCTCATAGTATACTGAACCATGTTCTTTTTATCCAAAATTAATTTGAACTTACCTTTTTACATTATCGTCCTTGTGTTTACTGCTTGGTTTAGTTTCGTGCTTGGAAGGCAAGACAGCGACAGACACACTAACAGAGGATATTGGTGCGGGGAAGAGAGACACAAGAGTTAACACAGCTGTCACATTGGTGCAACCTTTATCTATCTGCATCTCAATATCTTTCAGAGTCAAACAGTCACTTAAACAACCACTCCATGTTGAATCTAAAGATACATGCAAATATAGGATTATTGTCAAAGTCTATACTTAAATAAATAGTTTAAAATCTCATAAAAAGAAAGATACTTATAATAAGAAAAATAAGATGCTTATAATAAGAAAAATCTCATTGGTGGATTTTCGTACCAAGTTTCAACTGAAGCACAAAAACACTAGGGCTATGATGATAACAGACACACACATACAGAAAGTTGACTTCATAAAAACCAGTTAGGTGATCTTAAAATACCTGGATCAGATACTTCAGGTATGATCTTGGTTTAAAATTTTTAATGCAAACCTATTATAATTGTGTGAGAGACACCTAGGAAATGGAAATAGCAAAAAGTAATTTACATCTGGGAACTGTTCCATCATTCGACATTCGTAATCATTAATGGCTTGACATTAAGTCATGTCCCACTCTGTTTCGTAACGTCTAACTCATCAGGGCGCTGACAGAGCCTAAAAAACCTTTGCTTGTTACATTTCCTAGGCGTCCCTTGCACAATTATATGGTGTCAACTATTCATGTTTTGCAAAACTCGGTAGTATCAAATAATGAAAACCTATTACTTTTCCAATATATAACCACTGCCCAAATATTTAGGATCAGTACTACTGTATCTAAAAGATTAATAAATGTTAAAAATCTGTCTTATGTCACAGGGCTAAATATATTTAATATAGGACTAAAAAATGCTATTTTTCCAAGCTATCTTACCTGTATTAGAATTTTTCAAAATATTAATCATTTCATTAAAATGAGAGATCCTGATTTGTTTGTCTAATTCAGATGAACAAGCAATAGCAGCACAAATCTTAACATATCTGAAATAAAATAAGATACACAACTTGATCATTTAGGCATGGAATGAACAAATAATTACATAGAATAAAAAATCAAATATTGCTAAATAATTATTTTGTAGTTTTGAAATATTGTTGAGCAAGAAAATTGTGAGTCAGTAAAGTAATATAGTATTGATTACAGAATAAAATAGTTCATGCAGAACATCAACAGTAAAAATTGATGAGCATTTTTCTAAAGATAAAAAACTTACTTATTAACATCATTAAGTTTGAGGTAACAATTAGCTAATTTCAAACGAGTTTCATTAGCTAACTTGATCCAACCATCCTTTTCAAAAGAGTGTAATGAATCTTGAAGGAAGGATGCAGCCATAGTTAGATCACCCAGTGCTATGTAAAACTCAGCTAATTCATGACCTAAAGCCTTAGCACATCTCAATCTTCCTATGTGTTTATATGTGCTAATAGCAAGCTCACTCAATTCCTAAAACATTAAAATAACCAACATTATTAAAGATTTGAAACATCTAAATTGAGAATTCAAATTTATGATTATTCATTGAGTCCTTGTTTAATTGCAGCTAAAATGATAAAATAAAGAGACAGTGTATGCTAATAGCAGATAAACCTACAAAAATAAAAAATCACTCCAAAACGATCTAATAATTTTGGCACAGAGGGTGGAATTAAAAAATCTACTTAAAATGCTTTGTACACAACACAAGGAGTGCTTGAGTAGATTTCCAAATCCAACAGTATATTTTACATTAAATTTTACAAATTTTAAATTAAATTTTACATCGAAGCCATACTACAGACTTAGTAAGCCATACTACAAAAAATAAGTGGCTACTAATTAATTAACATTTTGACTGCCTGTATTATATACAAGAAACAGGCTAGAAAACAATAACTAAACCTCACTTAATTTTAATTGATATCTAAATTATAACAAATTATTTAAAAAATTGAAATATATAGTGAATTATAAAAATACAACTGAAAAAACACTGAACTCACAAGATACTGTTTTGAGAATGCTTGCTGAGATGATAAAGCTTGTTTAAGAGTTTCAATAGAGACAGTGTTATCTTCTCCTAATCCCATGGATATTTCAACAACCATATGAAGCTGTGGTTTATTACAGGGAGGCATTAAACCACACAATTCTCCTAACTCCCCTAGCTGCAAAAATAAACAATAAACCAATAAAGAAATTAATATACCATTGCATAAATAATAAAATAAAGAAAATAGGAATTTTTCATTTCCCTTTTTATTTGGAAATTTGTTCAAAAATACTTAGATCCTTACTAAGCCCTCAAATAAACAATGGATGACTGCGGATCAAGAATACAAATGATGCTTTGTGGCATTAGTCATTAAGGTTAGTAGTAGTAGTAGTAGTAATAGGGTGGAGAAGCAAAGCCAAACAAATAGGTCATGTTGTAGTGACCTTCTGGTCAACCCTGATTTCTCTAGGCTTCACCCCCTTTATCAAGAATCATTGGTGAAGTTATTAACATGGAGGCTATCTTTCCAAGATAGAGAAGATAGCTCCTCTTTATACAAAAAACCAACATCAAATATAAAGGTATGGAAAGAAGTATAAGCCTCACACTCTGTGACCAGATAAAAGTCTGAACCCCGAGTGTTAAAGTGGTTATTTAATTGACAGTGTCTAAATGTAAAGGCATGGATGGATGAGGTTAATTAGAAAAATGTTGTTATTCCAATCCCATCCAATGTCTTAAACAATTTTTTTAAAATTATATACAATGGTGATAATATTAAAAAAATGTATTTTTCAAATATCTCCAGCGATGAACATTTTTGATGTCAAGATTTGCTACAGGATGAATCCTGTAGTTATATAATTTTAATTCTAGTTTATCAATTAACCTAAACGTTTGCTTAAGTTTTTTTTACTAAAATCAAATAATTAAAGAGTTCAACCAAGTTATAAAAGTGAAACAAACCTTAGTCCTAGCGTATGCCCAGAGACCAGCAGTGTGCAAGGAATACTGCTCCACCAGCTCAGTTTCAGTGTATTGTTTACAAACTTGTAAAACTTCAAGACAAGATAAAAATACCCAAGAGGCAACTGAACCCTTAGGACAACTCACTTCTAATATAGAGAGCTCTCTTATACAATTGTGTAAGTAACTTAAAGTCCTTTCAGCAACCTGAACAAATAATCTAAACTAATCTCATAGTTCACAGATTTAGTGGTCATAAAACATAAAAAATGTAGTTTTATACATAAATAAACTCTAATGGTAAAGTTCCAGTCATTTTAAACAAATATTTTCATTCATATCATATCAGCATTTATTACAAGATAATAATATTACATTTTAGAGGCTTTATATTTATAATACTACATCAATGTAAATCAGTTTTTAGCTGTGGTTCTTCCCATAAGGATTTTTTTTTTTAAAAAAGAGAAAAATTATTTTCTATAAAATATTACTTAAAATATTTAAAACTATTGAAAAAAAGAAACTGTAATTTTTCATGGTCCAAACTGAACCAAATTAAATAAATTTACATATTTAATCAAAACAATAGATTCAATTTATTAAACATCTTTTTATAAAATTAAATTAAAATTTGATCTTTTATTAATTATATTATAATTCTTTTGTTTTTATCAATTATGATGTACTATTATTTGTTAATTATGATTTTTAATAATATATTGTTCAATTTTTTAATATTATTAATTTAAATAAAGTTGCAGTTTTTATTATCAATTGAAACAGTTGATAAATATATTTTTATTTATTTATTTTTTTGTTTACTTGTTTAAGCTTTTACAAGGAACACATTTAAGGAAATATTATTAATTCTGGTCCATTCTGTCCTGTGCTATCCTCATCCATGTAGATCTGTACTAGCAAATTACGCTAACAGGTAATACATGAAGAAAAACAGTATAGCTGTAGAATAAGTCACTAAGATATTCAAAACCACCCAAAACAGTAATCTAAATTAGCATTTAGGTAATATACAAAAGTAAGAAAAAATAAAATTAGAAAAGTGAAGTAAAGTAGCTATACTATTTAAATATTTGAATAACTTCATCAGCATCATGTTTTAATAAAAAATCACTAATTACATAGTACAAATAACAAAAATCTTTAATATCCAAAATCTACAGTATATAATTCAAGTGAGCTGTATTGAACCTTAAAAGTAAAGGGCAAGTGGCTCACAGATGTCCGTATCTAAAGAGACAAGTTTCAATAAAAATATTTTTAAAAACCCTAAATTCGTTAAATAATACAAATTAAAAAACATATATGGTTACCTGAGCAGGTTTATTGTTAGCTAAAAGCATGGCACACTGTCTAGAGAAAAGATAACTTCTTAACTGAAGCAAGGAGGCTGTATCTGTTTGTATAAGATGCCTGACTTTGTTATATAAAATTGCATTTAAACTTAAACCTGACCAACTATCTAAAGGCTTCTTAAAACTACTGACCCAATCTGGACATTCTGCAAATAAAATGATTATTTTTAACATAACATAGTTAGCATTACAAAAATTAAAACCATTATTTTAATTTTATATCGAATGCTAGGTTTTACATTGGTAAGATTGATAGAAGTATCAGATCTCAAAGTTTTCCGTGTAATGTTTAAACATCTGAACAACTTTATTCACAAAAAACATAGCCGATAAAGAAAAACATATGAGGTGACATATTACCAATGCATCAAAGTATTTCCTTTTGAATGATCAAAGATTTACTGGCACAATGTGCGTTTTGCCACAGCTTGATCCCATATAATTTTGACATGATTAATTAACAAATTAAAGTTATTTGTTGTAAGTGTATTGTATAATAATTATTTTGTGCAAATAAATGGTCATTTATTTTATTCTAAATTTAAACTGCATCAGAATCTCCACGACAAATAAATTGGTCTGCAGCTGAAAAGGTTAAAAATTAAAATATATATCTGTTTTAAAATTAATAATTACCACCAAGATTAGAATTAAGAATAAATTGTGTGAAAAGAGCATCCAGTTCATCATATTGTACTAATGCTTCTTCATAAACTCCAAGCATTTCTAGAGCAAATGCAAGTTCCTCCTACAAAAAAAATAGGAACCCATAAATTAATGAAATATAAGTTGAATCAGCTTAAATCATAAACTCACTTAAATTTATTGCTTCATACAATTAAGTTTAGCATAACTTGCTATACTCTATCTAAACATTTTAAAGGTAACCAAACAATAAATACTAAAGTAATTTATTAATATTAAGTAATATGTTTCTTTAAACAAAGAGATTTTACATCACAATACCTTTTACAAATATCTCAAGAAACCAATTATAATAATATAATAAAATTATGTGGATTTTTATAGGAAGGAATGTGTTGTAATTAGAAAAAAGTGACGTCCACTTTATTTAAAACATGTCGACACGTCAGCACTAACAGATCTCAAAGATATTCGAGTTGACACTAACCTGAAGAAGAAAATAATTAGTAAAAGTCCAATGTGGTTGGTTTCGCCTTTCTCTCTGTTTCCTAATAATATCTTCAAATCTACTTAAAGATCTATCAAGTGCTGTCAAAATTAACAAACGCATATTGACAACTAAACCTCTCCATGATCCTGCAGAACGAGACTCTGACCTCAAAGGATTTATGACAGATAAACATCTGTAAAAAACATCAATATGAATAAGCTGTCCATAACAGAACAAATGTAATGTTAGTAAACATATAACAATAAAATGAATAAGTATCACAAAAATATTATCCTTCTGATACTCAGGACTTATTTAGAGTCCTGTACTCTTAATGAGACTTTACAGTCAGGACAAGACGAACTATAAAACTATTTTTAATAAAATAAATTTTATTAGACATATTCAATTTTTATTCCTATTTAAACAGTAGTATATATTTAAAACAAAATTAATGAATAACAATTTTAGGAAAAATCAACATTTTATAATGAGATATATGATTAAACAATTATTCCAGCTTGACCATGGATTATGTTCAACTGGGTCCTAAATAGAAAAAGCAACTGTAATTAATTACCCATAACTGACCTTTCTAAACCTTAAAAAAATAATTGATAAATACAGCAAATCTTTGATCCATCTGAGCACATAGCATAGGAAAAAATGTAAAACTAATAACAAAATAAAAGAGATAACATTACCTATCAGCATGTTTAGCACCAAAGTCACTGCGTATTTTGTCTAACACTGTAGTTCTAGGTATAAGCTTGTTACTTTTCCTGAAATCATATGTTTCCACAAGTATAATAAGCCAATCACAAACATCATGCTGGCTTAGCGTTTTCATCCACTGGTCTATTTCATCTTTAACAGTAGATTTATAAGCTTCCACATCCTAGAAATAATTAAGACAAAAGCATGAACCTTTTTAAAAAAACTTTATTCAGACAAACATCACAGAATGGTAAACAAAAATTGACTGGTAGGATAAAAACCATTAACCATGGGTTGTTCTCACAAACAAATGATGGAATGCACTTAAAAGAATCAGAAATTTTATTTCAATTGATTTAAAAATAATTATAATCAAATTCTAAAATTCTTTAACTACTTAAAAATAAGTAATCACTGTACTATTTATAAGAAGGAAACTAGCATTTAACTAATCTGTCCAAAATAAACCTACCTAAAGTATTCCCTGTCTAGGAAGAGGAAATTGTGTTAAAAACATATAGGATAGCACTTGAAACTCCCAAGGCAGGAAAATACTCTAAACTCTTTTCCCTGACTGTTCAATTTAGATTTGAAAATTTGGCATATAATATGACTCTATTATAGTAAATGTTTTCATTACAATGACGTGACTATATTTACTGGGTTAGGAAAGATGTCAAAGATGAGTAATATTATGGCAGTGATTATGTTTTATATGAGGGATTTTTTCCTTCCTAATTCCCAAAAATTAGTACCTTAAAATAAGGTCCCAAAAAGTTTTAAATTGAAACTGTAGTATCAATAACACAAATAATTAAAATTTATGAGCTAAAGACTTTTAGGTCATGAAAAAAATAGTTATTAACTTACCAAGGGAGAAAAGTAAGTTTGCTCCCTTGGCAGTCAAGTGGGTTCCTGAGACCAAAGCTGAAGAAATCTACCAGTGGATTTGTTAGTTGGTTTCCGAGGCTTGCCGAGGTAACAATTTAGTTAACTCACTTACCTGTTTCTCCAGTAAGTTTAAAATTTTACCTCTAGAAGGGAAAAAATAATATAATAACAAACAGGGAGGGTTAAAATGGTGGTATGGTTTGTAAAAGTTACCTTTTGATTTATTGAACAATAAATAATTTATACACACTTTGCCTCCTGAACAAAATATAAAATTAATGTAAATGTTTACTTGTTTATGAAATCAATCAAATTTGTAAATGAATCAAACAAAATATAATGACTTTGAAATGACAAGAATTAGTATAACAGCTATTTGCTTAGTCATGCAACAAAATAGTGAGGTCAGCATTTTTTAGGTTTTTATTTTTATCTAAACAAAGATTTTGATAATTCTAAACCAAATGTACTGGGACTTCTTTTTATCAAATAAACGTTTTATCATTTTATTCATACAGTAGGGTAAGGGGCACGGGACACAGTGGTCTAACTCCCTGGTTTGAGATGGTCCTAAAAACAGGGGCTAGTTGCATCAGCTTCCGCACTGAGCGCTAGTTTTCACCATGTACAGTCGTTCAATATTGTTATCAGTTTTAAATCGAGACCTCTATGTTTTGAAAGAATGTAAACAAAACCATTTTTAACTTATATAAGAACAATTTTAGTTGCTTATAAGATTATTTTTTTGGAAAATAAGAAAAATTTAGACATTTTTCCTTCATAAGGACAAAATAGAAACACAATGAACACGCAAATTAATTTCCTTTTCTGCACGTCATGGTTATCATGATATCAGGTCTATTTAAAAATAACACATCATTTATATTTTACAAAAATTTTACACTTAAAATAATTAATTCAATTTATAACATTGTTAAAGATCCATTTAAATAATTTTAATCTTGAAAATGAAGAAATAATTATTTTATGTATGCTGTACAAGGTGAACCGACCTGCCTCTAGTGGAGAAATGGTTAACTTAAATGGTGGACCACTGTGTCCCGCGCCCCCACCCTTAGTGTATGAATTTCTACATCACTTTAATTTTAAGTAATTTGTGTTGATTATTTTTGTTACCTAACTTTAACATTAATCAACTACAAGTTATTAATTTTAGAAAATTTAAATAAATAGTTAAATTATAATGGTTTAAATCAAATTAAATTAAATAGTTTTAAGTTTTAAATACTTGGTGATAATACTTATTAAAAAAGTGTACAATAAGTACCAGGCAAGCAGACCTGTGAGGCAAAGTTTGCTAATTACATGACAAAATGTCATGTAACAAAAACTAAAATAAAATAACAAATAATAGGTTTTTTTTAATGAGCCACGCTTCAGAGTGCCTGAGGTGCTCTGGGGCTAAGGTTGCATAGTGACCAAAGGACAGTGACGTAATGTTGTAATAATAATTTTCCATATTCCACGACAAAAGGCAGAAGTAAAAATAGCCAGGATTAGTTGATGAGGGGGGGGGGATGCAGAATAACAAAACTCATGGTATTGGAATTGCAGAATGAAAAGAGTGCTTATTCAAAATTGTGTGATATGATTTTTCTGATTATGATTATGCTTTGTAGAATGTGGAATAACAAACTAATAAAGTAATACTTACAGGACATTGAGTCCAATAGGTATGAAAAACAGGCTCATTGATGAGATGATTATCTTCACTCTCTAAAAGACTAGGAGAAAAAGGCACGAAAGAAGCATTGACGTTCACTGACTTAGTAGCACGACCAAATGATCTACTCCAATCAGCGGGCTCCTGGGGCAATGCATTGACTAGTGTTGCTTCCAGACTTATGAATAATTCTTTATCTCCACCATCTAGTAACAACCAAACGCCAGCAATTAAGTAAAAACATCTATAACTGTCGTTACAGCAAATTTAAGGTGCCCTCAATAAAATGACACCAATTTACATTAATTATTTTTACTTACAAGTAACTATCGTCTTCTTTTCAGATACCTCACCATTTTTATGTACACCATTCATTTTCTTGAATTCATCCATTTTAACGAATAAAAACAAGCAGAAGTTAAATATTTAACAGTTTTATCATAACAGAATCGAGCACAGAAAAACTTGATTAAAACAAAACCATGCATTTTATTATACGTCAACTGTTATAACATGGATCTATAAGTATATAAAACTTTAAGGAAAGCATTATAATCGATTTTAAATTAGAATAAATGTATTAAACCCGCATTTAAGTTTAAAAACCCGCAAATTATGTAGCTGTGGCATCCCAAGTTCATTGATAACATTTTGTGTCGCTATCTATCGTGTAAAAAAACTCGGCCCTTCACCTTCCTTCCCCCATGGACCCCCTCCCCCCTTTTTCCTGTCGCCTTCCTATATATCTCACTTATCTTAAGATCAATCTTTATAAATATTAAATTTATAAATATGTTATCAAGAATTATAAATTAACTTTCCATAAGAAGATAATGGAGCTAGCTAAAGAGTATTTTTTCAAAATTTAACTCCCCCCCCCTAGATTAAAAAAGTGTCAACTTTGTATCAAAAATGTTGGTAACATTGATGTTGACAAGACATTTGGGTTTCTTGAAAAGAAGGTTTGAAAGTATTGTTTATTATATCATAGAGTATTATTTCTAGAGAAACTCTATTTGTAGAATTTTGAAACATCGAAAAAGTAACCTAAATATTTTTGACTTTTAATAATATCCTAATAAACAGTACAAAATTTCAGTAAATTATATAACAGAGCATTTAAGAGAGAAAAAATGTGTGAAAAGCAGACCACAGTTAATTATTAAGACAACTGCTCACTCTTAAAGGAGATTTCAATAAGATCTAGATCATGTAAGATGTAGTACCTCTGAGAGCCCCAAAAATATGTTTCAAACTTATCAATGTATTGAGATAGGCTATGTCCCCTCTATTAAAATATCATTATGTTTATAATCATACACAGGATATATATTAATAGTTTATAATTGTATTTGGACTTAAGTAGCAGTAGATTATTGTGTTTTATGGATATAATGTTTTGTAAGTAAAGTTTATCAAATCTTGGAATGATAATTATTTATGAATCATCTAATATGAATCAACTAACTGATGAAGATATCGAAGAAGAATGTAAAAAACTCTCTCTTCAAGAGGTAACTTAGTTTCTTTAATACTTCTAAAGAAAAGAGTAAAATAAATGACAGGACTTTATATATCTCTATATATATCAGGGGGTAAATGCCACTAGAAGATTACTTAACAAATTTCTTTTGTATTTTTTCACATCAGATGCTTGCAAGCAGCTTTTATGGACTTACCTGAAAAGTCAAGCCTTCTATTGTATTCGCATAGTTGTAATCAGTTGACAGTGAGGGGAATAGTGTTAAAGAACCCATTTAGTCCGATATCTAATTGTGGGCATGATTCAACATCCAGGACTAAAATATATCTTTTTTAATTCATTAATTTTTACTTGACCCTTTCACTGCTAACGATGGCATATGCCGTAATCAGAAAAACTTTCGCTTGTTTTGAATGACGGCATATACCGTCTACAGAAAAATTGTTGGGTGTTGCGAATGACGGTGTATGTCGTCAATTTTTTCTTAATGACGTCCTTAGTGCTATGAGTATTATTACGAACTTGTAGCGACATCTTTTGGTTATTTGGGGTATTAGCTAACTTCTCATGTCACTGATAGGTGATAGTAGTGTTATCTCTTTATCTAAAAACGTAAAAGAATGTCGTGAGCCATGGACCATGGCATGTATCCCCCTTCGCTCTTGGCATTTGAACCTTTCTTATCTCTTCTTCTATAGCCCTTTGATTGACATATTTATGACGCCTCTTTACTAAAATCAGTACTGGCATAGTAGCAACATTGAAATTTTTTTTAACTGAGTAAGAATTAAAAAGATAAAAATAGATAAAATATTTTACTAAAATGTCGCAACTATTCTTGGGAACACAATTAAATCGCACTGTACAATAGTTAAATAATTATCTGTCCTCATTTGTTTAGTTTTTAGTGATTATAACACAAATTGCTTGGTCATTAGTTTTCTCTGCTGATGGATAGACTGTCATGTATAATTGAGTTTTGTTGATTTTATACTGTGACCAGCATGTAGGTGGACCTGTCTTTGGTCAAGATTTGTGTATATTTTTAATGCGTTCTATTTCAAAAACATTTTAATATTATAAAAAATTGTCCAAACTTGTAAGAACTCTTGTAAGAAACTTTTTTATTAGAGTATAAACTTTTGGTTAAAAATAAATATTATTATGGTTTTTGTTTTTTAAAAATTATGTTATTCAACATTTATATGTTGACAGTTATGTTTACACATGGTTAATATGTCAAGTCGTAAAATCAATGATAATAATGATTAAGATGTATAGGAAAGCTGCTGTAACACCATCGGCAAATGCAATTTCAGTAAGAAAATAAGATAAATTTAAATAATTTTAAATAAAAAAAAAATAATCACTTTTTTTCCTGACTTTGCACCGCATTATGCCGCAGCATAAATGCCACTTTCATATATGTGTCGACCGTTATCTTTATCCATTATTTTATATTATGATTATATAAATCAGTTAACCATATTTAATTTTAAAAATTATTATATAATAATAGAATAGCGTCATTTTTTAAATACCAAAACCATAATTATATTTATTTTTAACATAAAGTTTATGCTCAAATAAACAAACGTTTTTTGACAAGAGCAAAAAAAATAATTTAACATTTATTATAATATGTGTATAGACAATATAAAAAAATTCAAGTTAAAGTTGTGTACTTTAAGGTAGAAAAGCAAAAAAGCCTCTGCAACGGAGAAAATTTTTCTTCTGGTGAGTTCCTGCACCCAGGGACCCTACTACATTCCAATATCCCTGCAGCCAAAGGGTTAAACATGTTTTGAATTATTCTTTAGTTTTTACTTCTTTTAAATTTTGATGGATATTTTTTTAAAATTATTGTAAGTTCCTGTTTCAATATCTCTGTTTAGTACTTTTTTTTAATTTATTGATTTAAAATTGTACCATGGTCTTGTACCGTTTATATGTAAATAAATATATAAATTTAAGCTAAATTTACCTCAAATAAACCACTGCTAAAGATTATCACATAGGTATGTTTGTGTCTGTTATTTTGAAAGTATTGACTATTTCATTTTGAAATTTAACAGCGTCTAAATTTTTATTTTTTATGCTTTTCAATGTTAGACATATTATCAGATAGCTAAACTTACAATTAATTAGCTGTGCAAAGTCCATAACAATTCAACTTTCAGTTTGTAAGTTATTGGTGAACATATATTTATTGGTGAGACACTTTATGTTCAAAGGGGGATTCAGTTTATTCGCATCCCCAGTGTTTAAGCCTGTGATTTTGAGACCGAGTCACACAGTTTGTTTTAAACTAGTGAGGTTCAGTGTTATTTATCTAATTTGGAAGTCATAGCCCCTTAGATATTGGATAATCCTATCAATCTGAGGACGAGCGAAGAAATCAAAGTCATAACACCCTGACCCTAGACATGGATAACAACATTAATTTGAGGTCAAGTACAGTGAGACAGAAGTAATATTACCATACACTTTGGATAATTATACATTCTAAGGACGACCAAAGCGAGTCCAAAGTTTTGAGGAAAAATATTGAGTTACCTGAACCTTTTTTATTTTTTCTTTGTACAGCCTGGAAATTACCTATCACAATTAAAGGCCCGTCTACAACCTTAAGTTAAGTTAGGAAGAATTGAAGAAGTGAATAATTCCTCAGGAAGAATTGAAAGAAGTGAAGAATTTCTCACTTAAAACAAACCATTTTGAAATTCCCACTCTTTTGACTTAAGAGATCCGTAAACACGTCTACAACCTCTAAGTTGTTAAGTCAAGTTTTAAAGTTACAATTACACATATAGCTGTATTTAGACTACTTTTCTTTCTACCGTCTACACAAATTTTATTTATTTATTTATTGTAACAACGAGCAGAGCTCAATAACAATTTTAATACAATTTAAATAAACATTGCTTTTTCAATAGTCTTTCCTTCCGTTTTTTAAAGACTTTTTGCAAATATTTTTTTACTTTACTTCTAAAATTTTCTAAAATCGACCGTGTTTTATTTATTTTAATTAATAAATAAAATCAAAATGGATGAGGTAATTGTTGGGAGCGTTATTTTCCTTATCTCTAGTTTATTTAATTATTATATAATTTTATAATAATTGTTATATAATTCTATATAATCAAAAATAAAAATATATATTATAAAAAATATTCAAACAACAAAACAATCAATCACATCACATCGTTTAAAAAATATTGTAATAATTAAAAAACAGATAACGTTGTACATTCTTCTTAAAAAAACTTATAAAAACTATTTATATGGTTTTCTTAAGTCAAAAGAGCGGGTAGAGAATTATTTAAGAAGAAAAAGAGATTTTGAAAAATTCTTCAATTCTTCCTAACTTAACTTAAGACTGTAACTTACTTAAGATTGTAGACAGGCCTTAAGACTTGAGTCTTGTGAAGTCACTCACTGTTGACTAATCAATGCAAAGTGCTAATTTTGCTTGGGTGTAGTAAAAGGAAAAATATTTGACAGAATGAATTCAAATCTATGGTAAGATATTGCAGTTAAGGCACTGTCCTAACTGCCAACCCTTATATTTTTTCTCACTTTAATTGTTACTTTTTTATTTGATTTTTGTCTTAACAGGATGAAGTAGACAAAGAGTTAGATTCTTTAATAACTCATTACAGTCACATTGACAGTAAGATTGCCAATATAAGCAAAGCACTTCCTAATTTGGAAATGGTACATCACGATTCTAAACGTCTTAGTGAAATGATAACACATACCTCTCAACTAGCTGAAAATATTAGTGCTAAAGTGAGGAAATTAGACACTGCCAGGGTAAGTTTTTCAAACTATCCAAAAGTTTGTTACTATTAAATTGGAGCTAAACTAAATCTTTATAGTATTAGACAATAGTTAAATATCTCTCTACCTCTTCTAACAAAAATGTATCGCATCAGATGTACCTTCTCTCCTACTTTAACATTAAGTGTATCCGGGGGTCAAAATGGCTTGTTCTGTCTGTCCAAGTGACCACTATACTACTATTGTAAATTTATTTCTAGACTTTTTTTGTGAGCTATAAAGTATATAATAAAGATTTTTTACTTTTCCTCATTTATACTGTAGGTATATAGGAAAAGTATTGTGTTTGCAAAAAATCCAAAACTGGGAAATTATCAGTTTCAGGTGTTTTAAAGGCCTCCTGAGTGGTTTTCTCAAAGTTGTCTATCTGTATGTGTGTGTGTGTGTTATCATCGTAGCTCCTGGTGTATTTATGCTAGAGAATTGAAACTTTGTAGAAAAATCAATCTACAGCTGTAGTTGTGCTATTCGGAAAATATTTTTTTTATAACGTCATTAACCCGCAATAATGACTCTTGAAAAAATTATGCGAATCCAATTGAAATTTGGCACGCATGTAGCCATGTATAAGAGTAACATATGTGACAAGTTTCATCTTATTATCAGCATTAGTTTAATTTTTATGGAATGACTTATGTACGTTTTTTTTTTAAAAATTGTAAAAATTAGGAAATGATTTAATTGAGTTGAAATTTAGTACAATTGTATACAAATAATAATAAGTATATAAATAAGTACACTGAGGTTCGTTTCAATGCGACAAGTATATCCATGATTTTTGTTGGATCATAAAAGTTAAGTAGCATTGAGTATGGTCAGTGCTGTATGGGTAACCACTGAGAATGAAACGGATGCATTTATTATCTGAGGACGAGGGAAGTGAGTCTGAAGCAGGGAGGATGAGCTTAGCGAATCCGATGTGTTGAGAAAAATTTTTGAGGTATTCCGTACCCAATTTTTAAATCTTCAATATATATTTTTATAGATGTAAAATAAATTATTATTTCTTGTTTTTTCTACAGTTATGTCTTGTTGTTGTAAAAAAAACCTGGCAAACTTTTGAAAGTTATTATTAGACCTCTTAATGTGAGATATATACAATTAATTTTGATTAAAACGGTACTTGATAATTATGAAGAAATAATGATTATAGAAGTATTTGTATTTATTTAAATTTTATTTCTTGACGGTTTAATCATGATCATTTATAATTTATTTTTTTTTTGGTTAATTGAATTACCAAGCTCTTACCCCTTTGATTATTATTAATAGCCAAGGCTCGGCCTGTCTGCTGTCAGCCTGTGCTTCATCTGTTTTTTATGTTTGTAGATTTGAAAGCTATAATTGACACCAAAAACCTTCTCCTATGAAACTACATATTAAGTTATTTGATATAGCAGTCTTTAAGGTTGAATTATGTGCTTATTTATGTCCCTAGAGTCGTGTGTGGGAGTGTCAAAGAAGAGTACATGATTTGTTAGATGTTGAGCTATGTTCTTCAGGAGTTGATAGTTCTTTACAAACTGAAGATTTTGAAAAGGCAGCTGTTCATATTCATAGATATTTAGCCATGGATAGAACTCTTCTTGAAAAAACTGCTGATGATATTCATCAAGGTTTTAATATTCTTGTTATCTATCCTTTATCAGACAATACTATATAATAATACTATATGTAGAGATAGCACTACTGATAACACAAAAGCCAGTTCATTGGTGGTCTCTAATGTTACTAATGTATCTAATCTCAACAAAGTTGTCAATACCTCCAGTTGTCAAACTATTAAATTAAATTATAAAATAATTTGCTACTATTTATTAATTCTTTATGTATAAAATGGTTTGTTATCATTTTTAGGTATTATAAATTGCATTTTAACAATTCTAATTAGAAATATGTTATATGTACATTATGGAGATGACCGATAGCTTTGAAACATGTTGTGTTAACTCATAAATTAATAAAAATAATGTACAGAGGGAATATGTATTATTCTAATGTTTACATATGAAAAGTGTATGTAAACATGCTTACATATGCTTAGCTTATGTCGCTTTTCTATTGCTGTTTATTTAATATTAATTGTTTGTTAAAAAAAATCTTTAGGAATTTCTCCTGTTTTATTGATAAACTTTTAAAGACATGTGAATATGATGGTTAATAGTAAATGCAATAGGCCCAAAGTAAACGCAAGCATTAGCTTCCACATGGTAGACTTTTAGTGAGTAAAATATGAAGGGAGAAACGGTAGATGAGTTAAAATATGCAAATAAGTTAATTTTTTATTATTCTGTGGCATAATGCATGAAAAAATAAAATAATAAAAAAAGACCTGGCAAAAAACAAAAAAAAATGTTTTAGTGCTATCAGTGAAATTACATTGTGTTTTGGTTCTATTCTAGAATTATTCTAAGATAACTATTAATGGCCTTTATCATTCAATTTTTATGATATGATGAAATTTTGGACTGAGTAGTTCGCATGATTTGGACTGTAAAAATAATTATAATTAATAATAATTATTGTTATTAATAGGCCCAGGCAAGGCCCGTAAATTCAAATGCATATTTATTTCAGTGATATCAGATTTTAATTTCATTAGGTAATCCACTTTATTAAACAATTTAATAAATTGTTTAATTGTTAGGCAGTCAATTGACTGCCTCATTATAAATTGTTTAATAAAGTTACTCATTAATTTATAATGAGATAGTCAATTGACTGCCTCATTACAAATTGCCTCATTCCCTTTGCTTAGCAGTTTTGTGATATTATAGGTTTATAAAGTTTGTGCATTCCTTAATACAAGGGCAGCACCATTATATTTATTTATGTAAATAAAGTGTTTCTCTTCTCAGCTTTTAACAACAAGGTGTACAGGTAAAGTAATGTATGCACTAGAAATA
Source organism: Microvelia longipes (assembly GCA_018340805.1). Taxonomy (NCBI): domain Eukaryota; kingdom Metazoa; phylum Arthropoda; class Insecta; order Hemiptera; family Veliidae; genus Microvelia; species Microvelia longipes. The sequence goes on along the minus strand of JACMZG010000008.1, from coordinate 35,430,841 downwards.
CAAAAAGCTGCGATTTCAATGAATTCTCTGTTTCAAATGTTTTTTAAATTTCCAGAGTGGGTTTTACTAAGTTGTCTGTCTTTTATTTTATATGTGAGTCTGTTATTATTGTAGTTTCCTGTGTGTTTACAAAAATGTAAATACATAAAAATTAACCTTTTTATATATTTGTGCTCCCCGCCTCGTTCTGCTTTACAAAAAATATTTCTTTTATGAAATCATTAATAATCATCATGCTGTCTGGGATCGAAGACCACTGTTTTTTTTTTCTTCTATAAACAAGCCAAAATGCCATGAAAATTTTATTTTTCTATTCTTATTTTTAGATTGCACATCAGTTAATAATTCTTTGGAATTTCTTCAAAATGCTGCTGATAAGTTGAGTAAAGTTATCAGTGAGAAGTTTCAAAAGGCCATTGATGATGATGATGCTGCCTCTGTAGAAAGATTTTTTAAACTTTTTCCTCTTATCGGAATGCACAAAGAACCTCTTGTCTCTTATTCTCGCTACCTAACTAAAAAGGTAATCTTGTGATGTAAACTTTTTGAGAAACACAAGTTTTTTTCTGCTGCAAAAACTTTTGAGTTACAGTATTAAAATTAAAGATAAACTGGATCAAGTTCTTGAAATACTTTTAGTTTTGTCAATTTGTTAATCACCTAACAACTTATGTTTGATATTAGTTAATATAGTCTAGCTAATCATGCCTTTTAAGACCACTTAAAAGGTATTACATTTCAGCCAGAGTTATTTGATTTTAGACATAAAATTTATAGATATAGTATATACTACAATTGTAGAACAATATACATACATATGTATACATGTACGTGCACATACACACACAAACAATATTATTTTTTGTCTATTTTGTATATTATTATCTGTTTTGTAATAAAGTATGTCCTAAAGGCCTGTAATAAACCTATAGAAATAGGCCGATAACAAAAAAAAAAAAAAAAAAAAAAAAACCACACACACACATATTGAATGATTTGCGTCTACTTATCAATACTAAAACATATGTCTAAATGTTTACTTTTTGTGTTTAGGTTGATGCTGCTGCCAAAAAATTGCTAGAAACAGCTCTTACAATTAATCCATCAGATAAGAGAGCTCCAGTTGCATTTTCAGATGCTGTTACTTCACTTTTTGAACAAGTTGCTAAAATGATACAAGTTCAACAACCACTAATAGAACTTAATTATGGTAATTGCAAAATGTATTAAACATTTATTTATCCACTTATTTTTAGTTAAAATGCCCACAGGTTTTTTACTGTTGTAGAATCTCTTTGATAACCAAACCACCATTTAACCAAACAATTTTCAATTTGATAAAAACGATAATATACATGTTTATATGTTGATTTGTGTAAAATAAAAATACATGCTTATATGCCTCACTTACAAGAATATAACTTGTTTGCAATCATTAATTAATGTGTGTAAAATTGAGTTTAATTAAACAAAATTAGATAAGTAAATATTAGTCTGAAATTTTGCAGGTGTGGTTGAGGCCAAGGAGATACAAGGGTCAAAGCAATTTCGCACACATTACATGATATCTTTGACTTTTCATCTTTACTTATTTTTTTCAGGGGAAGAAGGAATGCTTGACATTGTTGTTAAAGAACTAGAAACTGCTGTTGCCAGTCAAGTGTCAGTAACACTCTCTGAGATGACACGAGTTAGAAGTTTAAACAGACTAAGACAGCATGCTTCTAGACCTCCTAAAGGTTCAACACCTATTGATCCTAGAGACCTGGATCCATTGCTTAATGAAATAGCTGTTATACAGTCACGTTATCATCTGTTTAACAATTATATTTCCTCAAAGATGACTTCGGTTTGTTATTTCACTATAAAATTTATTTTTATATTATGTGTGATAGTAGAAAGGAAAAGGCCTTTTGCTCCAGGACTCTTCAACACTTATTTTAACAGGACAGTTTACCAGGGGTGCAAAGCAATGATTCAACAAAAGTTGTTCATGTAACGTCCTGAATCGTGCTTGTGTGATAAGAACCTAGTGATGGCAAGCCAGGTGCTTTTACAGTGTTATTTATTAATAATAATTATTGTTATAAATTTACTATTTTTATTACTTACAGTATAAAAATGAGTCTAGGTTATAATTAAATGCTGAAATTGGTCAATAATTGTAAAATCAATTTAAGTGGAAATGTCAATTATTGTTACAAAATAGCTCATTAGAATGTTTGTTAAACATTAGTATTTTTAATCTTTTTCTTTCCTTAAATAAAGAGCTATGACTGATTTAGTTTGTCATAGCTCGATTATACCTGATAACGATTGTCAGGTATAAAAATCTAAATTGATAATAAAAATTAAATATTATTTATTATGAGCGTAGCAATTCCGATGTGATGAGGAATAGTTCGGAGGTACCCTGAACCCGATTTTTTAAAAATGTGATATGCTGTAGGTTAATGTTAGTTTATTATTATTTTGTAGAAAAGTAAAGGAAGCAATAGGAGTCCACTGGCAAATGAAATTCATTCCCTTCTAAGCACTTATTTAGTTCTTGAACAGCATTATATGCTAGAGTCAGTGAGGAAAGCTATCAGCATGGATTCAATAGAGCCCTCAGATCTTGTTTCTACTATGGTTGATGATGTGTTCTTTATAGTTAAGAAATCAATCAGGTTAGAACTCATTTATTCATAAATTCTCATGGTGTTGTTAGGATGACAAAGCAGGAGGAGGGGATCAATGCCAGTTGGTCTCCAAATACCAAAAATATATGTCTCAAAATTATATATATATATATTATATATATAATATATATATATATATATATATATATATATTTTGTGTGTGTATGTCTGTATATATCCCAAGTCATACAGTAATATAGTCAACTAAGCAGAGTCCCAAGTAATGACATCTTAAAACAAATTAAACTTGAAATAGGCATTAATATGATGTGTCACTTTTAAAAGTAGATGGCAAGCTAAATTGATTCGAGACTGTTTTCAGTTCAATAACACCATCCTAAGTAGCAAGTATACATGTATTTCAATGTTGTTTACCTAGGTCAATTACCTCTACAAAATACTTTTGGTTAAATAGTGCTAAAGAGTGGGAAGTTGGTTGAGTATGAGATCCCCTATCTCCACTCTGGTTAGCCTACTTATTTAATCTGTCAGTGAAATATGTGGTGGCAGTAAAGTGGTTGAAGCAGGTAAATTAATGAAACATCACAAATTTGAGTTTATGATTTTCATGAACATTACCTCTAAAATGTATAAAACACATACTTCGATTCCAGGTCTGGCTTAGCTAACAGCTTCAATATTATTTTATTAACATCCCATTAAATATAGTTCATGATTTAATTACTATTATATAGGAGGGCTAATCAAACAGGCCTGGATGGAGCATGTGCTGTTATTAATCAATCATGTGGCGTTCTTGAAACAGAGCTATGTGGAGCATTAGAAAGAAGCATGAGACAAGGTTTTCCTTCGGGTTATTTAGACTTAGCACAAGCATATAATGCTATGATACAAGGCAAAGTTTCTTCAGAGCAATCATCAGATAACCAGAAAGCTATCTTTATTGTAAGAACATCAAGTTTGTATGTTAATTATGTTGTACTGCAATATGTTGCGTCATTGTAAATGTTTCATATGTTTAAGATTTAAAAAAAAATCTTACTACATCAAACAACAAATTCTGTCTTTTCCATAAGAATATCTTTATTTAAATAGCAGAGCTGGCTTTCGGCTTTTGCCATCAACTGTGCCTAACATAGGTAAATTTAATTCTCTTGAAAACCTGGAAATAAGGCGTATCCAACTTGAACAGCCTAATAACACTCTTAATAAAAATAATGAGGGAGGGGGGATCTGCTATTCTTTATCCATTGATCGACAAGGTTAGTAGATCAGTCTGCTCCAAGCCCTGAACGGTGATTTTGGACGACATATAGAGACTTACCTTTCCGGTATGTCTTACATCTCTCCTTACTCATATTTTTATATTTAATTTTAAGTTTTGTCTATCTTTTTATATTTAAGTTTTAACATTTCTTGTACCTTTATTTTTTAATCTTTTAACTTTTTATTATGATTTTAACATTGTTTTTTTAATTTGCTATGTTAGGCAAAGTTGATGGCGAAAGCCTAAGGCTGGCTCTGCTATTTAAATATAGATATTCTTGTGGAAAAGACAGACTTTGTTGTTTGATGTTATATTTAACGGAATTTTATGTTGATCCACAGCGTAGTAACGTACTAAAATCTTACTGTTTCCTAATGACTCCTGGTATAATATTGTTACCATGTTAGCATGCTGTTATTGGTTTCTCTAGTTTAGTTTATTTCTGGATCATGTTAGTTTTATGTTGTTTTAATGGAATATTTTTAATTTCATAAGCATATGAAATTGAAGAGTTGTCAATTTCTTTATTATTTTACTGTGCCCTAACTTGGAAATATGGCATATATTGCTTAATTATGTGTTTTTACCTTGGCAATATTTTATGTCTGGTTGTGCTTGCCAGTAAATACAGAAGAAGAAATTCACTTTTGCACTTAAGAAATAATTTTTAGATAATGTATGTAATCTTTTAATTATTATTAATCACTATAATTTGGCTTATTTCTTTATTTATTTGACACATTTTTAAATTTACTTCTGGGTATAGGCTGTACTATATTACACACGTTAATCTATTTTCTAATTATTTTAGAAACATCTAAATAACACTGAAGTATGCAGTGAATACATAGGCACTCTTGCTGAAAGTCTTAGCACTGAGACTAGAGTAGCTAATGAGAGTGAAAGTGCTAAGTTGCAAGGTTGTCTTACAGGGCTGAGTAGAGTTAGTGCTCAGTTAGCAGCTATTAGAGATATTGGCTTCCAGCAGTTAAGGATAGCTCATCTTAGGCCCAGACTAGCCCCAACTATCGATTTTTTTACAACTCTCTCTCATCATTTAACTGAGGTAAATATTAAATTAGAAGAATCAAGTAAATATAAATTACTATTGTGATGTAGCCTGCTACAAAATTAGTTTAAAGGATGGTATCATTCCAGGGCATACAAATTAATATTTCAAGGGGTTCAAACTTAGGGTACAAATCAACCTTTAGTTTAGTGGTTTAGCTTTATGGAAAATATTTCTTTTATGGTTTCACTAACCACCATTGATGACTCAAATAAAAAAATCGATATTTAAAAAATGATCAATATATAAACCAATCATTCAATTAAATATCAATTCAAGATTTAGCAGGCAAGTAGTCCTGAATGAGATCAACAATTTGCTACAAATCAACTTCTGTTATTTATTAATAACTCAAAAAATTGTTATTTATGTAAAAAAGTCATCTAACTGAGATGGAATTCAGCAAAATACATCCCTACTTCTCATAAAAAGTATATACCTGTAAACTAAGTGTACGAAATTTATTTTTAGTATATATAGTCTGGCCACATGAGTGATATGGCATTATGTGTGGCCTGTACATGAATGAGTGACCTAGGAATATTAAATGTTTTTTTATGTCTAAATATGACCAAAGTGAGCCCAGACATACTATAATATAAATTAGCTTGTTAATATAATCTGATGATGAGTGTTTGAAGTATTGATGATTAGTGAAGAGAGTCTGAAGTGTTGATGCTTAGTGAAGAGATTTTGAAGTGTTTGATGATTAGTGGAGAGAGTCTGAAGTGATGATTAGTGAAGAGAGTCTGAAGTGATGATGATTAGTGAAGAGAGTCTGAAGTGTTGATGATTAGTGAAGAGAGTCTGAAGTGATGATTAGTGAAGAGAGTCTGAAGAGAGTTGAGTGATGATTAGTGAAGAGAGTCTGAGAGTCTGAAGTGAATGACTAGTGAAGAGAGTCTGAAGTGTTGAGAAATCCTCTGAGGATCTGAAGAGAAATCGTGTTCCTGTGTATCTTATTTTTTACACTTGAACTTGTAGAGTCATTTAGTTCCCGAATGGCACTGTCTGATAACCCCGAGAATTTATGCTCACACTGTATCAGGGAAGACATCGCCACTTGTACCCTTCCTTTTACGGGTCTGTACCTGAGACCTAGTTCAGTTTTTCTAGTTTATTTTTTCTGATATTGCTAGCAACTGTGATCTCATTAGTCTCATCTAGTCTGCTAATAGTTTTTACCAATCTCACCAGTTCCTCTAGTCTCTCGAGATACTTGTTATACTTACTGTTCTACCAGAAAATTAGTCCTATGGAGAGAGGCACCAGTAGCTACCTCAAAGTTAGTGTGTATACACTCATTCCCATAGCCCTGACCTCAAAGCCGAAGTTCCGAAATTTATTGGAGGCTTCTTCCTGAACCGAACACAGCATTTCTAATCACCTACACTATTTTGGGACCATAGACACCACTAAATCGAGTGCTCCTTTCAAATTTCTCAAGGTTCAGTATCTCTCTGACCCTCCACCAGCCCACAGAACTTTATCTTTACATTAGCTGAAAACTATAGAAACAGCCGAAGGAAACCACATAAAACTTGGGCTGGGTTGACCAGTCTTGAATGCAAGACCTCCCAAGAAAATGGTACTAGTTACCGAATTTGTTAATTTTATTTGTTATGTTTACACACACATTCAATCATATTTATTTTTAACAGGAAGAGTTTTCCAGCTATGAAGCCAATGAGCCTTTTACCAGAAGTTTAATAAGCCACTTGGACACCCTGTTGTCTGATTTCAAGGAAACTTTGACTCAGCATAATTATGAAACCATTGTATCTATAGTTGCCACTGAAGTTGCTGCTTTGCTAGAAAAAGTTATTTTAAAAACTCAGTTTAATAGGGTAGGTTTTGTTTTGCTTTTGTATGTTCTTCATTATGACTAATGTTTTAGTTTCTGGAATGATATATAATTCAAAATTACAAATTACCAGAACAAAGCAAATCATAATAGTTCATAAAATCTTCAAATAATATAAAATAATTTTAGTATAACACACGGCTAAAGTCAGTTGTCAGTACGCTAGAATCTCAATGGTTTCCACCCTTTTTTAACAAAAAAAATTCCCTACTCTTAAGTAACAAAAAATCCCTATTCTGGCAACACTGTAAGTCAGGTTATGTTTTGAATTTTATTATTTGTTTTTATTTGATATCGTATGAAAAAAAAATAATTGGGATATTGTTGTATCTTTTAAATTTACCTACTAATTGTTGCTTTAACTTTATTCGGAAGTATGAATTATGTGGAGTTAAAGTTGTTAATTACGTAATGCAATGGATCATAATGGTTCTAAGATAAAAGTTTATTGAACAGATTGAAATTAAATGAAATGAACTCAGATCAAAATACACTATGAGGGAAATAAAAGCGATGGGAGGTTACAAATGTTTACTATCAGTGTTGCCTTTTTATGATTTTATTTATGAAAAAGGTATTTTTTTGTACCGTGAGGTGAACGGAGAAAGATCGCTGTTGGTCTAAACCAATAGAACTCTTGGCTGTCCACTGACTTTAGCCGTGTGTTATATTATAATGTTAAACACATTAGCGGTATTATAGGAGGGACCCCCTCCCAGGATCCAAATAAAAAAGAAAAAAGTGTCGGTTTTAGTAAGAAGAAAAATATGAAATAGAAAGGAAATTAAGGTCTGAATCAACACTTACAAATTTTCTTCAGGCCTTGTATACATTTTGTTTTGTCCTTATTTTTGCCTTGTGCCTTTTTTTATATAATTATAAAACTATTGTATGCATATAACTTGTTATATACTTTAGCAATCTAACAAGCAGAGAGCTCTTCTTAATGAAGCTAAGTTTATATTTTAGCAATCCTGCATGTGAAGCAAGCCTTTTTGCCTATATTTTATGTGTGTGTGTGTGTATGTTTATATATTTATACTTTATAAGATTACCTCTCCTGGGATTCTTATATTGCCTCTGGTCAAAGACCTCTGGTTAAACTATTACCAATATTATTGATTAAATTTAGAATTTATTGGTATTACATTCATAGTAGAGTAATTTGAATATCCTAAAGGAAATTATATCTTGTCATAGAATTTTTCGTATGTTATTGGCATAGGTTTTAAAACTTCACTTATTTTTTTCTTAATTTGTTACTTTAGTTAGGAGGACTAGCGCTGGACAAAGAAATTCGAAGTGTAGTGTCATACTTAGCAGGTGCTACATCATGGTCAGTGAGAGATAAATTAGCCAGATTGTCTCAAATATCTACTATTCTTAATTTAGAAACTGTTTCTGAAATGCAGGATTATTGGAACCAAACTTCATTAACGTGGAGGCTCACACATACTGACATTAAAAATATTTTAAAATTAAGGTAAGAGAATATAATAATTATCTCTCTCTCAGATATATATATATATATATATATATATATATATATATATATATATATATATATTTAATTAAAAAGATTCCTTTATTTAAATAAAAGTACAAACAAACAAATATATGTTGAACCACATTGAACATGATAATAAGAAAATATGTATGATTAGAAATGAAAATATATTTAGTTGGAATGGAATAATTATATTCACAATTCAAAGCATGGCTGTTACGTTGATTACAACATTAGAAACAAATGGGTAATCAAAATTGTTGTTAGCGTTTGAAAATGTAAGTTTTTTATGTTTTTATTCAAATACATCTCTTATTATGAGCGTTAGTGTTATTTATCCTCAAATACTAAGGTTTTATTTATAAATCTGATCAATTTGTTAAAAATTAGATACAGTTAATTTATTTTCATAAGATTCTTTAAAAGCCCTGTTATCAACAAACAGTATTGTGCTCTAGGTAAGTGTTATTTGTGAATAAGATCTCTTTAATCAGGGAATATATCTTCGAGTTTTCTCTAAATCAATTAGTTTTTGTATTGTAGTTAACAAATGAAATTATTGAGTCTGAGTCCTACATTCATTTATTTATTTATGAACAGACGGCAATAGCCATCGGTATTATTACAAAAAATAATTACAAAAAACATAACAATAATAAAATTTAACAAAAGAAATTATATAAAAAATTAAACAAAGACTACTAAATAAAAAGGTAACCAAGATAAAAAAAAGTACTTATTTAGGTAAGTATCAAATAAATTAATATAAGAATAAAAAAAGTCTATCTAAGAAATAAAAAAGACAAAAAAGCTTGTAAAACTGCCCATAAAAAATAAAAAAAAAATAAATAAAAAAAAAACAAAAAACAATTATGTACAGAAAAAAGGCATCTATAGCCAAATAAGACCTAAATAAAATGTTTGATAAAAAAAAACCTCCCAATAAATTAAATTAAAAATAATAGAAAAATAATAATCACTAAAAACAAAGTAATTAAATTAGTACATTGCAAAATCTAACATTAGACCATTATGTAGAAATACATATATATACATACACACAAACATGTACATACATACACACATATAATATAAAATAAAAAAAATAATAATATACATAAACACTTGTAAAAAATATAAATAATAAATTACAAATACGCAATATCAAAATGTATCATAAAACATATTTAAGGAAATGAAATAAACATTTATAGATGAGTTAAAAATTAATAAATAGGGGGGTACGTATGTTGAATAAACGATTAAAATATTTATTTTCAATTTCAGCATAAAATCATGAGAAATTCACTGAAACCTTAATCGAATTTCCACAAGGTCAAAACTAGATAGTGAAATCTGGCGTGAAATTAAAATGTTCAGTTGAGTACCAATGTTGAAAAAAAATCTACTTTCTTATTAAGGTGCTAATGTAAAACTAAAAAAATAGTGGACATTTTTTATAAGGTTACTTTATATGGCCCTTTATTTTTCTATTATCTAAGAAATCAGTTGTTTAAATTTTAGATAAGATATTCTTAACAAAAGGAGCATTGTCTTACATCCTGTTCAGCAGCAATAAAACTAGTTTTTTAAATAATAAACTATTTTGGAGTGTAATTTATTCATATAAATGTTTAATTATTTTAATTCAAACAATTTTTAAAAAATGATGCTGTTTTTTCTTTTGCAGGGCTGATTTTCAATCAGAGGATATCTTAAGACTGAAATTATGACCAGAAGATTCAGATTAGTTTTAATTGCATAAGAAAAGGGTTATACTGGCAGATTTAAATAATTATTAATATCACTGGTCTTTAAAAATTGCTGTCTTATTAATGCATTACCTATGAACCTTATTTTGTATTTATATTATTATTATTTTATATTATATCCATTGTATAAAAATACTTATTTGTTAAGATCACAGGTTATTTATTACCTATGATAACCTGTGTATGATTACCTATGATACTAATTCAAGTATTTGACAGGAAATATATTTTAACTTAAATCGCAACTATGTATAATTTTTCTTAATAATTTAAAAGAAATGGATACAGGGTACCTCGGGACTCTTTCTAACCATATCGTATTCGGCTCATCCTCCATCCTTCACTCTTTCTCTGAGTATGGAAATGGCAAAATTTATGTTGCAGTATTTGCTTTGTTTATCCTCGGACAGTAAAAACATTGGTTTTATTCCCAGTAGTCACCCATCTAGTAGCTGACCTCGCACTTGATGCTGCTTAACATTAGAGATCAAGCAAAAACACTGTACTGTGGATATACCAGCCATTTTGAAATGAAACTTATAGCTTGCCTTTTAATTCATATCAAGCTCACAGGGAGAAGGGGTGGAAATACATCTCGTAGTAGATTTTATGTCTGTCTTTTCATTCGATGGTGGAATTTAGAGGCATTATCTCTATTGACTTAATTTGCCAGGCTGCTCCTCTACGTAATTGGCAAGAACTTATAGACTTTCCTAATTTCTCTCACCTCTTCTTTGCAGTTTATCAGTGTTGACAACAATAATTAAAATCTTGTCATATACCTCACCTAAAGCCCTGCCTTTTAACAAGACTTATCTTCTATCCTCTACTTCTTTTACCATGGATTCTCAGTTGAATTAAAAGGCAAGCCATCGGTATATTTATTTATTTCATAAAAGAATACACTTGTACCAAATTTTAACTCAATTAGATTATTTTTTGACTTTTAGAGAACTTGATTGAACTAAAAAATAACGTAATCAAATGTAAAATTGAACTGATGCTGACAAATAAATTTGGCACATTTTTTGGTGCTACATATGGCTACATGTGTGCCAAATTTTAAAGTGATCAAAAAATGTTCTACATTTCATGAATTTTCACTATGTCATTATTCCTGGTGAATGAAGTCATAAAAACAATATTTTCCAAGTAGCATAACTAGACATAAAATTTGTGCAGTTTTTTCTCCCATGATCACCCTGAAAGCTTAAGCTACATAGATAGCTGATATACACATACAGACGGACAACTCGGGAGGTCTTAAAAACACCTAGAACAAATAATTCAGGTGAAATCCTGATTTCGGGATTTTTGTGCAAACACAATACTTCTTATATAGCTATGGTATAAATTTATTTTATAGTACACTGGCTAGTCATTTTATTAATAAATCTTAAGCCTATGCTAACATCTTCTTTTTTTAATTTTATTTCTTGGATCTAGGACATTATATTGTAGTATTTTCAGATGGGAAGGGTTATATTAAAATGTTGTTTGGTCAATAAAATTATTAAAGTATGTTCTTTTGAATCTGGGTAGGTAACGTTATTGCCAAATGCATTTTATACTTTATTTATTATTTTATGATTATATTGTATACTTTATGATTATGGTTATTATTTATTGAGTCAAATTATTGGCATAAGTCCATTATTTTTAATATTTATGTAAAATTATGTTTATTTTGTATTATTAAAAATGTATAATGTTAATTAATAGTTTTATTCTTCTTTATCTTCTATATATGCAGAGGAAGATCATTGGAAACCCATTTTATTTTCGATTCTGCCTTCTCGTCTAGATTAAAAAACCCTCAAATAAATGGGCTAAAGATCTTCAAAATGTGTTAAGAGCTTATTGCAAAATTGGTAAGATTTGGGCTTTTTGGATTATTAATCTCAATAAACTAAGAATAGACAAATTTTTGTCCCAATTTTTCCACAAAAATTGGGTGGAATTGTGGGCGTGGTTGGGAAATAAAATATGATTTCTCTGTTGAGTAAAATGGGAATTTGTGGAGACACATACTCAATAGGAAAACTCAATCAAGTTAAATCAAGATAAGCTAACAAGTTGTCAATGGTCCAAGGTCAAATCCTGTTGATGAAAGAGGGTTTGTAATTCACCATGCTGGGTCCAATGTCTCAGGCACTCAGGGAGGTTATTTAATACAACCCAATTCTTTAGGTTATGATATTTAAACGAGAAAAATTAGTTTGTTTGATTACCTGAGTATTTTTGAAATAGGTCTGAAAATTTTATATCAATGAGTAAAAATATATGTGATATTTGTGTTGAAACTATGGATGATAGTTTGAAACTATGCAAACAAACCAGGTAGACATTTTTGTTTTAAATAGTTTCATTTTTCTCTATAATAGTGAATGCATGCATATGAATGTGAAAAGGTTTTATTCTGTGGCAAATGTTGATTTAATAACAAGCAACACTCAATTTATTATGTATTCAGTACACATCTAACACTAAAGATGAAGTCCTTAACCTTCTTGTAAAGGTTCAGACAGTATAATTTCTTATCAGCAACCCTGCCCTTTGGGCCTATGATCTAAGGGTAGGGTTGGCATTGTGTTAAAATTATTTCATAATGGAAAGTTTCATTTTCCATTTATTACTATTATATTTAAATGTACCATAACTCCCTAGGAGGTAGAGCATTACCAAGAAAATTTCCTGCACTGTTTCTAAATATTTTGTTGCCAATGAAGGTAAAATGTCATTTTGCTGCTTAAAAACAGTTCAATGATAACTTATTTTGCAGCCATAAATAGATAAAAATGTAAAAAGGCGCCCAAAAAAATTAAGTTGAAAAATAGGGCAAAAATAAGTAAAAAATCATTATTTTATCCAAACAACACAAACATTTTAGCCTTAGCTTAGGAGCTAAAACATATTTTTTGTTAAAAAATATAGCTGTCTACATCATTACGTCACTGGGCAAACCTTATGACAAATGACACAACTTTGGGATAAGTTAATAATTACAAAACAAACAAAATTAATCTTAGAGAGAAAACGGACCAAGGTTGTTGTAGGTCAGCAAAATTCTAAAAAATTCAATATTAAAACATTTTGCTGGGTTAATGTTATGATTTTTTTGGGCAGAAAATTGAATGAAACCCATCCGGAGTCAACACGACCCATAAATAGGTCAATACGACCTTTCTACGAGACCAAAAAGTGAAAAACCAAAATTATGGTCGGTGAGAATTAATTTTGAGTAGGGTGTCTTTTCCCATGTTTTGGGCACTAAATATAATAAAATCTGTGTGAAGTGAATAAAAGTTAAATCATGATAAGTTACAGAAAACTGACCAGTTAACAAAAAATGTTGAGTTAGGTGGTGTTTTTAATGTTTTTTGAGGCTCTGAGTTTAATGAAAACAGTCTGAAGTCAACACAAGCACTCAAATTTAGAGTACCTGACTGAGGTTTAAATCTTGGTAAGGAAAATAATTTTTTATATTTTTACTTTATCACATAAAGTTTATAACTACAAACTGGTAGAATTTGTTTTGAGCGACCGGTTGACAATGCAATCGTACATTTTAGCTAAACATAATAGTTGTAACGCCATCATACATTTACGCTACATTAGCTAAAATGTACAGTTGCTTTTACGTACATTTCTATTAAAATCCTATTATCAAAAATTTTTTTGATGATATTTTTATTATGACGATTTTTTATTATGACTATTGTAGCTAAAACGCCCAGTTAAGTAATTAAAGAGTAGCACTCTTGTTAAATATGTCTTTAAAGCAGTAGCAGAAATATCCATTCTTGATTTTTTTCATAAATAAACTTATTACTGTATCACTGTACTGTATTTACAGAGTTGGACTTCTACGCTACTGGGTAAAGCAAAAGAGCATCAGTCTTAAAAGGTCGTTTTCGCAACTGGGCATCTTAGCTACATATCTTTGTAGCTTAGGTGTACATTGGAGATGACCTTCAGCATAAACGACTAATCATGTTAATACTTTCTCTTGATGTAGCTAGAATGTACAGTAGCGTTAAATGCCTAAACTAAAACAAACTAAATGTGGAGTGGTGGTCCGCATGCCGATCAAATTTCCTTTGAAACGTGTGTTTCTGTGCTCAACAATTTATTTTTTGTTGAAGTCTCCAGTTTATTAAGAGTTGAATCCTCCTTATTGTTCCTCATTATATTCAATGATAAAGTAAGGGCACTTTTGAGGAAAATATTCCTCAAAAGTGCCCTTACTTTATCATCTCCAGTTTATTATGTTTTATAAATTGACCAGTTTATCAAAACTAATAAGCATTTACTGAGCTTAAACTACAGCAAATAGTGGTATGACTGGTGATTTTGGAAGGATAGTTTTGTATAACCAATAGAAAAGGATAAATATGTCCATTTCCTTTGAAAAGTCCAGAAAAAATTAATAATAAGTAGTGCTTTATAATTAAGGAACTGTTTAATTTATAAAGCATAAACCAGAAACTCACATTTATAGGGAAATTCGCTTGCCATACAGACTGCCAGGCCAAACATTTTTCTAAGAGGCAGAATTCTCCCAAGGACACAATTAATAACACTATTTATAATTCAATTATGATAATTTATTCTATTATACAAAGTAAATCATTCTTAAATCAATAATTTAAAATTTTATTTGAGAAATAAGTTAATATTAGAAATAAAAAAGATCTCTCCAAAAATACAATCAAGCTGCAAATTCTTTAAGCCGAAGGTATGGAAGTTAAATTTTATTTTTGTATTAAATATGCAAATGTATTACTCAATGATTGCAAAATATTTGTCTAGTTTAGAATAACTTGACTGAATAAAGTTAAACAGAAAAGCTAAGCAATTTAACTTAGGTTGCCCTTTGTAGCAGTACTTAGTTAAACTCAGTCATGTACCATGTATAAATACCTTAAATTTTATCACAAGTACGTATTGAGATCAATAAAATTAATTAAGACACAAGCAACTTTTTCAGATGCCAGATTTAATTTTTTTACCTATTTAGATTAGTAGCCATTAATACTCAACATTTCGAGGCAACAGATGGACCATTAATGAGCACAATTTATAAATGTACATAAATTGCTCATTAATGTATATATACATTAATGAGCATTACCATTAACTGCAAAGTAGAAAATAAATCCAAAAGAGATTAATTCTTTATATTTTTGGACAAATCTTTTTTAAAAAAGATACCATTGTGCATACATTTGCATTACGATTTTTTAACACAATGTTGAACAATAACAACCCGCCAGAGACAATAAAGCTAGAAAGCTGAGAATAAACATTTTATTCCAGCTAACATATCCCTCGGATGTAACCGATAAATTTCAAATGTTTACTTAGATTTATGTATTATTATAATTATAACTCACATTAGACTATTTACAAGTTTTATTTTTTTATTATAATTTTCCATTTCTCAATTTTTTATTAAATAAGGTATTCACAATGAAAAATTCTACAATTTACAAGGTGTAAGGAAAAATAGATCTGCTAATACAAACAATAAAAATAAATTATTTCTTTCAAATAAAAAAAGATATTTAAAGCAATTTCATATTGAATAAGTCAAATTAAATTATTTTTCCCCATTTCGTAACATAAATGTTTGTATGAATAATATAAAGACAAAACTACTTTGTTAGTAACCAGAAAAAAACTTTCCACTGGCTGTAGTATGAAAAGTTAAAAAGCAAAAACAAGGCATAATAATAAGTTATATAATCATAAAAAAGTACAAAATAAATTAATTTAGATAAGATGTGTTTTCAGAGAGAACAAGAGAGTCAAACTTCAATAAATATTTGGCTCCCGAAAATTGCCAGAACATGGATTTCATTCTGTCACTTTTTAAAATACAAAAAGTTATACCAATTTGAATTAATAAAACGATTTTAAAATTAATTATACACATGTAGATGAAAATTCAATTTGATGGTATATGTTTGGAATTTTTGCTTGCTCAATAACAAACAAACAAATTTGATTATTTTTAATCTACGAAACTCTGTTCTACACATGCTTTAACTCTTTTCTCATATTCACGCCTATTTTCTTTATATAGTTGAGCTGCCATTGAATTAGCAGGTGAGTTAGGATTAGGATCACTCAATAGAGACTGAAAAATATTGCATTTTAAATTATTAGTTATAATAAAAAATATTATATGGTAAAACAGTGTACATCTAATGATAGTTTTATTAATTAAATTAACCTAATAGTTTATTTAATCTGGAATCAAAACATATTAAAATTATAATTGGCATTGTTTAAATCAATTTGTCTTCATTACTAGATTATAGACTAAAACTTTGTTGCTTTTTTGACAACTTAAGGGTTATTTCCATGCATTTATTCCATTCAAGGTCCAAGGTTTTGAATGCTCCCTCTCCAATTTCGGTGAAAATTAGTACCTCATAAAAGTACTACTATTTGTTTACGAGCTAAATTGTTTCAAATGTCACATAAAATGTAATTTACAATAAAAATGGTTCTCTTGAGAACCATAAGTTAAAAGTCAAAATCGGTTTTATCCTTTAGCATGTAACATAAGCTTTTCAACAATATGATAAAAGACCCCCTCAGAAAAAATATTACCTAGGTCACAATGCTGAAACATGCTGGACCTTTCCTTATCATTTTTCTTATTATACCCTACCGTCACATTACAAAGAAGGATATAAAACAAGTGGTTACGAGAGATTATTCTTTGCTTCTTGAAATAAGTATTATAATAAAACTGTATGTTTTAATTGCTTACACATCTTTTAACAATACCAATAATTCAATAACACCAAAATTGTTACAATAGCTATTTATGTAATAAGGCAGGAAATGGAATTGCTTTTGAACAGAAAAATTAGTGAGCATAGGGAGGTAGGTCATTTGCAATTTGACAGGTAAATCAAGCTAACTACATTTAATCAAGCACTTAAAAACATTTTGAAAAGAATAACTTTGATTTTTTACTTATACATATTTAGTAAAAGCATGTTGTCTTTTTTAAAACTAAGCTAATGATTACTTTTAAATATGAAGTGAACAACAATGTCTTTCCAAATGCCTCTTACAAATATATTACCTTTATTTTATTTTAAAAGTCACTAAAATGTTTATTATACACAATATTTTTTGTTGCACAAGCTTAAGTTAGTAATCATAAACAAATTACTCTTAAACAGTGAGACCAGGTACCTGGTGAGACTTAATGTTGTTTATCCTTTTTTCTAATTTATAAAAGGAAAGTTATACTATGGAAGATACAATGACTCATAATCATCTATTTATGTACAGGAGAAAAAATACAGTTATCGACATGGAATATTGATAAGTTGGAATATTACCACAAGATTTTGATAACATATGCATGAGTAAACCTATAGTAAATGAAGTTAACCTAAAATAAGACATTTAAGCTTGTCCAAGATATATTAAGCTGTAATTTATGCAGAGTTCCAAAAACAACATAAGTAAAGCCACAGGAAGTCAGTGTATAGATGAGGGTGAATAGACTATCTTTTCCAGGGACAGTATTTTCTTTTTCATTGTTATCCTTACCTGATTTAGATTTATGTTTTTTAATCATAGAAATAACTTACTTGAATAGAAGTTAAAATAGCTGATACATCATAGGTAGGACTCCATCTATTTTGTAAAATATCTAAACATATTCCTCCATCCGCATAAACATTAGGATGAAACATTTTAGATACAAATCTCACAGTAGGAGGCTTATTAGGATATTCTTCTGTAAATTCTATTGTCAATTTAAATGTACCATCTTCAAAAGGGGTATCGTGAGGCCTGAAATAAAAATAAGTGTCTAATTATAGTTTAATTATTAACAAACATGGTCAAAATTGTATTCATTAGGTTATTTAAAAGTAGGGAAAAGCAAGCACTTGTTTTAACCTTGGCTGTGACAACACAACATAATATAGTTAGTTGTTTTGGGTAATATATTTTTATACCAATAATTTATTAATAAATGTTACATCACAGCAGGTAGGGCTAAAGTTGCATCTTCAATGCCTGCTCTGGAGTTCCTGGAATCATGTACTAGATTGTGTTACTAGTTTATACAAAATTGTAAATTAAAATGAAATAGAAATTTTAATTAAACTTCCTTAATCACTCTGAGCTCTAAGGATATTAAAGTACCATCAGAAATGATGGTCCTCATTAGGTGAATAAATGGCCTAAAGGCTCTCCTTTTAAAATGCATTTAGTTGTTTCATTTCCAATAAATCTTTAAAATCATAATAATTTTATTTATCACAACTAGACCTAAATATTGATTTTTGATCTAAGTTTCAATTCTCTAGCATAAATACATGGGAGACAGACAAACAAATTAGTAAAAACCACTCAGGAGGTCTTAAAACACCTGAAATTGATAATTATGGTGACATCCTGGTTTCGGATGTCATTTACCTACAATATAAATGAGGAAAAGTAACAAATGCACTTTTAGTAATACATGGAATAAAGCAAATATTTTATGCTAACTCCCCTAGCAGATAGGTCTAGTAACTAATAGTTAAAAATCACTTTATGAAATGAGACAACAAAAAACAAGTCTCATCTCTACAAATAAGTTTTTGCTGATGGCAAATGCATAAAACCAACTTCCCACTTCTTAAATAAATTCTCTACCAGCATCTTTGCCAGGGTTTTCTTGTCAATGTTTTAAATACTTCATTTTTAATACCCCGCTTTTGTCTACCTCTTTGATATAAAAATAGAATAGAAAATTACCCAAAAATAACAGCATTCCATATCATAATGTTGTTATCTGTAGGAGCACCACTAACACCTGTGGGAGGGTCCTCTTGTAACCTAAAGGACACAAAATTTAATGTGTGAAATGACAATATGAAATAAATTGTTGAATAGTACTTAAGGCACTACATACCATATATTATTGCCAGGGATGCAGCTATGTTTGTCAATCTAACTACTTACGATAGGAACCTCTTGAGATCTTCTCTCTCTTAATTCATAGAAATTTCAAATTGATTCAGTACTTTTTTTGTATGGTTCAACTAAATAACCAAAATACTATTTTGCACTTTAAATCTTTTATCTATCAATAATAATTTTTCCTCCAGGAAGGGGCAACGTGTAAAAGGGCGCAAAAAATTGTTAAAAATGAAATATATTTAGGTCGACTTGTGCTGTTTTGGTAAAAGAAAGTGTTCTTTTTGGAAAAGTATTGTTCTTATGCCTCAAGGAGCAAAAATGTAAAAGAGGGCAGAAAACAATGAATTTGAAACATAAGGGCAAACTATAAGTGAAGGAGAAAAATGTGCCAAGTGAAAGTGATCATTTATTTTACTTAAGGAACCAAAACCCTAATAATGTATCACATTTCTTAAGATTTAATGTAGTTTAAGAACATAAGAAATAAAATTCATGAAGAAACAGAGAGAGAAGCTGCATCCATTACAATCTGACATTTTGTCAAAAAGGCAACCATACAGTTGAATAGAGAATTGATTATTTGGATAAAAATAAAGCAAATTTGACATTTAGCAAATTTGACATTTAGGCATACAGATAGAATATACCATTAATGCCAAATATTTTGGTGGAGGGAAGACATAATGAAAACATGTAGACATAATTTAAAGTCCCAACTGAATTGCACACAAAAAGAAACTAAGACACTATAATTCTCAAACATTGAAATTAATACAAAGATTCAACTTGATCAACAAATATTATGCATTACAAAATTTGAAGTGAATAACAAATCCAATTTATTGTTGATACAAATCTTAATTAAAGAAGACCACTATATTATATGTTAGGACCTTGAACTTACAAATATTGACAATTCTGCTTCAGATAAATCAGGTAAAGAGAAAACAATCCATTTAACATTATAGTACGTTAACAATTTTAACAAAGGGGAGGTATTGTTGTATGAAAAGTTCAAAAGTCAAGTAGAGGATATATTTTAGGGCACCGAATAAGAATACTTTTACTTCTATTAAGTTACATAACAATAGGAAAAGGCCATTTAGTACAAAAATGTATGAATTAATAATCATTACAAATAAGAGAACTCTTCAAATTTTAACTTATTAAACTTTTTAGCTTATAAAACAAAGGGTTTTAATCAATATAGCTTTTATTTCATTTTTATATTTTGTTGACTCTTCTTCACACTCCAATTTTTTTTTATCTTGAAGTAATCTAGGGTAAACTAGAGTGAAATCTAGATGCAAGTGCAAATAGAAAAAGAGTAAAAATTTAAATAACCTTCCAAGGTTATTATCTAACCTTCCTAGCTAAACAAAATAAAAAATATTAATTTACAATATATCTACAGTTTTTGTTCAATTTATTATTTAATAGGGCTACTTTTTTAGAAAATGTACTTATTTTACGAGATATAAAATGTTTTAGGCAGACTCGTATGAATTTCAGTGAACAAAAAGTTTTGATTACTAATATACTTGTTTCTTACTTTACTTTTCATTCAAATTATGAAAGTATAACTTAGAATTTGATTAAATAGTTATTACTATAGTAATCTGAACTATCTTTTGTAAAAAAATCACCAGGGCAATCACTAGTTTAAATTATTATGGTCCAAATTAGGTCCTTAAAGTATTACCAAATTATTAAAGTGTTTTAATAAATTAAATCATTTTTTTATGTTAGGTTATAGTATCATAAACATGTTAGGTTATCAAGGTAGTGACATCATGAACTTTTTAAGTAAGCCGTCAATACAGATTCCTGCAATGATGTCACACACCATTCATAAAAAAGTCAGGTTATAACCTCTGACAGACATCTGGTTTATTTATATTAAAATGAACCACCTTAAAGCTGTCTATCATCTCGGACATTGATGATTTTAATTCACAAAGAAGAGTGTAAACTTGTTCTTATTACAAAAGCATAACCTTGTTTAAAAGTTAAACTATTATTAAGAACTACAACTTCAAACATCAATGAGAAGAGCACCACAAAAGTGACTGTGGTAATAAGAAGTGAAAAAGAAAGAAAAATTCATAAAGAAACAAATTACTAACAAATCAACAACAAATATTTTGAATAATAGAATGAACTAATAACAATTTAAATTTTGTCTCGATTAAATTTTATTGTTTATTATAAAGAAAATTTTACCAGGTAAGCCTTTAGAGAACATTAGTAACTGAAAGTGTTGACAAGGTTTACTAAATGAAAAAGATGAATTCTAAATGTTACTTCAGTTTACAAAATTGACAAGGCTAAAGCCTTAAATTCAAGAAGATATTTATAAATAAACAATATTTATACGAAACAAGTCATTAGTAAAATGATCCAAGGTAAGCTCATTCACGCTCCCTCTGACAAAGCAATTTCACATTTAGTCACATAGCAATATTTGTTATTTTTCACATTGCTAGGATAATTTGATACATAAATTTAAAATAAAAAGGCGTGCAGGGCAAAAATCATTTTCTCCTAAGCAGAAATATATGAAAAAACAAAAAAGTGAAAGAGCAAGTAACCCAGAATAAACAGAATTTTACCTTTTAAAATCCCTCATTAATCTTCTTCTAGCAGGTGTTGACATTCTATTTATTAACTAAATTAATATAATTTACACAAAAAATACCGATAATAAATGTTCTAAAATAATAAAACTGAATTTAATCACTCGGCCTAACCTTTGACGAGGGCCTAGGCCAAAAGAAAGAAACACTTTCCTGACAATTTTCAGTGTTGCCACTTTCGTTTTTCTAAGATTTTGCAGAGATAATCTAACCTAAACAGAGATTTTTTTGTGTGAACCCACAGGGGCCATAGATATATAGGTTAATAATTTAATAAGTTATAACTATTCTATAAGTTTTTTAATTTTATATAAGTTCCTTATCTGAACCAGACATTTAAAAAACCTAAACGGAACTTAACGATGCTCTCCTCGAAACTAAAAAAGAGTCCTGGCAAGTAGGTTTAAAAAAAACAAGTCACAAAATGCCCTAATGTCGATGATGAAATGAAACTTGAATAATATATTCTTCTTCATATAGTATATGACTAGATGTAAATTAGTTAAATTAATTTAAGTTAAATCTTAAATTCATTAAATCATTTTTCCGCGTTTTATAAATTTTAAAATTATTGCTGAGTCATATTTCCGGATAATGACGTCATGTGAAAAGTATTTTTCAGATAGCACGAAAGGACCAAAGACAGATTTTTGAACCAAGTTTCAAGTCTTTTTATTATAAATACAATAGGAGCTATAAATGACACACTCACATAGAGAAATTGTAAAAACCACTCAGAAGGTCTTAAAAATAGCTTAGACGTATAACGCCGGTGAGATCCTGGTTTCGGATTTGTTTGTAAACAATACTTTTCTTACATACCTACGGTATGAATGAGGGAAAGTAATAAAATGTTTTGATGTTTAGAAAAATAATAAAAATGATATTTTGGCAAACTTGTTTTTCTATATGTCCATATAGTGTATGTATATGTCTGCTATCATCGAAGTTCCCAGCTAAAGAAACTATTACTAATAGTATTAGTCTCTTTGGATGTAAACTATGTAAACATACCAAACGCAATCGGAAGTTATTATCTGATTTTAGCGAATTTCCAAAGAAAAAATGAGTTTAAGAGGTTGGGGTCGTTGATTTTTTTGGAAGGGGAGGGGGATTGAACAATAAATAAAAAAAAATAAATAAATATATAATATATATATATATATATATATATATATATATTATATATATATATATATATATATACATATAAGGCGCGGTCGAATATCCACGGCCTTCTAGAACATTGATTACCAACAAACTTTTTTTATAACCTTTTTTTCAAAATTTTCAGTAATAGCCGGATTTGATAAATGAAGCCTATTTCCGTAATCCGCACGCTCTTTTGGTTAATCTCAAAGAGTATTTACATTCACCAACGATTTATTTTTAATCTAACTTGGTACACACTACATAACTACTGTTAGACGTCAATGTTAACAAATATGACATGTCAAAATATAACACAAATCAGGTAGATAACATTAACGTCTAACAGTAGTTATGTATGTACCAAGTTAGAATTAAAATAAATCTTGAGTGAATGTAAATACTCTTTGAGATTAACCAAAAAGAGCGTGCGGATTACGGAAATAGGCTTCATTTATCACAAATCCGGCTAATTACTGAACATTTTGAAAAAAAAGTTTGTTGGTGACCCAATGTTCTAGAAGGCCGTGGATATTCGAC
Organism: Microvelia longipes; assembly: GCA_018340805.1. Lineage (NCBI taxonomy): Eukaryota > Metazoa > Arthropoda > Insecta > Hemiptera > Veliidae > Microvelia > Microvelia longipes. Next base: position 35,407,449 of record JACMZG010000008.1, on the reverse strand, counting down.
CGCGCCTTATATTGTTAAGGTTTGTATGTACGAGATGTTTGTGTCCTAATTTTCGAACGCTATCTTGGATCGAAATGAAACTTGGTACAAAAATCAACCTTGTTAATGTCCTGAACCATATTGATGATGAAATATGTGTGACATTACCCACAATAATAACCCCCCAAACATTTAAAAAATCACGAATCTTCAAATAGTGTTTAGATTAGGGTGACCATATCGCCCGTTTTTTCAACGGAAAAATACCCCTGATTTCAAACCCCCCGTTCTTTAAAAAAAATCAGATATTTAAATTTATAATAATTGAACTTATTAATTCAGATGATACCACAATTCATAATTTAATTTGTTTATAATTTATAATACAAACAATTTGTTCGAAGACGGAGTAATCTTTATCGCGCAAACATCTTAGTTTTAAAGCGGTACCTGTGTATTTGGAATTGCACACTAGATCAGTTTAAGGCCTTAGTCAAATATTTAAATGAATTTTACCTTTGAAGTATTTCCTTTTTTAAAGAAAATGCGCACAATTATCTGGTTGGCTATACAAAAGTATGCCTGGAAAATTGGCATTGGAAACCATTATTAGCATTAGTTTAACGCGCAGTTAGTTTCTTTAGTTTAAGCGCATTTCCTTTGAAAAACAAAGAAAAAATAAGTTACAACGAAAAATAAGTAGAATTAAGTAACTGGTTAAGATATAAAGCATAAACCTTAAGCAAGAAATGGATTCTTAAGCATGGAAACCGCGAACCATCGCGCCATAATTATTTAGTAGATATAAACTTATATAATGTAAAACAACGATTTAAAATTATCGTCCTTACCATTGAGGAATATATAGTACTAATCAGTGGTCCTTACCACCTCAGTATTCGAACCTACGTACCTAGGGTTTTAGGGCAAGTATCGACTCCGGACTACTTTCATATTCCACTTACAGGCCCAATAAAACATCGAATAAGACCCCCCTGGAAAAATATGTGGTATGACGACTGTATTTTAGGTTTTCTAGTAATATAGCTTACCGAACTCAGTGTACATATTTATTAAGTAAAGGTATACACTTATAAAAAATTTCGACTCAATTAAATCATTTTCTGATTTTTACATTTTTTTAAAAAACGTACACAAGTCATTCGATAAAAATTTGAATTAATGCTGATAATGAGTTGAAACTTGGCACATATGAAAGTCTTATACATAGCTACTACATACGAGCCAAATTTAAATCGGAGCGCATAATTTTTCCGCGTATATGATTTTTTAGAAATTTTCGCTAAGGAATAATTGCGGGTTAATGACGTCATAAAAAAAACTTATTTTCCGAAAGGCATAACTACAGCAGTAGATTGATTTTTTACAAAGTTTAACTCTCTAGCATGAATACACTGGGCGCTACAATGATGACAGAAACACACACACACAAATAGACAGTCAACTTTGAGAAAACCACTTAGGTGAACACCTGAAACAGATAATACTGGTTTTGGATTTTTTTTGCAAACACAATACTTTTCCTATACACCAACGGTATATAGGATACTTATATAGGTCCTCTACTCTATATGTATCATATGCTCGGATTCACTCAAAGATCTTCATCTTTGGTTAAGCTTGAGAGTTATGATCTTCTTGCTGAATAAATATTTATTCGTTTGCAACATAGCATGTTTACAAAAATCCGCTAAAAATACACACATATATGTTCATACATACACACACCCACACATATACATATATATAAATATATATAGTATATACATACTAATAGTATAGTATGTATATATGGTCTCCTATATATACAGAATAAACATGCCAAATAAACCACCTACCCAGCAAAATCTATTTTGGAAGCGTGTATTCACATTAAAGTAATAATTATAGTAGGTGAAATCATTGTTACAAATAATAGTATTCCAAACTATGATAGTCTAGTCCTAATTCTCTAGGCTTTTGAATTTGGAAAAAACAACACTTAATAAAGAATTTTTAATTTGATTATTATTCAATTATGATTTCATTACCAACATAATTTGATTAGGTGTTTATTTATGTTAAGTGAAAAGGTATAAAAGCATACTCACAACCAATAAGTGTATAAGGCATTGTTTTTATTTTTTATTGTCACAATATAAAACTAATCTTCCTTAACTAAATTATCAAATAATATAAAAGAACATGAGTCACAAAAAAATTTAAATAAAGATGATATTCTAAAGTGGAAGGGGCATAGAGGATTGATTCCAATTCGCCTCTTTATTCTAAAAAATTATATATTATTATATATTACAGAGTCAAGCCTCTTTTAACTACACTAAACTAGGGTGTCAAAGTGTGGAAAGAGGTGGAGCCTTAAAGACTAGGTAGCTGTCAAATTATGCCCAATTAGCTCCAAGTCACTGCCGACTACTAGTTCACAGTGTGATTAGATCATCTAGTCTTACTAGCTCTCATTTGAACAGTATCACCAATCTCATCAGCTCCTCTAGCGTCACTAGACTCTAGCTAGTCTCACTACTCTGGCTAGTCCAGCGTCACCCAGTAGAAAACTCCGGCAACTTCGACGCCAGTGTGCACATACTCATTCTATAGCCCTGACCTGGAAGTTAAAGTTTGGCAGAGCTACTAGAAGAGGTTCTTGAGACGTCTGTCTTTAAGAACCGAGCTCTTCATTTCTAATCACTTACATTATTCGTTATTATTATCATTGGTTATACGTCATTCGTGGTCATATGAAGGTTCAGTATATCGCATCCTTGAACCCCTGATCGGGGTTGAAATTTTGAAAAAATCCCAAAAATTGTCTCATAAGAGGCACGAAAAAGACCTTTATATTCTTGTCCTGTGCACCAAAACCAACTATAAAATCACCAAGGTCTGTAGCAATCTATGAGGCCATTTTGATAACAGACCATGGTTGAAGTTTTGAAAAAATTCCATAATTTAGTTCATTTCTGACATATCTGAAAAGTGCTAGTAGTATAAGTCTACTTTACAATCTCAAAAATTTCAGTTAAGAGCGATTTTATTGTATGATTTTATTTAGGGGATAAAACATATACTTCACCTGTGCCGGCTGTAAAATTTTACTTTCCAGCCTAAGTAAGTAAAGTAAAACTGCTTTAAAGATTTTTAAAGAACAAAAAAATAAGAACTTTAAAGTGCAGTGACTTAACTAAAATTGTTGAAATTGCAATGAAGACTTATACTACTTCAAGAACTTTTTTCAAGCAATAAAATCGTTTTAAAGCCATGTTTCATATAATATTTTTTTGAAAGGGACAGTCAGTAAAAAATTAAATAAATCAATATTTTGAAAAATACCAATTTTGCATAGCGGATGTAAAGTAAAATTTTACAGCCGGCTTACGTGAAGTAAATGTTTTATCCCAAACAATAAAATTGCTCTTAACTAAAATTGTTGAGATTGTAAAGAAGACTTTTACTACATCAAGAACTTTTTAAGTAAGTCAAAAATGAGCTAAATTTTGGCATTTTTAAAAACTTCAACCACGGTCTGTTTTTAAAACGGGCTCAGAGATTGTGATAGACCTTTGTGATTTTAGTTAGTTTTGGTGCACTGAACAAGAATAAGAAGGTCTTTTTTATGCCTCTTATGAGGGAGATGATTTTTGGCATTTTTCAAAATTTCAACCCTCTGGTCTGTTTTAAAAGGCCCCATGGAATCGCAATAGACCTAAGGTTGTTTTAATACCAGAGTAAAATTATAAAGGTCTTTCCATGACGTTCATGAGGTATTTTTTATTTTTTGAGGCACAACTGCTGTTAAACAGTCCCACACTCGCAACAGACCAAGGCTTCTAACCATGTACTAACTGTCCTCCACAATAGTCCACAGATCATTTATGATCTGTGGAATATTGTATATCTCATATCTTAAGCCTTGGGGAATAAGCCATGGGCTCCCGGACGAATAGATTTAGTTCTTATTTTATATCTCAATCTTTGACATGTTTTTAAAAATAACAAATTAAATTAAAACAGTTCTGATAGAACCTGACAATACCTAAGCTGATTCAATTGAAAGGGTTTATGAATGAAATCAATTTTTTGACATGTAAGGTTAATAGTCCAGAATTGACGTCATTGAAGGAATAAATAGTAAATTTTCAACGCATAATTTAACGATTCCAACAACGACGTCATTCATAAAAAAGTCAGGTTATAATCTCAGCATGTTTTTGGTTTGTTTACATCAAATTGAATCAACTTATAGCATGTATCATTTTGCGAATAACTTTATGTTATATTTGTCATACCTTTAGGTCAGAGGTTCTTAACCTGGGGACTGGAGACCCCTAAGTGGCCGCCTATGGCTTCTTGGAGGCCCTAAATACTTTTTGTGAAAAAAATGCACTCAATGGATCAGAAATCAATTTGCACTATAAATTTATCATCGAACGATGAAGAAGATACTTTAGTTAAGATGACAAATAAGATTTCTCATTTAATTAAGTTTCCAAAAAAAAAAATATGGAACAATTTTGGATGTATATTCTTTCTACATATCCACAATTATCAACCATGGTCATAAAGAGGTTATAGCACTTCATATCTAAGTGAAAAAAGTTTCTCTTCAATTACTTGAATGAGTGTGAATGGAGTCTATTACAAATAATAAAAACTAAGATGTCTCTCCACAAAAAAGCTTTATTGGCAAAGTGCTTGTAACCTTCAAAAAGGCCTTAACAGAATAAAAAACCTAAATAAACAATAATAAATAAAATAATATGAAAAAAGCAAATAATGATACAAGGTAAATAAAAAAAAATCCTAAATTACGTAGATTTAAAGTAATTACCATTGAGATGTTAAAAAGGAAGATGAAGAACAAGCCTATGTTATTCTACTTGATATCTGTCAGACTTACAGTAGGAGGTGTGGGCTCCTGCATCTAGCATAGCCTTAAGTAGAGGGATGACTCTTATCTCTCATTCCAATCACCTACTCTGTTCTGATTCTGCTCAATTTTCAATTTCTCCAAGAATGCATCTTCCGGTCATTACTGACAAACCCCACTTTATGAGGGCTGTTAAAAAGATTTTTAGTAAGTATATGTTTAAATCAGCAGTAAAAATTTACTGCTCTATCTCGACTTATGTTCTCTAGCACTAGTAAGTATTTTCCTGCTTGCTTGGCATATGCCACATTGCACCGTGTGAATTCAGCTCATATAAAATTGTGGCACAGGGTCCTTATCACACCTTAAAATATTCCTAAAGGTTTTAGTACAGGAAAGGCTCACTTTGTAATTATTTCTTTTGAGTACAGATAAATAAATAATACGTTTATTTATACTAAATTACAACTAAAATATGATGATATGCGTTGAAAAATACTACCAAGGTATTTCTTTTGTTAATTTTTTTTTAAGTTAGTATTTCTCAACGTATAGCAAGAACGGCATTTTTTGTGCAGAATTGGTCTACTAGAAGCATACTTTTATAAAAAAGCCATGGCATACTTTTATAACTTAAATAAATAATAAAAACTGTTTAAAAATTTTGATAGAAAATATTTAAAAAAATGATTGGTTAAAAGAACTTTTAATGTTTATGGTTTAGTTATTATTAATAATTTACAATCTTGATAAAAGAAAAACATTTTTTTTGCATGGAAATTGTTTAATAATAATAATTTAATTTGTTATTTTGTAATTTAAAATCGAATGAAATTTGATTAATGCTCATAATTGTTATATGCTCGATCCTCAACTGTATTACAAAAAGTGCAGTTTGGATCATTTTCTAAATTTATGTTGTTTAAATAAGATTAACAGATACAAAGTCGAATCGTAAATGTGGATAAATACCTACATGTTTGTAGATAAGTGGATATATAGATTTTATAGATATGTAAAGCTTGGCCTTTAAACCAAGGAATTTGACTACAGGCTGGTGAGCTGTATAAAAACTACCGGCTTGTAGGTTATTTTGCTAAACTTGCTAACTAGATAGAGCTGATAGTTTTATTTGCCTATTAATATCTGTATGGTACTTTATACTGAATCCATAGAGAATGGCTGACTCATCATTGTCACAACTCTTCTTCGCTAAATTATTTACAGTTTTGTTAGACGTAATACCTGCATGACCCTTGAGCCAGACCAACACTATGATTTTATTTTTTAAAGAGATAGAGAAACATAAGTGTATTAGTTAATTACTTTAAATCTACACAATTTAGGTTTTTAATTTATTTATTTTGCATCATTGCTTGTTCTTTTCATATTACTTTATTTAGTTTTTTTATTCTGTTGTACTTGTTTGTAGGTTTTGCACAGATGATGGTCTCCTTGTAGAATGAAAGCTCTTTGTCAATAAAGTTATGTTTAGTGGAGAGACTTCATAGTTTTTATTATTTCTCTTTAATGGTACATATTAGGAACCCCCTGCTTTCATTTATTTTTTTATTGTTCAAATTATAAAAAAGTTTTGTTTTGTCAATGATAATTTAAAAAGTTGGTCATTCCTTTAAACAAAGTTTTACAATTAGCATTGGAAGTTTTATTATTGTTCCATATAATATAACAGAGGAGAGGAAGATCCTCTGTTCCTTTGCTTATAAGCCCCATGACTTTTCAGGTAGGCCGCGGCCATAGAGATATATACTAGAGGGGGCATGGCCTATCTCATTACATTGAGATTCCTGAAACTTCTTTTTGGGGCTCTCATGGGGTGTAACCTCATTAAAACCTCCTCTATAGAGTTTGAAAGAGTGAGTTAAGATTATAATATATTAATTGTTTTCGTCTTCCCTCATTTTTTGATTTTGATTTGTATTTTAAACGTTCTACTATGTAAAAGTCTGCATTTGTGTTCTATTTATTTGATTGTATTGATAATCAAAGGTGTTTCGGTTACTTTTTTGATGTTTTAAAACTCAACCTATAGGGGGCCCCTCTAGTGATGTATCTCTATGGCCGCGGCAGCCAAAAGGTTAAGAACCACTACTCTAGGTAACACATTCAGAATAAAACACAAAAGGGCTTATTATTTACCAGTCATAATTTTATCTAACAAGTTATGACCAGGTAAACTTAAATATTTCTTATGATCTTCTCCATAAATACTAAGGTGACATTTGAGGCAAGTTTCCTCTTTCCACCCATTTCCTTCAGCATCATGGCTATCTTTATGGTCATACCAATCAAAAGAACTCATAACACATTTTTGACAAACAGTGCAGTAACCAACTTCTAGTTTCAAAGCTGAAGTTACATAAGCATTTTTCATTTCATTTAAAACTTTATCAAAATCAGGATAAGGTGAAGTAGGAAATTCTATTTCTTTTTTTGAAGTTGGTGGAGCATTATTATTCAATGGCTTGGCTGTAATCATAGGTTTTTTATTAAAGGTGGTTGAAGGCATTGCACTTTGATCCGTTGAAGAATGATTTGTTTTAGAAGGCACTTTAACAATTGTCTTTGAAGAGGTAGAATTTGCAGGAGCAGAATTAACAGCACAAGGCACCAAAGGATATGGTTCTGATGAATTTACTAATGAAGGCTTTACTGTGGCTTCGAGAGGCTTTGTTATAAGAGAAGAGTTAGTTGCTGTGGGCTTTGCTACAGAAGTCTTAACATTGACAGTATTATCTGGTGGTCCATTGATCAAATCTGGTGTAACTTTTTTCTTCTTCCCTCTTTTAGTTTTTGACTTTTTAGGAGAGTCACAATTTAAACTTGATATTGAACTAGCTTTAGAGCTATCATCTGAGCACTCTGTTTCAATCAAACTCTCTTCCCAACTCAAATCTGTTTTGTCTAAATGAATTTTTCTAAAATGATATTCAAAATATTTTATAATAACATGCTTACTTCCATAAATGCAAATTCTACAAATTCGACAGGTATACATTTTAAGCTTTTTTAAATTTATTTTTTTATCAATGTGAACTTTTTCTGCAGCATGATCTAACCAAGTTTTTAAACACAACGTATCACAAACACGACAGTAAATACCCATATTATTAGGGTTCACAGTTCCTTCTAAAATAGCATCTGTGTAACTACTAAAAAGCCTTGTAATAAATACATCACAGCTATCAACCTGTTTTTGTATTTTGTTTGAACTTTTGTCATTAGAAATAGAATTTTTCTGAGCTGATATTGGTTTAACTTTTTCAACAGCTTGAGTTATATGATTCAATATACTTCCCTTCTGAACCGAAACCATAGCTGGTTCTGTATGGGAAATGTTAGGAAATGCATCATGTTTCTCTTGAGTAAATTGAACAGGGCCAGTAGATGGAGTATCATAGAGTGGTAAAGGCACATTTTTGGCTGAAGATATGTTAAAAGGAATGCTAGAGGAATTTCCAGAATTAGTATAAGACTCTATTAAATTCACTGGAGTAAAACTATTACTACCAGAAACACTCCCTTTATCTGAAGTCTTAACTAACCTCATATCATTTTTAAACACTTGATTTGTAAAACAAAATAATTTAGACATTAGCTCATTGACAGTAATCACTACCTCAGGTGGAATTTCAGTTTTTGAATTAATTATGTCTTCAGTCAGAAATGTTAAGTAGTTGCAAGTGCTTATAAACATGTCAATAGTTTTCCTCTCCATTTGATTTTGGTAATCTTAAATTTGATTGAGTAAGCAAATCAGTGAAATCCAATCATTAACCTGAAACAAAATAATAATAATTAATTATTTTGCTCGTCTAAACTTGTTTACAAACTCGGGTTTATAGGTTCCATTATTTTGTTATGCATACTAAATTTTAACCCTTTTTTACGAATGTTTTTTGGAAATAGACTTTTTTGAATTGAATTAAAATAAACAAGCTGCCAACTATGGAACAAGACTTTCCTACCAATTAACTTTAAAAGGAGCATATAATCTTTCTGTTTAAGCTAAAGTGTAGACAAGAATATATATATCAATGATTTATTAAAAAGACGCCATTTAGATAAGTCGTTTTGGATTAATCTCAATATCTAATCAGTTTGGTACTCGAACAATATTAATGTTAATAAATTATGTTTTCTAAAATACAATATGATAATTAAATTGTTTTAATGAAAAGTAAAAAATAGTGAGAAAAATCTGGTAAGAGAACCTCAATACTTTTCCTCATAACTTTGGACTTACTAAGCTCATCCTGAGAATGTCCAAAGCTAATGGTGGTAGTACTTAGGTCATGCTAAGCTACACTTAGAAATATTATGTAAACTTATTTGAAGGGAATAATAACTTAATGTTATGGCAGCCCATAGAGGGCCCCATAACTAAGATGATATAGGCTATACTAAGATTAAACAGGGCCCCATTTTTAGGTATAGATATTATATAAAACTCAAACTAGGGGCCCCACGACTGGATGCTCTTAAGAAAGATTACACCCAGGGCCCCATTTTTAGGTGAAGAGATTGTACACAAATCTTTTAGGGGCCCCCGTGACTTAATGATGTTAAGACAGACTATACTAATCCCAACTATGCCCCAGTTGAATCATTTTATTAATAAGTTTACTTTTTTGTACTTCATCTTTTAGAGGGCCCCTAATCGTTGGCCCCCCCCTCCACATTGCGGGCCCATAGCTATGCCACTGATGAGAAAGTCTCATATAAATTTTTCGCTAATCTTAAAATGTTCATGGCAGTCTCCTTCATACTGGTTTCAAGACAAAATTTATTGACCAACAATAAATGAAAGACATTTATTTTTTTGTGAGACAAATAGCTAATTAAATAATAAGATTATAAAAAAAAGAGTGTCTAATTGGAAAACGATCCTCAAATTTAAAAATAAATCATGACAATTTCGTTTTAACTTAGCACAGCGGTGTTCCTTTCCTAATACGTTTAACAATCTTACGAAATTTTGTTTTGATCTTGATATTAATTTGTTACTGCTCCTATGTTATGTTGTTCAAATGGATCAGGACACCAGGGGTTTGTAGACGTAGCTTAGCATTCCAGGGTTAAAAAACAGGAAGATATTAAATAATAGAAATAGCTTTATAAAGTAGAATCAGAGAAGAAATATATATGGTTTGACAAGGTGAGGAGAACAGAATAGTACATCTCAGGGTAAGCTAAAAAACTAATGTAGAGATACATAGGTCAACCAGAGTGCTTGCCACAACACTTATTTTCAAAATGATTTTAGTGTATGGTTGCCTACATGATTTGGTCTCAAATCCTGGCGTTTAAATCCACAGTTTGTGTGCCCAACGCAAAAGTTGTACTTCGTCAATATTTTTATAGTTTTCCATTTAAGTTACATTTGTAAGTTGTGTGGCACTATAAATAGTTATGGTTTCACTAAAACAAAAGATGCTGAGTCCTTGACCTCATTCCATCCCTCCTCAAAATAACATTAATAGTGATATTATTTAGAAGGGCCCTATTTGCTTCAATTTTGAAACATCGAAAAAGTAACCTGACCACCTTCACTAAAAATATAATCAAATAATTAGTACAAATTGACTGTAACTTATATAGAAGAATGTTAAAAATATAAATCAAAACACAAACTATGTGCGGGAAGCAAAAAATAATAGATTTATTATATTCTTAATTCACTCTTGAAGGAGGTTTCAATAAGGTTACACAGAGCCCCTGAGAGTCCCAATATGATGTTTCAGGCCTTTTAATTAGTACGTTCACTCACACTCTAGACCCGCGGATCGTATAGAATACGTATGCAATACGGTCAACTAACTTCACGATTCTTACAGTGTATTTGTTTAGTCGATCGAGTAATAACTGATCCCGCCAAAACATGGTGTCTTGTATAGTGAAGGTTCACTTTTGGTTATAAGGAAGTTTAAAACAAAAAATATATTTAATTAAATTGTGATTTCTTTGCATAATAATAAAGTTACATTAAAAAAAATAATATTCCAAAAGTTATTTGATTTAAAACGGTTATATAGAAGTGAAATAAAAGTTTGATGAGAAGGTTATCCGTTAAATACGATCGTCTCTAAAGGTACATACAGCATATCGGGGGATCCATTTAGATTCCATCTCCCTAGTTCAAGCGTATGCGATCGGATCCCCTCCGCATGGTTCATACAGCTAAAATTACTGTATTGAGAGATCGTATTCTATACGATCCGCGGATCTAAAGTGTGTGTGAATGTACTAAATGTATTGAGATAGGCTATGCCCCCTCTAGTATATATCTCTATGCATTAACTAACATTAGGCAGAACAAGGTCTACCTTATGGTTCAAAAGTAATCACGTTCCACTGCCTATAGTTTTTTTCCAACCAGATATATATATTATTCGAACCAGAAAACTATATTACATTCAACTAATAATAATAATTTAATTAATAAAATTGAAAACTAAGAGAAAAGAATACCTGCGAATTTAAAGAAGGATGTAACTTCTTTATTTAAACGTTTATTTAAGTTAAAAATAGTATAAAATAGAGAAATAATTTCATACACTAAAGGTATAATATGGTTAAAAGTGAAATTTAAACACAACTTAAAAGGCAGTCAGAAATATAAACTCAAGACATGCTCAAGTATTCTTATTCTATGCTCAAGACAGTGACGTGAAACAGCTGTTAGATAATTTGAGCTGTTCGACGTTTTCCAAAAAAAGCTGCTTCTCAGCAAAATGGCTGCTGGAATCCTAACTCAAGGATCTTGAATAAAGGAGATGACGCACTAAGTCGATTTGCCGTACCAACAAGTGACCCCATCGAAAACCAAAAAATAGATTATTCAACACAAGGATTTTGAATAAAGAGTGTAAATAAACTTTATTCAACATCCTTGTCTAACCTAAGGATGTTGAATAAAGAGTGTAAATAAACTTTATTCAACATCCTTGTCCTAACCCAAGGATGGTGAATAAAGAGGTAAATAAACTTTATCTCCAAACGGTGTATAATGTACAATTTATTAACTAGTTTTTAGGGAGTAAAGAAGCACTTTTCACTCCCAAGGGAGAAAAAGTGATTCCTATTATTGGGTTATTAGAGCCAATTATACCAATTTTTTAAGGGAGTGGTATTCTTTAAATTTATACAGGTGACCAATCAATTTTTTTTAATTTTCCCGGGGGTGGCACCCCCAAAATTTATAAGGGGGAGCCGACCAAAATAAAATTTTTTACTAGCTCAAAATCCGTTTCAGGTTAATAGATGTTGTTTGGAGCAAAACATTTTTTTTGGTGGCAGCCTCCCCAAATTTATGTTTTTACCTAATTTATATTTTTTTAGGTGATCCGACCTAAAAAAATAAGAAATAAAATACAACAAAACATGGTAAAATAAAATCAACGTCTGGAGATAAAGTCTTATATGCACCTTGGGAGTAAAATGCTATTTTCCCCTTCGCAATTACCTCATCGGCTTCGCCTCGGAGTTAATAGTCATAATTTCCTCAGCTTTGCCTCTCGGAAATTAAACACATAAATCCTTGGCTTCACCTCGGGAGTAAATACTTTGGTTCCCTCGGCTTACGCCTTAGGAACCAACTAACTGCTTAGAAAAAATAATAGCATTCTTTACTCTCTTGGTGCATAAAATAACTATTGTTTATTATTATTTTTTATTTTATCTTTTATTACTTTTGTCAGCTTAAGTTTTTTTTCTTTATATTCTATTGTTTGTTTTACTGTATTTTTATATTGTATTTTATTTTAATTGTGTTTTTATTGTATTTTTGTAATTGGGCTTTGCCCGTTTTTGTTATAAAATAAAATAAAACAAGACACAATAATTTGAAAGCGGCGTCCTTAGTCTGTTCTCCCTGGCAGCGTCGTCCTCCGACCTTCTTACAGTGTAGCCATGCAGGTCTTGTCCTCGCACCTAATTGTGCGCCTGCGCAACAGAATTTTGCTGTTGAAGACGAATGGCGGTGTGAGGCGAGCTGTCCGTAGAGAATAGAAGTTCTAACCGGCAATTTTTAGGCATTATTAATTTAAATTGCTTATTACTAAGTATTTTACTATTTTTTTTTTATTGTTGGTGCATATATTTATATAATTATTTAAGATGGCTGTCAGTATGTTTTGGGGTAAGTCAGATTATTATTACATTTGCTTCTTCAAAAGTTGGTAGGCGGACGCACGTGCTATCGCTTTTTTGACTTCCATTGTCTTTTAAAGCATGTAACTTGTATTCCCGTCATTTTTAATAAATTGATTTTCTGGGAATTTTGAATCATAGAATCAAAGGTTAGATGACAAAAGAGTGTGTTTAAAAAGTAGTAGTTGGAATTGTCCTAGGTAAATATGGATAGTGCCAAACTGCATGGACTCATGGTAGTTATCTGGAACTAAAGTCATTTTGAGGGGGCATAAAAGAAGAGGAAGTCCACTACTCTCTCTAAATGCAGGGGAAAAAAAAACACTATCGACCATAAATTATGCTCACATCATTAATTTCTTCTCAAATTGTCTTAATGTGTTTGTGGACTATAGTGAACAAGTGACTTTACTCATTATAGTGATGTAAGAATGAGGGGTCGACCGTAAAGACTGTGGTCTGACTCCTGCCTTATTCCCTAAAGGTGAGATGGACCAGCTTTCGATCAAGGAGGAACCTAGTTCTACAACTATGCTGCAAGTCAGTGCTAGTTATTCCTCCATCCTGCTTTGTTGATTCATATCCGTTGCTAAGCAACAGTTAGCGTTTTTGAAAGTGGTAGCAACTTTATTATTTACTTGAGCTTCAAGAAGAAACATAATTATGGAATCTGTGGCAAAGCTGAAACTGTAACATCCAGAATAAAAACAATATTTATATTAAGTAAATTTTGGTGCTAAGCGCTACATAACCCAAATTAAAACAAGAGGCCTGCAGCCTCTTTGCCACTACAGAGCTGTTATCGTGTCCCATAGAGATGTCTTTGGAGACAAAAATCTCGTACACACACACACACACACACACATATATATATTCTTGATCAGTGAGTCCCCCCCCCCTTCCAAAAAATGGCCCCAACCTCATAGGATCATTCTTTCTTCTATAATTAGCTTATAAACAGGTTGTTATAGTCAGTGAAGATTAAAATGATGGAGGGATATGTAGTGCTGCTATGCAGATAATCAGAGGAACTAAAACTGACAGGATTTGTGTGGGTGGGAGTCAGAACACTGTCTCTATGCCGACCCTTCAATTTTATACCTCTTTATAAAATACCTTTCAATATAACCATATTGAAAGTTAAAAGTTTGACTACTAGGGCTACTTTTTGTGACTACTGCTTTGTGGAACAGTTTATGCCTAATGTCATGTTGCCTGTCATTGATGAAGGTTACATTGTTTGACAGACATTCATACAAAACCATAAAATTTCTATTTTTCGAGCACAAATAAAATAAGACTGAAGGGTTCGTTTAATATGACGTTAGACAATCTTTTGTCAGTTAAAGTAGCAGCCATTGGTAATTTTTTTAAAACATTCAATTCTTTTTATAAATCAATTATTTGAGATTTGCACTAGTTTTTTAGAGGGGTCAGTTTACTTTTTATTCTATTCTACCAAAGTTAAAAACTAAAGTAACATATAAAAAGTATATATTACTTTAGTTTATACATAAACTTGAGTAAAGATTAGGGAAAAATCACATTTTTCCCTACTAAGTGTAGGGAAAAATGTGATTTTTGTCAGACCTGGCATATTGTTCACATTTTGTCCCACAGGGAGTTAGCTCAAATTTTCCTAGAGTCCAAGATTAGCTAAGAGTTAAAGAGGCCTCTTTAAAAATCTCTGGCAAAAAGAATCTTACCTGATACTGCACTTTTTAATCCTCCTAAAAGAATGAGTAAAGTTGAGTGAAAGAAAGTGTTCGTAAGAAATAATTATTTTAATTCTTATCATAATAACAATGATACACACACACACACACATATAGACAGACAACTTTATGAAAACCACTCAGGAGGTCTTAGAACACCTGAAACTGATGATTCTGGTGACATTCTGGTTTCGGATGTTTTTGCAAACACTATAGTTTTTTTATATACCTACGGTATAAATGAGGAAGAGTAAAACTATTTTAAGTTATTCAATAATACTCATTATAATGCTATCACCCTTTTGTGTGTAGTATGATTACGGATAATTTATTGTTTAAAATGAACTTTAGTCTGCCAAATATACCTTTTTTAGTTTTGCTAGACCTGTTATCATAATCGCACACCTATTTATATACTAAGACCATGTACCTTCTAAGGGGGGGGGGGCAGACCCTCCTACTTTTTTAGTGGGGAAATAGGATACCTCCTACTTTTGGATAAACCTTCTACTTTTTTTACTAGGCAAAGTAGGAGGTTTTCTACTTTTCCTACTTTGTTAGTAGGAAAAGTAGAAAACCTCCTAGTTTTATTTTTTATTAATTTATTAGTTGTACATTAACATTGCTTATTGGATATTACTTGTTTTTAAATTGTGTATAAATCATTTCAACTGAAACTAAAAACAGTTGATTTGGTAGGGGATATTACAAAAACATAAATAATAGAAATATATTGTCTACTGGTTTGTATTTTTTAAAATGCAAACATGTATAGTAATTTACCATATTTAATGATCAAACACTCATACTATTTTGTAGAAAACCCTTTTACTTTACCAAAACTCCTACTTGATAGCCCAAAACCTTATACTTTTTTGCCCACAAAATTCACTGGGCTCCCTGCTATCTGTAATAAATTTTTTAGAAAAATGCATTTGTTTTTTTTTTCTGACGATAAGTTTTTTCACATTCTAACCCACATATATCATTAACCCTATTTGGCAAGATTGCCAACTTCTCTCTTCTTTTACTTTACCTTTAGTGTTGGTCCCCTTAAATAGTGGTGAAAAGTAAAAAAAAAACACTAGTGACTCCCTCCCACCTTTTTACAAATCTTTACTTGATTCTTGAAAACTGGCACAAGTGCCATTCCTGTGCTGTTTTGCCACAGGAAAAACAGCACTTCAGAGTTAAGAACGTCTGTGCTCTGCTGTATATTAAAATGTTTTGTGACACAAATAATAAATGTATGTACTTATGCTTCATTGAATTTAATGAGAAAATTTTAAAGGAAATTAAAAGTGGGAAATTATCAAAAGGGTAAAAATATAAAAAAATGTATCAAACGTACTCAAAAGGTAATAAAAAATTGTCATAACTTAATGTCAAATAAAAATAACAGAATAACAATTGTGTACTCGAGTTTTCCTATCACCTTTAAGACTTTCCTTTATAGTTGGTGGACATATAGTTTGATGTTCTGTGGTAGCCTTACAGTTAGCTCCAAATGCCAAGACATTACGTTAGTTTTTAAATGTCTTTTTTTCCATAATGCTTATTTGTCCCAAATCAATTTTAATTATTATGTTCTTTTAATTTAAAGGTTTAAAAATGGAACCTGGCAAAAGGTACACCACCACTGTGGACAAATCATTCCACATATCAAAAGCAACTCTAGATGCAAATTCAGTTTCCAGTGAAAATGAATTGGTTAGTGTTGCATTAGAAGAAAGTGGTGGAGGAGTTTTTTATTTAACTAATCTTAGAAAACGAGATGCTATTGCTTCAAACCTCGATCTTAATTTTATGACTGGAGATCGTATCACACTCTTTTGTAAGGGACATGGAACAGTTCATCTAACAGGTATATATTTTAAAATTATTAAACTTCTGCCAATAAATGAATTAGATTTAGAGTAATTTAACCAATAACCACCTAGCTGTGGTTGAGTGAATAGTTCAAAAACTCTCTGATTTAGCTGAAACTTGGATTACATATATTACTACATGACACAAACAAAAAGGCACAGTTAATATTAATGAAAAGACTAGTTTTGATTTTGTCGTTTGACTTAGTTCGGATTTCATTCTATTACATGATGAGGTTTAACCCAAAGTGGTGGATAATAAATCCCATTATTCTGAGGCTTTGTTGTGGTACGTATGTACAACAGACCTGGCTAGGCTGTTTAATACCTGTGTCTTGAGGGTTAAGATTTCAAAATGGTCAAATTGGTTTTCTCGCCATTTTATCTCTATATAGAGTCTGCCAAACTTTTACACCAATTTGATAAAAATGAGTTAAAATATATTTGCTAAATGTGATTAATAGTAGTGCATTAAAACAATGGATCGTAATTTTGCAGGAGTGATCCAACATGGCAAACAATAGGATTATTGTTTTAGCTTTAAATAGATCTATATAATAATCTATAATTAGAAATATAGATAAATTATATAGAAATATAGGTAAATAGTATATAATATAGAATTATACCTATCATTTATTGTTAATCAAGGTTACATGGTTCCTGATGATGAAGATGATTTTGCTAATTCCATGATAGATGATGAAGCAGAGGAAGAAGAAGGAGAAGATGAAGAAGTAGAAGAGGAAGAGGAAGATGATGATATTATTATGAATAATTTGAAATGTATGTATTAAAAATAATTAATTGTGAATTATTAATATAAGTGGAAGCTAGTGATGACCTTTAATTTCAGTTTATTGTCAGAAGCCTCAGAAACTCTCATTTGAGCTTTCTGTGAATTTATATATAATAATAAGAATAAGCATTAATTAAATGTATATCAAAATTACAATTAATTGATTTATGGGACAGAGTAAATACATTTAAATCAGCCGTATAAGTGAATTTATACCGTAATTAAAAAAGAAAGATTGTAGTTTGTCGATAATATAAATATGTGTAAACTGATACTACAAATAATCCTATTACTTCATGTTGGCCTTTTTATAATTAAATCAATACTTTGACTGAGACACTATTTTGGTTGTTCTCAATTTTTTTTAAATTTAATTTTAACTAACTAAATTTAAGATAGAAATTATATTAACATTAGTTTATTATTAGTTTATTATTAGTAACAGATTAGTTTAACTAATTATTAGTTAATTAGTTTTATTTAAACATTAATTATTATTATTTTATTTAACATTAGTTTTATTTAAACTAATTATTAGTTTATTAACATTAGTTTTATTTAAACTAATTATTAGTTTATTAACATTTGTTTTATTTAATCTGAGATAAATAAGTACAATAAGCAAGTACGATAAGCAAGTACCTCACTATCCAACTTTATTTTGGTTTTTATTAAGGATATTTGGCAATTTATTTATCTTTATGATCATTTCTTTTTTCACTTTTGAAAATCTAGTTAATCCTTTTTTTACAAGCAGAAGTAACTACTTTAATTTGCAGCTCTGGAAGTTAGCTGCAGGGATGATACCTTTGCATAAATAGTTATTTCTACCATATGCTTGAAACAAACAGGATAAAATATTAAATCTCTCATTATTTAGGACTAATGATCAGGATTTTCAAACTTTTTTGTTGGATTGTGACTCTTTACTTTATAGCAATATTGCATACTTGTAGCTATTTTACTGCACTGTAGATTCATTTTGGAAACTGTTCAGCTATTTTAAATTGTTGTAATTATTCAACTACTGTTGAACTATTGTAATATTAATATCAATGTGTCTATTTATTTTAGCTAAAAAACAGAAAAATGATGCCAGTAAAAAAAGAAAACAAGAAGAAGTGAAAAGTAAGAACTCTAAGAAGAAAAAATTGGAAATGGCAGCTGGTATGTTATCACCTGCATGAAATATTTTTTCTCTTCAAAGAATGTTTGATGTGTCTTGTGTCTGGTGAATTCCTTAGTCTTCACTGTTAAGTTGGAATTGAAAATAAATTTGTTAAAAACAAATTAAGAGAAATATTGCTCTAATAAAACTTAAATTTTTCAGTATATACTGCGGTATTGTTTTTATCTGTACTTCACAATATCTTGCATTCCATGAATGTATTGTGTCAAATTGTTTAAACTGCAGTCTTGGTTTATAGACTGCAGTTGTATTTATGACAACTACAGTTTAGCAGGAGAAAATAAGTTTGATTTGTTCCTATTACAAATAAAATTTAATGATCTAGAATCTAGTCATGGAACTTAAATGGTCTTGTTAGTTTAAGAGCCAGCATTCTTTCCTTGTCTGTTCTGACAATATACATGTGAAGGCTAGACGTTCAATATCATGATTATCACTATTTTATATCTTTCTCTGAAAGCTCTTAATAACATAAAGTGTTTCCTGAACTTTTGGCTGATTTGCTACACTTTTTACATCTAATTTGTTCTATTTTAATTTTTTAAAGAGTCCGATTCTGATGAAGACGATGAAATGAATGGTAGCAATATGGGCATGGGTAATGATGATGATGACGATGAAGAAGAAGAAGATAGTGACTTGGATGAGGAAGGAGAAGATGAGAGTGATGAGGAAGAACCACCTACTCTTGTACAGCAAAAAAAGAAACAAAAACAAGCTGAACAATCACCGAAACAAAAGCAAAATACTACTCCAAGCAAAACATTGAATGTTAGTAGATAATGTATATTCTTGATCAGTGAGTCCCTCCTTTAAAAAACCTTCCTTTGTTGACCTTCCCCCTTGACCCTAACTAATAATAATTAGTTTCTTTTTTATTTTATTAATTTGCCATTATTTATTTCTTGCTTATTAAAAGTATTGTAATTTCATATGATACATTTTGAAAAAGGGTCTCTAGCTCTAATACCAAGTCAAACAGTATTTCTTTTCAAATTGGTTGGTCTATTAACTAGTCTTATAAGTAATTGTGTATAAGATATATTTATTTAAAAAAATATTTTACAATATTTGATTAAGTAACAAAACATTTGGTTGTGTTATTTAATCAAACTTTTAAGTTACTACTAATTAAGATGGTACCATCATCTATTGAAGTTAAAAAACTCAGTGCTAGCCTGTTGATTAAAAAGAATCAGTGCTAGCCTGTTGATCAATGTTAACATGTTAATCAGAATCATTGTTTCTATGGTTGATTATTATTTAATTATATGGTTTTTATATTTTTATTTTGTTACCAGGGCACAGCTTCTCCTCAACAAGCTAAGGAAGGCAAGAAAGGCCAAGAAAAACAAAAGGGACAACAAGGAGAGATGAATCTTACAGGTGGTGTTAAGATAAAAGATATCCGACCTGGCAATGGACCTGTCTGTAAATCTGGTCGTGCTGTAAGTTTGTTTGTTTTTATAGGGTGTGTTGACATCTTGAAATATTAGGTGTAATGGAGGAATTAAACAGTGTATCATTTGATATTACCGAGTTTTTCAAGACATGAATAGTTGACTCAATATTTTTAGTTGTATGAGAGACACCTAGGAAATGTAACAAGCAAAATGCAATGCTACGTCTGGGAACTGTTTCTTCATTTGACGTTTATCATTATTGGTGGCTCGACATAATGTCATGTCCTACTCCGTTTTGCTATGTTTAACTCATCTAGGGGCCTACAGAGTCTGAATTAAACTGTGAGTGATTTTCTGCTGTCTTAACCCCTCCGTAGGGATTTGAATCTAGTTAGTCATCCCTATTTCTTATGTAGAAAGTAAAGTATAACAAGACACAAGAAAAGTGGTTAATATAGCCACCAATGAAATCCATGTTTCAGTGCCTACAGATTCTAAGTCCAAAATAACCTGAGATCTGTATCATGTATGAGCTATTTCTTGTTAATTTTGTCCACATAGCTCAATCAATTTTAACAGAACCTAATGCTGAAATAAAATATCTCTAGTGGAAAAACTGGTTAGATTTGAAATAAAATTCAAAATCTTGATGGCTGTCCTTGTGGATTCTCTTAAATACGTTTAAAATATTTTTTTTACGTAATTTTATGTGATTGAATTATTACAGGCCACAGCTAAGATCTGACATTATTATTAAGTTTTATTAGTTTATATTTCGCAGCTGGTTTTAGTAGATTACAGTTTTCTCTGCCATATTGGATTTAAAAAAATAACCCTTATATTGAGATGCTTCATTTGTAAAAGTATTTAACTAGACATTTTTATTGTTTCGTTTAAAGTGGTATCAGTTACCTCGTGGTAGCCATCAACAATCAATAGCAAGATTGGCTTTAAAAGACTCTCTAAAGTAAAATTGACTAATTTTAAAAATGGTATTTTTTATCAATTTATTTATTTTTTTAAAATTTTGTTTTAAAAATGTATTTGAAACCTACACAGTTATAATTAGTGGCAAATAATTTTGTTAATACTTTCTAAATTGTTTAAGAGAATAAATATTAGCTTAATATATATTTTGTAAAATTTATATTATGATTTATTGTCGACAAATGTTTTAACTTGTATCAAAATTTGGCATCTTGGTGGAAAAAATGCTGGAAATATGTAAGTAAAAAATGAAACATGAAACTTGTTTAATTATTATTATTTTATGTTGTTTTAGGCATCTGTTTACTACACAGGAAGGTTGAAGTCTAATGGAAAAGTATTTGACTCAGTAACACAAGGGTCTGGTTTCAAATTTAGGGTTGGACAAGGAGAGGTTATTAAAGCTTGGGATATTGGTGTGGCTGGTATGAAAGTTGGCGGTAAAAGAATAATCACATGTCCTCCTCAAGTAGCGTAAGTATTTCACTTATTTTTGCTGAAACGCTGATTAAGTTATTAGAATTAGTATAGAACAGATTTGTGTAATGAATCTGTTTGTTGAGATTGTTTTTAATCAATTAAATTCCTGTTAAGTGTTACAATTCTTATTTCATATAGTGTAAGGTATACATTGTAATGCCAAAAAGTCAGACTTCCACATTGTTTTGTTAATGATAATTGTATTTCCACTTTTTTGAATACACAGATACCAAATTCTAATTAAAAGTACAGCTACCTAGTTTTCTATCTACACCAAGCTTTCCTATCTCATTCTTCTTAATTTTGTCTTATATCTCATGAAATCTCTTTATTGCAGAGGTTCTTAACCAGGGGGGGGGATGACATGGAAGAGTTTTTGGGAAATCCCAATGCTGTTTGTAAAGAAAGATCAGAGATCCATTCAGTAATTTGAAAACTACAAATTTACACTCAATTGATTTCTACTTATTTAACTTAAACCATGATTCCATAATATATTTAGGTTAAACTGAAAATTTGAAACAATTTCAGATCCATACTCTTACACATTTTTTCACTATCGACAACCATGGCCATAGAGAACCTATTGCCTTTAAGATCAACATATTTGTGTGATAAAGGTTTGGTACACATTAAGAATGGTACATATTAAGAATAAAACAAGGAATTGCCTGCACATTGAATTTTGAAGCTCATCAATTCCCAAAAAAATCATCAATATTGAATAAAAACAATAAAAATTTGCCAGCAGTTTGAGAATCTTAATCACCTATTTGAAATTTTTATTGGAAATAACAAAAATGCTGTAGTTGCTATTGTCTAGTTGTGCTACCCGGTAAAAAAATTGTATAACTTCAATAAGGGGAAATATGACTAAGCAAAACGCAGATAAAACGCAGATGGCTTTTTATTTAATTGTAAACAATTAAAAAATAATCCAATTGAGTTGAAATTTGGTACAAGTTTATTTCTTTATGTAATAAATAAGGATGCTAAGTTTTGTTTCAATACTATAAGGATCCTATAATAATGGTTCTTATCAATACTTTACTAATGAAATGCTAATTAGGATTTCATTTCATGTTTTTTTTAATATTGTTGACAGCATGGGAAAATAGTGTTGAGTAACCAATAAGGTTGGCCTGATTTGAAATTAAGGGTGTGGTTTAACATCCAGGACTAACCTCATTGGCTCCCTCACATTATTTTCCCACGCTGTCAACTGAATTTAATGTTCAGTCGTACTATAGTTGTTCAATAAGATAAGGATCATTAAAGTTGCCTGGATAGGTGACCACTGGGAATAAAGCTCATGTGTTATTCTGAGGACGAGCAAACCCAGTCCGAATATGTGTTGCATTATAAATTTGAAAATGTGTATATTCTGAGGATGAGCTAAGAGAGTCCAAATCACAAGTTAAGTTCAGCAAATCAGAAAGCTTAAGTACAGGGTACCTACAGAAACCATGGTTACTGCCTATAAATCAATTGTGCAACGTCAAATTAACTATGGAGTACTCCTATGAGGCCATGTAAATACTACAGATGTTCTGTTGATTCAAAAAAAACATTAAGATCATTTCAGGAGCTAAGTACAATGATCACTGTAAGGATTACTTTAAAAATTTAAAATAATGACAGTTACAAATTTATTTATATACAGCTCATTTAACTAAATAAAAAATAATATAAATAAATTCAATAAAAATAATCAAACGCACAATTATAACACAAAAAAATTAATAACATTAATGATCCCTCCTCATAGGTTATCCAAGTCTAAAGTGGGGCATAGTTTATTTTTTAGTGCATATTGCAGTAAAAATAGTAAAATCTATCTAAAAAAATAAGTAATTGTAGCTGACGATTCAAATGAACTTTTATCATTGAACTATTATGATCCGTTGCATTACATAATTATTTACTTTAACTCCACTTAATTTATACTTCCGAACAAAGTAGAGCAACACTTAGTGGGTAAATTTAAAAGATACAATAATATTCCTACTTAAAAAGTAAAAAAAAAAAATAACTTCAGTGTATTTTTAAAAAATAATTTTTAAAAAAATAAAAATACAATGTCAAATAAAAACAATAATAAAATTCAAAACATAATTTGACTTACAGTGTTGTCAGAATAGCAATTTTTTTGGTACCTAAAAGAAGGGATTTTTTTTTTAAAAAAAGAGGGTTGAAAGCATTAAGATTTTGGCGGGCTGTCAACTGACTTTAGCTGTGTGTTTAACAAAATATTAAAAAACAAACATGAAATGAAATCCTAATTAGCATTTAATTAGTAAAGTATTGATAAGATGATTTGTTCACATGTTTATAAGTTTAGTTTTTTAAGTATGACAATGCTCCAATTTTATTTTCATGATATTTGATGAAAATAAAGATTTATTTATTTAAAGAATATGAGCAAGTCGGTATGAGCATAGTGAATGCGATGTAGTGAGGAAAAGTTCTGAGGTATTCATACCCAATTTTTTAACTTATAACTTAAACCAATTTACCATACTTTAACGGATGAATCCATTGCAAAATATGTAATTGTTTTTTTTGTTTTGTTACAGATATGGCCAAAAAGGATCTCCTCCTCAAATCCCTCCAAATGCAACTCTTGTTTTCGAAGTTGAGCTTAGAGCTGTTCATTAAGAATATTTTTACTGTATTATTATAATTATTAGTGTGTATTTTGTTGGCCCTTCAGTGTAGTTTCTTATTTCTTATAGGGAATTAAATGTTACTTGAAACTAAATTTTTGCTTGAATTATTATCACACTGTAGGTAGTTATTGAAATGGATTTCCTCATTTGTTTGTGTTTGTAAAATATTAATTTTAATTTTTTTGTGGGAACTATAGTTAAGTGCCAACTTAATATATACTTTCTTCACCATTTTATCTCAAATTTGTAAATTATTTTATTTTTTTTGTTATTTGCTTAAACATAGGATACTATTTTTTTAAATTATATTTTAATATTTAAAATGACAAATGAGGGCATCATTCCTGGTTGATTAAAATTAGTTTTAAAACATTTGCCAAAATAAGTTCATGTAAATTATATTTAATTAGTGTTTTTCAAGGTTTCTCTCACATTTGCTTTTGCTAGGACATTTTGTACTGTCTTTTGAATTTTTTATTTATCATTCTTTTACTTTATACTTTTTAAGGACGACCATTATATTTATTTTTAAAATAATTTAAGTAGTTGTTATATGGATGTCTGTAGTCTTCAAAAAGATAAAAAAAACTTAAGAGTTCTGTTATACTAAAGTGCCATTTTTACAGAAATCTGTTATTGATGAATAAATATATTGTTTATGTGACCTTTAATATTAAGTTGTACTTTAAAAATAAATAACTGTAAAAAAATAATTTTGTTAATTGTGAACACCATTTGTGCTCCTCTGATTATATTTTGCCTTGTACTGTTATGATTCCTTACTTTATTGATTAAGTTTTTGTTTTCATTGTTTACAGCATTTTGTTAAATTCATTAAAATTTCTTTGGTTGTTTCGTAAAAGCTAAATAAATATTAAAAAGTATGCTTGTCAAAAAGTTTATAATTAAGTGATTGATAACAGATCTTAAGAGGCTAAGAATTCATTATCTGTTTGTTAAAACTTTTACAATGGAATAATTTGATAATTTAAACTTGTTAAATCATTTTAAATTTGATCAGTTTCGATCTGAGATTGTCATTATTATTTTTTTAATTATATAATTGTAAATTTGTGTAAATTTGCTATTTTTTATTACAGTATAAATTGTTCTTTTTATTATACCTTGTTTTATTTAACTGTAAAGATCCAAACTTTAATTATCCTTTAAGTTTTTGTTTTATTTTGGATGTATGAATACATTATCTGGAAGCTTTAATGTACTGCATAGAGGAAGGTATACTCATCAGTGATGTACTGGTTAATATAAATGTGACTTGTAAACATCAAATATAATTGATCATTTATAAATTATTCAAGGTTTCCATAAAAGGATTTTAATTTTTTTATTGTCATTAAAAAGAATTTATGTCTGAAACGGAAAGATAAGAAGAATTAAGGTTGCTAGATTTGCAAAAATTGAATCTGGGATGTCCACATTTACCCCCTCCACCAGTTATTATCCCAACCTATGATGTATTATACATTACTATTGATTTAGCAAAAGGAACTAAATGCTCTATTTGTTCTCATTGACTGAAGTATAGAGAAAACAAAGATAAATGTGATATCATACCCAATCAATCAATAAATTATAAGAACAAATAAAAGCGGAACAAATTAGTTGCTGAAAATGGAATATTAAACTAAGATGCATGGTTAGTCTCATTAGGTCACTGTTGGCTACAGAAACATCATTATACAATGCGTCATCCCAGGAATGAGAAAAACAATGAAACTATAATGCATTTCCGAGGCACATGTTAGGTCTATTGAAGCCTAAGGTTCAAAATGTTTCGCTCTGACCATAGAATAAAGAATACTATGGCTCTGACTGTCTGCCATAAGAAACCATTGAACCCATCTATCTCATCAGGGATGAGATATTATGACCACATTTACCTGGATGTAATAATTAAAAAAAAAGAGGCCTTTGGCCTTTTAGTCTTAGCCGCTCCACAGCCTCGGTGCTTTGAGCCTCTGCCGCTGGAAGTGTGGGGGTCGCTTCATGGCCACATGGTTGTCCTAGATCAGTTAGTCATATTACTAGTTTATATAAGTGGCATAGTACCACGTTATAAGCAAATTTTTAAATGTATTAGTAAAAAAATGTGATTTTTTTATATTATGTTATACATATCAATTAATAAAACCAGAACTACTACTGATAATAAAATGGATGATAACAAAAAACAACAATTAATTAATAACAATTTAGTTTCCTAGGTCTCACTTGACCTGCCCTTTCTTTTGTCCTTGAATGATTTTGATTAAATTGATATTGTTAAAAGCAGAATTGCACTACCTAAAAATTATATAACCACTAATTGTGCTATAAAATCAATAGTTTTTGTTAATAATATCACAATTTGGAATACTTTTTAGGACCACCCCAAAAAACAAAAAAGGGAGGGGCCGGAACATTTTGGAATAAGTGTAAGTTGTTACTTACACTTCTAAGGAATTTAAATTTTAGTTCTGTGGTTTTGCTATGGCAACCTCAGAATTCAAAATAAGTTAGATTAAAATATAAAAGGACATATTTATTTTATTAATTAATACTCTTATTTTTTTAATTTAATTTATTTCTAATAATGTTACAACATATATACAAAATGCTTCTAAGCGTCCAACAGAAAAAAAACTTAAAAATCAGACAACTAGGTTACAAGTTACGATTTTCTAAGAAGTCATTGATTAAGTAAAAAGCTTCTTCCAGTAAGTAAGTTTTTATTTTTTAGAAAAAAGCTTAGCTTCAAGATTATGCATTTCTTTAGTTAAGCAGTTGTACAGAAATAAAAAAATAGTTATTAACAGAAAGTAAGTGGAAATGATGTAAGATCAATGACTAATATTGATAGGCTTGAATGAGTGCCAGTAGTGCCCTACATCCCTTTTTTGAGCACATTGTATGTGTTACAGATTTGCAGTTATTGCCACCACATTTTCATATTTCATCTGCAATTATTTCTATGAAATGTAGGTATACCATTAATTTTAGATCACTTCTGACTCGTAATAACGATGCTGACTTGTTTCCCAAATCAAGCAAAACCCTTGGTATTTTAGAATACCCACTTAAAATGTGAAGTCCAACTAAGAGCTTACATTTTGTTAGGACAGGAGTAAGGTTAGGTAAAAATAGCAACTATATGCATCTCCCTTTTGTCCTGATACTTAGACCAAGATGTGAGAATTATTGTTTCTGAGGGTTTACTGTAAGAAGTCTATATAAGGACCTAGAGTCCCTACAGCACTGCTTATTTGCCACTTTTTTATACACCAGTTTAACTTTTTGCCATTTCAGTTCTATTTCATACCCATATAAATCATTAATATCAATACTTAAATTCAATGTGCCATGCTATAGTGATCTGTTTCCCTATAGATACTCCATGATGTAAACCTTAATTATAGCTAACATTTTAATATTATTGATTAAAAACACTATTTTATTTTTTATACTATTTTATTCTTTTTTTTATTATTATTTGCTCTACCCTGCTGCCCTAACATTTTAGCACAGATTTTAACAATCTATAAGAATGATTGCACTTAATTTGATTTAGGGACCTAATTCTCTTTAGTATCAAATAAATGCACTGGTCTGTTCCAGTTATATTTGAAAACTTTTCTTTTGATGTTAGAAATGGAATTATGTTCTTAGACATGCACATGACCCTTTCCTCAATACTCATATGAAATAATATTTTTATTCAGATATATTTTACACCAGGATGCAAGTTGTCCTACTTGTATCTGAAACAGAGGTATAGCTACAGCATTGAGGATACCAACAAGATATTTAAAAGTGTCTGCCAACCTGTGTCTAAAATCTGTGTAAGAGGTCCCTGTGATCACGAAATAGAGGTTGCAAAACTATTTTGCTTTATATATTGCTATATATTTATATGTATATATATATATATATATATATATATATATATATATATATATATATATATATATATATATATATATATATATATATATAATATATATATATTATATTATAATGTATAGCAATATATATATATATATATATATATATGTATACAACTAGGTCTGCAAAGTGGAAGGACCTATTCATTGCTTGGGAGCAACATCCTGTTTCTCCCGTTGTAAGTTTAAGATTTTACTTCCAGGTGTGAGAACAAGGTATAATAACAGACAAGGGTTTTTTAAAATCGCGGTATGCTTTATTAAAGTTACTTTTTGATTTATTAGACAGTAATTAATTTCTTACATAGTTTGCATCCTTAATTCAATTTAAAAGATTATCGATCGGTGTTATCTAAAGTTAATAAAAATGTTTACTTGATGATGCCAATCAATCAAACTTATAAATGAATCAAAGAAAATCAATTAATTTTGATATTTTATTGACAAAAACAAGTATAAAAAGTGTTTGCTTAGTCACGCTTCAAATCAGCGTGGTCAGCATTTTTTAGGTTTTTATTTTTATCTAATCAAAGAATATGATAATTCTATTTAATAAATAAAAAAATTGGAAGGAGTAAAAATAGTTACTTATGCGCCAAAGGAGTAAAAAATGGTATTATTTCCCTTAGCAGTTGGTTCCTAAGGCGAAAGCCGCGGAAACCAAAGTGTTTAACTCCCGAGGTGAAGCCGAAAATAGCTGTAAAGAAAGAAAATGTTTTTTTTCTTTAAAGCATACTCTTTGCACATTTGTTCTGTTTTTTTTTTCTGAGGTACTTATATAAAGGGTTTTTCAAAGGAAATGCGCTAAAACATTTAGAGATAAAGATGCAAATAAAACTGCTAGTACTAATGAAATAATAGAAGTTGAGCTTTAACTTATTTATTTTCATCTTGCCAGCTGTATTTAATCTATCTCTGTTATCGCATTAATCTATGGTTAAGTTGTCGTAAGTTGTGTTTTGTTGAAAACTTTTTTAAATTCATTATGTTTTCAATTTAGAATTAGGTAGATTTACAATACATTTTCTTAAGTGCATTCTTTGTTAACGGTATCTATGTGGGCAGCTTTTTAGTGCTCGTAAACAAATCATTGGTGAACATGGATGTACTGAACAAATTCCAGCAGATATACTCGACTGTTTCGAGTACAGTTTCTCAATTATCTAGTGTTTTACCTGGCAATCCCCTTACCAGAGAGTACGAAGTCACCAGTCATATTGCTAGCGCTGGTCCAGGTTCGTTGGAATTGATTTTTTATACTTGTTGTTGTTCTCATAGCCTTATTAACATATTGCATAAGTTACAGCGCATTTCTTGATTTTATTTACATTACTATGTCTATTATAATTAAAGTGTTGTACAAATAAGGTGTTTGTGGTTATTGAACAGTGTTCTGACTCTGCCTCTCTTCATGGACCCTAGGCTATTGTTTCAAATTATTAAGCCCTCCTATATGCCTCTCATAATTGGTTTATTTGGCACATGAACTTGACTTCACTTCTATACTCTGCACTTTTCTTTTTTACTCTCAACTTTTTCATTTTGGAGTAATCTAGGGTAACGTAGAGTAAACTCAGGATTATAGTACGACACACGGCTAAAATCAATTGACAGCACGCCAAAAATCTGTGAGGGAAAGAATTCTATTGGTTCAGACCGACCCCGCTCTTTCCCCCTCCACCTCATGCCAACCTCGGTATAAAAAAATACCTTTTTCGTAAATAAAATCATAAAAAGGCAACACTGGTTGTAAATATTTGTAACCTCGCGTCACTTTTATTTCCCTCATTGTGCATATTGATCTGTTTGATTTCGTTTCGTTTCATTCCAATCTGTTCAATTCATCCAATTATTGCGAAGTTGTAATATGATCTGAGTGCCTATATTTGACGCTTGTACATTGACGTATTCTTCAAGCATTTCTTGCTATTTGAGTACAGCGCAGGTTCTGTGCTCTGTCAACCAAAAGACAGCATTTTTTTTTTGAAAATGCCATATCTTCAATAGATGACAGTCTTGACTTTTTTAAGTCTTGAATGCATATTGTGTCATATTATTTTTATAATATGAAACAATACGCATTCAATTATACAAAATTGACACAAAAAAAGCAGTTTGTTTTGGAAAAAAGTAATTATAGCTGACAATTTATTTAAATCGTCAAACTTTTATCAAAGAACTATTATGATCCATAGCATTACGTAATTAACAACTTAGTAGTAGTAGTAATAGGGTGGGGAGGCAAAGCCAGGCAAATAGGCCACGTTGTTGGGCCCTTCTTGCCAGCCCCGATTCCTTAGCCTACACCACCTCTACCAAGAACCTCTTGGAAAGGTTGATATATTGTAGGATATCTCTCCAACTAAGAGAAGAAAGCTCCTCTTCATACAAGAGGCCTACGCCAAATATGCGGGTACGAAGAGATGTATAGGCCTCACACTCTGCAAGCAAGTGAAAGGCTGTCTCCTCATAATGCCCACACATGGGGCAGCTAGGCTCCTAAGGCAAGGCTTGCTGAGGTTAATTAGAAAATTTGTATTTTTTACAATTGGCCCAGTAATGAACATTTTTGCTTGTCTGCCACCAGCAAAGGCATGCCAGTTAAGTTTTAGGGTGTTCATTAGCCAGCTATCCAAGAGTGTTTTAGCATGTGTTGCTGAGAGGGGAAGGACAGGTTCTGGTCCAATGAATGGGGTTTCTGCTCCCAGTCTAGCAAGTTTATCTGCTTCCTCATTACCCACGACACCCATATGGCCTGGTACCCACTTAAGTTCAACAGTTTTGCTCTCTGCCAAGAGAGACAAGTGAGCTCTACATTCTTGAACAAAGGGCAGAGGAGCTACTAGGATTGGAGGTAAGGGCTTTAATTGCAGCCTGACTATCAATTGCAGATTATAATGGATTTCTCATTACCTTCTCGCACAACTGGAAGGGTCGCAACCATCAAGATAGCATATACCTCTGCTTGGAACACAGTAGCATGAAGCCCAAGAGAGTAACTTAGTTCTACAGAATATTTAGGAATATAGACCCCTGAACCAGTGAGGCCTTCTCGGCCTTTCTTAGAGCCATCTGTGAAACAAGTTAGTTCGTGCTCGGCTTCTTTTATTGTAGGTTCAAACCAGTAGCTTCTAGAAGGTATAACACTGCTAATATTGTTGATAATGGCTACTTTGCTACCGCTCTCTCTGGGGTTGGCTGCTGCTAATATGGGTAGTTCCTCTAGAACAATGTTTTCAATCCCAGCATGTTTGTTGTTATTATATGGATTCCACATACCAGTGTCTCGAAGTCTAATAAAAGTGGCTGCTGCTTCTCTTAATATCACAGAGGTTAATTTTGGTAAACATAGAAGAACTTCTAGAGCAACTGTTGGAGTGGTTTTCATGGATCCTGTTATAGCAAGACAAGCTATTCTTTGAACTTTGGTAAGCTTGCGATCAATTGTGGTTTTGTTCACAGCGGGCCACCAGACCAAAGAACCATATTGTATCCTTGGTCTGACAATTGCTGTGTAAATCCACTTAAGTACTTTTGGTTTGAGTCCCCAAGTCTTCCCAACTGCGTAACGAAGTTGCCATAAGGTTGATGTAGCTTTTGCTACAACTTTATCTATATGCTCATTCCAATTCAGTCTGTTATCTAAAATGACTCCTAAGTATTTGATACTACTAGAAAGAACAAGTCTTTCACCAAATAGTTGAGGAGCTTTAAAGTCGAGTTTTTTATGGTTTGTGAAAAGAATGAGATTTGTCTTTCCTGGATTTACAGACAGGCCTACTTTCCTGCGCCAACTTTCTATTAAACTGCATACAACTTGCATTAGCTCATACAGTGTATTGAGAAATTTTCGAACTATAAGCACCAGACCATCATCTGCGTAGCTTGACAATAGAAACCTGCTTTTGAAAGCTCAGACAGCAACGCGTCCATTACAAGACACCAGAGCTTTGGGCTCAGACATCCTCCTTGGGGACAACCGACTGAAATGAACTCAGTTAAGTTGCACTCATTGTGTGAAACAGTAATCCTACGATTATGTAGCATGCTTACAATCCAACTGATGACATTTGGGTGGACATCTCTTTGCTCCAGTGCAGCTCTAATGATACCTGATGTAGTTTTGTCAAAGGCTCCTTCCACATCAAAGCTTAGACATAGCACAGATTCCTTATGATGAAGGGCCTCTCGACTCTACTTACTAAAGCATGAAGAGCTGTATCAGTAGAGCGCTTCTTTAAGTAAGCATGTTGGGTAGGATATAATGGTTTCTTCGTTAAAATTTCCACATTTAAATATTCATCGACTAATTTCTCTAGCATCTTTAGTAAATATGGTGTAAGACTTATGGGTCTAAAAGATTTAGGGTCAGTGTAGTCCTTTCTTCCAGATTTTGGAATGAATATCACTCGGACTGATGTTGCAATTGGAATTAACAACTTTAACTCCACTTAATTCATACTTCCCGAACAAATTTAAAGCAACACTTAGTTGGTAAATTTATAAGATACAACAATATTCCTTCTTAAAAAGTAAATAAATAATTTTTAAAAATAAAAAAATATGATATCAAATAAAACAAATAATAAAATTCAAAACATAACCTGACTTTCAGTGTTGCCAGAGTAGGGATTTTTTTTGTTACATAAAAGAAGGGATTTTTTTATTAAAGAAAGAGGGTTGAAAGCATTGAGATTTTGGCGGGCTGTCAATTGATTTTAGCCGTGTGTCGTATTATAGATGCATGCGTGAACAGAAAAAGGGTAAAAAGTGTGAATAACCTTCCTGGCAAAGATTATCTAGTATAGCATAATATATATAATCTTATATATACTACATAATTTTTGCTTCCTGGGTTATCTAACCTTCCTAGCTAATCAAATAAATATTATATATATATATATATATATATATTATATATATATATATATATATATATATATATATATATATATATATATATTTTATACGGACGAGTTTTGCAAAACATGACTAGTTGACTTAATATAATTGTGCGAGAGACACCTAGGCATTACTGTGGCACTGATTGGTAGCAGTACTGGTGAACTAATGCACACCTTTGTACATTAGTTGTATTTCTAGTTTGGACTAGTAAATCCTATTTTATGTTGTGTTAAAAATATGGTTAAATTCTTTTCTCCATTAAAGAGTTCTTGAAGTCTAAGGAAAAGTAAGGTCAACAACAAGCCCTTGAAAATTTATCACTAAGTTCAATATGTTCAAAAAATATTTTAAAACACAAAAAATACCTACAATATTTTGTTTCATTAATATTAAATTGCATAAATAGAGTTAACAAATTATTTAATATTGTTAAAATACATCCATAACACAAAAATTATTGTCATCACATATGATAAGAGAGATTTTCCTCTAGGTAATTATTTTACTCTACTTTACTAGGTATTCTAGGATATATAAAAAGTGCAGCTTAGAGTAAGATTCTGCTTGCATAAGATTTGTTACAAAACACCATAGTGCAGTTTAAAGTACAATCTTGGACAATATTGTCCAAGTTTGGAGTAAGAAGTTCTTATTCTATATTACTCTAGTGTACACTGAAGTAAAATGGCAAGCAAACCTAGTAAGATGGAGAGCAGAATTTTTACTGCTGCTTTCATCTATGCATGAAAGCAGCTGAGTGTGGCTGACCACTGTGTCAGCCATCATAAAAAAAGTGCAAATATCAAGTACACATAAAGTTAAATTGTACATATAAAGTTTAATTTTTAAATAGATTTTTTCCTAACATAAATTTTGAGTTTATTATATCTGGTTCCCTCATATATCTACCTTTATCTATGGATCACAGTACCATATTTGTGAGATGTGAAATTATTGGAGGTCTTAGTTAAGTGAAGGCTTTTCACTTTATAGTTTTATTTGGGACTACATCCTTCTCAAAAAAAGTTTCTTGTGTATTGGTTGATTATTTTACTCTTTTGTTTCATTATTACTTTTTATTTCATAACATTTTGCCATACAAACATTATACCACTTAAGATGGCCCACTTGAACTCAAACTGGTCTCGAAAGATTTAGGATGGTTCAAATCTGATAATACTTAAAAAATAAATAAACATTGTCCATACATTTTTGACTGAAAAGTAAAGAAAATAAAAAAACCCAAACAACAATCAAGAAGAGTCAACATTTTTTATTTCTAATTATTTATACTGTTTTTATTTTATTATTTTTTTCAATTTTAGGACTTCTTTGGAAAGTTTATAGCGGATATAAAAAGTCAACTAAGCAAGCAGCATCTATATTTGTGTTTGAGAAGAGACAAATAATTCCTGCCGAACGAGAACAAGTTCTTGAAACATTAAGGAGAGGAGTGACTCAGTTAACTAAATTAAGACATCCACAGATTCTTGTTGTTCAGCATCCACTTGAAGAATCTAGAGACTGTTTAGCATTTGCTACTGAACCAGTATTTGCTAGTCTTGCTAATGTTCTTGGAGAAATAGAAAATATGCCATCTGCTAATGAAAGTTTAAAAAATTATTCCCTGTATGATATTGAAATAAAGTACGGATTGCTTCAGGTTAGTTTCTTGAGTAAATTAATCCAGATTACAACTCGTAGTGAAATAGTTCTACTCTTGCTAAAACTTAAATGCATCAGACTGTCTGACTTATAATTGCATGGCAGCCATAACAGCAGGGCGGTTATGTACATGATTTAATGGTGTAAATCGTGTAAGTACACCAGCTTCTTCTGTGTACTTTAATTACTTTAATATCTTAAAGGAAAATAATGACACTCCATGTATAAAAGGAACTCCAAATCGGAATCAACTGGAGAAAAGTAACAATGGAGGGAGTAAAGTAGATTTGGTTGCCATCCTCCTTAGCTCAGTTCTATAGTGCGTACACAGCAATATTAAAATAATTGTAATTAAAAAAAATAATTAATTTAAAGTTGTGTATTTGGCTTTCATAAACAAAATTCTACAAAAACAAAGTAATTTGGGAACCAACTTAATGAACTCCTTGCTAAGCCTTAAATATTATTGTTCTTCAGGTTTGTCCTCAGGAACCAACTACTCTGCCCAAGAAGCAAAATAATTCTTTTCTCCATTGCTAAGTTAACTATGAAGTCAATATCTTACTTGGTTCAAACTACCAAAAAATAAACACTTTTGAGAAAACACTTTTGTTTCCCTGAAAAGATATGCTAAACGAGCAGGGAATAAGTTGAGGTTGTTCTTCTGTTGTTCTTCTTTCTTCTGAATATTATTCTTTATAGTTAAGAATATTTTTCCCCATATGATACAGTTTTCTTTTAGATTATATCATCAGTTTCTTGCTATCTAGACAACACAGCCTAACTATTGTTAGTGACATAATTTCTCCTGGTATTTGATTTTTTTATGTAGGTGACTGAAGGTCTTTGTTTTCTTCATAAAGATGCTAAAATTGTCCACCACAATATTTGCCCTCGAAGCATAGTTTTAAATCAACAAGGAGCATGGAAAATTTTTGGATTTGATTTTGCTGCTCTCAACACTTCTTCAGATGCAACTGTAAGTTATTCGTTCACTAGAAAAAGTCCTAAAGGAGTATATTATTTAATATAGTCAATGTTTCAAAATTGTATTTTTTTCATTTTAAATTATGTTAAAACTCTACTTGATATCATTTAAGATTCTTTCCTTAGAGACAATTATGCTTAAGATGTTAGTTACTGTGGGTCTTAGTGAAATCCTGCTTATTCAACCTTTTTGCACCTTTTATTAAATTTCTGTAAATGTTTTCTCCATATTAATATAAAATATGCATGATTTTATTTTCCTTGCTTAGAACAGATTTCAATGAATAAAAGAGTTTAGACTAATATAAGTCTACACAAATTTATCTTAGTACCACTCACTGATTAGGACTATATATATGTTAACGGATAGTTAAGTTGTGTGTTATATAAGTTGTTTCACCATATCTAAACCATATTCATTTACAAGTTTCTTGATATTAATCTTTATCTTTATAATTAAGTTGTTCTTATGAACTATCATTTTCTTAAATTTCTGTTTACTTGATCAGGTAAGCAAATGGACTTGGACAGATTGGAGTGCTGGATGCCACCAGCTTTGTCAGCCTGATCTTAATTACCTAGCACCAGAATGTGGCTTGTCGTCAACTCTATCTCCAGCTAGTGACATATTTTCTTTAGGAATGACAATAGTTTGTGTTTCTAACTCTGGCAAAAAACTCTTTGGTGATGCTTTTAATACGCAGACATATAAGTCAAATATGGCAAAGGTAAAGTAGTTTTACTTATTGTGAATTATATTGAGAAAATAGGATATGACAACTATGAGCTAAAAACATTCTAAGTAAAAAATGGAGAAATATCAATATAAAATTATAACCAAGTAAGGAAGCTAGATGATCTTAAACTTTTACTTTCTGTTAAATCTATCACAAATTTGTTTTTTATGTAATGTTTTCAGTTGAAGACTATTAACAACAACACATTAAAGTTTGTAGCGGAAGGTTTAAGAGAAATGGTTCGCTTAATGTTAAGCTCTACGCCTGAACTTAGACCTGACCTTCATGATTTTCTTAAGGTTAGAATCTATGTTTTTTGAATTTTCCTTATAATTACCATAGAGAAATAGTTTAAGTGTCCACATGTGACATTTTGACCCATGAAAGAATACTTATTTGGAAGAATGAAAGTATTTGGAAGGTCTGGTAGTGGTCTATATTTGTCATGCAATTAAAGTTTTGTTTTGTTCAAATGTCTTAAGGAAATTAAAAACAAATCTGGGGAAAGCAGGAGAGATCAAAGTGGTTGGAAATGTTGTGAGATACTTCATACCCATAGATTGTATGGGGGTTTATATTATCATTTTTAATATCATCTTTTTTTATAATAATGTAAAAATAAAAAAAACCTTTTGGGGAAAAAACCTTTTGGGATAACAAGATAAATATTGTTATCATTCCAAATAATGGTACATACAGTAGTTGTATTACGTAAAATGAGGTATAGTATAATTACAATATTGTGTGGATGATGTTTATTAATTTTTATGTTACAACTATAAATTATAATAATATATTTTTTCAGATTGGTTATTTTGAAGATGTCGGTGTAAAAGCTCTTAATTATCTAGATTCTCTATTTCAATGGGATAACAGACAAAAATCTCATTTCTACAAAGGCCTTCCTCAAATTTTGGAAAAATTACCTCATAGGGTTGCTCTTAATAGGTTATTATTTTTTTTTAAAGTACATGTTTTAAATATTTTTAACAATAATAAATAAAAGTAAGATTTAAGGATGTATTAGACTAAACTACTTTTTACTGCTATTCATTATATTTTAAATACAAGAACCAATGTTTAAATTTTTCAGTATTTAAGTGATAAATACTGACAGTCAAATCTACCAAGTACTGAATAATGCTTTAGTCTTTGTACTCTACAGTTGTTTGCCTTGGTTTCTAAAGTCAATGTTCTGTGAAACTTGTTAACTGTGTCCATGCGATTAAAATAATTAATAAAACTAAATCTAAACTAAATTTGATTGAAGCCCTGTCAATTTTTTAATGTTGACAGTTAATCCTTTGTGAGTGATTTATTCCAATTTTTATTAGAATGAAACTCATTTCTTTCTTATTACTTTTATTCCTCTAGGATGGTCATTCCTTTCCTAGGGTCTGTTCTTAAAATCAATTTCACTTGTTAACCACTTAACCACCCACTTTACCACCTCTAACCACTTAAAACCCCAGAATAATATACCCTAGAATATTCACCCAAGGCCCAAGTAATTTTATTAAATTATAATCTTTTTTTTAATTGTATTACTTTTTACAGGGTGGTACCATGCCTTGTAAAAGAATTTGTAAATCCTATGATGGTGCCATTTGTTTTGCCTAACATATTTCTTATCACTGATAATTGTTCTAAACAAGAGTTCACACAGCAAATTCTGCCTCATTTAAAGCCAGTATTAGCTCTCCAGGAACCTATACAGGTATGTTTTCTCCTCTTAAGTTAATAATATAAAAATAATCTTCCTTACCAGTTATGCATTGATGAATGAATTTTAGTTCTTTCACTAGCCATAATGTAAAAGAGGTCCTTTGAAACAAATAGTTTGATATGTTGTTTTGTTACTAAAACAACAGTGTAGGATAGTTTTCTTCTCTTCCAATCATCCTATCTGCTGACAAGAGAACAATATGAGCTGTCTGATGTAGGCTACTTATAATCTCTAAATCTACATGTTTTCTATCTTAGTGAGAATTACGTTTCCTGACTATATTATTTGATGTACTCTTGGTTTATTTTGTAATGGAAAGCTTCAATTTGTTATCCTTTTGACAAATTATTATTGAAATATAGTTTTTAATTAATGTGTTTTTTTTAAAGATTTTAGTTATAGTAATGCATAAGATGGGTAAACTGATTGAATTACTGACTGGTACAGATGATGTGCAACAAGTGCTTTTGCCTGTATTGTACAGAGCTCTAGAATCTGATGTAGTTGATATGCAAGAACTAACTCTGTCTGTTTTGCCTTCCCTGGCTCCCTCCTTAGATCTGACGTCTGTCAAAAACCATTTGCTACCTAGAATAAAAAGACTCTGTTTATCCACATCTACACTTTCAGTAAGTATCCATTTAAACCAATTAAGTTGAATATTATTTATTAAATCACAAAAACCATCCTGGACCTGCTATATCAAAATAAAGATTTTTAATTAATAAAATTATGCATGTCAGCATGTTTTCATTATTAAATTTCAACGAAAATAAGTTTATATTTGACAAATGGAGGTTGTGTTACGTAGGTTGTTAAATTGCCATGTTATATTTGTTGAGATATTGCCGAATGTAACTGTTACAGGTACGAGTAAACTGTTTAATATGTATTGGTAAATTGCTTGATCATTTAGACAAATGGGTTGTGATGGATGATGTCCTGCCTTTTCTACCCCAGATTCCTTCAAGAGAACCAGCTGTACTGATGGCTATTTTAGGTTTGTTTTACTTTAGTCGATTTTCTATTACTTATTATTTATAATTAATGTAAAATCGTACTGTATGCAAATTATATTGTGTCCAGTTATTAAACCTATTATATATATATATTTAATTCTTGGTTCTCAAATGAAACTGTGAACTAATGTGGCATAATTCAAACCTTGCTGCATCTCATCCTAATCCTATTCCTAAACAAGGAAGCTATCTGAAATATTTTTCTGAGTAAAAGTATGGTATTTATGAATTAATTGTTGCAGGTATATACAAGTTAGTCTTAGGACACAAAGCTATGGGTTTAACTAAAGAAATAATGGCTGCCAAAATAATCCCTTTCTTAATGCCTTTAGCTATTGAAAATTCTTTATCATTGAATCAATTTAATGCTATTATAAGTACTATAAAGGACATGGTTTCGAGAGTAGAGCAAGAACAAAGGGTTAAACTCCAACAGTTGCATGCTCAGCAACCTTCTGCAGCTACTAGTCCCAACAGCACGTAAGTTCTCATGCTCTGTGATGCACACATTTTTGCTAGCTTGATAATTTTCAAGTTGTTAGGGAAAGATGGAGGTTCAAAGTCACTAAAACTGTGTTACCTGTTTTTTCAAGTAAAACTATGCTTTCTATTTCAATTCAATTTTTCATTTCAAAAAATATTTTATTGCCAATATATATATAATAACAGATACATGAAAGTAAGAAATTTAAATTAAAATAAAATGTCAACTATTGCTATATTAGAGGGTTACACCAATCGGTAATCTCACAATGTCCATATTATTTTTAAGCCAATCAGGCTCTCTTTTGCTTGCCTGTTTGGTTGAGGTAAAACTAATAGTTTGCTCAAACCTGCTTTTGCGTTTAATTTTTTTTTTGTTTTCCCTGAAAATTTAATGCATACTTTTTTAAAAAGGTAAAAAATAATCAAATAAAAATAAAAAATACTTCTAATGAAATTATTTGAGAAAGGAGTTAATATTTAATTTTACTTAGATATTAAGATGATATTAAGAAGGTTGTCAGGTTATAACATCTTGACAATTTCCCTTTGTTTACATAGAGTTTAACTTCTTTCCAAAGTCTACTAGCCTTATCTATGATGAGTCTGTAAAGAAGTATGTGCAGTTAATTTCTTTTAACTACTCATTTCAGCCAGCCTGTGTAAAAATAAAGTTTGCACAAGCTAGCCTTAGTAAAATAACAATTTAGTTGTATGTAGCGGCCTTAAAATAATAATATTTTTTTTTAAATAGAAGTTTAGATAATGGAGTAAGTGATAAAAACAAGGTGATATCAGGGCCTGGTCCTTCTATACAGGAATTAGAAGAATTATTTGGTATAGGAGCCAAACCAAAACAAATCCCTTCTGCTCTCCCTAACCCATCCAATAGCCAGCAACAGAATAAGCAAAATCAACCTCTGTCTCTCGGGGATAAAACCAGGTAATTGTGATTGTTAGATGCTGAAAATGATTAAATTAATACCCTGAAAGGTTTTTTAATTTATTGAGATTTGTGTTAGTATTTATACATTTTCTTATTTTAATACGAGGCTAGATCTATTTTTAATTTAATATTATATATATTTTAAGGTTTTACTCTTATTTTTATCTAGAGTGTCAACTTTAACACAAAAAATAAATTTTATAAATGTGTAAAAGAACATCAGTACTCACTGTTATGATAGAAATAAATCTAGCAGTTAGTCTGCTGGTGCCTTGCCTAAATCGCAACATCATTTGTAATAAAAATTTCTAAAACATGGTTTGAATACACTCCTTGAGTGTATTCGGTAGCAGGTAGTGTACCTGCTACCGGGTACCTGCTCCCGCCTTGTCACCTATCCCATTTATTATTAATCTATTAAAAGAAAGAGTAATAATAAAATAACTTGTATGGTTTGTGTTTAGATTAATGGCTGAAGCTGATGTATCTAAGAGACTGATGTCAGGACCATCACAGTTAACTCCTACCCCAGTCTCTGCTGCACCAACTCAACAAGTTAGGCAACAACCTAAAGACTTGACAGGTAATCTAACTTTTGTTTATTTAAGTAATAAAACATACTGGCATCTTAATGTTATGTTACAGTGTAGTAATTTTGCATTTTTTTATTATAATAATTTATTTATTTATAGTATATTACTTTGTATAATTTATTTATTTTTATATTGTCATATTTCTACTTATCTCAACACAGAAGAGAATTATTACTTGAAATAATACAAAATAATATTGTTTTCTACCATATCAATACTTCTTGGATCTTGTAGGCCTTTTAGTACCTGCTGTCTAAATTCAGAAACTATTAAAAATAAATGGTTTCCAATTTTCCCATTTGACTCAATTTTTTCTTTTAGACTAAAAATTGCAAGTAACACTAAAATAAGTCGGATATGGATATATTTTTTAAAATTCTGAGATTAGGTTGCAAATGCATTCCAGTTGTGGCATAGTTTTTATTAATTATTTCAGTTAATTTTTTACCATCCTGTGTATGTATAACTTCATAAATGTTTTTAAAATAAGTGAATGCAAATATTAAACAGTGTTAAGAGCACTTAATACTGTTAAGTTTGCTTGAGGCACTGATGATATGATAAAATTTATATATGATTGTTTCAGCTAATTTAATTGGTAAAAATATGATGAGTTTATCAATGAACACTTCTACGAATAAACCAAACCCTTCAGGATCTATGCAAATTAAATCACCTACTAATGACTGGAGTAATAATTGGAGTAAACAGACTGCAAGTAAAACTGCTTCTGACCCTTTAGATCCCGCTGAATGGACGTGGGGAAATAATTCTAAACCAAACAGGCCAATGGGTTCAAGTAATAAACAGACAACCCCATCTGGTTCAAACGGCTGGCAACCGTGGTCATTGTCCCAGAATCAACCTCCATCCACTAAGCAACTCTCGTCCTCTGAAATAAATGACTTCTTGAGTTGAAGACGTTTCTGTTTTATAAACTTAATATTAATTTTTCTTAATTAATGAGGAAACAACATAAGATGTAGAGAGTATCTACCATATCTAGAAGGCTCATTAATATTTTTCAGTTAACATGTTTTGGTTACAGTTTATGGTTGTATGAAGTTGAGCCTAGTTACGTTACTGTGCTCTCTATACCTTCTTGCGCC
The DNA here is from genome assembly GCA_018340805.1 of Microvelia longipes. Taxonomy (NCBI): domain Eukaryota; kingdom Metazoa; phylum Arthropoda; class Insecta; order Hemiptera; family Veliidae; genus Microvelia; species Microvelia longipes. The sequence goes on along the minus strand of JACMZG010000008.1, from coordinate 35,365,189 downwards.
ATCCCATAACAACTTGTCTCAAATTCAAACAGTGCTCTCTCTGTACATTACATTCTTTTAGCTGAAAAATTTAAACATTTCTTTTTTCAAAAATATCTTTTAAGTTTGATACAAAACAAAAAACTTAACAGCAATCCCTAATAACCTAAATTGCTTTATAATTAATATTTAGTTACCAATAAATTATATTCCCATGTATAGTATTATATTTATTATATCTATAATTTTTAATTTATTTAATTTTTAAAGTTTTATAAGAAATATTTTATAAAAATTATTTATAACTTTTTGTAAAATTTAATTTTGATTTTAGCTGATTTTATAATGATTATTACTGATTATAAATTTAATGATTAGAAATTATTCTAGATTAGGCCTGAAGTATAAATAAAGTCTACTTCTTATCTAACTTTTGGAGTCACTCTATATATTTAAATTGAATGATGTATTTTTAATTTTCCTCATTTATATCATAGGTATATAGGAAAAGAAGGAGACAGAAGAAAAAAAAAGACAGGAGGTCTTAAAACACATAAAAAAGAAAATAAGTCTCTCCACAAAACAAAACTTTATTGGCAAAGCACTTTCAACCTAACTAAAGGCCATCATCAGTCCAAAACCATTGAGACGTTAAAAAAGTAGAGAAGTGAGTCTATGTTTTCTTACTAAGTATAATAGTCTGTCTCTAATACCTAGTAAGAAAACATAGACTCACGTCTCTACTTCTTTAACATCTCAACGGTTTCGCACTGATGATGGCCTCTAGTTAGGTTAAAAGTGCTTTGCCAATAAAGTTTTGTTTTGTGGAGAGACTTCTTTTCTTTTATTATTTATGATGGACCCCATTCACACTTATTCTACTAGTACATAATAACTGGTTTAAAATATATAAGCGGTTTTCACAAAGTCTGTCTGTATGTGTGTGTGTGTGTTTGTCTTTGGCACACATGTAGACAAATATAAGACCAAAAATGAGCTAAATTTCATCTTATTATCAGAATTTGTTCACTTTTTATCATATGACTTGTATACGTTTTTTCAAAAATTGTAAAAAATAATTTAATTAAACTTTGGGACAAGTGGATCCCTTTATGTAATAAATAAGTACACTAAGTTTGGTTTTAATAAGACAAGTAAATGTAATGGTATTGTAGGGGATCATAAACATTAAGCAGCCTTGAGAGAGGTTAGTGCTTGGATAGGTGACTGCTGGAAATAAAACAGATGTATTTACTATATGAGGACCAAGCAAAATGAGTCCAAGTAGAGAACCTAATGTGGCGAGGAAAAGTTCTGAGGTACACCGTACCCAATTTTTTTAATTGCTTTGATCATATTTTTCTGATCAAATGGTATATATTAATTTTTTATAGGATGTGTCAAAAGTAAATGAAATAAACTGGACTTTAAAAAAACCCATATTTACTTTTTTAAGAACATTTGATATGAGTGCCTTTTCACTTCCTATAAGATATTATAAATTATTTTAACCAGAAAAATGATGTATACCGTTAAAGAGTGAAACAAATATTAAGTTTCTTACGAAAAGAAAAAAAATAATTAATCATCAAGAATAATTTATTGTCATAAAAAAATTATGTCAAGGAGTACATCATGGGTGTGAATAAAAAATTGTTGAAACTTCTACTTATTCTTTTTGTTTTCACTAATTATTGTGTCATAATAAAAACAAAAAGTATTTACATTACATGGCATGTATAAGCCTTTTAAAAAAAAATTGGTGAACCTGTCTTCAGGAGGAACCATAGCTAAGAAGCTGATTTTTGCTTGGATGTTGTAAAAATTAAAACATAAATGTAAATATTTATTATGTAATAAATGGTGATATAATATGATTAATAAAGATTTATTGTATACTTTTGCCAATAAAGAACTTGTCAAAAAAAATAAAATAAAGATTTGATGATAAAGATTAACGATTAATATAAAATGTGTTTATTCTTAATCCTTCAGAATTAATCAGAAGCATAGAGTAATATAGTTAAAACTAATAATTGATCAGAAAGAAGGAAAACTATTTCATTTTTTAAAAATAACAATTTCAATTGTTTCAACTTATTCTAAATTTATACTTTTTATAGCAGAAATTACTCTAGTAAGTGTTGAATATTTTCTAAAGAGTAATATTTAAGGAAAAATAAAAAAAATGTATTATTATTTATTTTTTAAATTTCTTTTTATTTGCTAAATTACATCATTTTAGTACAGATACATAATATAAAAATATTAATATATTATTATAATGTATAATTTAAAAATATTTGAAGAATATCCAGCTCTATTACCAAGCCCATGTTCCACTCTCTCCAGAGTTTGGTGATTTACCAACAGTCTAAGCATAGATGAGTATTTAAACATGTCTTGAAGTTTTAATATTTTTAAAATGTGGAGAAGAGCTTTCTCTGATTTTCTTTTTCATTATGTTATTAATGTTGACTGTTTATTAATGGTGTTATGTTTGATAGATAAGCACTGCCGTAAGCTATTATGGCATAGTAAATATCAGTGCAAAGTACATCATTTAGCGTATTTTCACTAGAATTACTTATAAAAACTATTTCTTCGCTGTCTCAAACAAGACTAACTCTATTTTTCCAATATTACAAAAAATGACAAATCTTTTAACTTGTTTGTCAAGAAAACAAAAAAATATATAAATAAAATTAGTCTTCGCTCTGCGACACATCATGCAATAGCATTGATTCCGTCAAGAAACTTCTCAAGTTTAAGAATATTTTAAAAGAAAGCCTCATTCTTTTTGTTAAGTTAGAGTTATGGGACTTCCAGTTCAAGCATGAATCTGTAGTTAGATCTAAATATTTGGTCTGCTCGGCACTGTTAAGAGTAGGACATGAACAAGGTGTTGGGAACACAACGTCACAATGTTCGCCATGAATTTTTACATTGCTTGCATCATGTTGTTTGATTCTTTAATTGGAATTTCATGATATTGTTTTTTTAATATTGAGAGAGAGGGAGTTCTCATCACACCAGGTTTTAATTCTATTAATATTAAGTTCTGCAAGTTGATATGAATTTTGGAGTGAGTTAGAAGAGCACAATAGGGTGGAGTCATCACAGAAGCCAACTATTTCTACACCTTATAAAGAACGGGTCTGAGAACCATCCCCTGGGATATTGAGTAGCTACAGAATTTAGCGGAACTTAAAATTTAGCAGAATTTGACTATTTGAGGTCGGTCAGCTAGGTAACTAGCAAACCACTTTAACATTGTCCCTCTGATACCTAATTTACTTAATTTTTGTGACAACAATTTTAGAGAGACACTGTCAAAAGCCCTTGCTAGATCTAGAAAGATGGCTATAGGTTTCCTACCCTCATCTAATTCTTTATTTAAAAAAGTAATTACATGTGATATGGCATCTTGAGTGTTCTGTCCCTCTCGAAAACCATACTGGTTCTTATGTAATTTAGAGTGAGTTTCAAGGAACCCCCAGTTGTTTTTTGACCATTTTTTTCTAAAATTTTTGTGAAACTGGTAAGAGTGAAATGGGTCGGTAATTAGTGGGCAGAGTAGCATCATCACTTTTATATGATATGATACCATCTAGTCCGGGAGCAGAACCTCCTTTTAATTGATCTATAGCATTTTACATCATTTTTTACAATGTAGCATCTCTCCAGGTATCACTAGATGTGTTTTCCACCCCTCCAATTGTTGCTCTATGTCATGGTCATAATTACTTTTACCTTTTTCTATGCTGGCAGCAATCTTTTCACCGACAGATATAAAGTGGTCAGAGAATGCTTCTGCTCCTTCTAATGGATTAGTATTTAAACAGATAGTTTTATCTTTATTCTTAAGTTTTTCTGTTATATTTTTATTTGTAGAAGCATTTCTGCCACTTTCTAGGTTAATTAGTTTTCAAATGTTGTCTAGATCATTCTTGTAGGATTCAATCTTATTTTGGTAGTATTAATTTTTTAATTCTTTTATTAATTTTTGTAATTTGTTTGAGAATTTTTTAAAATAAATCTTTAATCATGATTATACGGCTGTTTTTTTTAAATTAAACCTTGCCAGTTTTTCTTTTCTCCGTATCGAGACAAAAAGTCCAGTTGTAATCCATGGCTTTAGTTTCATATGTTTTTTCTTTTGACAATTTACAACTTGCTGTCTCGATAAGTGTCTTGAAGATTTCTAGAAATTTAACTGTGGCACTATTGACGTTATTGTCACTAGTTACATCAGTCTACTAATTTACTTTTTACTAAAATGTGATCAATAGTAGTTGCTGTTGTACTAGTTATTCTAGTTGGAGTGGATATAAGACTATGATATCTTGAACTAGTAATCAGGTTTAAATTAATTGCTATATTCTTAGTGAAATTTGAGGCAATTTTAATTATTGAATTCTAAGTTAACCTTATAGAAAGCTGTTCTTAGTAATTATTTTTTGAAGACTATAAGCAGGAAACTATGATTCCAAAATCACAAGTATAGTGAATTCTAACTTACCTATTACATTAAGAACTGAAGTTAAATTATTATTTCACAGTCCAACCTGGAAAAGTATTGATTAAATTCGTCATAAACTCTACACTGTACCCACAGCACCTTTGGTGGGGCAAATTGATTAAATAAATTAATATACTTATCCAAAAACTCATTTGCCCCATAAATTGTTCTTTTAAACATTTCATGGGGATGTTCATTCTCTGGTTATCAGGGTAATATTCTTTTCCTTGAATGACATGAAAACAGGTTTTAGAACTTTCCTCTGCACAATGAAGATTGTAGCACTTGGTGCAATTAAGTTCTCATTTTAAAAAGTTTACATCAGCAAAATCTGAGGGATTATCAGGATTGTTGTCCCTAATGTTATCATGGATTGAACCATCAACAAAAACATGGGTGTAGAGGTCTCAAAGCTTACATTTCGATCTGAAAATGACTTTAGATAACTAACTACCGTGATTGACTCCAACTTGTACATTACAATTTTACAAACCCTTTTGTGCCAATTTATTAACAATGGTAGTTTTGATGCCAGATAAGAAAACACTGTGTAGCAGTAGGGTTGGTGTTGGTTTAATTGCCCCAAACAGACTTTAAGAATCCTGGCTCAGCCTTTTTAACATAAATATTTTTAAACATGACCTTTTTAAGTCGTCCAAACAGCCTATTTTAACTAATATTTTTGGAATTAAGCTAATATCGAGGCATTATACATCACTAACAAAACTACTGTTAGGAAAAATGTGAACATATTAACAATTTCAATTTCTTAATGGTAGACCAAGAAAATGTGATGGCTTCATTTAATTTTATTTATGCACCAAGGGAGTAAAGAATGTCATTATTTCCCTGAGCATTATGTTGGTCCTAAGGCGAAAGCGAGGGAACCAAAGGATTTAAAATCCTGAGGCGTAGCCGAGGGATTTATTTGTTTAACTCCTGAGGCGAAGCCGAGGGATTATAGCTATTTACTCCCGAGGCGAAGCCGAGGGAGGAAATTATTGCGAGGGAATAATGGCATTTTACTCCCAAGGTGCATACAAGATTTATCTCCAGACGTCGACATTGAAAATAAAGTAAGAATGTTTTTTTTCCATTTCTTTTTTCAAGATTTTTTTAACTGAAAATTATCTTACCTTTATCATATGAAACTCGTCGTTTGGTGAATTATGCAAAAAATCTTCAACTTGGTTCTTAGTAAAAACATTCGCTTTCTTTGCAACATAACCTTCGTTTTTTCTTTTTAATAATGCTATTAGTGATGCATAGCTTTTGATATTAACATTTTCTCTCACAAGCAAAGATGATTTGATCATTGAATCAAACCACAGACTTGACGCTTGTTTTGTTTTTCATTCATTATTAAAATAAACAAGCAATGCATTTTCACTTACTTGTATATTATGATCATGACACCAACTTTTAAAATTGTTACATGCTTGTCATATAACTTTTTCGATTCTTTGGTAATAAGTTTTCTTTTAGCAAGTTTGCTTCAATAGCAAAGTCAGGAGGTGTATTGTTAAAAAGTTCGTCAATATCGCACACAATATTATCTGACATAATTGAAATATTAGAGCAGTTATAAGTAAATTTTAATCTAATTATAAAATTTTTAAGACCGGTTAAACAGTTAAAGCTAAGGTTTTAAACTAAAAAACTTTGATTTAATGATATTTGTCGAAAAAAAAACAATGAGTGTGCAAATCTTAAAGTGATTTTAAAAAAAATCAGGATAGCCAACTTAATTTTTTTTTCTTTTAAATAAAGAACTAGTTTTATTTTTTTAATTTTTATTCTATATATTATTAGCATTACACTAGTTCTACTTAAAATAATTGTTAATGTTATATTCTTTTTTTTCATACATCTTATCCTGTATATCTTCTTATTTATAGGTATCTTAGTTTTTAAATAAAAAAAATTATATATTATTCAGTTTGTCGATTATTAAGTTAAGTTGGCAACTGTTACTTTTTACTCCCAAGGGAGTAAAAAGTACTTTTTACTCCCTTGGGAGTGAAAAGTGATTCTTTACTCCCTTAAAACTAGTAATTAAATTCGTATTATATACCTTCATTTAAAAAGACTTTATTACCAGAAACTAGAAGGGATTATAGTGCATTTTAAGGAAGATTACATTTAAACTCATAAGGAATGCCATCAGGGCCTGGAGCTTCCCGTTTTAGCACTTATGTGTATAAAATTGGATGAGGTAGAGCCAAGAAATATTAATAAATATGTTGGGTGGATATTAACAAGAAAGAAAGAATGACCGTTTTTTAATTGAATGACTTCCTCTAAATTTTCTGAAGGGAAAATGCTTTAACGGCCTTCCAGACATAATATCTTTTGTATTAGCTAAATTATTTAATCAATTCTTTTGGAATTGTATCTATAACTTTAAGCACTAATATATATATATATATATATATATATATATATATATATATATATATATATATAATATATATATATATATATATATATATATATATATATATATATATATACAGGGTGTTTCATATAAAGTGTCCACCAAGAAAGGAGTGATAGTACTTCTCAAAAGGAACAAAAATGTTCTATAATATAAACACCGATCACCACCCGTTTTCCCACAAGGTCAAATTTAATATTTTAAAACAAAATTGGACCCCACATCATAAAATTGTTAATAGCGTTAAACTATTTAAGCCAGAAAGGCGAAATTGGTCTCGTTGAAAGCTGAGTAAATTTCCTAAAGGAAAACTACTAACAATGTCAAATATTTGGGAACTACTGCCCAAAAATTTGCATGAAAAAAGAGTTTTTTGAAAGAAATGAATTTTATGGAATTTTTGTGGTAGGGCATTAGAGGAAGTAAGAGATGAGCAAAAGTTTAGCCAAGAACGGAAAATCTTCTCTTATGATTGCCCTTTGAGTAAATCTAAAATATTTTATACATTCAATAGTCAAAAATGTAAGCTATTGTTGCTAGAAGCTGCAAAAACTGATCATTTTTGTCGTATAAAAGAGAAAATAATGTATAACCTTAATGTAATATTTTTTTTCGAAAATAAACTAATAATGCGATTTATAGACTCCAGGTGGTAAAATAAACATATTTATTCTTACACATTTTTCACTAAAACCACTCTTCTCCTGTTTTTAGAGATTTTAATTATTTTATGTATCACGTATTAACATTGTCGAGATATGCAAAAATGCCAAAAAATAACAGTTTTTTCAAATTTCTAGGAAGAATGGCTTAACATTTTGACTATTGAATGTATGATGAAGTTTGGATTTTCTTAAAGGGTAATCATAAGAGAAGTGAGAAGTTTTTCCCGTTCTTGGCTAAACTCTCTTACTTCCTCTAATGCCCTACCACAAAAATTCCATAAAATTCAATTTTTTCAAAACATTATTTTTTATGCAAATTTTGTGCAGTAGTTCAAAAATATTTGACATAGTTAGTAGATTGTCCTTTAGGAAATTTACTTAGCTTTCTAACGAGACCAATTTCGCCTTTCTGGCTTAAATAGTTTAAACGCTATTAACAATTTTATGATGTGGGGTCCAATTTTTTTAAAATATTAAATTTGACCTTGTGGGAAAACGGTTGGTGATCGGTGTTTTTATTATAGAACATTTTTTGTTCCCTTGAGGAGTACTATCACCTCCTTCTTTGGTAGACACTTTATATGAAACACCCTGTATATATATTATATATATGTTAACCCCCGGCTACGCCTCTGGGTTTAAACATAATGGTTCCCTCGCCTTACGCCTCAGAACCCAACAAAAAACCGGGGCGCAATGACTCTGTTTCCTCCCTTGGTACGTAAACGACTATTTTTGGGGGCAGCACCCCTCCAAAAAAATAGAATTATTATTCTATGTATATTTACAACAAAACGAATTAAAATAAAATCAACGTCTGGAGATAAAATTTTGTATGCACCTTAGGAATAAAATATATTTTTCCTCTCGCAGTAACCTCCCTCGGCTTACGCTTTAGGAACCAACTAACTGCTCAGGGAAATAATAGAATTTTTTACTCTCTTGGTGCATGAATAACTATTAAATAATGTTGCCAATTTTCATAAACAGAATGCAGTCTAAAAATTTTACAGGCAACAAATAAAAGTTTTAAATTATTTTATCTACTCGGGGAGAACATTTATTGAAAAAGTGTTCATAGTGGGCGTTTCCTGTGAGGATAGATCTAGAAAACTTCAAGTTAAATTAAGTCGCTACCAAGTGAGCTGAAGGAGCAATGCAAAGGAGGAATAAAGTAGATGGAGTAACAACAAAAGCAATTTTACTCCCGCCAGTTACTTTTCTCCCTATAGATTCAGACCAGAAGTTATGTGTCACTTTTCGTCCTCTACAAGACGGAGAAATTTAACTCCATTAATTTTTTAATGCTGGTTTAAAGTTATTCACTTTTCTTTTATATGATTAATTTTCAGTCTCTTTTCAATGATTCTTGTATTATAATTCTTAATCATATTGGTGGGAAGAAATTAAACTTCGCATGATTAGCAGTTTGGTTATTTTGTGTTGATAAGCGTGAAGGATTTTACTTAAGTTATTTGAAATATATTTAATTGAACTTATTAACTTAATTTAGTACTGTATTGTTAACTTCATAACATTAGCATATTTTTTCCTGTGGAAATTCGCTGAAAATTAACAATACAGGACTACACCAATCTTAATTATTTTTACCTTATTCTCAATAACAGTTCAAAAAATCTACCGTTTATGTAATATCTTTAAAACTTACCGTCTGTAAAGTCTTAGAAACTTCTTAAAATCTGCGAAGAAAAAAGTACCTACTTGATTTGTTAATAATTTGTACGGCAATAATCATTTGGTATTGCGTGAAAGATTAATGGCTTTTATATTGTACTTGCCTGACCTGGTTTAGTTAAATGATTTTATTGTGATCATCCTTACGAAGTAAGTTAAATCGCAGCAAACAATCTTATATAGCCCAGTCAATCAAAGATTGCTAGGAAAAATTAGATTCGAGCTAAACTTTAGCCAGTTTTTTAAAAAAGCATAAGAAATAAAAAAATGATTAATATAAATTTTAACACACACACCTACACACACACATATATATATATATATATATATATATATATATATATATATATATATATATATATATATATTATATATATTATATAATATATATATATATATATATATATATATATATATATATATATATATATATATATGTGTGTGTGTGTGTGAATTTTGTAAATGTTATTAACAGCATTAGTTCCGGTTTTATCGATTGACATATGTAACATCTATTATAAACAGCTTCACACTAAAACTCCTAATCAATCCTACGATGGATCATGATTTTGTAACTGATACACTTTAAAATAGTATCGATGCAGCTGTGATCAAAACTTAGATACAAACATTTACACCCCATTGACCAGAGATAAACATAAAAACAGACAGAAAAGAATTAAGAGATGACAAAATAATAAAGACAAAAACTAGACAAAATATTATAAGAATAAATTTACAAAATTGCTAAAAATTTGTCTGTATGTGTGTGAGCATATTTCCATTTTCATTGCGTAGCATCATTTAATGGGAGCTTATGGTACAATAGACATACAGTCGCAGTGCAAATGGGGTCCTCGACGCAACCCAATAATAAATGTGAGCTTGCTAGAGAGGTTAAACTTAAAGGTAAGGTAAGGAAAAGTCTAAAGGCCGTTTTATAATAATTTATACCTACAGAAAATAATGATATTAATATCACTTAATTATTTCCAGTGTCACTTTAAATTTTAAATTGCATAATTTTCTATTAGCATAACAAATACAAACGTTAAAAGGATCTTTTTCTTATTTCAAGCTTTTAACAGGATTATTTAATCGGTTAGATGTTAAAAATATCAAATGATATCCAAGTGACATATTTGATTGTTCCTTAATTTTAATCGATGTTCAAGAAGAATGTGAAGAAGAAGGTAAGGTCAAGTCCTTGGCCGTGAAGACTTTCACACTTGTTGACTTGAAGTCTTGGGTAACTCAAGACATTATCCTTATCATACTTTAATCCAATTGTATTTCAAGAAGACAAATTTAGGACCCAATGTACTATTTTGATGTTATCTTTCATAAATACTGAATAAAAGTGAGTATCTGAGTTACTAGTTTAAATATATTAAGATTGTTAAAACTTGAATATTTAAAAAAATATTTAAGGTATCAAATATTACAAGTACCATATATTATATTCTAGGTTCAAATTTACATTTAATAGGTATATTTGTTCTCAATACAAGATAAGCAAGAGTTTTAAATTCTTCTTCTTTAGTGACTGGTAATATTTTGAATTTCCTAATAACGTGATCTATAACTGTTTTTAATTCCATCATGGCGAATTTCTGTCCTATACAATTTCTTGGTCCTGCACTGAAGGGTATATAACTATAAGGATGTCTTCCTTTAATATTTTCCTCGGAAAATCTTTCAGGGTCAAAAAGCAGAGGATCTTTCCAATATTTTTCATTTTTATGCATAATTATAATTGGAATAAGTATGTTTGTCCAAGCCGGGATTATTGTTCCATCAGAAAGCACTAAATCCTTTTCTATCAATCTAGATACTCCAGGCACACTGGGATATAATCTTAAACTTTCTTTAATGACCTTTTCCAAGTAAACCATTTGTTGCAAATCGTGTACGGTAATATCCCTTTCATCGTCTCCAAAAATAGCATTCAATTCTTTGTAAACATTTTCCTGAATATCTTGATATTTAGCTAAATTAAAGAAAGTGAAATTGATACCTGATGAAGTGGTATCGTGTCCCTCGAACATGAATGTATCTACTTCCTCTCTTATGTCTTTATCAGTTAACAAATTCTTATTTTGTACTTCATATTCTAATATTAAATCTAAGAAAGCCTTTCGCCTTTTTCCTGATGAGCTTACAACCTCTTCTGTAGTTCTAACAGTTGATCTTTTTTCTCTTATCACGTTAATTGTGAATTGATGTAAGTATGAAATTCCTTTGTTAAATGTTCTTCCTGCTGGCGAGGTATTAAAAATATAATCTTTAAGCAGCCAAGGGCTCATCATTCTATACGTTACCCGCTCTGAAACCAATTTTATAAAAGATAAGTACTTACTGCCTTCTTCTTTTTGTGCTTCTAAATCGACGCCCATAGCTGATTTTGTTATCACGTCCAAGGTACAGTCACATATATAATTTTCCATGTTTACTTCTTTGTGTTGTAAATTCAATATTTTTTCACAGAATACTTTCGAACTTGTGTTAAAGGTAGACATATTTTCTTCTAATATTTTGAAGTGGAATGCTGGTGTTAACATTTTTCTTCTAGAATGCCATTTGGCTCCTGTACTAGTTAATAAGCCTTCTCCTAGCCAATGTTTTAATATGTCATATTCTACACCTTTACTAATATAATCGTTACTACTTAATACCACTTGGATATCGTTAGGGTCTATCATATAAACAGTACTAAAACCTAAATACCACATTCTAAACATTCTCTTGTACGTTTTAAAGTATCCCGAAATCCAAATAACAAGATCGTCATGAGGAACTGATAACAACTCTATAGCGTTACCGAATAAAAAGTACCCTTTTGGGCCTGGTAGCTTTTGTGTCAGTCTATATTTTCTGAATGACGGCACAAATCCGAAACAAACGAGGATAGCTATGCATGTAAATGAAAACCCAAATAGAACATAAAGTAACCATTTTAAAATAATTAGAAACATTTTGTCTTGATGTTTTCAAGAAATGAGTTTCTGCTAGACTAAATATCGATAGAAATGAAATTAGTAATTTAATTCCTTTATTATATACATCTTCAAGAAAATGAAACAATGTTTGAACAGATTAATGGACAATGAACAGATTACTCTGAAATGTATTTCATATTCTTAAACATCACTATGAATAAGAAATGAACTCCAAACAAAACTATGTTTTTAATATACTACAGTATATTAAAGACGATAACCTTATCGTAACCCTTGAGATTATCACGACGCGCATCACTATTGTCGACGGTACGCTCAACAAATAAATTAATGAGTTCTGGTTGATAAAGAAAATAAATTTAGGAGTTTATTTTGATCAAAAATTCAGTTTTAAGAATCCCGTTGTTTATGAGTTCATAAATAACCTATACACCCCACTTTATTGAAGCAAAACCTTTTAAATTTACATTAAACCAGAAAAAGGAGTACTTCAATTAGATTAACATTTGTCTGAGGTTATTTATATTGAATAAATTTTATGATCCGTATGTTGGGCAAATTTCTTTTGAAATACGTGCTTCCGTTCTTAACAACCATTTCTTGCTTAAAGTTCCGGTTTATACATTATTACCTAAGTAGTTAATCAATCATCAATCACTGTTCGTAACTCAAATATATGCTAAATTATCTGGTTGGTTATACAAAACTATGCCCCTAAAATTAGTGTTTATCTTTAAAGGTTTTAGAGCATTTCCTTTAAAAACACCGACAAAATGTGTTACGAGCAGTGCCGTTCTTGATAATAGAGTAACAGCTCAAGTTATAAAGCATAAACCAGAACCTTAAGCAAGAAATGGATTGTTAAGCACGGAAACACGCATTCCAAAGGAAATTCGCCAGACCACCGCGCTAGAATTATTACTTTTCCCCATTTATACCGTAGGAACATAAAAAAGTATTGTGTTTAGGAAAAAATCCGAAACGGATTCCGTTCCATTTTATTATCAGCATTAGTTGAAGTTTTATCGAATGGCTAGTGCACGTTTTTTAAAAAATTGTAAAAATCAGAAAATTATTTGAGTTAAAATTTGATACCAGTGTATATCTTTACCTATTAAATAAGTACAAGTTTCGTTTCAATACGACAAATATATCCATGATTTTTGTTGGATCATAAAAATTAAGCAGCATCGAGCGTGGGTCAATGCTATATGGGTGACCACTAAGAATGATACGGATGCATTTACTATCTGAGGACGAGCGAAACGAGTCCGAAGACATATTGCAGTATAAATTAGGCGAAATGTATATTTTGAGGATGAGCGAAACGATTCCGAAGCAGGGAGGATGAGCGTAGCGAATCCTATGTGATGAGGAAAAGTTTCGAGGTACCCCGTACCCGATTTTTACTTATCCTCCTTATCCTTTTTACTTAATCCGGGATGTCACCGGAATTATCCGTTTCAGGCGTTTTTAAGGCCTCCTGAGTGGTTTTAAAAATAATAACTAAAACATTAAAATGCTGCCCATAAATAGTTAATATTAATGTATTATATATAATAACTAAATTAAAAAGTGATTAAATATAACTAACTAAATAAATATTGACTATAAATTAGTGAAATGGGAACTAAATTAATCTAATACAAATAATACTAAAAATATAAGAAAATAATAAGTTAAAACACGAAAAGGTATCTATTAATAAAATTTTGTACTTGTTAATATTTTTCTAGTAGTATCTACTCATATTAACTAATTTTAATTTTATATTTTGCTAAATCATTAGATTTAACTCTTACATTATTATATTATATTGACTGAATTTCATTTAAATGAACTCAAGATCATAATTACAATATATATATTTTAATCGAAATTATTAAAAATTAAGTATTGAAATCTTTATTTATCTTAATATCATTTCGATTGATTATTTTATCATTCAGTACTTAACTTATTTTAATGTTAGTAATAATTTTGCTAATGATGGCAACTCCTACCTTAAAAAGGTGACCACGGACTAACCCCAATTTGTAAGCCTGAGTATAAGGTTATATATATTAAAGATTTAAAAGTGAATGTTACAAAATCATAAATTACAATAAATGGTTTGTTTATTTACAAAAATCAACCTTGGGAAGACACGAAGCCTATTGAAAACCAGGTTAAAGTGACTTCACCGAAAACCACGTTGATGTGACGTTTGTGTATGTATTTCTAGATAAATCTTGTAAACCTGCTATCTCTCCAACAAATCAATATTTCAAAATTAAACGTAGTACAAAGTTTGTAAGTAGTAAGTCTGTAACTAACTTCGTAAGTCTGAAGTAGTAAGGATGAGTGGAGCAAGTCTGAAGTAGTGAGGGTGAGTGGAGCAAGTCTGAAGTAGTGAGGATAATAGGAACGAGTCTGAAGTAGTGAAGATAATAGGAACGGTCTGAAGTAGTGAGGGGTGAGTGGATCAAGTCTGAAGTAGTGAGGGTGAGTGGATCAAGTCTGAAGTAGTGAGGATAATAGAACGGTCTGAAGTAGTGAGGGTGAGTGGAGCAATTCTGAAGTAGTGAGGATAATAGGAACGGTCTGAAGTAGTGAGGGTGAGTGGAGCAATTCTGAAGTAGTGAGGATAATAGGAACGGTCTGAAGTAGTGAGGGTGAGTGGATCAAGTCTGAAGTAGTGAGGATAATAGGAACGGTCTGAAGTAGTGAAGGGTGAGTGGAGCAATTCTGAAGTAGTGAGGATAATAGGAACGGTCTGAAGTAGTGAGGGTGAGTGGAGCAATTCTGAAGTAGTGAGGATAATAGGAACGGTCTGAAGTAGTGAGGGTGAGTGGATCAAGTCTGAAGTAGTGGTAAGTCTGAAGTAGTGAGGATAATAGGAACGGTCTGAAGTAGTGAGGGTAAGTGAGGAAGTCTGAAGTAGTGAGATAATAGGAACGGTCTGAAGTAGTGAGGGTGAGTAGAGCAATTCTGAAGTAGTGAGGATATAGGAACGGTCTGAAGTAGTAGGGTGAGTGGATCAAGTCTGAAGTAGTGAGGATAATAACGGTCTGAAGTAGTGAGGGTGAGTGGAGCAATTCTGAGTAGTGAGGATAATAGGAACGGTCTGAAGTAGTGAGGTGAGGTTCTGAAGTAGTGAGGATAGGAACGGTCTGAAGAGTGAGGGTGAGTGGAGCAATTCTGAAGTAGTGAGGATAATAGGAACGGTCTGAAGTAGGTGAGGGTGAGTGGAGCAAGTCTGAAGTAGTGAGGATAATAGGAACGAGTCTGAAGTAGTGAGGGTGAGTGGAGCAAGTCTGAAGTAGTGAGGATAATAGGAACGAGTCTGAAGTAGTGAGGGTGAGTGGAGCAAGTCTGAAGTAGTGAGGATAATAGGAACGGTCTGAAGTAGTGAGGGTGAGTGGAGCAAGTCTGAAGTAGTGAGGATAATAGGAACGGTCTGAAGTAGTGAGGGTGAGTGGCAATTCTGAAGTAGTGAGGATAATAGGAACGGTCTGAAGTAGTGAGCTGATCAAGTCTGAAGTAGTGAGGGTAAGTGAGCAAGTCTGAAGTAGTGAGGATATAGGAACGGTCAAGTAGTCTGAAGTAGTGAGATAATAGGAACGGTCTGAGTGAGGGTGAGTAGAGCAATTCTGAAGTAGTGAGGATAATAGGAACGGTCTGAAGTAGTAAGGGTGAGTGGAAGTCTGAAGTAAGTGAGGATAATAGGAACGGTCTGAAGTAGTGAGGGTGAGTGGAGCAATTCTGAAGTAGTGAGGGATAATAGGAACGGTCTGAAGTAGTGAGGGTGAGTGGCAAGGTCTGAAGTAGTAGGTGAGTGGATCAAGTCTGAAGTAGTGAGGATAATAGGAACTGAAGTAGTGGTGAGTGGATCAAGGTCTGAAGTAGCTGAGGGTAAGTAGTGAAGTAGTAAGGATAATAGAACGGTCTGAAGTAGTGAGGGTGAGTGGAGCAAGTCTGAAGTAGTAAAGATGAGTGGATCAAGTCTGAAGTAGTGAGGATAGGAGCGAGTCTGAAGGAAGTATTAAGGATTAGTGGAGCTAATCCGATCAAAAAAAAAATTATCATACCTTTTGTTTAAAGGGACTCTGTACCCTATTTTTACTTTTCCTCATTTATTCCGTAGAATACTTTAAAAAAGTATTTTGTTTGCGAAAGAATCCGAAACCGGTATGTCGCCGGAATTATTCGTTAGTAGTGCTATTCAGAAATTTTTTTTATGACGTGATTAACAAGCAATAATGTTTCGGCGAAAATTTCAATCATAAAACGCGAAAAAATTATGCGATCAGATTGAGATTTGGCACGCGTGTAGTTATTCATAAGACTAATATGTGCCAAGTTTCATTTTATTTACAGCATAAGTTCAATTTTTATTAGATGACATGTGTACGTTATCTAAAAACTTAGAAAGTAATCTAATTGAGTTGAAACTTGGCACAAGTGTACAAATAAACACAGTAAGTTTAGTTTTATTACAACAAGTTTATTTATGGTTTTTGTCGGATTATCAAAAGCATCGAGCGTGATCAGTGTTGAATGGGTGCCTAAATCAGGGCTGAATCAGTGCTTAAATTGAAACGGATGTTTACAATCTGAAGTCGAGCGAAGCGAGTCCGAAGACATGTTGCAGTATAAATTTGGTGAATCGTATATTCTGAGAACGAGCGAAGTGGGTCCCGATTTAGGTTCATGAGCGTAGTGAATCCCATGTAATGAGGAAATGTTCCGAGGTACCTCGTACCTGATTTTTATTTTAATTTATATCTACAGAAAATAATAAATTAATAACACAAACTATTTCTAGTATCACTTTAAATTCCAATTTGCATAATTTTATTAGTATAAAAATGCTTGTGTTGAAAGGATTTTGGTCTTATTTCAAGTTTTTCTAAGGATCAGATGTTAGATATTAGGATGAGGATCGGTTATGATGATATGAAATTACTTTTTTAATTGAATTGATGAATGTAAAGGTGATATCAAGTGACTTTTTTATATTTTAAAACGTTTCCCTAATTTTGATATTGCATGATTCATCATTAATTGATACTTCAATTACTAACTACTAGAATTACTTTTAATAATATTGAAGTAATAGTATTTCTCTTTCAATAAGATAAAACATAAAATAATGTACTTACTGTTTTATTTATTTATAAAAACATATTAGTAAATAGTATTAACATATCACCATCTTGGATTACATTTTCATTCAAAATAGAAGAATCTGTCTGTATTATTATCCTCAGTATACCTTCATCAAAATAAAGATTTACAATCTGACCTCGATAACTTACTGAGCAATCTTAAAAATTTATCTGATTCCTCTAAGGATTTAAAATTTATTATTGGTGGCAATTTTAACTGTAAAATAGGTAGTCTTAACCAACTAAATAATGAAATCACTCTATGATCTTTTCTGGTGATCGACTTTCTTTATCTAATAATCAAGATCAGCGTGGAAGAATCTTATGGGGCAATCTTGAAGAACTTGGTTTTATGGTAGCAAATGGCAGGTCTCCTCAAGATTCCCCAGCTGAATACACCTATATATCTACTAAGGGCCTATCTATCATAGATCATGAGATCATGGTTTTCTTTCTCCGCTATTCACGACTTTGAGAACTTTTATGTTTGCAGCGAGATAGACGTTTCTGATCACCTTCCTTTAAACATTATCTTAGCCCACTTCTCTTCTTTGAATTATCCAAAATGTGTAAGTTCACAAAATAAAACTTCATATAAGTGGAACAAAGATCATCTAAACTCATACTTAAGTAACTTAAATCAATTAGCTCCTTTAATAGATAACTCTATGTCTTGCAGTCTCTTGAATCAATCGATTATCCAGTCAATCAAAACGAGTGCTGAAGCATCTAATAAAACTCCCAAGAAATAACATCTCTATGTCTTGTAAGAGAAGAGTTGCTGATCGATCTTTAGAGTGCAAAGAATTAAAACTAAATATGAGGGAATATCTTAGAAAGTGCAAAAAACTAAGTTTTACTGATCAAGAAACTTTAAACCCATTCTTAGTAACCAAAACATCCTATAAAAAAATTAATAAAATATTTATACAGAGCTCAGGAAAAGGATTTATTGAATCAACTAAGTGATACAAAGGATTCAAAATCGTTTTGGGCAGCTGTGAAATCTTTTAATCCAAAAATTAGTAATCATAATCCCATGATCGTTGCTGAGTGGGAAACTTTTTTAAAATCAACCTATCCTGATAAGTTATATATATTATATATATATATATATATATATATATATATATATATATATATATATATTATATATATATATATATATATATATATATATATATATTATATATATATATATATATATATATATTATATATATTATATATATATATATTATATATATAAATAAATAAATAAATATATATATATACATATATATATATATATATATATATATATATATATATATATATATTATATATATATAATCTAATAATGTTTAATAAAATTACTATTTATCATGTTTGAAAGTAATACCAATGTGAAGTATAGTATTATAAAGTGCAAGAAACTATGCCAAGAGGAAATTACTGGATTATGAACAGTTAAATCAGTTTCCAAATCTTTCAATATCAGAAAAAGATTAGTCGACATGTTGAGAGTGTCGTAAACTTATATTTGTAAAAAATAGTTAAAAGAGTGCAGGTATCAACACATGCTAATAACAGAAATTAAAATGCCGTCTAGATTTATCATCTATATGTGACATAAAAATGACAGAAAATAGGCTCTTCCAAAATCCAAAAAATTCCAAAAAGTTATTTGAAATTACTTACAAAAAGAAGTGAGATCCCAACAAAAAACACTCCGTGAAAAAATCCAGCCAAGTCTTGCATAAAAGTTATGATATCATAGTTTACGCCAAGTCAATTATTTGGCAGTTTTCATAAATATATATGTTTATTTAATATCCGCAACGTATGCGCTCAAAAGCCTTGCAAAATTTAACAGTAAAGAACTTTTTCTGACTTGGCATGAACGCTTAATAACGAAATTAGAAAAATAATAAATAAAAAGGTATATACAAAAAAACCTTTGATATTAATTGGAGGAAGAAAATTAATGATTAATTAATTTTACCTCTGCGTTCTTGCTTAGTCAGAAATTTCTTTACTGTTAAATTTTGTAAGGCTTTTGAGCGCATACGTTGCGGATATTAAATAAACATCTATATGTCTCTCAAGATTTATGAAAACTGCAAATGAATTGACTTGGCGTAAACTATGATATCATAACTTTTTAGGCAAGACTTGGCTGCATTTTTTCACAATGTGTTTTTGTTGGGATTATACTTTGGCGAAAGTTACATTACTTAGGTTTGAGTTCAAAGATCATTCAACTTCTTATAGCTCTGTATAAAAATGCTAATATTTCTGTAGATATAGATGGTTGTAGATCAGCCCTTGTAGATGTTATACAGGGAGTTTTACAAGGAGAGCCGTTGTCATCTTTTTTATTTATTCTCTTCATTTCGGATATTGCAGATTTCTTCAGGAAAAGAGGATTCCAAGACATCAAACTTTCAGATCTCATTAGGATAATTCTTCTACTTTATTGTGATGACTTGGTATTGATCGCACGTAATTACTCAAGACTTACTTAATTCTTTATTTGAATATTGCCAACTGAATGGGTTAAACCTTAATTCTGCAAAAACAAAAGTAGTTCAATTTAGTAGAAGCAACAAGCAAAAAAAAATACGTAGTTTAATGTAAAACTCTAAGCCTATAGAGTATGTGAAGAAGTACACATACCTAGGAGTCCCTTTTACCTCAACATGCAAGTTTAACACTGCTACCGACTTCTTTATCACAAAATCAAAAATTGCCTCTCAAAAAGTTATCTCGATACTAACTAAGGCAAAATCGGACTGCTAGAATACAAAAGAAAATCTATTTAAATCCATAATATCATCAGTTCTCCTGTTTGGCTCCGAAGTATGGTCTCTTCGATTTTTACAAAATCTGGATAAGATTCAATCTGGTTTCTTTAAACAAATGTACTCTCTTTCTAAAAATACTCCTCATCACTTAATCAGGATTGAACTTGGTCTGCGTCCTATAGCTGCTGATGTTTTCCGTAGAACTAGCTATCTTTGGTTAAAATTATCTGAGATGCCTGCAACCAGGATTCCTAAAACTTGTTTAGTAAAACTTCAAAACTTGGACAGATCTTCTTCTAACATACCTCAGCTTAACTGGGCTACTCAATATAAATCTTTACTCTATGAAATAGGATCAGAAAATGCACTATCTCTTGATTCTTTTGAATATAAAAATAATATAAATGCTTTGATATTGTCGTATAATAACCATTTATTTTCAAAAGATAATACAAATGTAATTACTATGAAATGTATTAATAGTAATTTCTCTCCTTTTTTCGGGAACTTAACAGCTTTCAATTTTAATGGTGAAAATTATATCAAATTAAGGTTCCCTATTGCTTACCATAAACTTACTTTACAACTGAGATTGTGTAATCAAAATCTCACTAGATTATATTATAAGGGTAATTCCTCTGTATTTGATTGCTCTGTTACCTGTCCTCTATGTCTTTCCTATCCAGATAAGATTATTCATTTTATTTCCTCCTGTCGTTTTTTAGAAGAAATTAAAAATAAATATCCTATACTCAAAGTAAATGATAACTTTGATTTCATGTCCTTACTTAATGAATTGAATGATTTAAAACTTGAAACATTGTACAAATATGTTGATTCTCTATTATCTGCGAGAATAAGTTACTTAGACGGAATAATTTGATAAGTTTCTTAAATTTGTTTATTTAAAGAATGACATTAATCCTAAATAACTTGATCGATTTAATTTATCAAGGTAATTAATTATTGTGACTAAATGTTAATTGGCCACTTAAAATCTTTATTTCAGAAAAATATTTAAAACAAATATATGAGGTCCATTTTTTACATTTGTAGAGGGTAATTTTCTTAATTTGATTGTTTCCTGATGTGAAATTTTAAGATTGTGTATTATTAAGATTATTTTAAACATTCTAATTTTTAATATTTTAATAATATTTTAACACTAATGCCCAAAGATGCAATGTTATATACAGAATACCATGTAAAGACTGCCTCCAAGCATATACACAGGAGAGACATCTCAACTTTTTCAAAAAAGACTTGACACACATAACAATCAAATACTTGACAACTCTAACCTTAGGCCTTATCAGAACATATGACAAAACTTGACCTCCGACCAGACAAAGAAAACTGTCGTATACTTCATACAGACAGAACCACATAAAGACAAAAAGAAATTTTTAGAAATGCTGACAAAGACTGCAGGAACAAAAAACAAGACATTAACAATCTTAGCAGTATTTATTATAATATTATCTTAAAATCCTAATTTTTCCTTTACCTTTTTGTAATTTCATTTTAAATTTATTTACTTAGTTAAACACATGCCATAAAAAAACATTCAAACTTTTTCATTTTTGTCATTTTTATGAACTGTAAAAGCTCAGGATCCCTGGGTGAAAGCTCTTCAACAATTTATTTTCAATAAATTTTAATAAAAAGAACTAAAGTCTTCATTAATTTAATTGATTTTACAATTCTAATTTTTGTAAGAAATTTTTTCTTTGTAAAATTATTTTTGTATTACTTCTTTTTATATAACTGTACACCCCTTTGTAGAAAACTTAATTGTTTAAAACAAATATATTATTATTATATTTATAAAGTATGATTTATTATATTCTAGGTTCAAATTTACATTTAATAGGTTTATTTGTCCTCAATATAAGGAACGCAACAGTTTTAAATTCTTCTTCTTTAGTGACTGGCAAAATTTTGAATTTCCTAACAACGTGAGCTATAACTGTTTTTAATTCCATCATGGCGAATTTCTGTCCTATACAGTTTCTTGGTCCTGCACTGAAGGGTATATAACTATAAGGATGTCTTCCTTTAATATTTTCCTCGGAAAATCTTTCAGGGTCAAAAAGCAGAGGATCTTTCCAGTATTTTTCATTTTTGTGCAGCAGTATGATTGGAATAGTTATGTTTGTCCAGGCCGGGATTAGTGTTCCATCTGATAGCACTAAATCCTTTTCTATTAATCTAGTTATTCCAGGTACACTGGGATATAATCTTAAACTTTCTTTAATGACCTTTTCCAAGTAAACCATTTGTTGCAAATCGTGTACGGTAATATCCCTTTCATCGTCTCCAAAAATAGCATTCAATTCTTTGTAAACATTTTCCTGAATATCTTGATATTTAGCTAAATTAAAGAAAGTGAAATTGATACCTGATGAAGTGGTATCGTGTCCCTCGAACATGAATGTATCTACTTCCTCTCTTATGTCTTTATCAGTTAACAAATTCTTATTTTGTACTTCATATTCTAATATTAAATCTAAGAAAGCCTTTCGCCTTTTTCCTGATGAGCTTACAACCTCTTCTGTAGTACTAACAGTTGATCTTTTTTCTTTTATCACGTTAATTGAGAATTGATGTAAGTATGCAATTCCTTTGTTAAATGTTCTTCCTGCTGGCGAGATATTAAAAATGTAATCTTTAATCAGCCAAGGGCTCATCACTCTATAAGTTACCAGCTCTGAAACCAATTTTATACGAGATAAGTACTTACTGCCTTCTTCTTTTTGTTCTTCTAAGTCCACGCCCATAGCTGATTTTGTTATCACGTCCAAGGTACAGTCACATATATAATTTTCCATGTTTACTTCTTTGTGTTCTAAATTCAATATTTTTTCACAGAATACTTTCGAACTTGTGTTAAAGGTAGACATATTTTCTTCCAATATTTTGAAGTGGAATGCTGGTGTTAACATTTTTCTTCTAGAATGCCATTTGGCTCCTGTACTAGTTAATAAGCCTTCTCCTAGCCAAGGTTTTAATATGTAATATTCTAAACCTTTACTAATATAATCGTTACTACTTAATACCACTTGGATATCGTTAGGGTCTATCATATAAACAGTACTGAAACCTAAATACCACATTCTGAACATTCTCTTGTACGTTTTAAAGTATCCCGAAATCCAAATAACAAGATCGTCATGAGGAACTGATAACAACTCTATAGCGTTACCGAATAAAAAGTACCCTTTTGGGCCTGGTAGCTTTTGTGTCAGTCTATATTTTCTGAATGATGGCACAAATCCGAAACAAACGAGGATAGCTATGCATGTAAATGAAAACCCAAATAGAACATAAAGTAACCATTTTAAAATAATTAGAAACATTTTGTCTTGATATTTTCAAGAAATGAGTTTCTGCTAGACTAAATATCGATAGAAATGAAATTAGTTATTTAATTCCTATATTATATACATCTTCAAGAAAATGAAACAATGTTTGAACAGATTATTCCGAAAAGAATTTGATACTGAAAAACATCACTATTCATAAGAACTGTACAACTAACTAAACTGTTTTCTATATACTACAGTTTGTAATGTCAATAACCTTGACGCAACCCTTAACTGAGATTATCACGACGAGTATCACGGTACGTTTAGCAATTAAATAATTCAGATTTGGTTGAATATAATGAGATTGAGAGTACTGTCTCATGTTAGAAGCATTAGTGTTGCATGTCAGATTCAAGAGTTTAATTTCTTTTCCTTTAATTTCTTATATTTCTTATTTTGATTTCCCCCTTGGTTATGAGTTAATTCAGAACTTATTGCCTCATGCTATTGTACAGAACCTCTGAAATAAAAAAAATCCTAGAGGTCCCTGATGACGAAAAATAGATATATATATATATATATATATATATATATATATATATATATATATATATATATATATATATATATATATATATATATATATATATATATATATATATATATATATATAATATATATATACAGGGTGTTTCATATAAAGTCTACCAAAGAAGGAGGTGATAGTACTCCTCAGAAGGAACAAAAAATGCCCTATAATATAAACCCCGATCTCCAACCGTTTTTCCCACAAGGTCAAATTTAATATTTAAAAAAAATACTTTTTTTAAAATTTATTTATGCTAGAATTTATTTTGGAATAGGTGTTTCCGTGATCAACAATCCATTTGTTGCTCAAGGATCCAGTTAATTCTTCATAACTTTACTACATTATTAAGCACTACTCGTAACTTATTATTTTTGTATTTTTCAAAGGAAATGCGCTAAAAACCTTTAACGAACCTATACCATGAAACCTACTGAGCAT
Source organism: Microvelia longipes (assembly GCA_018340805.1). Taxonomy (NCBI): domain Eukaryota; kingdom Metazoa; phylum Arthropoda; class Insecta; order Hemiptera; family Veliidae; genus Microvelia; species Microvelia longipes. The sequence continues at coordinate 35,340,661 of JACMZG010000008.1, read as the reverse complement.
TAAACTAGTGCAAATAATAGTGCGCACTGCCAATTTTAGTGGCATAGTTTTGTTTAAAACCAACACCATAATCATGTGCATTTCCTTTGAAAAATACAAAAACAAAAATTATACATATTAAAATACAGAGTTACGAGTAGTGCTTGATAACTGAGTAACTGCTCAAGTTATGAAGCATGAAGTTATGAAAGCCTTGAGAATGTTGCAAGCGAAGCGGCATTTTTTTACATTAATATTACACTAATGAAACTTATTCTAAGCTATCAAGCGAGCGAAGCGAGCCTTTTTTACGCTGATTTATCGTTTCTACATGAAACTTAGCGAGCTACTTAGCTCTACTATACCTAAACGGAATCTGGCAAGCGAAGCGAGTTTCTTTTATGTTCCATTATTATAAATCTACGCAATCTAGCGAGCGAAGCGAGCCTTTTTTATTAGTTAAATTCTAAAGATTTGTAATCTAGCGAGCGAAGCGAGCCCCTTTAGTATGTAACATTAAAAATATTATATGTTACATATATTAGCGAAGTGAGCCCTTACAGAAATTCCTTACAGATTCCTTACAGAATTATTAATACATTGAATGTAGCGAACGAAGTGAGCTCTTTTTTTAACATATAAAATTTTAAATATAAACTATCTAGCGAGCGAAGCGAGCCTGTTTTCTTATGTATTATTATAAATACACGCAATCTAGCGAGTTCTTTGTTTAATGTTTTGAATTAACACTTCAGAATACTAACGTACGAATGTTTTCCAATTTACTCTCTCTAGCGAGCGAAGCGAGTCTATTAATAAATATTTTTATTTGATGTATTCTTCTTACGTGAGTTCTTGATGCAACGCATAACTAGTTTAATTTTTTTTTTTTAAATTTAAAATTATTTTAGACTAGTTAATTTTTATACAGGCAAGCTTTGCAGTAAACATGACTAAGCCTTCACCATTCACTTCGATTATACGCAATTCTGAGCCGTGCACACTTTCTTTGCTAACTTTAGTAATTTCTTCTTCTTATCTGATTCAAGTCTGCCTCTCTTCCTCTTTTTGTCTCTTGGATACTATGATATCATCTCTTTAGTGAATCTTTCATCCTTCAACCTAATAATATGCCCACTTCATTTCCATTTCCATTCTATCATTTCCTCTCCAATATCTTTCAGCTTGTTCTGATCTCTAATCCACTTATTAGATTTTCTTTCCCTCTTGCTTACTCTAATGATATTCCTTTTCATATCACTCCAATCCTTCATTTTAATTCTAATTAACTTCGATATTTCTTGCCTTTTTTCTCCGTTTCTATAGTTTATTTCTCGTTCGGATTCGTACGTTTAGCTATAGAAAACGATTCAACCCAAACATGGAAAACAAAGGTTAGTTCAGAAGTAAATTCGTTTTGAAGAAGAATTTGTATCGAGTAAGAGACAATATTAAAATCATCGCATAAAATGTATCATAGATAAATTAAAATCTATTTTATCTGAAGAATGTTAAAATAGATTCATTGATGAGTCCAATGTAAAAATTAACTTTGTTGCTAAAGAGATAAACAAGCCAAGGTCCCTGATAAACTCTCTCCATTTAAACAGAATAAAAACAATAATATTATTAGCAATGATAAAGTAATAATAGAAGATAATAAAATCAACTGTCCCTTCTTATAATATTAACAGTTCCATTCATATTCAACAGTTTAGTACAGATCACTTCTAAGTTCGAATTCAAATGAAAGCGGCAGCAAAACTTATACTTTTCATCCCTGGACTTACTTTTAAACAGTGATCAATCTATTTTTTTTGCTGATCTTGATCTCTTTTACAAAGGCTTAAATATTCATCTCCTTCTCACAATAATTATCACGTTATCACGACGCGGCCCTTTTAGCTGTTTCTATAGATTGTCTTGGTATTAGTCGTGAAGTAAACAATGACTTTTGGTTATGTTAGGGATAATCACAAGGGTAACAGTAATTACAAAAATTATAATCATTATAGCACTCTCACTGAACTTAAAAATTCTGGCGCGGTAATCTGCATGCCCGTTGAATTTTCTTTTTAATGCTTGTTTTCCGAGCTTAACAATCCATATCTTGCTTAAGGTTCCGGATTAGTTACTCAATTATCAAGCACTACTCGTAAATCAAATTTTCTGTATTTTTCCAAGGAAATGCGCTTATCTTTCTTGTTGGTTATACAAAACTATGTTTATTAAATTTGTAGTGCGCACCATTATTTACACTAGTTTAGAGCTCAGTTAGAAGTTATCTTTAAAGTTTTTAGCACATAGCCTCTGAGAAATACGGGTCAATTCATTTGAAGTGATCTAGAGATGTTGCTCGAAAATAAAATTGATGATTTTTTTCCTGTGTGGGTCCTACCCATAGGTAGTATTCAAAAGGCATAGTATTCAATTTTTTACATCCTCTTTCATATCAAAAACCACCAACTCAACCATTTTCAAATTTGGGTTTTTGCCAATTTTTGAAGCTTATATTTCGGCTATGGCGCAACCTAGCTCAATGAAACAGCTATCGTTTTCTGGGATTTACATAAGAACCAATATTTTTTGTTCTACTGTTGCTAATCTAGTCGTGAGTTTGCAAAAAATTCAACTGCAAATGCACGTTTTCATTATTTTTGTTGACAAGGAAGATTTTGTTGACAAATTTTCCCATATAGAGTCAATGAGTTATAGACAGTTTAGGTTTACATAAACTAGTAGTAGTTAGGCGATTTATCGTCCAACGGGACTGGGGCGTTATTTAAAAAATTGGGCTTAAAATGGCCTCTAGACATAGCAGTTATACGCCCAATATGTTACATATTGTTTATCTTGGTTTTAAGGTACTCTTCAGTGTTTTTAAAATAAGCAGTTTTTCAGTTGAACGATTATACAAAAATATACTGATTTCTATTGAAAAAATGGTGGTCAATTATCAGAAAACCTAAAATACGGCCGGTAAACATATTTCAAGCATATCTTCAAACATAATATATCGTCCTTACCAATATATGAACCCAGGTACCCTGGCTCGTATCGACATTTTGAAAATTTAGAAGGCTGTAAAAAATTAATACTAGGCGTTTTGGACTCCCTACGCCTAGAACCAACACTTAATCAATTTTTATTTTTTTCGTGCAACATCTCTGGATCACTTGAAACATAAAAATTTACTTTTGAAAATCCTTGAAAAATATTTTTGCCTATCAATTGAATGGTTGTTTATAGCAGGAACATGTATTCTATGTGATTATATTGATATAAACACATACTAGTGTTGTGCAACAGTAGTAGTTTTTTATTTTATTTATTTATTATTGATTAAATTAATAGTTTATACATACATAACTATAAAAAGTCATAAAGTTTGACAATGTTTCGAAACTAAACAATTTTTGATTATTAACTTCAGAGCCTCAAAAAAGATAATCCTTGAAACAAGAGGCTCTTAGTCTCTATTATTATAAATTTTTTTCTAATTTGATTTACATATTATTTTTTTATGTAGTAATAAAAATATAAATAATAGTAAAAATTTACACTAATAATATAATACTTTTATTTTTATAAAGTATGTTAATACATGTATTATATCTAATATTTGATTAAACACAAACTAGTAGTAGTGTTTATAGCAGGAAATGTATTATATGTGATATATTGATATAAACACAAACTAGTATTGTGTAGTAGTGGTAGTTTATAGCAGGAACATGTAATTATATGTGATTATATTGATATAAATAGAAACTAGTATTGTGAGTAGTGGTAGTTCATAGCAGGAACATGTATTATATGTGATTATATTGATATAAACAGAAACTAGTATTGTGAAGTAGTGGTAGTTCATAGCAGGAACATGTATTATATATGATTATATTGATATAAACACAAATAGTATTGTTGGAAATAGTGGTAGTTTATAGCAGGAATATGTATTCTATGTGATCATATCTTGATATAAAACATACTATATTGTGAAGTAGTGGTAGTTTATAGCAGGAACATGCATTCTATGTGATTATATTGATATAAACACATACTAGTATTGTGCAGTAACTGATGTTGCTAAACTTGCCTGCTTATAATACTGAAAAATGAGAATTTTTGCCCAGAACTGTTGTATCTATAGTTCTACATGCACTTGAAAAATACTATACTAGGAGCAAATTAATTTCTAGCAGCGAAATTTCCTTTTGAAAAAGATGCTTATAAGGTGGTTAAGATGACGGAAGTGGATGAGGGAGAAAGAGGGATTGATTCTGATTATTTATTTATTTATTTATTTACATACTTGAGGTTACTTATTACAATGTTTCTCAATTGTCAAAATTTTACAAATAAATGAAAAGAACAAAACAAGAAAACAAATAGATTATAAATTATTAATAGACTGCATAAACATGGGCAGCATAACTTCAGCATAGCTTCCTGAATCCAAAAATTTAAGCTTTCACAACCTTATATATGTATGTATATATATATATATTTCATGCATCTAGTGATCTCGTATAGCTCTTGCCATGTCACCCACTTCATAAGCAAACTTTCGCAAGATTTACCACTTCGTATCGATTTGCCAAGTCCTACGAAGATAGCGCAAGATTTACCACTTCGTAATATTTTCGCCTGTTTATTTTGTCGTAATATTTTGTCCCGGGCAGAAGAATCATTTTTAATCCCAGTTTTCACTTCTCATCTCTAACTAACCCCGCTCGATTTAAAAATGTGATAGTTATTCCGATTAAAAAAATATTGATAATGAGAAGCAATAAACCACATTTGTTAGTCTGACATAAAATTATGCCAGCCAAATTTTAAACTGTTCCAATTATATTCACGTGTTTGATAAATGTTTGAATTATTTTCTGGAAAACACAATTACACTCCTGGCTCAATATAATTGTTAATCCAATTGTCTTTATGCTAAAGAGATAATAATAACTAAACGAATTAATCTTTAAAATTAATTATCTAAGTCATCTCTCATGTATTTAGTCCTCAGATAGTAAACATATTAGTTCTAAACTGCGTAGGCTTCTGCGGTTATTGTCATGAAGATTTAGGTGACCGCGTCAATGTAGATGAAGAATCCGACGATTCGTTTCCACTGTAGGAGTCATCTTCAGGGATGAAGGAGATCATGGAATGCTCCTCAAAAATGAACTGAACTGAAACTGTTCAGTTTTGTAGAGTATTCCTTGATGTCCTACATCCCTGAATATGCCTCCCACAGTGGAAGCAAAACGTCGGATTCTTCATCTACATTGACGCGGTCACCACCGGTCATCGCGGTCAAACCTAAATCTACACATTAGTTCTAATCTTAGCCTTGCTCGATGCTGCTTAACTTTTATAATCTAACAAACCTGTAGATACTTTCCGTAATGAAACGAAACTTGGTATTATTATTTATATACTTGTACCAAATTTTAATTCATTTGAATTTTTTTATACGTTTCAAAATTATTTTTTTAAAAAACGCATAGTAGGCGTCAAAGCAAACCTTAATGTTCTATGTATAATTTGTAACATCTGCAATTTTGCGAGCGAAGGGAGTTTTTTACGCCTGATTTCTAATATTTTGTAGCTAGGAGTGTAGCCTTATTTAATTATTTCTTAACCAAAACAATTAAATTATTATTTATCAATAACATCTAAGGAGCCCGTTTTGAAATATTTTTATTTGATGTATTTTTCCAACGTTAGTTCTTGATGCAACACAATATATGTATAATTCATAATAATAATTAAGTACAATATATATGAACATGACGAACTTTTTAATTTTTGTCACCAAAATGGATTTAAAATTTTTAATTTCGAGTTGAAATTTAATTTTTGTTTTATCTTTTTTGCAAAAACACAGTAGGAATTGTGTCGACACAGATACACAAAGGCAGACGGAATTTGTTATGAAAAGCAATATGGACGTCTAAATAACGCATAAAACGTTTAATCTGTTAAAATGTTTCCCTATTTTCAGGGCGGACACAATACTTTTCTTCTGCACTGGCGTTAAAAGAAGATAAAATAAAAAGTATAAAATGTTTCTGTTAAGAACGTTCAAATACATAACAATTTTTATTATTATTGCAAAATAAAATTTACTCATTTGTAGACAAACATATTCTGCGTTTTTCCCTTCCTAAAAAATAAAAATGTTTTCAGAAAGAATAATTAATAAAACCGCCAACCCCATGATTGTACTTTGGGTCATGACACTGTACTTACTTACACACACAACACAATATAAACTGCCTGAGGTCTTGTGTAATGTTCAACTTACGTAACATTTTATTTTCATTTGATCTTTCCTTTTTGTTATATTTTTATCGATTTTTTATCCTGCGAAATTATTACTATCCTAGAGATGCAAGCGGATCAGATTTAAATTTTCTGGACACCAAAAGAATTATTGATTTTATTTTTTTTATAGCTCAGAACGACTTCTTTTCTCTTAAAATGGATTCGCATGGCGAATAATTCTTTTTGAGATGCAATTTTCAATAGATAGTTAATAGCTCTTTTAGTTAATCAGAGAGCTCTTGCTCTTTCTACGCAAAAATGAAATAAGTATCGATTTCCTCGGTTTTACCTCGGTTATACTATACCCTTGGCCTCGCTTCTAATCAAAATAAAAGTAATATTTTCCTGGGCTAATCCATAAGATCAGTAATTCGTGGTTTCTAAGGCTTAAAAGAAAGGAATTAAATACTAAATTAAAATTAAACTAGCTTGTTTATACCCCTTAGTTTAGTGCTGAAAACAAAAAAGGTTAAAGCCACTCACTATTTTTCAAGGCCTGTATTTATATGATACACACTAGGGCCCTTTCTGTGGCCCTAGGCCATAATATGATGTTTCATATTATTTGTCGTGCAATTTTAGTGGATAAAACCGCAAACCAAGAGAGGAAATGTTTCACTTAGCCTTTTATGTGAAGGTTGTAAAGCAATAAAACGTTCAAAACTCTTTTAGATATATTTTCTAATCAATTTTTATTTATCAAAAGACTAATAAAATTTCCATAAATCTTTAATTTTTCAAACACATTCAAGTTATTAGCTTCTATAATGACTGTGTTATTTAAAAAATTCAATCTTAACGGCTTAAGAGTTATTTACAAAGCCGCTGTATGAGAAACAATAAGCGTGTAATTGTGTAACGTGGTGCGGAGCGAGTGTGACCTGCGGGACCGACCATACATGTCTCATCTTCAAGGTACTGAACTTTGCACCTCTCATCAACCTCGACCTCAAATATTTAACATACTACACTTAATGGACTTTAAAAATATAATTTGTCCGTTGTAAATAATTTGATTAATATTTCTTCCCCGAAAAGAAATGTTATTTTTTCGTGATCAAAAATGTAAATTTTAATATTTTAATTTAAATTTAGAAACAGTTTTTATCGATTCAAATATTATCTAATATAGACAATACAGCATGTCATGACTAATGATTTTATTAAAAGGTAACCACCGTTGACTCATATAATAGAGATGTTCTAAAGTTTGGTTCTTTATTGAGTAAATATTAGTTTCCAGATAGTATTTTTATAATTAAAGACTGATAGAAGAGATTTCACTAGGATGCCTTTTCTATTCTAATATTTTTAATCTCTAACATTTTTCATTTTTTACAACTTCTAAAGTTATTCAAAATAATTTTAGAATTGAATTGTACTTGTAATTCACTGGAAAACCATAAAATATATGTTGTGATTTGAAAAAAATCTGATATAGGATACTTTGGAATTTACCCTCACAACTCTGCGAGCATTTAATAAGTAACTCAGATCGCTAATAAATTAACTTGAAAGGCGGGAGTTGGACCCAGGATTGAAAGCCGTTTCAGAGATCCCAGATCATGAAAAAATAGGTATCAAATATCTTTTATATATATATATATATATATATATATATATATATATTATATATAAATATATATACACACATACATTTTTCTTTGAGAAAAAGGTCCTTATTTATTATTTTTTGGGGTGCTAAATCTATTTTTTAAGTGTCTATGCTTTATAACCAGAGCAGTAGTATCACAATTTTTTATTTCATTTTTCATATTTCTTTAAATGGAATATGGATATGGAATTTTTTTTCATCATCAGAAGTCTTTTTTGAAAAAGTACTACCTTTCGTTGCACAGGATTAGCGATCTGAAAAAAATTACTCCTTTCAGCGGAGTTGGAAAGTAACTATCTAAAGAAGGTTAATCAGGGACCTTCTTTAAATGGATAAGCCCTTCATAGCGGGTTTGGGGAGTAATTATCATTGCCATGTATAGATCACCAAACGGAAATAAAAATATTTTTGATGATACATTTCATGGAATTTTAGAGAGATATAAAACTAACCCCTATGTAGTCCTTGGTGACATTAATTTATGTATTCTAAAAACAGAAAATAGGTTGGAAATAAATACATTTTAAAAGGTTTTAAAACTATAAAAGATTGAAGTTTCTAGAATTAGACTCAAATTTACATAAACAGACATCATGATGAAAACTACACAGAATCTTGTTAGATCAAATTCTAACTAAATCTATGTTTCGGATTTTTAGCGTGAACGAAATATTTTTCCTCAATATATTTCTCTTGGTATACGAGTATGCTGAGATATAACCGAGAGAAGTTAGTTTCTATTCTTATTTTTACATTAATAATAATGACAGTAAAAAAGGACAGTTTCTGATTTCTTTGTTAAGTTTTTTAAGACGTTAAACTGAACCCATTCAGCTGTAAAAGGTGATCATCTTGGAGCTCCTAAAGAAAGTCTTCCTCCTTCAAAAAGACATGCAACAAATGTCTAAATAGTACTTTTGAGGTTAAGTTCCGAGTCCCGATTTTGTGTGTTTATCTTCGTATGTATGAATTTTGTTCCTAAAAGAATGAATGCTAAGAGATTAAAAATTTAACTAAAAATTCAAATCCTTCAACTAAGTAATTTCCGGAGGATATCCTACACGCAAGTACAATCAAGTCATCTTGAAGCAAAACATTTACACATATTCAACGCGTTTCATAATATTTCTCTTTTGTTCACGATCAAGATATAAAATCTGTGAAACTAGAAATACATCAAAATGTTACGTTGCTTGAATTATAGTACATTTTGTCAAGTCATTAAAAGTGACGTCATGTCATGTCTAAATATAGTAAATATATTTTCTAGATTTATTTGATATTTTTAACAGCAAGAAACAGTTGAGATTTTACGAGCCATCTTCATGTCCTTTAAAATTTATTATATTCTATAAACTTTCTTGAATAGATTTTAAGTCTTTCTGAGTTGTTTTTGTAATGAAAACCGTAACCTTATATCCTTGACATGTTAATATAATGATAAACGCTAATTTGATGTCTTTTTAGAAAAGTAAAACTGGCGCCTTGTTTTAAGGGGAAAGAAACTAATATACTAAGAAATCTTTTACGACGAATTATTTTAATTATTACTCCACCAATATTCTAACTATTATTCTAACAATATATTTAAAATTAATAAATTTTAGTTTTTTAATAAATTTTATGTTAAAGGTTTATCAAACGGATTAACATTACAATAACACCTTCTTATAATTTATCATGTTTGCCAACAATTGATTGTTTATTACTTGACGCTTTTTCTATCTAAGAAGTTGGCATTTTTAGGAGAAATAAATTAGAGTCTGTCATTGGCAATAACCAAATCAACAAAAATATTGTCTTGCAAAAGAGGATTCCTCTTCTATTCTCAGCCGCCGTGTCAAATTATACTTTTAACTTTTACACCTAGACTTTGCAAATATGCTATTTATGTCTCGTGAAGCTGATATGGTAATAATAATAATAACTGATAAAGCTAATAAAGCTGATATGGTAATAATAATAACTGGATGTAGGTAAATTGTATCAACAAAAGTTAAGACCAAAACGTAACATAGATTATTTAAAACCTGTTTGATTCGAAACATTTTCTTTGAATTTATAGTATCTTGCAAAACTAGATTATTAGTTTCGTCTGCATTTAGTGACCTTGTCGATACAAGTATCTCAAATTAGCTTAAAGCATTTCTGAGGGGGAAATTAACTAGTCTAAAATGATTGGCCGAACGTCAGTGAGTTCTTTATTAGACGATTAAATAGCACAATACTCAACTGTTTGAGTGTTTGTTTACGTGTTATAATGCCTACCAAAAATTGACTGATGTTAAAATTTGTTGCGCACGTAGTACTACATACATATAGTAAAAAGTGTTCAACATGGCCCCCTATATATATATATTATATTATATATATATATATATATATATATATATATATATATATATATATATATATATATATATATTTGTGTGTATGTGTCGGTGTGCAAAATCAGGCATTAAAATTCCATTGTCTGCCATTTTCCTGCTTGATGCATAAATAGCTGCAACGCAATATCCTCATTCTTAATTAATTTACCTACCGATTAACTTTGGCTGGTAAAAATGTCTATTACCATAAAATCTTAACATTGAACTATTCATCAAGATTAAAGATAAGTTTGTTTTGAAAGTTCTTAGCTCTGTTAATATGCGTAAAACATTCACTTAGTGGCCTTGTTGATTCATCGAGAAGTTCGCTTGTGATCAAGTACCATCATCTACACTACAACGGCAAGACCCTGCAATCATCGAGTATTGGCTAATTGTTTCACTAAATGTCAATAAGTATTTATTCTTCTTTCCAATAAAACCCGTGTAATTGAGAGGATAAAATCAATAATTATTAACTTTATCTATACATAATTTATGATACACGTAAATTTACAACATATAAATTGTAAATATTATTTTAATAATATTAGAAATACATTCTTCCTAATACCAAAAATCGGGTACGGGGTAGCTCGGAACATTTCCTTACCTTATCACATCGGATTCGCTTCTTTCATCCTTACTATTCCGGACTCGCTTCGCCGATTCTTAGAAAATGCGTTAGTTTTATTCCTAGCGGTCACCCATCCAGGCACTGACCTCGGTCGATGCTACTCTTATGATCCATCAAAACCCATCGATACACCTGCCTTGTTAAAATGAAACTAGTATTCTAATTTGTTGCGTAATGGAATAAACTTGTATCAAATTTCAACTCAATGACATTATTGGTTTTTGTTAGATCATAACAATTAAGCAACTTCGGGCGAGGTTGTTGTCTACAGATGGGTGACCGCTGCATGGATGGACAAAACAAATGTATTTATTGTCTGAGGACGAGTTAAGCTTGTGCGAAGACGTGTTGCAGTATAAATTTGGCGATTTCTATGATCTGGAGCAAGCGAAGAGAGCGTATTGATATATTGATGATGAGCGTAGCGAACCCGATGGGACAAGGTACAGTTCTGCAATACCCTGTACCTGATTCTTTTCTTTTTCTCATTTATTCCGTAGGTATATAGGAAAAGTATTGTGCAAACAAAAAAATTCCGAAACCGGGATGTCACCGGATTTATCTGTTTCAATTGTTTTTCACAAAGTAGTCTGTCTGTATGTGTGAGCGAGTATGTATGTTTGTGTGTGTGTGTATATGTCCATTATTATCGTAGCTCCTAGTCTATTTTGTGCTAGAGAGTAGAAGCTTTGTACAGAAATCATTCTACTGCTGTAGTTGTGCTGTTCGGAAAATAATATTTTTATCTCCAGACAGTGTATATTGTTAAGTTTATTATCTAGTTTTTAGGGAGTTAAGAAGCTCTTTTCACTCCCAAGGGAGAAAAAGTTACTCTTCATTCCCTTGAGAGTAAAAAGTAACTTTTTCTCCCTTGTGAAAAGTGTTTTCTATTATTGGGTTTCCAATTATACCAATTTTTTAGGGGAGTGGTATTCTTTAAATTTACACAGGTGACCGATTAATTTTTTGTAATTTTCCCGGGGGTGGTACCGCCAAAATTTGTAAGGAGAAGCCGACCAAAAAAAATTTTATTGGCTCAAAATTCGTTTCAGGTTAAAAGAAGTTGTTTGGAGCAATATTTTTTTTGTGGCAGCCCCCCTAAATTTATAAGAGGGGCCGACCCAAAAAATAAGACTAAAATACAACAAAACATGTTAAAATAAAATCAATGTCTGGAGATAAAATCTTGTATGCTCCTTGGGAGTAAAATGCTATTTCCCCCCCACAATTACCTTCCTCGGCTTCGCCTCGGGAGTTAAATACTTTGGTTCCTACGGCTTACGCCTTAGGAACCAACTTACAGCTCAGGGAAATAATAGCATTCTTTACTCCCTTGGCGTATAAATAACTATTATGACGTCATAAACCCACAATAAATTTCGAAAAATCATAAAACGCGGAAAAATGATGCGATCGTATTGAGATGTGGCGCACATGTAGCTACGTATAAGACTAATATATGTGCTAAGTTTAGCACATATATTTAGCACAGTAGGGAGGATGAGCGCAGCGAATCCGGTGTGATAAGGAAACGTTCCGAGGTACCCCGTACTCGATTTTTTTATTGTAAAACCTAGTTTTTTATTTTTCGGTAAAGGTTTAAGTTAATATTATTTATTTTTATTTTTATTTGTTTATTATTAATTTTTAGACCCAATTACGTGTATCTAAAATAATTGCTTTTTGTACTACAGTGCTTCGGCGATTAAATTATCTTTAAATTTTAAACACAAGTGTTTAAGTGCTTATTATTATCATTGTTATTACATAAATTTTAAATGAGTTAAATTTAATATTAAATATTAAAGTTAACTTAAATTACTATTTGTATTTACTTTTCCTCAACTACTAAGGACATTATACAGTAAGTATAAGGAAAAGTATTGTATTCACCTAATAAATCTTTTTCAGGCATTTTCATGACGTCTGAGTGGTTTTTATCATGGTGTCTGTGTGTCTGTATCATGGATAACCCCTGCTGTGTTTATGCTAGATAATTTATAATATTTATAAACTACGATAATTTAATTTTTGAAGCTGAGGCATCAACAATTTAAATGAAGTTGAATGTTTAACCAATGTAAAAAAAATATCATAGGACACAAATGTAAATCTTTAGAAGGTAACTTCGTCCACAAACTATTTTGAAAATGTTGTTTTTTATGTTTAGGAATTTTAACCGCCTATAAATTTTAATTTTTCAACAGCTTTTCGATGTTTGACAAAAATTATTTTCTACTTTGTCAGATAGCAAACCACACGATAAATTAGCATTAAAATGTTCATAGCTATTAAACTTTTAGTTTTTACGTTATTGGCAAACATATATATTTTTGTCGCGAAAATAATTTTAAATATTAATAGCTTTAAATAATAAAATTTAGAGGTAATGTTCTCATTAGGAACTAAATTAGTAAAGAATTAGGCAGCCAAGTAAGATCACAGGTATTCAATGCATTCGTGAACATAACATAAAAGTATTACCCGTATAGTCCAAGAGCCGGACCTGAAAAAATGAGACTCATTTTGTACTACTTCAAATCATTTTTTCTGAAAATATACCTTAAATTATGAAGAAAAAACATAGTCTTCCTATCCAGAGTGGAGCTCTCATATGATTGTGCATGCTCAAAATTTTAGAAAATAGCTCAAATTTCAGTTTTCTTGAAATAAGTGGCTCCATGTGGACGTGTGCAAAACACGAGAGAACATTTTTAGAGGTGATAAAATGTTCTATAAATCATCAAAATTGTATGACTGCAACCAAAGTTATGGCTCTTTCAAAATAATAAAAAAAATTATTAATTTGTGCAAAGTCAGCGAATTTCTTTGAAAAAATATTGATATTTTGTGATTTTTTGGCTATTTAACAAATGTCATAACTATAGTTGTATTTATCCGATTTTGACGGAAAAACCACTCGTTTTATAGAAAATTTATCAACTTTAAAAACAATTCTCTCATGTTTTGCACACGACCTACAGGGAACCACTTATTACAAGAAAACAGGAATTTGTGCGATTTTTAATATTTTGAGCGAGCGCATTCATATGAAGGGTTCCACTCTAGATAGGCAGACTATACTTTTCCTTCATAATTAAAGGTATATTTTCAGGAAAATTTGGTTTGAAGTAGAACAAAATGAGTCACATTTTTAGGCCTGGCTCTTGGACTAGTATTATTTGATCGAATGCCTATCTACCGTATTTTCTAAGCTTAAATTAACCCATGACTATAGCACCCTTCTAGAAGGTATGTAGTAAAACATTTACTTAATAAATCTGAGGATTTATAATTGATTATTGTTAGCCTTAGACAACTTAATAAATCTGAGGATTTATTAATTGAGGATTGTTGGTCTTATAGACAACTTAATAAATCTGAGGATTTATTAATTGAGGATTGTTGGCTTAGACAACTTAATAATCTGAGGATTTATTAATGAGGATTGTTGGTCTTAGACAACTTAATAAATTAATGAGGATTTATAATTGAGGATGTTGGTCTTAGACAACTTAATAAATCTGAGGATTTATTAATTGAGGATTGTTGGTCTTAGACAACTAATAAATCTGAGGATTTATTAATTGAGGATTGTTGGTTTAGACAACTTAATAAATCTAAGGATTTTTAATTGAGGATTGTTGGTCTTAGACAACTTAATAAATCTGAGGATTTTTAATTGAGGATTGTTGGTCTTAGACAACTTAATAAATCTAAGGATTTATTAATTGAGATTGTTGGTCTTAGACAACTTAATAAATCTGAGGATTTATTAATTGAGATTGTTGGCCTTAGACAACTTAATAAATCTAAGGATTTATTAATTGAGGATTGTTGGTCTTAGACAACTTAATAAATCTAAGGATTTATTAATTGAGGATTGTTAGCCGTAGACAACTTAATTAACCTGAGGATTTATTAATTGAGGATTGTTGGCCTTAGACAACTTAATAAATCTGAGGATTCATTAAGTTGTCTAAGGCCAACCAACACCCTAGACTTCGGATAACCACTTTATTTAGAGGTCAAGCGCAGCGAGACCGAAGTTGCGAGAAAAAGTACCAAGGCACTCTGTACCTGATTTAAAAAAAATATAAATTACTACGACTAATAACAAGTGCCTTCTATATCAGATGTGAATAAAAAAATATTTGATTGTGCAACTCGGCACCAAGTGTGGTTTTATTGTTAGAGAAATTTATTAATTGACAAAACATTGTTCGTCGCATGAGGCATGTTATTTTTTTCATTTTTTTGTTTTACTGCTGCTGTTACATTTTCCCTCTTTTATTCTATTTTCCTGTGAAAGGATATTAGCTTTTTACGTATGTTTAAGGGAATTTAACTTATTACTTATACACTTACTATCGTAGGTTTATAGGAAAACTATACATACATAAGTAAAGTATGCGGACGTAAGTACATAGGAATAGTCTTCGTGCATACACAGGTAAAATAAAAAATATAAGTACGGTAGTTATGTATGAATATATGTACGGAAAAAAAATTTGTTTTGTTTTTAATTAACCAAAATGCATTGAATTTTCACCTTTGAAATGTAATTAAATTTATAAATTAACAAAATATTTGTAAATAAATTATTAACATTATACAATAACAAATACCATCTACAAATTATAAGGAAAAATCAAATAATGATGAAATATATAGCCACGCACAAGCTGTAGCTTATGGGGCTATTAAATAATTAATTATTTTCATAGTTTTATTTGCATATTCCATTGTCAAATAGACTTTATTATTATTATTATTATTATATTATTTATGAATGTTTTATGCTGTTATTTATATTATACTGTATGTATGCTATAAAATAATAAATAAAGTTATAGTTATAGTATATCACTCTAGACAAACATAGGTTTACTTTATTATTTTAAGGTCAAGCATTCACAGTTCGTTAAAGCTAAACTTTACGTTATGCAAAAGTTTTCTTTTGTGCCTTAAAATCAAACATTACTAACATAGCGTCTACTCAATGAAAATAGTTAGATGTCCTCATTAAGTTAAATCCTAATTATTTATAAAAAAAAGCCTAAAAAGAAATCTTACCATTATTAAAAACCAAAACCTATCACAGAAAAGGTGATCATTATGATTATTTTAATAGTTATTTGAAGGACTTGTTAAGTGAAAATTTTTAATTGTTTATTCATATTGTTGTGGGAAAATAGAGTCACTAACTAGTTAGGAAGCAACAAAGAGAAAATAATAACAGAATTACTCCTGCCTTCCCTGTGACTTACAGTCAAGGTTTGATTAAATATTGTAATGTGCTGCATCAGGAACTCAGGACAAAAATATTAAAAAAATTACACTACAAATCCGCATTTCTCTAATTAAAATTTAAAAAAGTATTGCATTGCGTATATATCAAAACAAATTTCCTCTATTCTTACTGGACTAAAGATAACCATCAATTTGAGAGTCCCGAACTCCTGTGATAACTAGTTTGTTCTCTTCTTTTTTAATCAATATACATAATTATATTCTTAAACGGACAAATTTCATCATTATCGTTTAATAAACAGCCTCAAAAATACCTAAGAAAGCAGAAATGTATCTTTTCAGGATAGTTTTTATTTCTTTTGGCTTTTAAAAACATAATAGTTATCCACATAAAGGTTAGTACAAACATTTTTGTAAATTAAAAAAATATTTAAAGGTACTAAAAACGTTAAATATAAAAATTAAGAATACAAAAATGTTGCCCTAAATAATATCTAAAATGGGTTTCATATTACTTTGAGGTTAAAATGATCCGAAAACAACCGGAAAAATATTAAAATGATTTGTTCACCTCACGTGTTGTTTTAGTTTGTGAAAATATTAAAATTCATTTATGCTGAGATATTTGCAGCAAGTAAAAAGATAATTTTAAATATTTGTAAAGTCACCCTGAGGGACAAACAACAGTCTCATCCAAGTCGTGAGAAATTACAAAATATTGCTAAATAGTCAAAAATTATTAAAAGACAAAAAGATCACTGCACGAATTCGCAATAATAATTTTAGAGTTTGTATAAAATATCAAACTGTTCAATTTTTATAATATTTAAACTATTATATTTCATGGATGTACTGTACTGTACATTTACTTTGACATTCCTTGCAAAATGATTAGTCTAGTCCGTAATTTAACATCCTCTCTATTTGAATTAATTTTAATAGTTATTTTAAATAATATACTAGAATAGGATTTTTAACAGTAATCCTTTATTAGTCTACAGGGCAATCTAAAAATTGATACAATAAAAAATATAATAATTGATACAATAAAATAATAAAAAATCGTGGAAATGGATAAAATTGTGGTTAATACATAAAAGGTGGATATCGGAACTTTTCCTTATCATATCGTATCTGTAGTTGTCCGAATTTTGAGAATATTGAAACTCTTGTTCAACCTAGCTCTAATAAGGTTCATTATTTAGATGGAACCTGATTTTGATAAAGGCCATCCCAAGGTGCGCCCGCTGTTTGCTTGTATTTATTTATGAAGTTTGATTTTAGGACACAGAAGGTAACATTTTAGGTTACGATCCATAATTGAAACTTTAATCTGAATCAAATTTCACGTTCAAACGTAATTAGTAATTATAATGGATACACTTTTAGACCACAGTACAAAGGTTTTACGATTTTTCTAAAAACCGACATGTTTGTTTGTTTAGCTACTGTACACATCAAAAATATTGAAAAGTCTATTTTTTACCTTTGACTAAAAATCAGGCATATTTTATGGGATATTAAATTTATTAATTTTTATAAAATTTAATTTTTAGAATTATTTTTTTTAAATTTTATAAGCTTTCCAAACACACTAAATTTGTAAAAAGGCCACTGTTTTTAATAAAAATTATATTTTTAGTTGATATAAGCAATTTAATGAAATAAAGTGAACATGAACGCCTGAAAAAATAACCTGATAGCAGGAAAACAGTCGCGGGAATTGGGATAACCAAGTGGTACCTCAATTTCAATTTTGACATACGTCGCCTTACAAATAGATGTAACAGTTGTTACATATTTGTACAGAATATTGTTGCTACATATTCGACGTTTCGTTGTTTGGCTATAACTCTCAAAGGCACTCTCATGATATTTTATAAAACAAACAATCACGCTCATGAACTTCTCGAACCTATTGTTTATAAAAATAATGTCTTTATCTACGTTCTAAATAAAACGGTGGAATTTGGAAGGAGGGATGACGTAGTGTTGAGTTATGTCCAAGTTTACCAAGACCGGCTTCAACATATCGTTTAGCCGGGAAAGCCGTGAACCACCGGGAAACGACTTTCTTAAACTTATTTAAAAAGTATTAACTAAAGTATAATTTATTATTAAATAATTTTTATTTTAATTGTAAACTAACCACACACGATTATGACAAACGTAAAATGAGGAACAAAGTGACAGACAATTGACAAATTGAACAGATTGACAGAAAAATTGCAGGTTACATTCCTTGGTATCCCTCGCACAATGATATTGTGCTAAATATTGAAGTATAGATGAAAGATGACGTTTTAATTAGACAGCTTGGCAACAAATGTATGACAGCCCACCAGTTCAACAGTACTTTGCTCTACAAAGGTTACTGGGGTTCTGGGTCCTCTGTAATGACGTAACTCAGACCTTATTCTTTTTAGTCTGTTACAAATCAGAGAAGACTCATTCAATAATCAGTTACCTCATAATGTCGGCTCATTTTAATTATTAGTGAAGTTAAAATAATTTCGTTTTTAGAGGGATTCAATACAATAAGCTCAGCAGTTACGAGAAACAGGAATGAAAAATTAGTGAGTCACGAATATGACTAAAACTCACTACAGATTTGATATTATTAATTTCTTTGACTTATTATTTATTCTTCAAAAAAAGGAAATTATTTAAATTACAAATATGTGACTTCCTACGTTTATAAAACTGCTTACGTTTTAGCATCTACTGATACAGACATTTGCTTTTGTTTTTTGCTCATTTGCTCTAAAATCCTTGAGTTCTTGTTTTAAAATCCATATCTTGTTCAATTAATTTTGCTTTATAATTAATTGCAAAAAACCACTTCTAAGCAGTGACTTTTCTACTAAAGAAATGCGCCTGTTTATTTCTTATGTTGCATAAATGCTTAGCTTCGGAAATCAGCTCTGCTCAATATTCTCTGGTATCATAGAAAGTTCAATTTATGATACCTTTTAAAATGTTTTTTAATAAAGTTCTTTATTGGCAAAAGTATGCAATATTTATTTTGTGTAAACCGGAGCCATATTTTATTTTTAGGTAATTTGTGCCTCTTTATTTTTATTTTATTGATTTATTTCTTATTTTTGTGGTATAAATTGTGATTATTTTTTTGGTTCGTAAGGGTTTGTTTTGGTTTAGGATAATTTTAAATTTTTTGGTTTGGGTATTTTATTTTTATATTATTATTATTATTTTAATATTGTCAAAAGATATTTTTGGTGGTGTTTTGAATAGGTTTAAATTGTAAAGGTAGTTTGCAGGAGTTTCAAAAAGGGTTGCCTATGCAATCTGTGGACTGACTTTTGATGATTCAACCTGGCATTTCCTTGTAAAATTGAGGGAAACCACAGAAAAACCTCAATCAGGTTGATCGGACACGCGGGTCCTGGGTGTAATGGTTATATTATTATTTTTTTACGTTTGGGGGTTTAACTGTTAAGGTTCGGTCTCTAGATTTTTTTTGAGGGTAAGGAAAATAGTTAATTTTATTTACGTATTTAACTGTATTTATTATATTTTTTTTATTTTAAAAAGAGCAGAGTTTTGATTTTTTCAGTATTGTCTTGGGTATCTTGAAGTTTGACATCTAGATATAATTTTGTCGGTTCTGTTTTGTATTTGGTCTTTGGTACAGTCTTTTAAAATGTTAAAACGTAAAGTGTTACTGCCCAAATCATGAAGCATAAACCAAAAACTTGATCAAAATACGAGTTGTTAAGCAAAAAAAATTCAGTATTATAAAAGTAATCGATCTGGCATGCAAACCTCGGCGCCAGTATTATTTAGAGGCTATCAACTTACATAGTGTAAATAATACGACAAAATTTACCACCGATTGTAGGACCCAAATTCGGTCTACGGGTTTGTTTCATTGTTTGCTTGTAACAACTCCGATGTTTTTTCTAAGACTTAGAGCTCTAATAAAATGTTAAATGACTCCTTACTCCAAGAAGATGTTAGAGCTCTATCTTAACTATCAGCTTCCCTAACTCAACATTTTTTGTTAACCAGTCGTATTTTACACTGTTATTGAACACATTTTTCGGTTACATAGAGTACTCGTATCATTTAGGACTGGTTTCATTCGATTTAGCATCCAAAATAAAAACACATTTTAAACAAAAAGATTTTAACTTTAACAGATTTCTTTTAAAAAGCTCTCTCTCAGGTTTGATGTCACCAATCTCATTAGCGTATTCCTTCCAAAGGAAATACGATATAAGTAAAAAAAAACTGATAATAATAAAAAAAATGTTTGGTTATCATTTGAATAATGTGAATTTAATTTTTAAACGATACAGATAATAGACAAAACCTCCATGAATACGGCTGCTTTAGTTTCCCAAGCAAGATAAAATAAATATACAAATTATTTCATAAATAAATTAATACTATAATGCTTGATATTTACCAATTGGTTATTGGAAATAAGTTTGATATTACGCTCTAATATTAAGTTACAAAATTAAAGTAAAATTTTAAATATCTGTAAGCATTACAATATAAGTTAATCTAATAATCTACGAATAAATTTGGGTTATGAATTATTTTCTGAAAGTAAATCCGTGTTTAGTGTTTAGGGCATGGCTGTTAATCTTGCCTTAAAGCTGCGATGAGAAAGAAGATTATGGGTCCTTTCTCTTTCCTCGCAGGACTCTTAACTATCTTGCTTGGTATAACTTCTGACAAAGCTATTGTTTTCTTCTTCTTCTATCATAACATTAACTGCCTTTATTGTTTTTTAAACTTGATAGATATCGTGTTAGTATTAGAAAAAAAGGTATCCTACATAACATTTATTTGTTTCTCTAAACCGATGAAATTACGGATTAATACTGAATGGAGTATTTGCACATTTTTTATTGCATAATTTTAAAGTACGCCTCTTTAAATAAAAATTTACAAATAAATCTCAAAATTCTTAATATTTAATAAATATAAGGAAAATATAACTCTATTTACCTACTTTTGACGAAAATATCTAGTTTTGGCGCCATTCACACAATGACATCACGGGTTTATAGATTTGAAGACATAGAGATATATACTAGATGGGGCTTAGCCTATATACATTGAGAGTTTAAACATCTTTTTGGGACTCTCAGGGTCTCTGTGTAAGCTCACTGAAACCTCCTCCAAGAGTGAGTTAAGGTTAATCAATTATTTTTGGCTTCCCGCGCATTGTTTGTGTTTTGATTTGTATTTTTAACGCTCTACTGTTTAAGTTACTGATAATTTGAACTGATTATTTGATTTATTTATTAGCTTCAGGTTACTTTTTGATGTTTCAAAATTTAATCTATAGGGCCCTTCAGTAATATATCTCTATGTTTAAAGATAAATAGACAGACAGCTGTAATCAATTCTTAAAGATGGCAGCACTGACTAGGCAGACTGGGGCAGCACTGATATGGCCTTCATTTTCCAAACAATGCAATAACTATATGACGGATTTGAAACAAAGTTAATTCATTGAAATTTAAAGTATTTAATGCATAATTTGATGTGTTTTAGTTAAAATGTATGTTCTTATATTCATTTAAAAAGAAATACTCTCTTAAACAACACCCCTACATTGATATAAATTAGTTTTTATGAAAAGTTTCACAGTAAAGTATAGGATGTTCAGAAAATTTATTTGTGGCGGGAACTCGAAAACTTCCCCATGAGGTAGACTACAGGTTACCTTTGTTCAGCTGTCTATTAATCAACACAACACGGAGTCGTAATTAAAGGGTTGTTTACTATATTTGCTCATGCACATTATTACAGCCATTAAAACAACTTTTACACTGTGACATTGTAGTTAACTTAACTCTCCACTCCTCCTTGAAATTGTTTTGGATATTAATTAATAATTGAATTATTATTAATTTGATCGTGAAACTTCTTAAAATAAATTTTAAAAAATAGTTCAAGCGTGATAAAAAGATTTTAAGAAGAGCAAATACTCAATTGTTTAGGCTTTATAGCAATAAATAGCAATTAATTTATGTTAAGTATCAACACGATTTAATATCATACACATTATATAATTCTGGCGCAGTGGTC
Source organism: Microvelia longipes (assembly GCA_018340805.1). Taxonomy (NCBI): domain Eukaryota; kingdom Metazoa; phylum Arthropoda; class Insecta; order Hemiptera; family Veliidae; genus Microvelia; species Microvelia longipes. The sequence continues at coordinate 35,318,406 of JACMZG010000008.1, read as the reverse complement.
CGTAAGTTTGGTGAATTTCAAAGCTTAGTTTATGCTACAAAATGTTTTAGCACATTTCCTTTGAAAAAAACTCATGAAAAATGACTGACAAGTATAAGTGCTACAGTTCTTACCATGAAGGAAACACCAAAAACCTAAGCAAGTTTTGGATTAGCACTCAAGAAAGCGAGCATTCCAGCCGGAAGATATGCTGTTATTAGGTAAAACCAATTGGTAATAGAAGATATAAACAGTTTATTAAAATCTAAGCCCAACACACATTCTAAGAAATCTATGAAGAACATTTTCTTCAGGGGATAGTAAAAGCAATCAAAACTTAATAAAGAGAATGACGCAAAGAAACTCATGAGAGGTGTCCAAAATTAAGTTTAAAAATTATTTCCTATTGAAACTGAATCACATGAAAAAATGGATTCATGTGCACTAGACACAAAATAAAAATAAAGAATACATATAATATATAATCTTACCAAAAACCACTTATGTGGTAAAAATACTCCCCGCCAAGTCTTTGGTCCAAAAAAGTAGGGAAATCAACTTTTCTGTCCCGCCAAGTCATGTCCGTATTGGGTGGAGATTGTCATAGGCGTTTCAAAGTGAAGTTTCTAGGTTGGCAATAGTTAACGGCTCTATTTACATTGAGAGGCTATCATCAGCTTCTTCTCCTTGGCGGCAAGCCAGTGGTGTGAACGAGTTTTTGCTATATTATGAAATATCAAACAATTCAGGTGTTCGTGGAGATTAATCATAACAGATTTTAGCAGTTGTCATAATTGCAGCAATTTTACTTACCTGCATAGATCCAGGAGTATACAAAAGAAATAAATGTATGAATGAAACGATAACGGTACGATATAATCAGGCACTCCACCCTATATACTCTTGCAAACACTACCTCTAAAGGTGATTCACTTTTCTGGCTCGCCGCCAAGGAGAAGAAGCTGATGATAGCCTCTCAATGTAAATAGAGCCGTTAACTATTGCCAACCTAGAAACTTCACTTTAAAACCCTATGACAATCTCCACCCAATACGGACATGACTTGGCGGGACAGAAAAGTTGATTTCCCTACTTTTTTGGACCAAAGACTTGGCGGGGAGTATTTTACCACATAAGTGGTTTTTGGTAAGATTTCATTACTTTTTGTACGGCTCTAATACGTGTAGTAAATAAAGCTGTAAAGAGTGTCAAGGTATTGTATATACCACTCTCAAGCTTTGTTTTCTGCGGCGCGTACAACATAGGACTTATAAATTTGGGATTTATTGATACAGGAATGTTAAAATGGCATTAAAAAAATCAAAATGTCCTCAAACACAAAAATCCATTCATTAGTTAAGAGTGCAGATGGGTCAATTTATAAAAAAGTGGCGTTCGCTAGCAGTTTCTAGCTTCGTATTTAGCATAGGAATGTCGAATTTGAGATTTTATCAGGTAGGAATACACACAGGCATAAAAAAATTCAAAAAGTCACCACATATCAACATGTGTTCAGTAGTTAGGCTCCAGTTTAGTTTTTCGCTCTGCGTTTAGCGTAAGAATGTCGAATTTGAGATTTTATGAAGTGGGAATGCACGCGAACATAAGACGAATCTAAAAAGTCCTCACACATCAAAATCCGTTCACTAGTTTAGGCTGTAGGTGCATAAATATATAAAACTATCGTTCTCTAGCTTAGTTTTTCGCTCCGCGTTTAGCGTAAGAATGTCGAATTTGAGATTTTATGAAGTAGGAATGCACAAGAGCATAAGACGAATCTAAAAAGTCCTCACACATCAAAATCCGTTCGGTAGTTTAGGCTGTAGGTGCGTAAACATAAAAAATATCGTTTGCTAGCTTAGTTTTTCGCTTCGCGTTCAGCGTAGGAATGTCGAATTTAAGATTTTATGAGCTAGGAATGCACACGAGCATAAGACGAATCCAAAAAGTCTTCATATGTCAAAATCCGTTCAGTAGTTTAGGCTGTAGGTGCGTCAACAAAATATGCAGGAAGAATAAGAATAAGAAGAAGAATAAGAATAAGAAGTCGTCAAAAATGCCATTTTCAAACCTCTTTTTCTCCACTTCTGCTTGGCCGATTTGGATGATTTTTTTTTTATTTTTGATCTACAAGGCATGCCCTTTACGGATATTATAATATTATTTATGTACCTATAGCCGTTTTTACGCTACAGACCCTCAAAAACCCTACTTTGTTGCGTACAGTAATATATACACTGGCAGCTTAAGTAAATTTTTTTTTTTTTGCTGACTAAGCGGGTATTTTTTGCTTTCTTCTTGTCTTGGCGGGGCGGAACGCTGCTGCGTTCCTAAACTTAAACATATAAATACAGAAAAAGAAAAGATATCAAAGAATAAAGAAAAATCATTGTTTTTTAAATTAACTTTTTAAAAATAAATTTTATTGAAGTAATTATTAAGTATAAAATTGTACAATATTTTGTTTAAATGTCTTAAACTAATAAAAATAAAATAGAAAAATTATAAAATCCATTTAAATTATAAATTTAGGCAAAGGTTAAGTAAAAAATGAAACGTTAACGTTATTAAATTAATTAATACAATATGAAACACAAAAGACAAAAATATTTTGAATATAATTACATTTATAACATTTGCATTGTATTAAAAATTAAATTATTTTATTCCAGATTAAAATCATCTCTTATGGGTAACAACGTAATGTTAGAAACTCTTATACAATCACACCCATGTATACACACACACACAATATATATATATATATATATATATATATATATATATATATATATATATATATATATATATATATATATATATATATATATATATATATATATATACATTCGAATCGGATTTTGGCTACATTCCGAAGATATGTAGCTTCTGCTATGACGCCTGCCCCATAGCGAAAAAATGTAAGTAAAATAGTGAATTTCCTTAGAAAAAATCACTATTTTGGTAACATTATTTGAATTATTTCTTAGCACCTTTGTACTATTAATAGGGCTTCTGCTAGGAATAAGCTTTTTTTGTCCTAAAAAAAGGAATTTAATATGAGAGGCCCATTTTGCTTTTTACCTCTTAAAAGAGGGTAAAGTATTGTATTAGCAAAAAAATGTAACTCCCACATTTTTCAACGTTTCTGAACCTAATACATATCCAAAAAATCGAGAAAAACAAATTAGTGTATGTATGTATGGATGTACACTTTTCTTGTAAACACGCTAAACGCTCAAACGGCTGATCCAAATTCCAAGTTCAATAAGATAATGGACTGATTAGATTTTTGGGTTAATTATACAAGGCAAATCAAAATAACGTCACTTCAAACTTACTTCAAAAATTACAAAAATACCTTTGATGATAAGTGTTTAATGATGTTTTTTGAATGTGAGACCTCACCACGACTATAGCTGTCGCAGTTTTGAGAATAATGCCTTTTAAATTTTCATAGCCTGTACATTATAATTTTTCACTGCTTTTCGACGTACAAAATACGTTAAAAATTATTTAAACGTTCGACAGCATACGACACATAAAGTTAATAGTGAAAATTCCATCGTTATTACTGTAATATAATACTTTATATTTTAATGTTCAAGTTATTATCTAAAATATGAAATTATTAGTCTAATACTTAAAATTATATGAAAAAGTTTGTTTAAATCTGTCAAAGTTAACAGATAAACTAAAAAAATAAAATTAACAAAACATATATAATAATACAATAATGAAATATATTGCTATTATTTAACTAAAGGATTGATTGCTATTATTTAATATTGAAATATATTGCTATTATTTAACTAAAGGATTGAAATATATTGCTATTATTTAACTAAAGGATGAAATATATTGCTATTATTTAACTAAAGGATTAAAATATATTGCTATTATTTAACTAAAGGATTGAAATATATCCCCTGCTTTTTTATGTCCTTGTGATCATAGAAACGTAGTATTCATATTATCTAACTTTTTATTAACCATCAGCTATAAGACCTTTAAATTGGTTCCAAAATTAATAATTCTGAGAGCCAGCGTAGCGAGACCTAAGACCACCTTCAAATTTGGTAATCATGACATTCTGAGGTAGTCAGTCTGTTTCTGTGGCATAAAGATGTTTGAATTAATAAATGTGTTTTTTTTGTAAGCACGATAGCTAAAAAGGCAAAACTATATGCTTCTATAATTTTAGGTAGGGAAGCCAGGTTTCAAGTTTGGCAGCTTGTTTTGATATTGGTATCATATATAATGTGAATAGGGTGTAAGTTTTATTTATAATACATCTTCTATTTTACAATTTGTGATTTTCATCTTGTTTAACTATTAGTGCGTTTTATTTCTTCTACGCACTTTCTTGTGACATCGCAAAATTGTGTCACTATCGATCTTTTGAAGTGAAATATTTAATTAAAAGTAATGTTAAATGTATGAATAGTAAAATTGTTATATTTGCTAACATCGTACTAATCGTTGCTTAAATACGTCTCCATTATTGTTAAGGGTCAAAAATACTTTTAGAGAGAGAGATGTTGTTCTTGTGATAAATACATGTTTCACTTTACAGTGTAAATTCTCAAGTGCAATTAACTAATGAGACGTGAGATGCATTTATATTTATTGCTAAGACTTTATGTTCCTGTCCTGCTGGAGAACAAAAGTAGACATTTATTCATTTAACACCTGGATTGACATTTAATGCTATAGAATGCTATGAGTGTTGCTTAAAATTACCATAAGGTTAAAATAGGACTTGTGTAAGATAAAAATTTGATGAGATGTGGTAACTTATATTTTTTATATCCGCTATAAATGGACACATTACTTTTAGCAATTTTTTTAAAACGATGAAAATTTAAAGAAATTTGTCTTTGAATTTTTTCATACTTCTATCTCATTACAATAATATTTAGAGTATTTGTTTTTATTTGTTTCTATCTTATTATTATAGCAGTAAGAGTATAATAATAATACTTCAATACCTAATAATTTACTTCATTTACGTTATAATTTAACATGTTATTTAGTTTTATTTTAATCTTATTTTACTTACTTCTCTAGTATGCTAAACCATATTGTGTTGAAATATAAATTGCTAACCTTTATTTCACTGTAATTAATTGGTACCTAAATTCCGTTTTCACTTATAAAAAACTGCCTTTAAAGTCATTGATTCCTCTTTGGTCAAACTATTGGGGCATATAGGTCTTTATCTTAATTCAAGCATAGGGATGTTGAATTTAAGATTTTATCAGATAGGAATGGAAAATCGTCATATGTCAAATAGTTTAGGCTCTAGTTGCGTCAACAAAAAGTGCAGGGAGAATAAGAATAAGAAGTCGTCAAAAATACTATTTGAAAACCCCTTTTTCTCCACTTCTACTAGGCCGATTTGAATGATTTTTTTAATATAAATATTAGTAAAAATGTACCTCTTGATTGTTTTTCTATCTTTTTGCTTATTGAAAAGGTTATAAACAAATAGTAAAACGACATTCTTTTTACTTTTCTTTATTTATACCACAGGTATAATAGGTATAGGAAAGTATTGTCTTTAAAAAAAATCCGAAACCGCAATGTTACCGGAATTATTCGTTATTGGTTTTTTTTTATTATTTTCTATCTCTAGGATCTACAAAACACGCCTTTTAATGATATTATATTAATATTTTTTTACCTATAGCCATTTTTTTTTGCTACAGACCCTCAAAATCCCTATTTTATTGCGTACAGTACAATATACACAGGCAGATTTAGTAGGTTTCGTACTTGTTTTACTGACTGAGCTGGGTATTTTTAATTTTCTTCTTAAAATGACGGGGTGAAAAGCAGCTGCGTTCCTAAATAGAAGAATTCATCTCGTAGCATATTTCAAAAACAAACTGCACATGGTTGGTATGAACTACGCATGCATACAATCATTACATTCACTGTGCAGGTCCTAAATGTGGAGGTAAACTTACCGAACTTATCGATAGTTTTTCTATCGTTTTGCTTATTGAAAAGGTTATAAAAATAGTAAAAGGTCATTCTTTTTACTTTTCCTTACTTATACCGCAGGCATATAGGAAAGTATTGTAATTGCAAAAAAATCAGAAACCGGGATGTTACCGGAATTATCCGTTTTTGGCATTTTAAAACCTCCTTAGTAGTTTTCACAAATTTGTTTGTATGTATGTGTGTCTGTTATCATCCCAGATCCCAGAGTAATTGTGCTAGAGAGTTGAAACTTGGTACACAAATCGTACAAAAAACTTTATCCTTGTTACATAACCTGCTTTTTGCGCATTTTTTTGCTGTAACCTATAGCTAAAAAAGGAGTTATAAGGTTGCAAGGTTATGCCCAACTCAGTCAGTAACAATATTTTAGGCCGTTGTTAAATTTAACCAGGAAGAATAGACTAAAAATAATGAGAATGGTTAATTTAGCCATTCCTAACCAGACATGAACTAGATCTTGAGAGACGGAAAATGTATAGGCGCCACTCCGTTAATGAAAGCATTGCCAAGTCTGAACCAGGAAAAAGATAAGTTAATAAAACACTTTGGAAAATGAAGAATTCAAAATAGGGATATGTACAAAAAAAAGGTAAGCTCGCCACCAGACGCCACAGACTTTAGGAAGGAATGCCTTTTTAAGGCCCACAAATATCTAAAAGTGAAAGGTAAGGTACTTAACCCTAGTAAACCAAAATAGAGCAAATATGTGCTTGATAACTTGTGTACTGAGGCATAAATTTGTAAAAAAAAACAGAAATGTTCTTGCAATAAAAGTATGAAAACTGAAGGAAATTTGAAGGCTCTATGTCCATCAAAATTAAAAGAACTAAATTGAAAGTATTTGTGACAATAAGAAAAAGAAAGTAAGTACACGACTTAGCCTAAGTAGAAATAATCTGTAAATATTACGATCCTGGGGCTCCTTACAATAGTATCCTGCAGACAGTCTTCTGTCTGCCCTAACCATACTACTGGGCCACATAATATATATTTAAATAATAATTAAATAAAAAGAAAAGAAAAATAGATAGCGAATGGGCACCAAACATCTAGTACCTATCTAGAAAACAAAATGGTTGGTTTTCACCTAACAGCTACACTAGTGTTAACTAATTTAGTGGTCAGTAACCAAAATGACCAGCAGAAACAATGGCCTAAGAACTAGGCACGCTCATCCAACTAGACCTATAGCGAACCGGAGAACCAGGTAACTTAACTCCTACCACTATGGAGATAAGTGTCCACTATTAAATAGTCTGGCACTCTTAACCCAACGAAGTTGGGGCCTTAATTTACTTCAACTTTGCCTATAACAAAATCTTTGCACATGGCCCAAACTCTGGCCCAACAGAACCTATTCTCTAGTTACACCTCCCTTCTTCACAAAGGAAAACTGTGCTACCAACTTAATCAACAAAACTAAATTAAATCAAGCAAACCTGCAAAAACGCAATGGCGCAAAAAAAACACTATGGAAAGGTAAGTCGCTCCTATTCTCTATCTCATACAACTTCCATGGAGTCAAAGAAGTTTCCTATCACGTCGACCCCTTTTTCGAGATCCTTGAGCGAAGATAGATAAAGAATAAGAAGTATAGTATCTTAATTTAAAACTGGATGTCCGTATCCAACTATAATCTTAGGCTTGTTTATCATTAAGTTGTACCTATAAAAATAGATAAATATAGACAAATAGATAAATATAGATTCGTTCTTCATCTATTATTAAAATATATTTAATAATATAACTTTATTTTATGATTTGTAGAGATAATAAAACCGTGTTTATGAATTTTATAAGCTGTATTAGGTCCCATTTGCAGTGGGTCAGGAAGAGAAAGGCCACTACCCTGCGGGGTGAAGACGATAAGGCTCGGTACCTTGGCACTGTTAATTCCACCAAGGTTAGAGTAGTTGGGGTTCCCATATCAGCTTCCCACTTAATTTTCCCATCTATTCTCATCTCATTAGTCAAGTTAATCTTAATTTGATCAGACACTTTCTTCCTAGATATTTGTCTTCACTTTATTCATCTCATTTTATTGAATTCCTAAATATTGTGACAACCTGTAGTCAGTTAAGGACACATTAAATCTTATCTATTACTTTTAATATTTAATAAAGTTTTACCATTAACAATAAATATTCAATTAAAAAATCTATGACGCAGGTTTTCCTTGAAATAAAATAAATTTCTAATAAGATACTGCCAAATTATCTATAAAAATATTTTTTTAAATATTTTTTACATAACCAAAATTTAAGGGAGAAACACTGAAGTCGTACATGAGCATGTAAAACATGATGAATCGTTCCAGAGTCTAAAATTTAACACTGTAAAAATTATGATAAAAATTGTTCTAGTCTTTTAAAAATAATCCCTTCCTCCATTACGACTGCTGAGAGCTATTACAAAAAATCAAATTGGAAAATGTTTCAGATTTTAGAAAGTAGAACTAAAATTCTGAGAACATGGTAATAGAGACAATTTACACTCAAATCTTTATTTTCCCCCAAATATCTACACTAGTTACTATGATAATATGAAAATTATCTCTTTAAGGAATTTGATTTCTCGGGAGCAGTAGATATAATCCTTAGATGTTGCCAAGCAAGTCCAGTAAATTAATATCATGAACTCAGTTTATGTAATGACTGAAACCTAATATTTATTAGGGGTTGGTATAATTAATACATCGTTTATGTGATGCAGCGCATCGTCCGAGGAGAAATCCTTACTTAAAAATCTAAGGCTGACTGGAATATTAGGCTAACATTAGGCTCAATAAGATGAACAAGAACCCCTAGTCCACGAAGATGTATATATGCCATTTAAGCCCTTTAGAATAGTCCACATAGACTCAAACCAGTCTCAATCGGTTCAGCATTCTAAAAACCTTTAAATATGATATCAAAATTAAACGTAAAGATTAAAAAATGAGTTAATGACGTTATACATTATTCCCAAACAAAAGACCTTGCAACCATCCCAATATTTGCCAAGTTTTGTTTTGGTTCAAGAAATTCTCAAGCCTTTCAAAGTTCTCGTACGCATACGCAAAGACAGGAGGTTGAAACTTTACATGCACACACACACAAATATATATATATATATATATATATAATATATATATATATATATATATATATATATATATATATATAATTCACCGGTTTGAGCTCAAGTGGACTATCCTTAAAGGTTCAAATGGCATATATACATCTACGTGTATATATACTTTTTTGAGGTGTTTATTTTTTAAATCAATAGGCCAAGCGGAATCAATCCCCCTCAACTTACGTTATAAAGCAACTTTTATATAATATAACAAAAGCAAAATTGATGAAATCACGAAAAAATAGTCATTTAAAAATGTATGTAATTTTTAAATGACTACACTATACTTTAGTATAGTGTTGTTTAGTTAAGTTTTATTTTTTTTTTTAATTTTCCTTTTTCGTAGTAACCCTACTAAAAGGCCGTATATTATCAGCATGTCCCATATAAATACTACATGCTTTTGAAAACAATAAATTTGTACATTACTTCATTCTTTTGAGAAATGTTTTTTTTCGGCTGTTCTTTTCTTCCTACAGTAAAATTTTGATTCTTCAGAACAATAATTTTCTTTTAAATTTAATGTCTTGTGTTTTTCCTGTGTTCGATATATTAGTATCTTATGAAAAATAATAATATTATATTAATATAATATAATATTAATATATATAATATAATATAATATATAATAAATTATATAATAATATTATATAAAATTAATATAATATAATTAATATTATATTAATTTTATTTTGGTCAAAGTTTATCTAAATCAATAGCTTTTGATTTAGATAAATGCTTTTGGTTTATATGAATGAGCTTCAACCCACGAGAACGATAATTCGATAATTGTTAAGTAGTGAAGTGTAGTTGTTGTAGAGTAGTGTACAAGTATTATTAAGAATATCTATTTGCTCTTCTTCATGGCTAGATTGAGCAATTTCAAACTTAGATAATGGAAATGTTAAAATGATAAAGCATAGTTATTTAAATTTATGTAAAGTATGTTGTGGGTAAAGTTATTTTTGCCGTACGTGATTTGTAAACTTACAAAGCAGTCTAAGTGCCAGGGTACGTACGCATTGATGATGCTTTCCGTGAAGTTTAAACTTTGTCCCGTTAGACCACTTTTAAAGGATTTTAATTTGTTGTGCATAGAAAGCCTACCCCTGGCTGTTTCACTTGAAACAATTTTTTTCATTCAAAACAGCCATAAATAAGTATAAGAACAATTAAGATTGACCAATAACAATATTGCAGTCTCCTGAAGAACTATGGAAATCCATTTTTTAACCCATTTTGTTAGGAGGTCTATGAAAAAAGACAAAAAACTAATTCCTTATTATAGTACAAAGGAATGTTTCTGACGAATCCTAGGTATTAATAGTAATAAGGTAGTAATTCACCAATCTAAAATAGCGGATTCCAGGAAACAGTTTTTAAGACTAAGGCCCGTATTCAAAGACGACTTTTCCTAACTTTTCCTAACATTTTCCTAACTTTTTCCTAACATTTTCCTAACTTTTCTAACATTCTCCTAACTTTTTCCTAACATTTCCTAACTCCTAACATTCTCCTAACATTTTCCTAACATTCTTCTAACATTCTCCTATCGTGTTTTAAAAGTCTTTTAGAGGCTTTGCATGATTTTTAGTAAGAACCTAAGGTAGTTAAGTCAAAAAGTGATACTATTGTAAGTAACGTAATATATCGCAAAATATCAATGTTATTAACTTATTACCTGGATTTACGACACACTTTGTCATAACAACAATGCGGCCTTGCTTTGGCGAATGTTAAATATATTAGAAACTTTATTTACATATGTTTTCAGTAAACAGTAGAGTTAATACAAATACAATGTTCAATTATTGTAACAGCTTTCATAAATAAAGCAGTATCAAGCGTTTCAAGTTTGAACGTGGACCAGGTTGTACGAATCCAAAGGTGTCTAAATGAAGACCTGTTAATCAGTGCAACACTGTTTTCATTTTGCTAAATCATTTACACAATTTTGTTTTTCGTATTTTGTCATCAAATTCATTTTTGTTTGTGTAAAATGTTTTTGGTATAATAATGGCTGAATTATTCACACCGGACCAACTGAATTTCCTCTTTGAATTGATAGCCCGCCACAAACAGACCATAGAAAATAAAAAATCTGATTGTGTTAAAAGAATTTCAGGGTAAACTCCCTAATAGTAAAGTAAGTGGATTAACAGTAACTTATATTATGTAAATTTATGTAGATAGTTATTAATATGACAAAGTGTGTCGTAAATCCAGGTAATAAGTTAATAACATAGATATTTTGCGATATATTACGTTATTTACAATGGTATCACTTTTTGACTTAACTACCTTAGGTTCTTACTAAAAAAAATCATGCGAAGCCTCTAAATGACTTTTAAAACACGGGAATGATCATTTAAATTTCGTGGCTTAAAAACATTTCTCTTACCTAAACCTAAGGTGAGTGTTAGGAGAATGTTAGGAAAATGTTAGGAAAAAGTTAGGAAATGTTAGGAGAATGTTAGGAAAATGTTAGGAAAAAGTTAGGAAAATGTTAGGAAAACGTCTTTGAATACGGGCCTAAGTGTTTTTGTAAACAGACTGTGGTTAAATCCTAGGACTATCATTGAAAGCTATAACATGCATGCTACTTCCAGCTATAATATCTCTTTGACAAATGAAGGCGTGGAAAACTTTAAAAACTATAATCCTAATAAAAAGATACTGCTACTACTATAGGGTAAGAAAATAGCCTGGTGCCTCCAAAAGGTAAATGCAGTAGCCGCTAGACTTATATCATTACTTGTTTTGACAGACATTTCGTGGTATATATTAAACATGGTTAATGGATAAACCCACTTGAGTTTAAAAAATATTTAATTGTCAAACCACAATAAGTACATAAAAAAAACTGACCGGTTTCAACTATACATAAGTCATCGTCAGAGTACTTTATAAACTCTTTTTTATGTTTATAAAGTACGTTTATAAAGTACGTTACTTTACAAACGTTTATAAAGTACGTTTATAAAGTAGTAAAGTAGTAGTTTATAAAGTACTCTGACGATGACTAATGTGTAGTTAAAACCGGTCAGTTTTTTTATGTACTTATTGTGGTTTGACAATTAAATATTTTTTAAACTCAAGTGTGTTTATCCATTAACCATGTTCGCTAGACTTATGGTTTGAAGTCCTTTACTGAACACCAGTGTGATTGGTAAAGGGTGTTCCTTTACAAAAGTAATCCGACAAAAATGGTGGATATAAAGCCACATTGGCATGAAATATGAAGCATTTGTATACTTGTGTAGTACATAAGTAAATACACATATATAAATATACTACACTTATTTTTATGATTTTTTAACAATTTTTGTATAAAAATGTATAAGTTAGATAAAATTCAATAAAAATTGAACTAATGCTGATATAATTTGACACATCTGTTGGTCTTATATAGTACTAATACGTGCTGCATTTTACATCGATCCAATCATTCTTCTGTGTTTTATTATGTTGTAACGTTTCTCTCTTGGGACAAATTTTACCAAAAAACAAAATTTAAGTATATTTAGTTCGATTATAATAGTAAATATGCATTCACAACACTGCGGTAGCGATGCGTCCGTCCGTTGCGTGCGGACCGGAAAAAAAATTCCAAAGTTTTGGAATTTTTCTTACTCTCTGTTCCAATTTGAAGAAGAATACTTTTGTTTTGTTTGGGTTTTAATTCTTGTCGTGCTTAAAGTTCTTTTATTATGTTTCCTTATTTATAACCGTAAGTCTATAGGAAAAGTATTGTGTTTGCAAAAAAAAATTCGAAACCGGGATGAAACCGGAATTATCCGTCTCAGGTGTTTTTAAAGCCTCCTGAGTGGTTTTCGCAAAGTTGTCAGTCTGTATGTGTGTGTGTAAGTCTGTTATCATCGTAGCGCCCAGTGTATTTATGCTCGAGTGATAAAACTTGGTACAAAAGTCAGTTTACTGTTGTAGTTGTGCTATTCGGAAAATATTTTTTTATGACAGTTCAGATTAATTTCTTAATATTATTGGTGTTCCCCAATTTAAATGGTATAGTAATATTATATTGATCAGTTTTTTATCTTAATGTAATTGTCCTGAAATGTTTACATTATTTCTATACTCTTGACTTTACAGCCTAAATAGTATTTACAAGTAGATTCCGCAGTGGAAACGTTTTTTTTAAAACAAGACTATTTATCAAATTTTATAACAAGTACATTACAAAATAATTTACTAAACAAGATAATACTTAGCCGTTTTGATCGGGTTCCTCAGTTAAAAAATATTTAAACTTAGACCATAGGTAATTTTAAATAAGAAAAAATTATTTGAACAAGATGAAGAACTATCATTTAGGGTGAAAATTCCTATTATTATTAGACTTATTCTGACTTATTCCATTATTATTAAAAAAATGTATACTAATAAAGAAATGAAAATAAAATTTAAAAAGACACAGCTCGTCCAAAACAATTTTTTCTTTGTTTTTTTTTATCATCTGATAAAAAAAATACATTTTTGTTTCCAAAATTTGTAACTAGAGTGCAATGTATTAGCGGCTTTTGCGGCCATAGCGTGTGCTATTGTGGAACCATCATTTTCCGCATCGCAATGACCGCTAAACACGCAATGGACGGACGCATCGCTACCGCAGTATTGTAAATGCACCTTTATGCATTCTTTAGTAATTTAAACTGATAAAAAATTTAAGATTGCATTCTGTATTTATTTAAGAGTTAAATTTTCTATTTGTTTGCATCATATTTACTGTACAAGTAAATGATATTGGCTAATAAAAAAAACTGCGCAAACTAAGCTTGTACTAAAGGATTAAATGACCAAGTATTATCTACAGCAATACAAGATTATAGATCTGGAGTCACGATGGAACTCTATGGTAGCTTCCCGTCCCATCCCTGCCGTTCTAGTGCAGTTCGTGCAATTCCAAGATAGTGCCCTTTTATTATATTACACATAAGAAATGTGACTTGTTATTATTATTAACCCTAAGTTACGATATTTAAAATCTATCTTGTTAATCTAAAAGTCATAATTATAACTTGGTATAAAGTATTTTATTGCACTTATTAAATAAAACTATTGATTAGAATAAGAGAGAACAATAGCTTTGAACGAAGTTAATGTAATGAAACCATACCCTATAGAAGATGTGGAATGGTAAGATGTTGGTCTAAGTCTTGTTTAGCATATAAATATATTATTTTTACCTCCAAAAGTTTATAAATCCGCGTCAGGTTGATTGCACATAATCAAGAGAGGATAATAAGTCAAACACCCTTAAGTTTTGCACGTCTCACAATATTTGACTTGTTGAAATAAAGAAATAAAATTTATAACTTAAAGATATAATGCTGCAACTTTAAGCATTTTGGTCATAGGAAAGATGTAAAATCACAATTACTTGATTTTGAATAAATGTTGTAAGGAATATAAGCTAATGAGTTTTTAATCTGCGTCTGTAAGCTATAATTATTGTATATTGGCTGGTATTTGTTGTCTCTGTTAACCATTGATACCAGGGTTTTTTCAGAGCTTCTTTCCTGGGGGATATCAAAATTTTGGGGGAGGGGTATACAGAGAAGTTAACATTTTTGACCGGCCGGGGGGGAGGGGAGCAGCAACCATTTTTTAATTTCAAGTAAAACTTTGTCAAAGGAATACCATATTTATTTATAAATTTATTTAAATAAAATAATTATTTAATTAAGACAATACGAACTATTTTTTAAAAATATTTGAAATTGCACATGATAACTTGATGATTAATTTGCACATCATAACTAATTGATAACTTCGAATAATAAATGGGGTACCATTCATGGTACCCCATTTATTATAGAGGGTGCAACAATTTAGATGTACCAATATTAAATTCTTAAAAAATAGAGGGAAAACATGGTCTTGCAAAAATTTGCAAAATTGACTCGCAAATTCAAATTTACTATCATTATTTTTGTGCCTTTTACCCAAATATGGTAAGTTTGATACTAAGTTTTGATACTAATTTGATACTAATTGGTAAATTCAAATAGTTAAGTTATTAGATATCGTAATATTATTATTTAAAAACTGTTTTGAATCTTCAAAATATGATACTAATAAATATCACTATATTAATTGAAGGGCAATGAGTTGTAATAAGAAAATATGTTTCACCCAATCGTTTCATAAAATGTCTACGTTTCAGCACCTACAGATCTAAAAAGTTAAAAAATATTACACGACAGATCTGGCAGCTGAACAGATTTAAATTTGTTAAAAAATATTTTCAGAGCTTGTTTGAAGAATTTAATTAACTAAAATATTAAAACATTAATCGAAATAAAATATCTAGATTCGATAAATTTTTGATAAATGAGACGTGGGAGTTTAGACCCAAGGTTGGCAGCTTGCTATTTTAGAAGAAACAGAAGCATTACTATAAAAAATTCGACCACAGAAGGAGAAAAATGGTTAAAAACTATGACGACTATTTTTAAAAATACTAATATATTAAATTAGTTGTAATTCGTATTTAGAAAAATGCCTGACATAAATCCGGAGTAATGTAATCAACAGATTTTGAAAAAGGACTAAAAAATTACTAGACAAACAGTAGACTTTAAATTCAAGATTAGAGGTCGTTAAGGACGTGGTTAGAACGAGACAGCGTATAGCCTGTAGTGGGAGAACCTCCCTTCAGTCTCAGAGGCTCTCCTACAACAAAAGTATATATACTAGCTAGCTAAGTTAATTCGTCACAAAACTAAACTTGTACTGTACTTAACTTCGCCCTATAACAATATATTTACTTTGAGTTTTTAGATTATTTAGTTGAGTGTTATCTCAGTATCTATTTTTATCGTGTAAATCCAATTCGCGTATTCACCATGTATCAGGTAATTATTTTCATTATTATTTTTCGATTAATATTATATTAAATGTAAGAAGATGCTGGAGCATGCTTCATATTTGCTATAATACGTTTTTTATTTGATATCCCTGAAACTTTGGTCTTAATATAATCTTATAAATAGTGATCTTTCATCAAAAATTAATGAATGTTAAAGAATTGAATGAATGAAGATTCTTTTAATTTTTTCCAAAAATAAATGAATAAATAATGTAATTACTTAATAATGTTCTGTTTACTTAATAAATTATACGGAAGACTGTACACCCAATGAAAAGTTTAGTACTGTGCTAAAAAAGAGAAGAACCAATAACGTAAATCGAACTCATGGTTATGACAAAAGACCATTAGGAATGATCAGTATCTCCAAATTATCAAATTTGATCGTATAGATTGTTCTACCAAATAATTTTTTCTAGATTCAACCAAATGGATATTTTACCAAGTTCTACCAAATGGATTCAAGTTATACTAAAAACATTTTTCTCCTAAGGGTCCTATATTGTCTTCATAATATTTTATGGTATAGAACATAGCTTAGTTTAAAATAAAACCAAAAAGAAACAAGTAATTTAAATGAAAATAACTAGTTCAGCTACAAAAGAAAATATATTTTTTTTAATAATTTTGTATTTTTAATTCTATATCTTCTTAATCTATATCTTCTACTGGGAAAGTATATCGATCAAATATTTTGGCCTAATATTTATGTTCTAATTAGTAATGACATCTCATTATTAATTAATTTAACGAAGCTCGGATTCTACCAGTAGTTTTCAAGGAAGTTAAGCTGGAAAATTGTTGAAATTATGAAGTCAAGATATGAAATCAAGGTTAGGAAGAACCTGCCAGAGAAGTGACTTGCCTCTGCCTGGCTCGTGTGAAATCATTGTTTTTCATACTCGGGATAAGTCGCTAATTTTTCATTCTACCCGATAAGCTTATTATTATATATTGTCCAAGGACTCGTTTATATACAAAGATATTTTAAATTAAAAATAAAAATTTAATGATTTTTCTTTAACTTTTAAATAACTTTATAATAATTTGTTATGAAGTGAACAAATGAGTAAAACTCTCATGCTAAGTGCCTGATAAGGAAGGCAGTAACTTAACACCATATTAAAATTAATAAAAGGCTGAAAAATTAACATCTTAAACAATTTATAAGATTTTTCAGTACTTGACTTTTTACTTATTATTCTAGACCATAATTAACTATCATGGTCGGTACCAGGATATGATTTTAAACATATTTATTATAGTCAAATGAACTCCCTAAATGGTTATAATGAGACTATAATTTTTTTTTGACGAACTAATAATTCCACCCTTTTCCTTAACCTTTGACACAATGCAATATATGTGATATCTCATTTATTATTAAAAATCATTTATTAACGCAATTTGAAAATAAACACTATACTTATTTCATTTTAATTGTAATATTTGATAAAAATGTGAAGATTATAAAACTCATTAATTTTTGATTCGGTACGGTTTAAGTGAATTCTCGTCAGAATATTACGCTTAAAAAATTATAAAAGAAGAGAGGAGGGGAGAAGGGGGTGGAAGATTCGCTTGGCTTCCTATTGAGTTGTCTCAAAATGTCAGTCATCCTAGAAAAATAACAATAGTATTGATGTGTAAATTGGTAATAGTGTGTCACTGTAAACTGTATTTTAATATAACAGTTCAAATTTTATAATTTGTAAATAGTTTTTTTTTAATATAGTAAGTAATTTTTTGACACCTTTGCTATTGTACAAATCTATGTATTTGCGAGCAAAATAAAAAAAAAAATATTTAAATTGTAAAAAAAAAAATAATTGTATAAAGATTAGAAAGCCCATTAATATAAGATCCTGGAAATGAAGCTTATGAAATAACGAAATTGGAGAGAAAAGTGAGAGGAGGTGGAGAATCGCTTGGCCTCCTAATTTGAAAAGTATACATCTTAACAAAAATAAAACTTGGCAATGACGAGTTGGAAGTAGTTGGAAGTACAAACCCATCGTTTGTAGAAAAATGATGGCGTCAGTATTCAACCCTGGTTTCATAACTTGGGTTAAATACTGACATCATTGTCATAAAAAAATTGAAATTTAAAATGGCGTTTAAATGAGACAACCTCTTTGATATCTGTTGTGTTCAGTGGTACTTAAGTGGGGGGGGGGGAGTAGTTTAAATTTGGGTCTCTTAAGTCTATTTCATCCCGCTTAGCTTACTATACCAGAGAGTTATAGTACAATAAGTGGCATCCAAGGGGTAAAGGCGAGCTCAGCAGGCCAGCAAAGCTAACATGTGAGGCGAGATTGCTTATAACGGCCTACATGATGAAAATTCACTGAATACGTTGCAGAATGCTGTGATATAAACATTATATCAAATGAATATCTTGGTGATTTTTATTCTCATTAAATACTTATTACGCTCAAATTTAAAAACAATCTAATGAGCTTTTCTGGCTTATTTAGGGACTAAATGTTTTTATGAGGCAGAATACTTTTTTTTATTCGTAGCTGAACTCCAAACGTTAAACAAACATATGTATTCAAAGTAGTTTGCTATCAAGTTGCAATTTTCAAGGGGGAATGTACTCTCAGTTTTCACATTTGTTGGATAGTTAGACAGCCATGTTATACAGACGCAGTCTTTTCATCAAAACCATACCTCTTGTATGCACATTCTTCAATCAACAATAGTTTATTTCAATGAAAAATTCAAAGCCTTAATAAAGAACGAGCTTATTTCTCTAATAATTAACATTTACGTCTAGTAAAATAAAAAGAATGAACGAAACTTAACTTCTTGTATAATAAGTGCAGAGGAAAGTTATAAATCGTTTTTAACTCCATATAGCACATTAAGAAATTAAATGCTTACTGCAAAATGTTTAATTCCGACATCACGATATGCATGCCAACTGTCCTCATGTCGTCCTGTAAGTTCTAAGCTGATGAACTCGTGTCAGACGACTTGTTTTATCTGTCAAGTAATAGTTTGATCTAGCAAGTTTTAAAATTTTTTTCGTGACCTATGAGTCATACCAAAGTGTTGAATAATTCAAATAATGCGATTGAACCGAATAGGATATTAATTAGTTTTATTCGTCAATGTAATTAATAAATATTAGTTTTATAATTGCGTATTACCTGCTAACTTTTTTTAAATTTTATTACTATTAATACTTTAATAATAATTAGGATGAGGCTGTTTAAGTGCGTAAGCATACGCGTTTATTTATACGGTTTAGGTCTTACGGTGGTGACCGCGTCAATGTTGATTATGAAACTGAAGTTTCGTTTCCTTTTGTGAGAGCCATCTTCAGAGATAAAGTTCATCCCGACAAAATGCTCTACTAATCTTAAGTTTTGTACGGTTGATAATATTAAAAACTGTTAATAACCTGTCTAAATGGACTTTAAAGCGGACACTGAAAGATTCATGTTAGCACACAGTAACTACTTTATACAAAAAACCTTTTCAGGCGCCATAAATGATTTTTAATAGGTAATAACTTATAATTTTTGTTAATAAAAATGTTGTCTTGTGTTTTTTAGAACTTTTAATTTTAATTATTCGTGGTGATCAGTAAAGAAATTGAAAACTTCTCTATCGCTTTAAGTACATTAAGGCGATTGTTTAATACTATATATTTATGTTATACTGTGCGTATTAAATTATCGCATGTATAAACTTGAACTAATTGGTTTTTACAAAAAATGTATTACATTTCTTATAAATATTAATTTAAAATATTTATTAATCATTTATAAATGTTTGAAGAAAAAAAAAGAAGAAAAGCTACAAGGATAAGGATAATGCAATTACTCAGTAGCACAAGTCTATGACTTATTACTTAATAACATTTTATCATTTAATTGGTATTATTAAGTTAATTGATGCAAAAATTCGGATGCGGGGTACCTCAGATCTTATCTTCACCAAATGGAACTCGCTAGCTACACTGAGCGTTACGATGATAATAGACACACATACACAAACAGACAACTTTTGGAAATCAACTCAGGAGATCTTAAAAAAGCTTAAAACGGATAACTCAGATGAAATGTCTTGATGTTTGTAAAAACACTACAGTTAAAACAGCAAATCCGATGTCAATGAAACTTGGCCCTAAAAAAGAATGAAGATAGAATCCAATATGAGAGGAAGAATCCAATAAGTGATTGTAAGATTGTCCAACATGGCATATCAATTTTTACTCACACACGGCGCCACTTAAATTTAAAAAAAATCATAATATACGATTAACACATATTTTTATTGGTAAAACGTGTTTCTAATGATGTTTTGAAGTTTCTTTTATACAAGAAGTCATCAAAGACTTCTGTAGCTCATATAAAATTTCTCGAGATATTTATATGAGTAGATGTGGCAACTTACGATAGATACATAAACGGCAATATTAGGTATACTCCTACACTTTTTAAGGCTATAGAATGAAGGTTGAGAGTTAAATCTTCCTAAAAAAAAATCAGAATACATATTTATAATTTCCTTACACTCATATTGTATTTTTGGAAAAAATCTAATGAAAAGTTCAAATGACTATCAATACACTATTATTTTATATTTTATATAAACTATTCAAGAGTAAGGATAGAGTCAGTTACTAGCGTACTATGACTACGGTAGTGCTTTTATACATCATTTATGAAAAGATAAGTCAAGTTAAATTGTCAAGTTAAAAAGGGTAAGAAACATGGGTTAAGGCTCTTTTCTTTGCCGCTCCGTGGACTCGACTTCGCGACCCCCACGTCTCCCTGTGACCGCTTCGCGGCAACGTGGTTGTTGTCCAATATCAGTTTCTTATATTATTAGTTTATATAAATGGCATACTGCCACAATATAAGCGAATTAACAAATGCATTAGTCAAAGAAACGTAATTTATTTACATTATGTTATATATGTGATTTGATAAAATTGGAACTAATGCCGATAATAAAACTAATTAACCTCGTACATGTGTTCACCGTACATAATAGTACTCGGGTACAAAATTTCAGCCCAATCACAAATTTTTTGAAGTTTTTTCGCGGTGTAATTATTGTGGGTTAATGACGTCACACAATATTCATAAACAAAAGGGTTCGGGATATTAATGACGTCCATTTTTGTGCTAAGTTTTATCTCAATCAACTTTCAAAAGCGTTTGAAATTTATCATGTCCGATACAAACGTCTAGGAACACAAAACTCTCGGGGTTATATATATATATATATATATATATATATAATAATATATATATATATATATATATACATATATTCTTAATCACCTTCTCTCTCCATAGTTGTTTGTGGGAAATCGTTTAAAATAACTTACTTTAAAACATACTTATGCAAATTTTCTTCAGATTATTGCACTTACAAGTCTAAATTTATTTAAACTTCAATAATGTTTTTGAAACAAAATCGAATTTCGAATTAGGTTTTGATTTGATTGGCATTTGTGTAAAAATCACGTTTATTACACTAAAAAAAAATATAATGTAAAAATTAAAAAAAAAAATCAATTAAAAACTCAGTAAAGATCACTGATGACCTTGATCCAGGGTCGCAGGATCCACTCGGCATCTCACTGTCGTGATCTTCCCTTATATCTTCCCATAACACATTCTCATTAAAACAAGTTAATATTATTAAAGTTCAATAAGTCATTAAGGTCGATAATAATACAATGGGTCTCGAGGGATGCGATTATCGTACTTAAAACTAAGGGATAGTAAAGTAATAATAATCATGTCCTTAGTGCTTAATCAAGAGGAACCAAAAGGTTTAAATGTCATCCAAGTCGCATCCTCATTTATTATTATTATACTCAAAGTGATTGCAGTGTTTTCAATTAACGTTTTGCAAGTTTTTCCTTCTTTCTTATGTATTAGTAAATTTATTGCTTGTATAAAAAGAATTCTTTGAAAGCTACTTCAAGATATTATACTGAATGCAATTATCGACTACCTATTTTTTACACTGGTCTATACTATTTATTTTTATTATTAACATAAATACAAGCGTCAACGTCAATTGATATGCTATCAATCTTAGCATAATCCTTAGCTATTTCAATGATTAAGGCTGAGTATTTGAATTTTAAAATAATTCATTTTTTATTCACTTTTTTGTTAAACGTGTTAAGTATTTTTTTCGGAGTATTTAAGAAGTAGTCTTGGCTTACTTAACTCACACTTCTCTATACTTTTATAAAGATAGGTCGTTTTCGTTTAGCAAAAACGAAACGACCTATTGAACAATAGAGAAATTTTAAAATTGATAGATATGTTTTTTAATTTTTTTTTATTATTTTTGCAAAAGAATAATAAAAGTTTTATTCAACTTTATTGCCTTAGTTGGTATAATAATATACGTAATCAATTAATTTTAATGGAACAAATATGACGTAATTAGACATAAACACATGAAGAGTAAATTTAGAAACTATTTTTATTAAAACAACTCTAGTAATCTGACATCGTCATGAAATATTTTTATGACTTTGACTTATCATTTTTGGGTATCCAGTTCTCTTTACTCAGATTGCACAACTACCCTAGCCTCTGGTTGCTCGGTAGAAGCCTTTGGTAGCTCGGTAGCAACCTCTGGTAGCGCGGTAGCAGTCTTTAGTAGCTAGCGATGTGTGTTTCAAACTACAAACCTATTATTTTTCTTTTACTTCAACCCTGTGTTATTTCATGTATGAATTTTTATGTTTATCAATAATATCTACAGGCCACGCAAATAAATTTAAATCAAAGAATCAATTCACGAAATCGCTGAATTAAAAATAATCGTTTAAGTCAAACCGTCCTGATATTAATTCAGAGCACGATGTGGTTTTCTCACGAAAATGTTGTACCATACAGAGGCCTTTTTCATTTTGACTTATAAAAATGCAAATTATAAATACTTTTTATCGAATTTTAAAATCGTACGTATATAATTTAAGAGTAGTGAAATTAACATTAAATTATTTATAATTTCCCGGAGGAACTTGTTATATATTAGTGAGCAGTATCTCGAATTTGTAGATCTTTTGTTTTAATATTAGGCAACTGGAGAATGTTACGAATTTCACGCTCCTATTCTTAAAAATATTCATTACTATAAAAGTCATGGATCTTTGTGAGGGTAAAATCCATTAAAAATTAGGTCTAATATTAAAGAAGTCATACTAATCATTCCATTTATTTTTGTGTGTTTGTTTGCATTTAGACCCATATGGTAAATAATGTTATTCTTATTCTTCTAGCAGGACGCGATCACTTGGTCAAACATAGATCTTGAAGGTAGTTTACAGTAAAGTTTTTGCATATACATTTATACAGGTGACATAAATAAAAATTAATTATATTGGTATCGTATATTTTGGCATTATACATTTGTTTTCAATTTAAGTATGATTTAAAATCAATTAGCCTGTATCAACACTAAAAATATTATGACTAATATTTCTAGTTAACTAATATTTCTGGTTATAAAAAACCACGAGCAGTATTTTAAGTAAGAGATTTTTAGATTAAAGATAAGATATCCGCTGATTCCAAATTTCTGCAATTTTTCCTATACTTCATTTTAATTTTAGACAAAATGGACAAAAATACTGCAACGAAAAAGTCAAAAACTCTGGCAGCTATTGCAAAACGAAGTTTTTAATCAAACAAAAAGATTGTATTTCCTGTTCAACAATCTCATTTAGAGTTCAGCTTGATCTATCCTAAAATCAAGTCAAAATTGATCAAGTAACCAACTTGTATCTCCTGTAATTGGATGGATTAGGCGATTAGGTTTGATTTTGAATTGTTTAAAATACTCAAGATATAGAATAAAATCAAACCTCACTTTTCATTTTATATTATCTTTCATCTTATTATCTATCTGCCTAGTCATGTTTGTATAGAACTCAATCTGGGTCAGTCATCAGGTGTAAATTTTGCAACATTCTTAACTTAATAGTTATTTCTTGAGTTAGGAATTTAGGGTTACATTGGTACATTTACATTGGTGACTTAATTTATCTCTAGTTAAGTAAACGCAGATAAGTTATTGTAGGACATTGTCAAGTAGAGCCAACTTTATCGCGTTATAATAAAAGCTTAAAATGCCTATAATTTGTAACATTAACAGTGAACTATGATGTTATTGTAAAAGCATTAAAATATTTTTTTAGCCGGCGTTAGGGTACACTAAGTATATAACATTAAGTTCTCCGACAGTAAAAAAAGTTTACATTCGCTACGCATCTATTAATTGACTCAATGAGTGAATGATAAGATTATGTAACTAAACAATAAAGAGGCGTTTAATTACTGCGAAGCACATATTTCTTGACGAGCGATGGCGAGTCAATTATTCATTTCCGAAGGAATGAAAACCACTTTACGTATGATGTATATGCTAGTTTATAAGACGGCACGTAGGATACAATTATAACATATTGTATAATTGTATAATCCCTCTTTAGTCTTGTAGTTTATCCTACGTATGTACGCGAAAATGTTATTGTCTCTGTCTAGCCAGATAAAATAACATTTTTTAGGGCGACTGAAAAGTGTCTACTTTAGATCCTCAAAAATTTCAGAAAAGAACGATTTTATTGTTAAGGCAATATAGACATTTGCTTTACATCTGACGGCTGTAAATTTGTGCTTTACAGCCGATGCGCAAAATGGTAAATAAAATAATTTTTACTTTATTTTATTTTAATTAATTATTGTGTCCCCAAAATAATAGTATATGCAATAAAAATATTTCCGCAGCAATAAAATCTCATAAGGCAACTGTTACAGCTTAGTTACAAAATACAATTTTATACAAACATTTAGCCGTTTAAGAACTAACATTCGTCTTTAAAATATGAACACCTTAACACCTATTTATTATTATTTCATACTTTTCTCAACATATTTTAACATTTGTCATATTGTATGTGCTTTCTGCTCATATATATCAATCTATCTCATTTGAACATTATGTAGAATATGTCTAAATAGCCACTTTAATTTCAATTATATCTAGTAATTTATATAGAATAGTAAGTAAGTATATTAAGTATATAAGTATATTAAGTTAGTAAGTATAATAATATAATTTCAACTATTTCTGACTGCTCAGTAAGTTTTCTGCCATACATTGGAAAATGACGTTATAGTCAATACAAATAAACTAGATACAAACTATGAAAATTGATAGAAACTATGAGCTTCTCTAATAAATATATTCAAAATGTACGCGTCTAAACCTGATCCAGTGTTCAGACAAAAGTTTCGTTTTAACAATACAGATTATGCAGATACAGATTATTACTGCAATGAATATTGATTTAATTGTTAATAAATTTTGCGGACAGATTTACCTTATAAAGGGATCGACTTTTATGATAAACCTAACTATGACAAAATCACCTAATAAAATCAAGACTTGTGACCGCAACCTCAATCTATAACCTCTGACTTAACTATTATATAACAACCCCTTTCCTATTGTAACAAACCGCTATGGTTTTGTTGTCTTAAAGGTTATATTCTCATGATGAATAGGAAGAAAATAAAAAGAATTGGAACTTTTATTAAGTTCAAAATAATATTAAAAATATAAAGAATAACAAAAAAAGATTGGAATCAGGACAATAAAAACATTTGCACCGTAACAATCAAACGTTTAATATCTCCTTTACCAACTTCATCTACACTAAAGAAAGTTTTTCAAAGATGATTTTTATTAAAGTTTGTTTCCTTTTAATTCTTGACAGATTTGATAAGGGTCTTAAAATGACAAGAAACAGTCACAATAATAATTATTTAGCAAACAAAAGCGTAACTAAGTTGATTTAAATAAAAATTTGATATTGTACTTAAAATTAGGTTACCAAGACTATAAATTTAAATATACAATTCAATTGAACCTATTCTTTGTAATCTAAAAATAGTTTTAAGATGGTCTTAATTTAGAATCGAAATAAATTCGTGACTAATGACGAGAACAACCAACACCTTTTCGAGATGAGAATGGAATATGAAGGATTACACAAGCCGACTATTTTTCAAAACTTATTATTGCAAGTTAAATTAAGCTTGTTAAGAATATTAGAATTCCAAGAAATCAAATTTATTTTCAAATAATAATAAATATTGGTTTTAGTAACAAGATTTCATTACATAAGTGAATAGATTTGACGTGAGATGATAAAGTAAAAATGTTTGACATAATCTATTTTATACTTTATATAAATTATTGTGACTTACTCGTAATTATTAGTGACTAGTACCGACGACTTATACTAGCGAGTAAACTGTTTCACATTAAAAATCGTTTGATTTTATAGCTGTCTATCATCTTATTATGATCAGATCTTTTGCTTTATTTGGTGGGTATGGCAAGCTCGCCTGGCTGATTAGGCTAGCTGGTGGGTGCTGAATCGGACACATACGGGCTGATTCCGGACACATGCTGAATCGCGCGATTAATAGAAGTAGTAATACTTATTCCTTAAATAGGATTATCGTCTACATTGCATTGTCATTATAAATACATTCAAGAGTAGGAAAGTCGATGGGGGGGGGCTTTGGGGAATAGATTTGAACACCCTCTCATTAACACACACAGTTAATGTTATTTTAACTTATAAAATACACTTTTTTGGGGTAAAAATTGTTTGTCGTTTCTTTGTAGTCTTCTGTCTTTATCTGGCATTATGAATTGTTATAGTCAATTAAAGCATCCAATTTATTTAAATGCAACTGAAGTCATCATTTTTATCTACTCGAGGATCCATAATATGTCATCAGTTATTTACCAAAAATTTTTCCCATTCATCATAGTACCTTAAAGATATTATCTTCTAAATAAATTGGATACCAAAAAGTAAAAGGTGATAAGTCGAAAAATGTCGATTTTGAGTTATTACTATCACTGGAATCAGCAAAAAAGCTCTTTCGATTGGTATAATAAATGTATACCTACGATAATTAGTTTTTTAATTAATTAACTCAATGCAAAGGAGATATCTTTTATTTTGAACATAAGCATTTAGTATAAACGTAATAAGTTAAGTTAACCCATTTAGACTTCAATAAGTTGAAAAAATTATAAATATAAAAGACTTAAGTCGAGTTATACCCTTTTGCAAATGTTTGCCTGCTATTTATAAATTAAATACCAAATTATTTCAAATTATATAGAACATATTAATAAATATAATAATGTTAAAATAAAAAACTGTGACTGGTTTTAACGATTTTGGAGATTCCTGAAAAGTTGTATTTTCGACTTATCACCTTTTTACTTTTTGGTTTCCGTGGTATAACTTATCTCCTTTATACTTTTCAGTCCTGACTACATTACCAAAAAAGTCGCAAAGCCAATGTTTAGATTTTGAGCTAGAATTTTAATTTAAATTCACGAAACATCAATATTAAACTTAAATTAAAATATTCCTATATAAACACATTGATTTTAGTATTCAACTGGACACCGGGCTAACTCAGGAACATTTTCGTTTCTGTGTAAAATAGTAATTTTTACTTTCATGTTTATCCACATTTTAATTAGAAATATGAAACTCTATCTACATGGATAATTTACTATAATAGTAAGCTTACATTAACCAAGAAAAATAGTTTGATTTTTAGTTCAACAACCTTAAAAATTACAAGTGGAAAATCAGTCAAAAGGGATAACAACCTTTTGGAACCGATAAAAAAGGTATAAGTCAGTGGGTTTTCCTAAATTTTCCCCAATATCTCAAGAACTATTTATTAATTGAATACCAAACTACTTCTCATTATATAGAACATTTTAATAAATATGATAATGTTAAAATAAAAACTGTAACTGGTTATAACGATTTTAGAGCTTCATTCAAAGTTTGTTTTTCGGTTCCTGAAAAGTTGCATTTTTTGACTTATCACCTTTTTACTTTTTGGTATCCAATTATTATTCTAGTAAATTTTAAAATGAACACAGCATTACTATGATATGTTATAAACCACATTTTCCCTTACTTAAACAGTCGGACAAATAATTTTGAGTAGTATGCTTCCTTCGAAGTTTCAAGCATAATCCTATTTAATTAATATTTAATTTGCCTAACTAGGAAAGGAATAATTCATGGTATGACACATAAACCAAATGTAAAACTTTGCTACTAATCACTAAAGTTAAAACATGTTTTACTATTATGAGTGGATAAATTAATAAAATAAATTTCTCTTCATGCCTTAGTATGATAATTCGTAAAATAATTACCTTATTTATAATCAAATTAACCAGTATGGGATGACAAAATTAAGTATAAACGTAATATAAGTACGTATATAAACACGTAAACTTTATAGATTGATCATACGTCATGATTAGCCAAAATGTTTATTTCTTAAGATCTATTTATTTTTTAAATTAATTTTCTCACTTTAAGCTGTCGAAGTTTTGTTTTTTATATCTGTCAACAATTAGCATTTATATTCCACAATAAATTAATTTAAATTTAAGATATAAGATAATCTATCATTTATATAAGATTTAGAGGTAATAGATTTGGGATATTCTTTAACGTTACACGTTGAATGTTTTACGAAGTAACTTAAGTAAATGTAAGCAATGATTAGAAAGAACTAAAAATAATTTGTGACGAATTTTTGTTCTATGGATAATGTTTAACATGGTAATCACTGATAAATTCTGTTTTTTTTAATTCTTTTAACCAAGTCCCCGAATCATTTTTGTCGTATAGCGTGCTCACTAGGTAAGAGCGCATTATTTTATTCCACAAAATAATTAGTGCATACTTCCACTGCATATGCTATATAACAATTTTATACCCTGAAAATCTGCAGGTGCTAAAACGAAAGCAGAAAGGTATTGAAATAGGTAACCTTTTACGAGAACAAGCTAGCTACATATCAAACAATTTATGCGATTTAGAATGAACTACAACAAAATATATATATATATATATATATATATATATATATATATATATATATTCATTTTCGTATATATATTCTTTACTTCTCATAAAATTTTTTTGAACGATTTGAGCCTTTGTGGTTCAAATTGGCTGGCCTGCCACGAGCAAATAACACCTACCTTAGTTCCTTTAATGGTCAGAGGCAGTGAATTTAAAGGGAAACCATAACACCTCACTAACTATAAAAAAATACTTCTCATTTTATTACCCATAATCACAACTATAATTAACTTATTTATTTCTAACCATAAAGAGGTTTTTATAATCTATCAAATTGTAACTCAAGTACAAAAGTTGCACATTTAGAGACTTGACATTAAAAATATAAAATTAATTTATGACGTACAATTTATGGTCAAACAATTACTTCATTACCATGGAGGTGTCATCCTATGAGTCAAGGTTTGTTTTAATGCTATTATTTAAGTTTTGTTCTGCTACTATGTGTAAATGTTTTGTCATACTGAAGATTCTTCAAATTTAGTATTGTTTTTAATGCAATTAGCTGTTGCAAATCACTTTTCAAGGTTTATTTAAATTTCTTGAAGCTGTGTTAATAAAATACGGCTTTTTATACATTACAAAAAGAATTCTTGACTACTTTTGTTTCATTGCATTAGCTGCTAATATATCCTAAGAAATATTACACTTTAAGATTACAGCTATAAGAAGTATTCATAAAAATTGTAACTAGATGTGCTGTGCATTTAAAATTAGTTAAAGATCTTTTTGTTCACGTCTTTACTTCTTAAAAAACAAAAGATGGTTGAAGAGAAAGTTATTTTTGTTGACATTCTGTTAATGAAGTATTTTTAGATTCTCAGTGTTATCCTTGAGAGATTCTGCAATTTATCAATATCTGGTTGTTCTGAGAATATGATTTAATATTAATTTTGTTCGAACTCTATATGCATGGCACCATTTAAACGGATGACACTGGGAAAGAGTAACGGCTGCACATTTTTAATTTGATACATCACGATTAACTGAATATTAGTCCTTAAATAAAAATAAGGTTATCTATCAAAATGACCTTTTCGCATTTTAAAATTTATATCCTTATTCTTTCTCAATAGATCTAAAGCTTAGAGGTTGTTGTGGATGTCATTTGTTATTAGTTAGGAAAAACCAACACATCTTTTTAATTCTTATCTTATGAAATTCGATTCGGTACATCCTTGTACGGATTAAACGAAGGACTTCAAAGAAATAAAAACTTCGAATAGGTCCTTTGGAATACAATTTAATTTGAGACCTTAAAATCAGAGCATAATATTTGCTACTTTCTCTAATCAATGTAGACTCACATAACCTTTTCTAATGAAAGCCATAACTGTAAAATTATTATACAATATTTATTTATTTATTCAATCTAAATATGTATGAAAAACTTTTATTTATTTGTTTTAAATAATTCTAAATACTAAAATAATTATAAAATAAATAAAAGATGTTTCATTGTTTTATAATAGCCGGAATTCATTAAAAAAATGATGCATACAATTTTAGAAAAACATTTAGGAACAATGCTTAATTAAAAAGTAAAATTGTTTTATAAATATAATTTCTTTTTTAAATGTTACTTTTTCAATTTACTTTCATTTATGCAAGGAAATAGTTCTTGTAATTGGTTCTTTCTTTGATTTCATAATTCTGTTGGAAATTTCCTATTAATATCTGTGTACAATATTAGGTAAATTAATAAATTAAAAACATGAGTATAATTCGTTGAACGTCAACTAATAATGGTTGAACAATTATTAGTTTCCATATTAGTCTTCACCAACATTATAGCTGAATTGATGTTCTTATACAATCCTTCAAGTTATAGTATAAGAACAATACAGCTTCAAGCTATGTTAGGTATATTATGATTTTATAACATTTAGTATTTATTTCATGCTTTTAATAATATTCTTATTATGAATCTAGACTACAATGTATGGAATTATTTTAAAATAGTGCGAACAAATTATACGATGTGTGTTCAAAAAGTATCGCGAATTTTGAATTTTCGCTGGTTACATATATTGGAACTTTGATCTTTTTGTGGCTTTATGTTGGCACTTATGTCTCTCACTTAAGCCGACAAGCTCGGCCATTTTGAATGTTCACTTAAATGTTGACGGCTGCTTTGCTTGCACGTGTTTTGGATCGTCTTCGATTTTTAGTTCTTTATTTTTAAAATTCGTACCAAAATTGCTCAATTAAGACTAAAATCAGCATCGCATGAACATTGCCAATGAGATGTTGAACTCTGTCCGCGACGACCCAAATTTGCTCCAGAGGGTCATAACTGGTGACGAATCGTGGATTTATGGTTATGACGTGGAAACACAGGCTCAATTATCTCAATGGAAGCTGCCGTACAAACCAAGACCGAAAAAAGCGCGCCAAGTTTGGTCGAATGTGAAAGTTTTGCCGATAGTTTTCTTCGATTGCAGGGGCGAGGTGCATCATGTGTTCTTTTTACAGGGTAAAACGGTCAATAAAGAATATTACCTGAATATTATGCGCAATTTGCGCATAATCAATCCGCCAGAAACGCCTGGATTTGTGGAAGAACAAAAATTGACTTTTACACTACGATAAAGTTCCTGCTCACAAATTGTTGCTTGTGCGCGACTCTTTGGCCAAAAACAACACACTAATGATGCTGCAACCACCGTAATCCCCAGATCTAGCCCCCTGTGATTTTTTCTTGTTCTCTAAACTGAAGAGGCCCATGAAAGGACGTCGTTACGCTACGATTGACGAGATAAAGAACGGCATCGAAGGAGGAGCTAAACAAGACAAAAAAAAAGATTTTCTGAAGTGCTTCAAAGATTGGAAAACCGTTGGCACAAGTGTATAATATCTCATGGGGATTACTTTGAAGGGACAAAATAGGTATTCATGAATAAATAAATAATTTTGAAAAAATACAAATTTCGCGATACTTTATGATTTGGATACTTTCGAACTATTGGTGCAATTTTAAAAAAATCTTTAATAGGTTTCTAAACAAAACTTAAAATAATAGTTTAAGTGGTCCTAAGAGGACATTCTGAACATCTGAACTTACTGTCAGACCTTTAAGACATTATCAATAAAATCCTCAATCTTTTCAACCGGGTAAATTGTACGCAGTAACAAATACCTACGTAATTCAGTAATACTTAGAATGTATATATTTAATTGTAATATTAGTAGTAATTTTTAAATAGTAAGAAAACCCTATAAAGATGAATAAACACTCAAACATGATTATGTTGTATATCACGGACTTGAAGTAATCCTAACATGTCGTGAATGACGTCATCATGAAAAGTCATTAATCACTTATGTATTCTTTGTAACTTTTTTTACATCATTAATTATAAAACTTTTTTACAAATACTCTCATTATTTATTATTTCTTTTGTATTAAGCAAACATATAGTGATTTGACGACTCAATTCATGATGCGATTAAATAAAACGATTTTTTTCAAATAAACTTCATTATATTTACCTTTTGTGCACTTTATATGAATGCGGTCAAATGGCAATTGTACAAATTAACAGTGATATCACTAACGAAGTGATTTCAACAAATTCAATTCATTAATCGAACTATATGTCTTCTATGCCTATAATGACTTTAAAACAAATGAAACAAGAAACTGAAATCATTGCTCGAATGATTTAGTAAAAATTATTAGTAAAGATACACTATTCGCACCAATAGATATAATCAAAGCATTTATAGAATAAATCTAGTGAATAATGCACACTTTTACATCCCGAGTGACTAAATGATTCCTAAGGCAATGTCGAAGGGTTTTTGGGATAGATAGATCCAAAATAAGTTTGATTATGCGACAAATTTTTTATTTAAATTTTTATTTATAATGACTCTAAAATTATGTTGGCTGAACTGGCTTTTAAGCCTGTTTTTTAATCACCCCGTTTTCTTTACACGGACTTCATTTTTGTACCGGATCATAATTGTGGATATTATTACATATTGTTTTTATATGTAACTCTAAAAAGTTCAATTATTACTAAAATCGATTTATTAATTATATTTATAAAACTTTGCCCACTTATAGCTAGTACCAATATACATAACTTATGAAATACTTTCATATCATGGATTTTCCAATGAAATTTAAACTATAGAAAATTCTTATGTATATGACGTAAGTTTATGATTGTTTGTTGCAGATTCTACTGGTTGCTTGCTTAGTCAGCTTAGCCTCAGCAGCTCCTCAAGCTCCTGCTGCAGCTCAAGGACCAACAACTCCACCCATTCCTATCATCAGATACGACAACCCTGGTGTCAACTTTGATGGATCATACAAATGGAGGTAAATTGCCCCTTTAATAAGAGGTGGTTTTTGAATAAAGTTATTAGAAGAAAAATAAAATAAACTTTTAAAAATAAAAAATATCTTCCAATGTATAAAGTCCTAAACGCATAGATCAAAATTAAGTTAAGAGTAAATATGCATGCAAAAAAAATTGAACTATTAATTATTTTTTAAATAATTGATGCCGACTAATCTAATGCAAGTTTTAATTAAAGAACAATCATTGTTCTGAGGCCAGCAATAGCACAACCGTGGCTAGCACAGTAAATGAGATAAGCAGGTGTAAAATTGGGGGTTGGAACCGCCCTTATATATTTCTCAGGAATTTCAAATACAAAGGGAAGCTTAGTTTCATGATTTTTATTCGATAATTTCAAATCTAGTTTAATGTTTATAAATAGGCATTAATTTTTGAATAACTATTTTTTCATTAATTATAGCAACTCAGATTCACAGTACCAGTACCAGTACGCCTTTATGTACACACTTTTATTATAACAGGCTCGATTAATACCTCAATCCCCCTCTTATAAAATTAAAATAAAATTAGCTAATAAGATCACTTGTAATAAAAACTAAATAGCTTCCATTTATTCTTGGTAGTATGCAACAAAATTTACAAAACTTGCATCAACATCTCTATTATTATCTGAGTTGCTAAGTACCAGGTCATGACGCGACCTCAACGCCCTCCTGGAGTTCTATAGACTAAGCCAAGGACATAACTTCGTAACAAATAACACATCTTTTAAAGGACTTTCTTTAGCCGATATTATATCCTTATTGTAGGATATTTAAAAGCTAGTTGGCAAACTCACTTGTCTTTATTATTTGCTAAAGGTTAAAATTATTTGTAAAGTTGGGATTCCTTTGTTAATAGTACCTCCTAATCATTTATAAAGATTATATTTGTATAATCTTTTCAAGACAAGGATCTTTTATTTCCATAATTCTCTCAGTATTTTTTTTTGTAAATTATTCCTAATTATTTCTTTGTTTGGCCTTTCTTAACATCCACCAAGAAAATTAAAGAGACCTTTGCATTATACATAATTTTATTGATAGTTAAAGTATAGTCAAGTGTGCTTTAAATGGCGAATTCTAACTTATTTAGAGTTCATTTTAATTCAAAATTGTAATTTTTAGCGATGTTTCAAAGAAAAATGAGCTTATGAGGTTGGGATCATGAAGTAGGGGTGGGATATATATATATATATATATATATATATAATATATATAATATATATATATATATATATATATATATATATATATATAGTATATACGTGTGTGTGTATATGTATTTATGTTACAAGATTTTTGTTCCTAGACGTTCCTATAGGGTAACTTTACGATAACGTTCGAAAGCTTTCTCATATCGAAAAGAAACTTCAACGAAAATCAACCTTGTTTTTAAGAGGTCCCGAACCCTATTGTTTATTAAACATGAGGGACGTCATTATTCCACAAGAGTGACCCACTAAAAATTTCAAATAATCACAAATCTTTAAAAAGTGTTGAATCGGGCTGAAATTTTTTTGCAAATGTTAACACAAATACGAAGTTACATTTTATTATCTGCATTTGTTCTGGTTTTATCGATTCACATATATAGAACATAATGTGAACAAATCACGTTTTTCGACAAATACATTTAGAAATTCACTTATATCGTGGCAGTTATATAAACTATTAATATGACAAACTGATATAGAACAATGGCCAAGTGGAATGTGGAATTCGGCCTTTTATAAAAGTAATGAAGACGCATCAC
This sequence comes from Microvelia longipes, assembly GCA_018340805.1. NCBI lineage: Eukaryota > Metazoa > Arthropoda > Insecta > Hemiptera > Veliidae > Microvelia > Microvelia longipes. Next base: position 35,283,317 of record JACMZG010000008.1, on the reverse strand, counting down.
AACGAAGATCAAAATATTAAAGAGTGAAAGAGAGTCAGTCAATGTTAAGGCAATCTATTCATTTATAAAATAGTTAGGACTCCAAAACATAATTATGTAGATTTACCAATAAATAACATTTACCTGGATATTTAAAATATGCCTTTGTCGATTCCAAATCCAATGCTCCTATTAACGATATACCTTCTACATTTACTCTATTAAATCAAATCTTTCTTTATTGCAAATCTTAATATAAGTTTCATTATATGATTCACTTAAAACTTAAACTTATATATATACCTTAGTTTAATAAAATTACCTGTCATTTTAAAAATAAAATAAAATAAGCTAATCCTGTAACACAGTATTTTTGTTTTTCTACTCATAAAAAATTAAGTTACTCATAACCCGATTACTGCTTAATATAAAAGTAATACCTAACGATGTTCTTCCCGCATGCCTGTTAAGGTATACCTCTGAAAAATTTTATTCAGACCTTGCTGTGGTTCAAAGTTAAAATATGTATAATGTTGTCAATACTTAGTATTTTTTGTTGTCTGACTTCTGAAGATTTGACACGCATAAAATCAGGAATACTGATGGTGATTTGATGGAGATTTCACTCTATAATTCAAATAAGATCCTGCTGTGTATTTTCTATTAGCACTATACTCTAAAAAAGTGCCTGTTAATGTTGAGCCATATGAAGCTAGAGTTTTCAATTTTATTCTTCTCATAAAAAACTAACAATTTTTATTTTTTTACTAAATATATTTGGATGAGATTTTTAATTAGAGACCTGCTACGATCCCATTGATTTTAATCTATACTTCAAGGTTCCTGAAAAATAGATAATATGAAAAGAATATAAAGAAAGCACATATTCATATAAACAAGGCTTTTAATTATTATAATCATGTGATAGTTATGGTCCGCAAGACACGTAAGGCACACGCTGATAAAATTTTAATTAATAATTTATTATCATAATAAAAACTCAATAAAATCATTTGTTTACGTGAGAACGTATAAATAATGATTTGTGAATGAAACCGGTCATTCATTCATAATTTTATCGATGAGAACTGACTGACGTGACCCTCCTACACATTCTCATAGTGTCTAAGTATGTCTGTGTCACACTTTGTAGGAAACCTTCCTTTGAATGCGCCTATACTATCAGTACTTTGCGAATTTACTCAATGGGAGTACAATTATTAATTTTATGAATGGTTATTGATACTATAAGAAACTAAATCTTTCAATATTTCGATGGTATTCATTTGTAGTTAATAATTACATTGAAACGTATTTTAATGTTCTTTCAATGGTTAGAAATTTATTTAAAGAATCATCCTGTAAAATTTCTTTTGGTGTATTATTTTTGATATTCATAAAATCGAATGTGTAGTAAAAGCTTAATTCGCTGTATTTGTTGCAGTTACGAAACTGGCAATGAAATCGTGGCTGAAGAAACAGGCTTTGTTAAGAACTTTGGTGTTCCTGATCAAGAAATCCAAACAGCTCAAGGCTCATACTCATACACAGCACCTGATGGTACAAGAATAACAGTTACTTACACCGCTGACGAGAACGGTTTCGTACCCGTAGGTGATCACCTTCCCACTCCTCCACCAATCCCCGAGGCTATCCAGAGGGCTCTCGAATACATTAAATCCCAGCCACCTCACCCTGACAACCAACTTACTCGTCGTTAATATGTTTTATACGAAATGGAAAAATTAATCTCGAAGGAAAGTCTGGATTTAACAGGGACTTCTTGTAAGTAAATAAATACAAGTCGCTTAACTATTTGGAACCCAAACCAAATTATAAATCTGTCGGGGACAGCCCTAGATTTAATTGGTTCCATTTAGTTAATTATTCCTATTATATCCATGTTATTAAACAAATCTGTGTTAATCTCCTGTTACCTTTAATCCTTGTATATATTTTGTTTACCATTATACCCCTTCCCATCCCAAAAAAATCTTTATATCAACTTTGTACTGATGTTATACTCGATATATTTTTTATATTAAAATTTATTTTGTACACAAATTCTTGTTATAATACTTATTTAGAAGCTTTATATCCTCTCACATCTCACATCTTCATAAATAGCAACCCTAGATCGTCCATGGTTAAAATCTCGGCCAGGATCTTTTTAAAAGCTATTATCCTCGGCCAGGATTACTAGCCTCGGCTCCATATGGTGTGCCAATAGCGTTCTACATCTGTAAAGGAGTTAATATTTAAAGCTAGAAAGCTGTGGGCTAATTACTAAGTTTCGAACTATTAGTTCTGTTAACACTCTTCTCTATTATCTACAATACTTCAGTTTTTTTGCATATTGTCAAAGAAAAGATAGCTTTTAAGATACTCAATAATAAAAGTCCAAGCTACTAAGCCCACAGCACACAAAGCCCCAGTTTCTCAAGCATGGCCTGAGCAAGTCATGCTTTAAGAATTGCATTTATATTTGGACAGGCCACGGTCCATACTAAAACTGTAACCTTAAAGCTTAAGGATAAAATGCAAGAAATGTTTATTCCATACTCTATATAAAACTATATAGTTTTAACTGTATAGCTATTAATAAAATTCATACAAAATCAGCTCTTTCAATGTGGAGTATCATTCTTCCAACAGCTATTTTTGCAATAATTAAAAGCTCAGTTTACGGTTACAATTAAAGCGTTTCAGCTTATTTCCTTTGATAAATATAGAAAAATTAAGTTACAAGTCGAATTATAACTGATCAAATAATTACCCATTAACCGAAAATCATGTAAGACATGGACTCGTGAGTAAGAAAATCAAGTAAAACATGGACTTTTGAGAAAGAAAATAAAGCAGTCCCGAGGAAATTCATCGGGCTTGGGAACGCCTGTCGATATAAAATATTTTACATTTAAAATATAAATATAAAATAATTTTATATCTATGAACTTAAATAATGTAAATAAAATGATGAAAACTTATTAAAGCGGTCTTATGAGTTATCATATTTACAGCAGTCTTATCGACCCGTGTCGGTTTCAAACGACTCAAAACATTTAAAGATGACAGTTTAGAGCACAGAAGAGACTAGATTTCATTAAGTAAACTATGTTTTACTATCTACACGTAGAATATTCATGTTTAATAAAGGTAATTTATGCAAAGAAAATTCTATACATAACGTCAAGAGGAACTATTTCACTTCGATCAGTAAATGATTTTTTATTTAATAATGATATTTATTTAATATCATTATTGGAAAAAATCTTTATTTAATATAGTTTATTTGATCTAATAAAATATAATCGTAAAGCAGAATTAAAAGAAAAAGAGAAACAGCTAAAAAACAAAAAGATCTGTCATGTTACCAAGTTTTATTTAAAAATGTTTAATAGAACAACACTTCTACTTGTTCACCAATTTTCCAGGTTTTTAATTTTCTACTCTTTTATTTTATACAATGCATTGTGCAAAACATTGCTTTGGATTGACCTTAATGCCCTCCTTTGCTAAATCCTGTTTTACTAAAATCTAGGAAACTTCACAAATAAGTAGATGTGTTATTGTAGAGATTTTAAAGCATTAACCAAAAACCTGAGCAAGGCTGTATTAGTGAGCAAGAAAGTAAGCATCCCAAATTTGCCCGGCTTGCGTACCTCCGCGCTAGAATTATTTTATAGCTATAAAAGTGTTGGTGTCACAATAAAAAATTATATCCGGAACCAAGATTCGAACCCGGGCCCCCGGGTTTAAATACTTAGACTTCTTAGATTGAAACCGGACTAATTTCATTACACCCAGTGCCCCAAAAATATAATAATCGACATATATTTTGATTACCTACCATATTTAAATGATTTCGGTTAGTTACCGACTCAAGACCGGCTTAAATTCAATTCAATTTATCGCCTCCAAAAACTAAAATAGAAATCCTTTTCCCAGGTGAAAATGTTTGATTTTACGGATTACCCTTGATTTACGAATATAATAATATATTAATATATATATATATATATATATATATATATATATATATATATAATATATATATATATATATATAATATATAATATATATATATATATATATATAATATATAAATATATATATATATATAATATGATTTGTGGGCCTGTCATGGAAGCCACTTCATCGTCATTTTTCATTATCAGGGACTTATGACAGGCATAGATCCCTGATAATGAAAAATATGTTTCGCGTCAATTTTAGAGACAAATCTTCTGCTAAACACTTTAGTCAAATTGCTTTTCTTCCCACTATTGGTAAAATTTGAATCTCTTGTTACTGATGCAATCTGTCCTACCCTTTCTTCTATTATTATTCCTCAGCAGCACTGATTTCTTAAAGACCGATCGACAGTTACCAATTTCTCTGTTATCAACACTATATCCTTCAAGCTTTTGATCAATTTCTTCAAGTCGACGCTATTCATACTGATTTCTCAAAGACTTTCGATTCCCTAAACAACCCCTCTTAATCTTAAAGTTAAAATCTCATGGCGTTTATGGTCTCCTCCTTTTCTGGCTGTAATCATATCTTACTGATATGAGAAAACAAATTGTAAACCTCCACTGGTAAACCCTCCACTGGTAAACCTCCATTGTAACAAACTCCACTGGAGTTTTTGAAGGTTCCTATTTAGGTCCTCTTCTCTTCATAATTTTTACAAACGACGTTTACACCATTCTCCCAAATGTTCTTTTTCTTCTCCCCGCTGATGATCTCAAGCTATACATTAAAATTAAATCACTCCTTGATTGTTTAAATCTTTAAAATTCTTTAAATAGTTTCTCTGAATTGTGCACTGCAAATGGGTTGAAACTCAATATTGAGAAATGCGAAGTTATATATCTTTTTTTAGAAATAAAACCCCAATCAATTTTATTTTACTACTCCATAAACAATGAGACTCTAGAGCGTAATTCAACTATTACTGATTTAGGCGTTCTCTTCGATCATCACATTCAACTAATAGTTAGTAAATATTTTAAACTCTTAGGTTTCATACAACGTTCAACAGATTTTAATTCAATCGATAAGTTTAAATATCATTATCTTTCTCTCGTCTATCTTAGTCTTGAATATGCTTCTCCTGTGTGGTCTCCTTATTAAACGACTTATAAAGAAAAGTTGGCTTCTATATGGATTTGAAATTTCTTGGAATGTGTTGTTATCTTCTTGGGTTGGAATATAATAATACTTCATATATCTTGAAATCCAATATTTTCTTTATCTCAGTCCTTATTCTGTTTGCCACTCTTCTTTTGACCTCTCCTTCCTCTATCGTTTGTTGAATTATTTTGACGATTGTCTTCCTTAATTTCCTATCATGAACCGTACTCAATAAATTAGTAATATTTTTACATCCTTTTCCTTCGAACACACTGCCTTTTTAATTCTCCTATTACTTGTATAATGCGCTTAGCAAATTCTATTTCGAATTCGGATATTACTTTCTCCTTTCCTATTTATAAATTCAAATCTTTTGTTTTTTCTCAACTAAAGTAGTGTAGTAAGTTTAACTTTTCTTTTAATTACTTATGTTCAGTTTTCAAAGTTCTCTTTATTAAGTTAAATGCCATTTCGCTCATATTATAATTTGTTTTTAGTTCTGTTATCACCTACTGCATCATTTTTTATGTATTTCAATAAATATGTCCATCTTTGTGCTTTATTTTTTCCTGTATTAATTGTAAGATATTATTTTTGTTTTTAACTTATTTAATATATTTTTTTTAATGTACTGTGTTAAAGTTTTAAATATTTTTGTAAAATGGCTCACGCCGTCAATTATAAATAAATCTTTAAACACTTGTTTAAGCATTAAAACATTTGGTGTTATTAGGACAATAACACAAACAAAAGAAGAAAAAACAGGGCACCTCGTATCTTTTCCTCGTTACACTGAATTCGCCACACTCCTCTCTCTACTTCGGACATGCTTCGCTCTCCTCAAAATATACAAAGCACTAAATTTATACTACAGCCAGTTTTCAAACTCGCTTGGCTCTCCTTAGATAGTAAATACATTAGTTTAAATTCCAGCGGTCACCCACCCTGGCACTGATATAACTAAATGCTGCTTAGCTTTAATAATCCTACAAAAACCATTGATATACTTGCCGTAATGAAACGAAACATTTTATACTTATTTATTACGTGAAGAAATTAACTTATACTGAACTTCAACTCATTTAGATTGTTTGTACTTTTTATAAAGAGAAGTTTAGAAGTCATTCGATAAAAATTGAACTAATGCTGATAATGAAATAAAGGGAGCACATATGTTGCTCTTATATATGACTATATGCGTTTTAAGACGAATTATTACGAATTTTCGAAATATTCGCCGAGTCGTTATGTGGGCTAATGACGGTATAAAAAAATATCTCATCATGTATAGCACAACTAGACTTGAACATTGTGTTTCAACCCTCTAGCATAACTTCACTAGGGGCTACGATGAAAACAGATAAACACGCTCACATAAACACACATATACACTCTCACACACACACCCACACACATACAGACATAACTTTGTGAAAGCCACTTTATCAGAAACGGGCAATGCCAGTGTCATCCCGGTTTCCGATTTTTTGCAAACACAATACTTCGGGAAATATATTTTTTATTATCACGGACCTATGACAGGGATTTGTGTGTCAACTTCATGATTTGTGGGCCTGTCATGCAAGCAACTTCATCGGCATTGTTTTTAAAAAGAAATTATTTTCTTTTTAATTGTATTTCTTCAATAGTGGTAATTCCTTTCTCAGCATTACTTCTATTACAAACACGTTTAAACATGGCGATTATGCCTTTACCGAAAGTTAGTAACACGATTTAATATTAAAATGTTTTATGAAATTTTACAATACTACATGACAACAAGTTTATTGCCTCTTGTGAAAGCCATTTTCTGAAGTATAGATTTTTCTTTTGAATCATCCAGCCATACAAACGGCAGCAAAGTTTAGTTGATTATTTGTCATAAATAACAGATAAGTCACATATAATAAGAGGGCCCTCTTCCTGTTCTTTCCCAGCTGATCATTTCAACTTGATCAACATAACTCTGAACAACTAAAGCACAGTAGTTATGGACAACTGAAAATAAAACAGTTTTAGATATTAGGACTAACATGAGGAACTTGATTAGTCATTAATGACTAATATCTAATTTATATATTAATACTAATATCTTACCAAAAACCACTTACGTGGTAAAAAAAAACTCCCCGCCAAATCATTGGTCCAAAAAAGGAGGGAAATCAACTTTTCTGACCCGCCAAGTCATGTTCGTATTGGGTGGAGACGGTAATTGTCATTTCAATGTGAAGTTGCTAGGTTGGCAATACTAAAAGGCCTTATTCAAACTGTGAGGCAATCATCAGCTTCTTCTCCTTCGCGGCAAGCCAGCAGTATTTACAAATTTTACAGCTTATTTTACTATATTTTGAGATACCGAACAATTCAGGTGTTTGTAGAGAATAATCATAACAGAATTTAGCATTTGTTATAATTGCATCAGTTTTACTTACCTCCATAGATCTAGGACTATAAAAAAGAAATGAATGAAACGATAAAGGTAAGATATAATCAGGAACTACACCCTATATACCCTTGCCAACACTACCTCTGAAGTTGATTTTTCTGGCACACCGGAAAAGTGAAAAAGTTTTTCAAGGAGAAGGAGCCGATGATTGACTCACAGTTTGAATAAGGACCTTTAGTATTGACAACCTAGCAACTTCACTTTGAAACGCAAATGACCGTCTCCATCCAATAAGGATACGCGGGACAGAAAAGTTGATTTCCCTACTTTTTTGGTCAAAAGACTTAGCAGGGAGTTTTTTTACCCCCGTAAGTGGTTTTTGGTAAGATTTCATGACTTTTTGTGTGACTCCTGTTTTATGTAAAAACAGAAGTAAACAAGGTACGGCTTGCAGATAAAGCTGTGAAGGGTGTTATGGTATTCTATACAGCACTCTTAAGCTCTGTTTTATGTGGCGCGTACAGCATAGGAATTATGAATTTGAGATGTATTGATATAAGAATGTTAAAAGGCATCAGACAAATCCAAAAGTCCTCAAATAATATGTTTATAGCTCAATTTCTACCTCCGCTTTTAGCGTAGGAATGTCGAATTTGAGATTTTATTACGTAGGAATGCACACGACCATAAGACGAATCCAAAAAGTCCTTATACGTCAAAATCCGTTCAGTAGTTTAGGCTAAAAGTGGGTCGACGTCTGAACCTATCGTTCGTTAGCTTAGTTTCTAGCTTCGTGTTTAGCATAGGAATGTCGAATTTGATATTTTACTAAGTGGGAATGCACACGAGCATAAGACTAATCTAAAAAGTTCTCACACATCCGTTCAATAGTTGAGGCAGTAGGTGCGTCAACGTCTAAACCTATCGTTCGCTAGCTTAGTTTTTCACTCCGCATTCAGCGTAAGAATGTCGAATTTGATATTTTATTAGGTAGGTATGCACACGAGCATAAGACAAATCCAAAAAGTCCTCATACGTCAAAATTTGTTTAGTAGTTTAGGCTTTAAGTGTGTCAAAAGTTCAGGAAGAATAAGAATAAGAAGTCGTCAAAAATGCCATTTTCAAACCTCTTTTTCTCTCCTTCTGCTTGGCCGATTTGGGGGGTGACTCCCCACGGAGTGACTCGTGATAACTATGCAGCTATGTTATGAGCTGTAAGACACCAAGACTCCCTGGTGGAGTCTTGCTTGCCAGAGGATATCGTTAGGGCGTGGCAGCGTTGTAGTATAGTTTCGATTGTGAAGATAGACTCAAAGAGTTGATGGAATTTTTTAAGACGTGAGGTATAGAGACTGAAGAGCGGATTAAGTTAGCTAAATCAGGGTTTGATATGATAAGTTCAAAGAAATGTAAGGTTGAAGTCAGTGAGAAACTCGGACCAGCTACTGCTTTAGCGCTTATAAATAATGATAAAACTGTAGGAAACAGGGCTCTTGTTTGTATCTTCTATCAAAGTCTACATTATGCTAGCGAATGTAAAAATATATGTTTGGATTAGTTGTCTTATAAAGATAATATAAAACTTTTGACTAGAAGTTGGCAGTACTATCTCTGTTTGCACTATGGAGTGATTAATAATAATATAAATCCCTATAATGAAAAAAATCGGGTACGGGGTACCTCGAAACTTTTCCTCGTTACATCTTATCGCCATGCTCATCCTCCCTGCTTCGGACTCGCTTTGCTCTTCCTCGGAAATTCAGTTCACCAAATTTATACTACAACATGCCTTCGGACTCGCTTGCTCGTCCTCGGAAATTCAGTTCACACAAATTATACTACAACATGCCTTCGACTCGCTTTGCTCGTCTCGCTACTAACATGCCTTCGATCAGATAGTAAAGCACTGTATCATTCTCATCGATCACCTTCAGCACTGACAATGCTCCTTAATTTTTATGATCCAAAAACAATCATGGATATACTTGTAGTATTGAAACGAAACTTACTTGTGTGTGCTTATTATTAGGTAAAATATACACTTGTACCATTTCCAATTTTGTTTACAATTTAAAAAAAAATTAAACTAATGCTGATAATAAGATGAAAATTAGCACATATATTAGTTTTATACATAGTCACATGCATGCCAAATAATATTCGATCGCATAATTTTTCGCTTTTATTAATTTTTGAAGTTTTCGCTGATTCATTATTGCAGGTTATTCACGTCATAAAAAAATATTTTCCAAATAGCACAACTACAGCGGTAGATTGATTTATTTTACAAAATTTCAACTCTCCAGCATAAATACACTGGGCGCTACGATGATCAGACACACACACATAAAGACAGACTACTTTACGAAAACCACTCAGGATGCCTTAAAAACCCCTGAAACGGATAATTCCGGTTACATTGGCATAATATATTGCCAGTTTTCATCATCTTATTAGTAAGCTTATTGAGTAAATAATAAGTAAGACAGTTAGATATATTAGACATATTATATATGGATATAAAATGTATAAGTATGTGTGTGTATAAGTACATATATGTATGTATGAATGGATGAAAGTAAATATACCTTGTAATGCCCAATACAAAACGTACATAATCACTGCGCTAACTTCCCAAGGAGCTGGATCATAGATTATGTTTATGATAAATAATATTAGATTTGCTACTGCAATAGCATTCATTATAACTGGCCATTGATAAATCATCACTTTGATTCTCTAGAAAAGAAACAAAACGAGGGTTACTTTAAAGGACTTACGTTTTTCAGTCCACGAGTGCCGAGAGGGGTAAGTATAGCGAGCCACGATTATAGCACTAAATATAATAACCGATTATTTAAACAAGAATTACAAGCCACAGCCACAGCCCTTAGATTCTTTATAATAGAGAATATTTCAAAGAGGGATCAAGGGGTATCATAAACTTTTATAAACTTTTCTATGTCCTATGTATGTGTACTAATCAGTCTGTCTTGTCCAAAGCTAGATCTCAAGAATTTATTATAGCTAAATACTTGTCTTATAAGTAGACATTATATTTTTAATATATTTTAAATTAAATTACTTTAATAAAATTTAGCTAACAAAAGCCTTTAGAAGGAAATCTGGATAATTAGATTAAGTCATATTTAGATTTATGTTAGTTTCAACATTTTCCAAAATGAAGCTGCTTTATGTGCTTTCACTGGATCCTGCTACCGCAGCAGTAATCGTTTACCTCTTTTTGAAACGGAGGTTAAAAAAATGTTTGGTTATCTCTCATTAATTTTTAATAAATTATCAAAAAAAATTATAGAGTTACAACTGTGTAATAAAATTTTTCTTTCCATGTTTTAGCTATAAAGATTTATATAATCGGGTACAGGATGCCTCGAGACTTTTCCTCGTCGAAACGGATTGGCAACGCCCGTCTTCAATACTTCGGACTCGCTTCGCTCATCCTCGGAATAGGGATATCACCAAATTTAAATCTCTTCGCTTGTCTTTAGAAATCAAAACATCTTTCACCATCTTGGAACTGACCCGCTGGATGCTACTAAGGTGCCTAGCATTAGTAATCTAACAAAACCCGTAGAGAAGATATACAAGCCGTGTTAAAATGAAACTTAATCTACTTACTTATAACATAAAGGATTTCATTTGAACCAAATTTCAACTCATTTAAATCATTTTCAACATTTTTGCTGAGTGTTTTTGGTTAGTGACGTCATAAAGCATTATTTTACAGGTGCGACAACTAGACCTAGAGATTTATTTTTGTATTAAATATTAACTATCCAGCATCAACCCAATGGGAACTATGATAAAAGAAGACATACACCCAACACTCACACACATTGCTTCACTCGTCGTAAGAATGAGGAAATCATAGTCTTTAAGACAAGACACATCTATTTCATTCTCAGCGGTCACCCATCCAGCTACTAGCCTTGCTTGATGCAGTTGCTTAAAATTTGTGATCCAATAAAAATCTTATTGAAATAAAACTATTTATGCTAATTTATTACATAAAGAGGTACACTTGTACGAATTAAATTATTCTTTCATTTTTAACTATTTTTAAAAAACGTATTTGTTATTCTGTTAAAAATATTCTGAAAATGGAACGAAATATGGCACCTTTATCAATTGATATAGAATAGAAGTACATACAAAAACAATCCGAACATTTTTAAACGTTTGGCGAATTTGCGACACTTTTGCTTTATTGCCGGTTAACTACGGCTTAAAAAAGTTATTTTCCGGAATGCAGAACTAAAGATTGATTTTTTTTGCCAAGTTTCAACTCTCTAGTATAGCTAGAAGCTACGATGATAATCGACACACACGTAATGTGAACATATCACGTTTTTTACTAATACATTTGAATATTTGCTTATATCATAGCAGTTTGCCACTTAGTAATATGACAAAGTAACGTAAGACAACAACCATGTAGCAGCGAAGCTTCTTGTCTTTACTTCTCGTATACAAGTGGTTTTTCATCATGCTTTCTGTGTGGGTGTGTGCCTGCATGCTTGTGTGTGTGTCACGCATAACTACCGCTGTGTTCACGCTAGAGTGTTGAATCGTGGCACAAAAATTATTCATAATGTCTAGTTGTGCTGCCCGAAAGATAATATTTTTAAAACCATGATAACCCATTTTGCGGAGTCATCAAATATTTTAAAAATCGTTAAAAAATATGAAGAAATGACTGATCGAGTTGATATTTAATACAAATGTGCATCTATAAGTGCTGAATAGATCCACGAAATAGTGTTTTGATATTAGTATCTATTTTACAAGTATTGACTTGTGAAATTTCAAACCTTGAAATGGCTTTACCTGAGTATTACTATACTCTACTTTAACTAACCCAAAGTTATTACTTAATAAACATTGGGTTAATTAAAATTTCTAAGATGGAGCGAAGTGCTAAGTCATAACACTATCGACTTTATATTCTGTTTTAAGGTCGAGTAGCGATACTGAAGTTGTGAGGAAAGTACCGATGTACCACGTACCAATAGAAGGCTGTCAAAAGCCTTTTTAAAATCTACAAAAGCAACTTTTACTTTTCTTTTTGGAAATCGTAAATGTTTCTGAATTAAAGCATTAAAAATAAAAATTATATAATATATATATATATATTATATATATATATATATATATATATATATATATATATATTATATAGAAAAATCAATAACAAAATTTGACTATACACGACAAATACTAAATTTCACTCTTTTTTAAAACTAAAATCATATTCTTACGTAGTGTTCGACACTGAATCTAAATATGATGTATAAAGTATTACTCCCTTAAAACAACACTACTTTTAGTACTGTCTAACCATGTTTACTTGTTGAGAAAAGTCAATTAGAAAATTTGACTACACACGACTTGACGTAGTTATTCCAGCAGACTCTAATCACTCGTGGTAGCATAAACTTTGACGTTTCATTAACTAATACATAGGCTAGAAGCATTACCCCTTAACCAAGATTAAGAACCAAACTCAATAATTACATTCCTTTGCGTTTTTTTATTAAACTTTTCATAAATAAATAAAAATAAATAAATAAATAAATTCTTTATTTACATATATAAGTACAAGAGTACATATTTAATGCGTCATACATTGTAAAAAATAAATAAAATTCAGAAATGAAAATTACTTAATTCAGTTTTAAAGTAGTTTTGTTTGTAATAGAATAAACATGTATAGACCTGAGAGGTTCCTTTAGGATTTCTAGTATATAGCAAAAAAAAAATAAAAAAAAATATATAGTACACTTTTTACAAAAACTATGTGTGCACTATAAATTCACATTAATATGAAACAATAGCTTAAAAAAACATATAAATAATACATAAATACTACAGCAACAACACTAACAAACAAAACTAACTAACGTACAAACATGCTTAAAATACTTTGGATACAACTATATGCATAAATGAACGTAAAATAATTTTGGTGGCTTTATTCGAATTTTAGAGACTTAAACTCATCAACACTGTAGAGAGGATTCTGAGTTAAAAGCCTTTTAATATATTTCTCAAAACATTTCTCATTTAACAGCCTGTATTTTTCGGGAACTAAATTAAATAATTTAAGCCCAGCCTGTACACTATTATACTTGGCTGTCTTAGTTAGTCTGTATTTATCTATAACATACTGACTTGTCTGTCTGGTGAAATATGAATGAATACTTTCAACACTTGTCAAACTAAATCTAATATTGTGAATAAATTTAAGTAATTGAAAACAATACAACGAATATAATGTTAACAAGTTGTTCTCTTTAAAATAATCTTTACATGACTGCCTGTAAGAAAGGTTTAACATTATTCTGACAGCCTTTTTCTGTAAAATAAATAATCTGTTAACACCAGGTGAATTACCCCAGATCATGGTTCCATATGAAAGAAAGCTAAAGAAGTGAGCATAATAAATTGTTTTTAAGGAGAGTAAAGATAACGAAGCTGACGATTTTCTGAGCATATATACACTGGTACTTAATTTCTTGGCTAAATAATCAATATGGGGTTCCCACGATAATTTATTGTCAATATTAATCCCTAAAAATTTAAATGAATTTATACTACTAGACTTAAAGTTAAACAATATATTTACAGTCTTATCATTATTTAATTTTATTTTATTGGCATTGCACCAATCTGATAGAACATTAAATACAAGTACCTTAATTTCTTCCAAGTCTTTTAAGGATTTAGATGACAGAAGGATACCGTAATCGTCAGCAAAGAGAAACGCGGCAGAAACTAACAAACGCATGACGTAAGGGAGGTCATTATATAAATTAAAAATAAAATAGGGCCTAATACTGATCCTTGTCTAACCCCGTGCTTAATTTTCCTTAAACTTGAACAAGAATCACCTAAGTCAACATATTGATTCCAACCCTTTAAGTATGAAACTATAAAATCGACCGTAATATTATCTAAACCATAATAAAGTAATTTTTCTCTTAATATTTCAATCTGAACCCCATCAAAGGCCTTAGAAAAGTCAAAGAAATAAGCTATGAGTTTATTTTGGAGGTCATAGTTCTCCATACATATATTGATGAATTTAGTTACAGCGAGAGTTGTACTTAAATTTTTCCTGTAACCATACTGATGTTCGTAAAACAATTATTATTTTCAAAATATGGTACAAGTCTATTTTTAACACAGATTTCTATCACTTTAGCAATACAAGGTATTAAAGATATGGGCCGATAATTACTATACTCATCTTTACTTCCTTTTTTATACAGAGGGACAACTCTAGATATTTTCAGACAATCAGGAAAAATACCCGTGATAAAACTTTCATTTATCAGATGAGTCAGGGGTTCACATAAACTAATTGAAAGGGTTTTTAAAATATAAAAATTAATACCAAATGCATCGTTACTTTTTGAATTTTTAAGAGATATTAAGATTTATTAACTTCTCTACAGTGACAGGCTTGAGATAAAACTTAGATGTAACAGTAGGAACTGATTTTAAATAATAACTAAAAGACTTATCACTAACATTTACACTACTAACTAAATTATTTACAGAATCTACAAAATATCTGTTAAAACCTTCAGCAGTAAGTTTATTTGATACCAGTTTATTAGAGGTTTTATTTTTATTTAGAACAGTATTATTTATAATCTGCCAAGCTTGTTTAGTTTTATTAGACGATTTTCTTATTAATTCATCATTATAATTAATTTTAGCTTTAGCAATAGACTTAAGATAGTCATTTTTTAACTTATTTAATTTACTTTTTTTAAAATAATCATAAGAATCATCTTTATTAAAAGAATCGTGTAACTGTTTATAAGTCAAGTATAATTCTCTCTTTGTTTAAGTTCATCATTAAACCAAGGATTAAAATTATGTTTTGATTTACTAGATATTTTAAAAATTTTTCCAGGGTAAATAAGTATTTACATGGAGATTAAAAGTATTTACAAAAATATCAAACTTGCTGTTTACAGTAGAGGTCAGGTACATAGGTCCCCAGTTAATCAGACCTAGTGAACAGTCTAGTAAAGGCAAAGAATTATCATTTATTACACGTTTAATTATATTATTATTATTGTTGAATTTACTATAGCTTTTGTTATTTAGAATAGATAAAATCTGAGCCTTGTGATCACAAGACCGAATTCAAAGACGGATGTTAAAAAATTGAGGGATGGAGAGTATATTAGTATATTTAGGTTTAAAAAAAATTGCAAACTTGATACTTTTTGTATCAATAAATTTAAAAATTTCGTTCTGAATTCCTCTAAACATGCTGTCGCCTAATAACAATACTTTGTTTCTATTATCAACATGACTTTTGTTTTGTAAATTTAAATTATTACTATTATTAATTGCAATGTTAATTTTTTCTAAATTACACTTTAATTTATTAATTTCTTCCTGAGATTGTAATAATTTATCATTAATGACTGAGTTTAGGTTGTTTAACTCAGTTATCTTATTTTCTTTATCTAGCAATGTTTTCTTATAGTTGTCTAATAATTCCTTAGTATCCTTCATCATACTGACTTCATCTTCAAGTTCATATCTTAGACTGACTGATTTATTCAAGTTAGACCTTTGAGACTCTATAACAGCTTCTAAGTCTAATACCTGTTTTTCATATCCTGCTATACATTTTTCGTTTTCAAAATTTTCTATTGTTAAAGAATTAATTTTCTACATAGTCTACTAATATTACAGCAAACTTCAGCTAGATTTAAATTAGCAAAACAATCACAATCGATATTTTTGATTCCATTAAAATAATTAAAAAGTGGAATAGCTATGTTCTCTACTTCTTCTTCATAAAACTGAATCTCTCCTAGCTTTTTAGTCTCTTCAGTCAAAATAAACTCTTGATTTGTAGACATATTGACTTTTAAAAAATATGTAAATAAAAAATTCAATAAAGAAAACTAGCTATAAAAAAGATAACAATTTAAATTAAAATTTAAAAGCGGAGAGTCAGGATTGAACCAGTGATCTATTATACTGATCTATAAAGCTAATTACTGGTTATGACACTGACCACTAAGCACGTGACACCTGTATTGCGGTATGCGCTTTTCTAATCTTAGTTTTAAACTACTGAATAAAAACTCAGAAGTCTAGGTTAGACGATAATGTTTTTTAATAAATAACAGCAAATTAAAAGATAATGTTAAAACTTCAACACTATATTAAAAGTCCTACCTTAGTTAATACAAATAAATTAAAAATATAATAAAACTGAGTCCTTCTAATCACAATAATATTAAAAATTAAAAATCCCACGCTTGTTTGATAAAAAATTGTTTTAAAATAAAATTAAACTTCAGCTAATAAAAACTACTATATCACTTATTACAAAAACGATAAAGGAATAGAATAAAAATAAAATTAACTCAAAAAAGCTAAAAGATAAACCAAATTTAAATTAAAAAAGACGGAGCACTAAACAGATCGACTTTAGATCCGCCATTATCATTTTATTTAAAGCACTCTGAAAATACAGATTTATTATTACTATCTATAAGGCATTTAACGCTAATTGTAACTAATTGTTTTAAATTGATGTTGGTTGTACCCTTAATAATATCTTGATAAGGAAGATTGTATTTATTAGGGTACAACCCTAATGGTTGTAAACCTAATGGATACAATCTTCCTAATCTAATTGTTTTATTAGCTAACTACTTACAATATAAACTCCAAGTAAGAAAACAACGCTCAAAACTGTGATAATTACGTAGACTAAGAGGTAGAAAATAGCAATGATAAACATTAAGTGTAAACTGTAAGTATCGTCTGAAACATAATTTGTAAATTTGTAAATTATTGCACCATATTATCAAATATTAACATAATTTACATAATATATATATATATATATATATTATATATAATATATATATATATATATATATATATATATATATATATATATATATTATATATGTATAGGTATGTATTTCTGGCCCATTGTAAACACGGTATCTTTCAAACGGATAAGTATTTTTTAATTAAACATTAAAAAAATGATGTTAATGAAATATGATCGGCATATGATTTTAATGAAATCATATGCCCATTTCATACCAATGCCGACAACCTTAATAGCCTGATTTGCTTTAAAAATTCGTTTGCTATCAAATCAATATATTCGTTTTTGAATAGATTTTGAAATTCCGTTCACGTTAGTTTTGAAACGGAAATGCAACAAAAATTAACATTTTAGAGAAATAGAGGCAAATTTACCTTCCTAAGCCGATGATTTCTATCTTCTAAATTATTTCTTTTTAATATAAGTATCAAGACAATTCAAGAAAATAACAAAACATACAGAAAAAATTATTGCAGGATTGCTTAAAAACTTACGATTAAGTGGATTCGCTTGTGTTCTCTGTATGTCAATACTTAAACTTGTAAATCCAATTACGAAGTTACCCATTATCTAAAAAAAAGAACTACAACATAAATACTTCTTAACACGCTAAAAGTGACAGGAAGGAACAGTTAAGAACAGACTACCCCCTATTTTTTTTGTACAATTTATGTATTTCTGATTTTAACAAGTGAACTAATGAAGAAGGATAATATGACGATTTGTAATAAAAAGAAACTTAATCGTTTCATATTGCAACGGATAAATTCCTACCAAATTTTAATTCGTAAATATTTAAACCATATTATTATTATTATTATTATTCTTTATTAATTAAAATTGCTTTATAAATAAAGATTTAACAAGTCAAAAATTTACAATAGCTTAAAACAAATTATTAAACAATTACAGAGTATAAAAACCAACGAAAACTTAAAAATAAAACATATAACACATAAAATCACACGAAGTCCTTAATGGAATAAAAAGCTTGATCAACCAAAAACTTTTTTGCATTTTTTATGAACGAGCTCATCTTTTCTATACTTTTTAGTGACGAAGGGAGTTTATTGTAGCAACTTTGGCTAAATTAAAGGGTGACTGTTGAAACATTGAAGTTCTACATTTAGCAGGTAAAGGTTCATCTTATTTCTAGTATTGACATTATGTACATTTGAGTGTGTACAGAACTTTTCAGGATACTTAAAATATACGTTGAAATATTATATATTATATATTAAGTTAAATATTATTTTCTCTAAATGCTTTTATATTGGTTTCTCTGGGACTAATATTAAAAATTAACCTGATGAGCCTTTTTTGTAATATAAAAACTCTATTTGCTTCCGCACTCGGGCCCCATGTCAAGATATGATTAGATAAATAAGGGAATGCTCATCCATAGTATAGCATCAATAGTACATTTGTTGTGTTGAACTTTTTAATTTTTTTAGTAAATGATAGACTGAATTTAACTTTGCAACTACGTGATCAACATGGTAACTATACTTTAACTTATCATCTAAAAATAAACCTAAGACTTTAGTAAACGGCACACTACATAAAGGACTAGAATTAACAACGAATTGGAACGGTCTACAAATATTCCGAGATCTAAAATCACAGAAACGCTCATAGATGTATTTAAAACTAACTTATTACTAAAGCACCATTCTACAAAACCCTGACACAACATATTAACGTACATTTCTAAACTAATAATATATGTCGTGATAATTAGTTTAGACTAAAACGGATGCATCGTCAGCATATAAAATAACAAAACAATCATTAACAATACTTTTTAACTATGTTGGTAAGTCATTGATATAAATAGCAAAAAGTAGAGGACCTAATATACTTACCTGTGGCACTCCTGTGGAGGTGAAAAATGTTTTAGACTGTTTACCACTAATAGAGACGTTAAAGGATCGCCCTGTGAGAAATGATCTAATTAAATCATACAAAGCACCTCTAATACCTAACTCATATAATTTTCTTAATAGTATTGGAATATTAAGTAAATCAAATGCTTTGGACATGTCAAATAATAAAGCAACAATGTATCATAATCAAAGAGAGGTTATTATCAAAGCATTTGAGAATTTCATGAACAGCATTTGCTGAAGCTGAATTTACTGAAAACCCTGTTCTGAAGCCATGTTGCTCAGGAGATAAAATATTGTTCTTAGATAAATAAGAACTTAATCTATTATGTACAGTTTTTTCTATTAGTTTTGAAAAAGGACTAAGCAGTGATATAGGTCTATAATTATTTACATCAGTTTTTTCTCCTGACTTAAACACTGGAATCACAAGAATTGTTTCAGTGCACTTGGGATACCCCTTTAGAGAAACAGCTTGATAAAACATGAAGGAAAACATCGTAACAATTATACAAGCTTTTTTTGACAACTGTCATTGTGATTCCATCAGGACTGTTATTTTTCATTTTTTTCACAACATCATCAAGTTCTTCTACAGAAACATAGCAGTCAAAATACATAGAATTAATTAAACTAGCACGAGGCATATTATCATAATTAAAAATCCGCTGATTTAAAGTAAATGAGTTTTGAAGTTTATCTGATACACTAGAGAGATGGTCACCAAAACAATTAGCTACTGATACTGGATCGCTTAGATTAAAGGTTTTGTGGGAGGTTGAGAGGTTATATGCAACTGTATATTTTTAGAGTTAACTTTACTATTAATTAGACCATTTTTGGCCAGATCCCACGCTTTTTAACCTTGTTATCAGCTTCATCGATTTTGTTTGTAACAAAAGATTTTTTACACTCTATGACTAATTTTTGATGATTAGTTTTCATTTTTTTATAAGCATCCAAATTAATATTTATACATAAAAATGCATAGATTTTTTACGACTTATCGTTCCACTTAATTTATAATCCTAAAAAAATTTAAATATTACATGAATCCCCTCTTTCCGATAGCACGACTAATCCTAAGGGAAAAATTTTCTTCCAAGTTTCAACTCTCCAGAAAATGTACCACTGTGTGATGATAACCACACACACACACACACACACATTCACACACACACACACACACACACACACACACACATATATATATATATATATATATATATATATATATATATATATATATATATATATGTATGTATGTATGTATGTATATATTCTTAAAATAAGTGTTTCCCTGTGCACGAAACATGAAAAGAACATTTTTTAAAGGTGATAAAATGTTCTATAAAACTAGTGTTTAATCATAAAAATCGGATGGATACAACCAAAGTTATAGCTCTTTCAAAAACATCAAAAAATGGTTAATTTATGCAAATTTCTTAAATTTCTCAAAAGAAAATTGCGATTTAAAAAAAAAAATATTGGCTTCTGTGAATTTTTTGGCCATTTAACAAACGTCGTAACGTTAGTTGTAATAATTCGATTTTGCCAACAACAAAAACACTCGTTTTATAGAAAATTGTATCAGCTTTAAAAGGATGTTCTCTTCGTGTTTTGCACACGACCTACAGGGAACCACTTACTGCAAGAAAACTGGAATTTATAATTTAAGGTATATTTTCAGAAACAATTTGGTTTGAAGTAGTACAAAATCACCCTTTTTAGACCTGGCTCTTGGACTACTGTCTCTTAGGTTAGCCTACAATTCCAGCCAGTCAGTAAAAAATGGCCCTACAGAAACCAGTACGAGCCCCGCAGGCCCACCGCAAGTGCTCTTGAGACCCTCTTTTCTAAAGAGAAGATAACACTATTACATCAGTATTATAAAATCAGTTGACAGCGTGGGATAATAATGCGTGGGAGCCAATGGGGTTAGTCCTAAATGTTTAAACCATGCCCACAATTTCACAATAGGACAACCTCATTGACTCCTCAACACTTTTCCACGCTGTCAACTGATTATAACCGTGTGTTAACTGTAGTGTGTTAGTAAGCCTTTTTATAAGGTGGGTTAGTCTGTAAGTTTCCCTAACGTATTAATCCCGTTACCCTTCATTTAAGGCCGAAGTTACCCTTATAGGCGAATACTAAATTGTAGTACGAGTACTCGTAATTCATCAAATCTTCTTATTTATGTTTTTTGTTGTTCGCTGTTTCTACACGCTGTCTCTATCGAGGTTGTTAAAGCGTTTACACAGTTTGTTTTCGGTTCAGGTTGCTGTCATGCAACAGGCTCTGTCCTTGGAGAGGCGTAACTCCACTGGTTCTAGGCCTGTGAGATGTCAGTTATTCGGGAAAATCCATGACTCTTAATAAACCTGGGTTTAGGCAAGACTCTATAGGGTCCAATAATTACATGTAACAGGTAGGTGAAATAGTAAAAGATATGGTTTTACTTACAATATGAAACCATCCTGTTATAACTGACCCTGTTTTAAGAGATATGCAGTAACAACAATTATTTAATTTAGGCATTTTTAAAGCCAACTCTAAAAACTTAAATCTTAATTTAACTCTAATAACATGATATGGAAAATATACTTGATTGGAGTATTTTAAACCGCCTTCCCGCATTTTTAACACTTGGGCACAAATTAAACTTGAATTTTGTATTAAAACAATTTATAAAAAAATCAAAGAACCCCTTATTAAAACAACATATGTGTTAACGCCGTTCTTATAATTAAACCACACCGACAATAAAACTATAACAGACCTTACTAATACACACAAATACTACACTATAAGCAATGAGTAAACATATAATTAGAAAACCATTATTTTGATAAATGTCAATAATTTTATATTTGTTTCTACTAATCATACTAATGATTGTAATAATTATTTTACAAAATGTAATATAAAAATTTTAAACTAGCACGTACATGGAGATATTATTACTAGAGAGGCCCTATCAAGCTGTATTAGTATTTTTATGAATAATCAATCATTAACTAATAATAGAACATAATAATTTAGCAACCGGTTATAAAGAAAATCAAGCAACCGGTATTGCCAACTTTTTTTATAAGAAAATTGTATATTGTTAGGGTGGCAGCATTACTTAAGACCATCAGTGAACAGATTTTCGTGTTATTAGTAGTGCTTCTTCTATACATAGTATTAATTTAAGATTTTTAATAATAAAACAATTTTTTGACATGTTAGGTTATAGTCCTGCGGTCATTACACGAATCTGTATAACTTAAATTATAATGCTTACAAATTAGAAGAGATTGCTTACAAATTAAGAAAATTGTATATTGTTAGGGTGGCAGCATTACTTAAGACCATCAGTGAACAGATTTTCGTGTTAACAGTAGTGCTTCTTCTATACATAGTATTAATTTAAGATTTTTAATAATAAAACAATTTTTTGACATGTTAGGTTATAGTCCTGCGGTCATTACACGAATCTGGATAACTTAAATTATAATGCTTACAAATTAGAGCACTACTTAAAAAAGAAAAAATTACAATAAATGTTTCAGAATTATTCCTCAGAATACATTCTTTGAGTTTGAACACGTCAATATTCATTTAGATATGTTTGAAATCAAATAACTGATGTTTTATGGTTAACCTAAAGAATGAAGTTTTGTAAGGTTATGTATGAATTATTACCACCCTGCGTACGTAAGCTTCATTCGCTGTGTAGTGAAAGCGTTTGCTTGGGGTCTCAAGGGTTGATGTTTCTATTCCCGGCCGAAGAGAACCATTTTTAGTTTATTTTAATCTTTTGAATATGTGTACAACTGATTTTTGATCGAATGGATCGAAAATTTTTCTGCGTTTTATAAATTCTCGATATTATTGCCGGTTATTGACGTCAAATACATTATTTACCGAATAGCACAACTAAACCTCAAGATTAATTTTTGAAGGATTTGTGTTGTGGTCCGACTCCCGCCATGACGCCTATCCCATTAGCGATTTTTTTCCTGGAGAAATACGCTAAAAGTACTAAGACACTCTATAACCAATTATTTACACTATATTTAACTTCTTATCAAACGATTTATCATCAATATTGTATTTCAGACAACATTAATTGTATGAGTGACAAACTTATTAGACTATGCATGAGGATACAAAGTTTATCAAAATATGGCCACTTTAAACGTTTAAAAAATTTCTGGCACGGTAGTCCGCATGCCGGGCGACTTTCCCTTGGTTTGAGATATTAAATTAATAAATGTGATTTTTTCTTGTTAACACATTGGCTTAAATGGAAAAAATATGTATTCCTATTGTTTTAAGCTAATAGGAAGGGCAGCCATGTTCTATGATTGGCAGCTGTTACAAGTTATTCGATAAAGTTGGAAGTAATGCTGGGAATAAAATAAAACTTGGTATATTTTGTTATTATTATGTAGACTAAGTGTGAGCCATATTTTACTCCAATTATTTTTCATGATTAATGAATTTTTGAAATTTCTGTTAAGTTACATTAATGATGATTAATGTCGTCATAAAAAATATTTTTCGAAAAAGCAAAACTAGACCAAAATTGTTGGTCAATTTTTGCAAATTGAGTTTTAATTGTCTTTCTTGATCACCACTGGGTCCTACGATGATAACGAGCACAAGAATGCAAATAGATAGCCAACTTGGTAAAAACTACTTGGGAGTATTAAAACGGCTGAAACGGATTTTCTGAAAGGGGAAGAACTTCACAAAATTACCATATTTGGGTAATAGTCACTATAAAACAATTGTTAATTTGAACTGGCATGAGTGATCATCTTGAGAGCAGAGACCGTTTTTAAAAGTCTAGAACCATGATTTCCTTATATTTTATGTTGGTCTACCTAAAATGTTGATAATAGTTGATAATTTATGTTGGTGGCGATTACTGCTAGATAATTGAGTAACTGCAACTGAGTAAATGTAACTTATAAATAAAGTTATAAAACATAACCGGAACCTTAAGCTAGAAATTGATCGTTAACCACAGAAACACGTATTCCAAAGGAAATTCGCCCGGCATGGGCTACCGTGCCAGCATTTTTTTAAAAAGTTAAAAAGTTTCGTGTTAGATTAACCTCATTGTCTAATACGTTTTTCACTCATACAATTAATGTTGTCTGAAATACAATATTGATAATAAATCGTTCTAATGAGAAGATAAAAATAGTGTAAATAATCGGTTATAGAGTACCTTAGTACTTTAAGCGAATTTCCTCTGGAAAAAATTCGCTAATGGGATTGGTGTCATGACGGAAGTCGAACCTCGGACCACGACATAAATCTTTTTCAAAGGTCCCTGATGACGACAAAATAGGTTTTGCGTGACTTTATATATACATATATACTAGCTAAAATACCTGCCCTTCGGGCTAGAGAGGAAATTGTTAACGTGTCTGAGGTTTAGATTGAAATAATAAATACAATATGTTAAAAGGGATCTAACGGAGCTAGAACATACTCACATGCTAATGATTTAAGACTTCTTTAAGGAAGGAATAAAATTTGGAACAAATATCAATTATACATAGGCCAGAGCCCTATTGTTAATGAATTATTTATACCGTCTTAACAACTCCTAAGCGAATCCTTTATGGTAAGGAAGTATGTCCGACTCCGTGCCAGATGTTTTAAATTTTGATATTAAAAATGTATTCAGTTTAACGACAGTTTACAAAAATCTATGTAGACAGAAATCAACTAATATTTTTTGAACAAAGTAAAAATGGAGTTGCTATAACATTTAATTAAAAAAAAGTCATATTTCTACCTACTACAATGCTTGCCACAATAAAAATTAAATTTGTTGTTTGCTCCTAAGTTTAAGAAAATAGTTTTTACCCGCTACACACAAATGTGTTGCAGTTTTAGTATACGATATTGCTTTTACGTCTAGTTGAGGTTTCACAGGTTTTTTTTTTTTTACTCATTTATGCCGTAGGTGTAGGTATGTAGGAATAGTATTGTGTTATAAAAGTAATAAGGGGCGGTATTTTATAGAGGTGGACTGGCTATTGAGGGCGAAGGTGGCGGCCCTCCTTGGCCCCTCAGCCAAAAATTAACCTAAAGAAAAAACAACGAAAATTAAAAAAATGATTAACATATTAAATATTTGACATATTCATAACACAAGAATCAAAAGTGCCCAATACTCATGGGTAGGGCCTAAAGAGCTCCATGAGACAAATCTAATAAAGTACTTAAAAATATTCTTAATTTGCTACCTAAATTGAGGTCCTTTAAGGCCCCCATTCTTTATAATTGGACCTTTAAAAGGTCCCAAGGGCCTCAAGGAGCCCTTAACATGCTTAATCAGGACCCTAGACCAGTACAAAAGAGAACTTAAAATTAAACATAAAATAGTTTGGTTAACAATTTCATTTAAATAAATAAACGTAAGTTTTACTTAAGTTTATTTTATACTTATTTATTTATTTTATTTCATTAAGCTTATTTTAATTAATTTAAATAAAATAATTTTATTTTATTTTATTAAATATGATATTAAAATTAAATAAATTAAATAAACCTTGCTATAATCAATAATACTACTCCAGTTAAAAGTAAACCCCTCTGAGAAGTATTAAATAACCACCATTGGCCCAATAAGATTTAGGTTTGAGCCCTTTTAGGACACATCCTTGACGAGCCTTTTTGGCCCAATCCGCCAAGAGAGTTGAAAATTGGCATAAAAAAACAATTTTTAGGTCGAGTAGTGCTATACATTTTAATTTTAATAAAACATTAGTGTTACTTTACATACTAAATAAAAATTCTAAGTTTCGGTTTAATAGAGTAAGTATATCTACGATTTTTGCTGGATCATACAAGTTAAGCGGCATTGAGCGAGGTTTGTGCCTGGATGGTCAACCTGAAGGAATTAAATTAATGCATTTACCATCTGAGGACAAGCGAAGTGAGTCCGAACACGACACGCAATATAAATTTGGCGATTTTTTTATTTTGAGGACAAGCGAAGCGATTTTGAAGTAGCGAGGATGAGCGTAGTGAATCCAATGTAGAGAGGAAACGTTTCGAGGCAACCTGTACCCGTTATTTTCACTTTATAAGAATATTTTGAAATTAGGATTGAATGATAGATACAAAAATGAGAGTGGGAAATAGAGCGGCGTAGTGCATTAAGCATTAGTACAATAGCACTTTTTTCATAACTTCTTAGTCAAAGAAAGCGCTCCTTGTAAAACTGCTTGTCATAAAAGGGCGCTGATTCATTTTAAAAAAGGAGCTCTCTAGCCAAAAATTTTAAATACATGCAAAATCAAAAATGATAACTTTTTAAATTTTCTCAATGAAACACTAAGAAGGGCCCTCTATGAAAAATTCAGTATAAAGCAAGCTCATTATAAAGCGTTAATGAAAGCTTTGTATAAAGCTGAAGATAAAAGGTATAAAGCGTTAATATAAAGCTCTTTATAAAAATGAAGATAAAAGTTCTTTGTATAAAGCGTTAAAAGATAAAAGTTCAAGCAAAAGTTCTTTGTATAAAGCGTTAATGAAGAAGTTCTTTGTATAAAGCGTTAATGAAGTAAAAGCGTTCTTATGTATAAAGCGTTAATGAAGATAAAAGTTCTTTGTATAAAGCGTTATTGATGGAAGGTGCTCTTTGTAGAATACTTTTTTGAAAGAAGGCACTTTTCGTAGAATGTTTAATTAAAGGTAGGCGCTCTATGTGAAATGCATTAACGAAGAAATATTTACAAGATTTTTTTTGGGGCTACTTTGTTCTCAGCCTCAGTCCAATAATACCACAACCATGTCTGTGGCTGGTACACATATACTCGGACTGCAAAATGATTTTCTAAAAATGGGATAGGGAAGCTTAGTTCTATATTTGCCAGCTTATTTAGCTTCTGGTAATGGTGGTCGGTGTCCCTGTTTATGAGGTTTTTATTTCAAAAAAGGTTCAACCATATAGCACATTAGAACCATCAATTTTATTTTAGAGATTCCTTTGTGTAATGGACCGGTTTCGGGCTCATTTATGGAACACATGTAACTAAGTTCCGCTAAGGTTTTCTTAATATTACGATCACATAATAACGGATGGACTATTACATACATTTTAGCTCAGAGGCGGAAACATTTCTCCATGAGCCCCTTGGTGAACCACCGTTAACACATTTTGACGTCCCCACTCAAGCAGCCAAAACTGCCTCCCTTAGGTCTTTAGCTACTTTCTAGGTATGTAAAAGAGCTGACACAAATCAAAATATTTGGGACTCTGCTGTAATAATTGATAATATTATAAACTGTCACTGCAGTGTTTGATTAGATCAAACACCAATTCAAATCGTTACATTTGGCTATAAAATCTCGCATGTTTATTACAACCTAAATACTTTTTAAAAAAATATAGGTGCCTTTGTAGTTTCTATCAACAAAATATAATTCGCTCACCGACATAACATTTTTGCGAACACAATTTCTCATTGTACCTACCAATTAACTAATTACCTGTTAGAGTTAATGAACTATGTTTATACACAGTACAGTAAGGTGAAAAAACTAACAGTTATTACTGTTATAATTACAATTTTAAAGTGTTTTTAATCGTTTTATACTTTCAGATGACCCTGGCATTCTATTAACAATTTTTTAGGAAAAATCAAAAATGGAATGCTAATTGGTGTTTTATATAATTATTTCACATCTTTTTTGATCTCTTTTAACTGTTTAAATTAACAGGAGTCAGGATAATTTTAATCCTGACTCGTGACGTGCTAAATAAATTTCCATTAAGCTTAAAAAGCCAACATATTTACATATATATATAAGTCTATGAATTAACACAAATCCATGCAATGCAACGTTTTAGGTCTTAGATATATGTTTCTAATCTAGGCTTTAAGTTCGCTTAAGAACTCAACAAGAAATTAATTGGAATAATAACAGTATCTACTAACAGTAACAGCACTTCTTCTAACCATAGCACATGGGGACCAACAATTTTACTTTTTAGAGAATTCTTATCACAAACAGAGTTCAAAGAGTTTAAACAAATTTCCAGAATAAATATGAAGTTCATCAATTACATGCTACGTTTATACGATTACTTCAAATCTGCTTTAAGTCATCAATCTCTTATCACCCAATTTCTTCAGAACTATTTCTAGTTAGAGTCTCTCGTGTCGTCATTACTCGGATATCTCAAACCCAAACCTTGTTTACACGGTAACTTTTTGACTCAAGGCTTCTTAAAGTAGATTTTATGTTCTTAAATCTTTGTATTTTAGTTTTTAGTCTTTAGTTTACCTAATAAAAGCCTTTTCTTTATTCGAAGAAAGTATAATTCAAGTATGAGGGGTTATTAGTAACACATGTAAAATATTTAGGCAGTTATTTTTAGTATCATCATCGGTGTCTGGAAGGTATGGTTACCTTGCCTCAGGCGTTGTCCTATACGTAACCTTTACCGACTTCCTCTTAGCTCTAGTAATAAACCTCTCAAACTGAGTTGAGTTCAAGGCTATTTCTCCTATGGATGAGTTTTTCTATTACAGACCACGCGTTATTATCTATTATCATTAGCATCTATTATATTATTATTATTTTTATCCTTAGCGGGGTCACTTTGTTACCTTGTTTGTTTGATCCTTGTTATCCAAACATTCTAATATGTAATTCACCATAGTATTTACAACCCAGTGATTCCCAACCGGTAATCCGCGGACTCCTGGTAGTCTGCTGTGAGGAGGTTTCAAGTAATCCGCGGACCTCTAGCAATATGCTGTAGGGAGGTTTCAAGTAATCCGCGGACCTCTAGCAATATGCTGTAGGGAGGTTCAAGTAATCCGCGGACCTCTAGCAATATGCTGTAGGGAGGTTCAAGTAATCGCGGAGCTATACCTCTGCATATGCTGTAGGGAGGTTTCAAGTAATCCATGGATCTCTAGCAATAGTTTCAAGTAATCTCTAGCAATATGCTGTAGAGGTTTTCAAGTAATCCGCGGATCTCTAGCAATATGCTGTTGGGAGTTTCAAGTAATCCGCGACCTCTTGCTGTAGGGAGGTTTCAAGTAATCCGCGGATCTCTAGCAATATGCTGTTGGGAGGTTTCAAGTAATCCGCGGATCTCTGGTAATCCATCAGGAGGTTTCAAGTTATTCGCAAGCCTCTAGTAATCCGTAAGGAAGTTTCAAGTGATCCGCGCAACATTTTCAGTCTTTAAAAACCCTAAAATTATACATACAAAATAAATGAAATCATAAAATTTTTGGACAACAGGTTAACTCAAGACTGAATAAAAAGCCCTCATTGCATTCAAAGAAATATTTAATCAATACTTTATTATTAACTTATCTAGGGGCACAGCAGTGCCCCCGCCAAGTCTAGAGGTCACTGGTGTACTATCCCTTACAGGAAGCATCTCGAGGCTATTTTCACCACCTCCTCATATCTTTTTATTAAGGACATTAAAAAAATAAATTTAAATATTAACTAAAAGATCTTGTTGATCTAACCCATTCTACCGAATTTCAAATCTTTAACCATTCACAGGTGTTGAGATATAATGGCTCATAGTTAGGCAGTTTTGACACTCACTCACTCATCAAAAATCTAAGGCACTTTCAGCAATCGCAGATATTTTAAATTTGCTATAGATAAATGTTGATGTAAAATTCAATTAAAAATTGTCAAAATCTTAACATTTTAGTTCCTTCCACGTAATATGTTCTACCTAACTTAAAAGGTAATCTTAACCACAATTTTGCGTATAAATAAACATTTTGACAACTAGCGCTACTAAAACTAAGAATATCCAGAGTTTTATTTTGACAGAACATAACAAAATATTTTTATGCATATTATCTGTTGTTAAATGAAAGAAAATGGAACTGTTTAGTAAGTAATAAATAAGCGGTGTAATACGCTGTAACTGGTTAAAATTTCTGTAATTAAAGAAATTAGTGCTTTTAACTATAAATTAATGGTGTAATATTCTGAAACTAATTATAATTTAATAATATTTCTTGGTGTATTTTTTATAAAGAATAATGTTCAAGCTTACAAAAAAGAATCAAATCCCAACGAAAACACATGCGTGTTAAAAAGAGCCAAGCCTAGCGTAAAAAGTTGTGAGATCGTTGAATAAACCAAGTCTTAGGTTACCAATAATGCTTGTAAATTATTGGTAATTTACAATATTAATACAGCACACACAGGAATGCATAATAAGCTTATTAAATAGGCTGAATATATTATTATAGTGTATGTCTACTCTTTACAAGATGTATTGTACCACACCACCTTAAGCTGAGTAATGGCCAAGTCACAAAGTGAAACCGGCAAGACCTCAATATTTTCAAGCATTATTGGTATCCTAAGACTTGGCTTATTTAGTGATATCACAACTTTTTACGCGAGACGTGGCTCTTTTTTCACACGCATGTGTTTTTTGGGATTTCTTAAACCATATCTATTTCCATTAAACAGTACTTCGCGAAATTTCTGAATAATTACTAAAATACGGGCCTTCGGCCCAAACCGCTAACTGGCCCTTCGGACCGCTCGTGGCCCGAGGGCTTTCTGTGGTCATTATTGTTGTTTGTATTATTTTTTTTAAATGGCATTTTGCCATGTATCTAGCGAATTTGCATCGCTTCGCCTCATTTACATGCCCGCGGAGCGGCATGTAAATGTTTGAACATTGCATACCCCTTTATCTAGTACATAGACATCAACATCAACATACTACATCACATAATACATCAACATAGACGGGTTTAACAAATCAATAGGGTCTTTAGTGTTTAAGGATAAAGACAGGTAAAAAAGGAAATAAAGTATTCTGAAATAGTTTTGGAATCAATAGGATATTTTAGTCAACTAATCTAATCTAATTTCTAACTCATTTTTTATCACTCAGATTCAATCCATCTAACAGCTATAAAGTCCCAGATGCCTGAACTTTTGCCTAACTTTTTAGTAAAAGAAACCTTCTTTTTACTCATTAGTGATGACGCTATAATAAAGTTATTTGCCAATTGTGCCACTTAAATTGGTCTGCTTTAACTGAAACTGGTCCCAATCGTTTATAATTCCGACGACCATAAGAAGCCACTTCGAGGCCCGTCCTCTTTGCGGGCCTGCTTAGCTTGCAGTGATTCCGTGGAACCATTTGTTCTATTTTTGATCTATCTGACTGGGGCAGTAGGCTAATAAGGGCGGATCAAGATGGAAAGGAACTCTTCCCACACATCCACTATCCACTACACATCCACTACACCCTACAATTAGGCACTACCGAACCATCGGTAGTGTTCGGTATCAATGACCTCTACCTCTATCGTAGAGGTCATTGATCTAAACTTATACTTATATACTAGATATAGAAGGTTTACAAGTCATTCAATACAAATTGAACTAATGCTCATAAGGTGAAACTTGGAACATATGTTGGAATGATGGTCTTATATAAATGCGTGCCAAATCTCAAATTGATTAAAACATTTTTCCTCGTTATGCATTTTCGACATTTACTGAGAGAGGAGCATTTTAACTAGACCTAAGTTTTTTGTACCAAGTTTTGAGTATATTTGATACTGTATACTGTATTTGCTATACAAAACTGTGAGAATATTTTAGTCGTATTTAATAAATGATTTAGTCCTAATGTAAAAAAGATTTAATATTTGTAATTCTCAAATTGAAGTTCAGCGGATTCTTTTTATGTTTGTTAAAAGGTTTCAATAAAAAGTTTGCTGTTATAACATGGACAAACTTTAAACTCCAATGAATTAATAAGCAGTCATTATTTTGTAAAGTTAAACTATTCATATTAATATTTATTAGGTTTAATGCTGATGTAAAGTTCTAGAGTTAGTTAAATATGACACCATTGTTGCGATGTGTTTCTTTTTTGAACTTTTAATTTTAAAAAAAATTGCTAAAAGTTCAGTTTTATTTATTATATTTAAAGTCTTCTTCAGTAATTGTGCAATTATAAGTCATCTGACCGCCTACACTCTACAGTTTTATTTGAAATCACAGAAATTTTTATTTTTCTAATCTTGGCAGTTTGTTTTTAAGAAACCAGTTAAACTTGCTATCTGTCTGGAGATGCTCAGGGTATATAAAGTGCCGAAATACTTTTATTTGGAATTTAAGTGAAATATGTTATGGTTTTGAAAAATGTTACGTCACCGTGCCACTTCTTCATTAATGAAATTTAGTGAAGAAGGTCATTCTTGGCTCATCTTTTATAACTAAATTTTCTTATAAATCTTTTTATCGACGTTATTAATTTTTATCACTAATAATTGATCAAGTCAAAATTATTTTGTTTTGTATTCTTGTGATTAGTGTCCATCACTTAAGAATTTCATCAGAAATAAATACTTCAGTATTATTTTCCAATTCTATGATTTATTCAATTTAATAAAGTGAATATATGCCACTTAAGTTCCTTGCTATTTACGCACAATCATTGACAGAGGTATGATTAAACCTGGCGTGTTCTGACATCAGGCAAATATTTATTGCCTAAAACATTACTTTGCCAAGCAATGGCACAAAGCTTCCATGCTATTTTCACATTTATATGATTCGTCACATGAATTACACTCAAAATATGAATCAACTGTTGATAAATAAATAGAATAAGCACTTTTTTCGAAAAATTAGCGAAAATAGAAATGAAAAAGTTAGAAAAAGATTTCAATGATCTTTAAAAATACATTCAAAGACACAAAGACTTAAAATATACATATTCTATATTTTGAGAGCTGATTTAATTTTAAGCTCTAGACAAAAGTTTTAGATGATATATTATCTTTTACGTCGACCATTCCCATGTCTTGATAGTCACAAGAATTATATATCTGTGATATCAAAACTATTTCAAAGCTACTTGCTATATTGAAGTTAGAAGCAGGTCTAACCGGGAGAAAATTTTAGGCCAAATAAAATTTAGAAATCATGGAAACTTTAGAAAACGTTTTTCTTGGAATATAAAAATCTAGCAAGGTAACCATAACTTTCCCACATTAAAAAGAATTAGCATTTTCCCTTATACATCAAGTTGCTTTGCGAGACTACAAAAACTTTCTACATTTCAAAGTTTTGATTTCATTAGCATTAATCATATCATATATTAAACATGATATATTAAATATGATGAATTTATCATAATGTTAATCAACATTTAGCGCTTTTGTCTTTTAAAAGTCACTCCTAAATCTAATTATAATGAAAGTAATAATATATTATTTCTATTATATTATATTGTATTTATTATATTAAATATACTATTTACTATAATAAATATAGTAAATGGTAGTTCTTTAATGCGGACCAAAATAAGGAAAGGTTAAATTAAGAATATAGAGGCATATAGGACATCTAGAGGTCAGAAGAAGGTCTCGTCTTCTTCTCCACATACTCAGCTTTGACCAAAATATGTATTTTGTGTATACATATATTTATTTTTTTACTTAAATTGGATATTAGATTGACCCATGTCGGATGTTTAATGCGGCTTTTATTAAAATTTGACCCTGGAAGACATGAAAAGAGAATGATGTACTATACACCTGTCCGCCCCTCACCAAAATTGGGAAATACATATGAATATTAAATAAAAATTAATTATTATGCATTTTATCCCTTTTTACTTTTCCTCATTTATACCGTAGGTATATAGGAAAAGTATTGTGTTGGTGAAGAAATCCAAAACTGGGATGTCACAAGAAGTCAACCGTTTCAGGTGTTTTTAAGAACTCCAGAGTAGTTTTTACTAAATTGTCTATCTGTATTGTGTGTGAGTGATTGTTATCAGCGTAGCTCTTAGTGTATTTATTGAACAAAAATTAATTTACCCCTATAGTTGTGCCAATCCTAAATAATATTTTTATGACGTCATTAACCTGCAATAATGACACAGCAAAAATTCCGAAATATTAAAAACGCGGAAAAATTATGCGATCGGATTGAAATTTAGCACTCATGTAGCCATTTATATAAGACTAACATATGTACTAACTTTCATCTCATTATCAGTATTAGTTCAAATTTTAACTGTTTAATTTCGGAAAACAATCAAATTGAGTGGAAATTTGGTACCTTTACGTAATGAATAAGTGCACTAAGTATTGTTTCAATACAAAATGTATTTTTATAAGTTTTAGTAGATTATAAAAGGTAAGCACCATTGAGCGTTGTCAGTGCTGTATGGGTTACCGCTAAAAATTTACTATCTCAGAACAAGCGAAGCGAGTCCGAAGACATGCTGCAGTATAAATTTGGTGCATTGTATATTCTGAGGACGAGCGAAGCGAATCCGATGTGATGAGGAAAAGTTCCGAGGTACCCCGTATGATTTTTTAAAGGTGCTGATTTATTGAGGTACCTGGACAGATACTTATCTGTTGCTTTACAGTATGGAAAATTATTTTAAATTTCTTTTAATAAGGAATTATGGAAATTCCTTAAAAAGGGTCTAATATACAGAGTTAATACCTATTTTCCTTTTCCTCATTTTGTGTTTAGGCTAGAGAATATATTCATGTTAAAGAATCAATCGTTAGATCTAGTTGTGGTATCCAGAAAATAATTTTTGACTTAGCACCGTTTCGTAAATTTATAAATGACGGAAATATGATCGCATGTAGTACTATATGACGAACAAACGTGCCGAGTTTCTTCTTATTTGTTGTATTAATTCAAATTTCATCGGATGTCATACGTTCAAGACACACACAAAGAGCATGAAAATCACTCAAAACGTCATAAAAGTTCCTGAAACGAATGATTATTCAGACTTTTAGGGTAAACACTATGTAATTTACCCAAATACCAATGGTTCCCACCGTGGTCGATACACGATGAAAAATTATTCTTCATTGCATTATATTCTTAATTCCATGTTACATCTAAAGAGTTACTAAAATCAAAAGGACTAATAAAGACTCTGGTACGTATAGCATTTATGGTTATTTTAAGAAGTTTAATTTTTGTACCTGGAGTACTTTTTGTTGTTAATACTTGGAATAAAACCAGTTTCGTAATAAATACCGGCATTATGCATAAATAGCATTGATGTGATAACTTACGAAAATAATGTTATAAGTATTTTTATAATGACTATAAAATTCTTATTTTATTTTCCACTCTCGTAAATAAAATGGCCTAATGTAAACATCTAAAAACACTATAAATTATTGAGAGAGCTTCAACGTCAGTTTTTGGTAAAGTAATAGGATTACTTACAGTTTATATCATATAGGGTTTTTTAATTTTAACTAACTGATTTATGGACCGAAAAACTGTTTTTCCACACCTGTCTTTCTTATTTTATTAAGAAAAAAAGAAAATAAAATAAATGGTTTTATATTTTTAGGATACAGTTATAATATCCAGGTTTGCGTTCTTAAGGTGAATGACATTAACTTTATGGACCGCAATTTAGCAGACTTAAAACGTAAAGTTGATGAGTTCGAAGATGATCAACGCTCATCTGTTAACACAACGTAAGAGCTAGGTGTTCATCAAAACCAACATTAGCGAAAACAGTTATTATTTCCAAAACTTTTATAATTAGTTTTTGCATGAAATCTTTCTTAATTAGGAAAAGATCAATTGTATAAGAAGGAACTAATTCTATTTAAACCAAGTCAGGCCAAGGAACTGTGGTATAACTTTTGGGTCTCTAAGGTTTTGTGTTTGACCTAAAATAAAAACCTTCCAAAGCATTTTTTGTATAATTCATTTTGGAAAATAATAAAAAAATAATAATTTCCAAAATTATTAAAATTGGGTCTCATTAACATGGCCATTTTTAAACTCAAAGTACAAATTCCATTTTTCTGCTAACATTTTTTCCTTAAATGAACTATCCCAGAAATAGATCAGTATCGATTAGAAATCGAAGGCCTTATTGGCAATAAGAGCTGCCAACTTAAAAATTTAGTACAGCTATCTATTGGGACGTATTACAGGTTAACCATGCCGGTTAACCTGTCATCCGTCCCAATAGATAGCTGTACTAAATTTTTAAAGTTGACAGCTCTCATTGGCAATAAGCTCACATATGGCATTCTGTGGGAGAGTTATTATTAGTTATGGTTTAGGACTTATACCATTATTATATTTGGAATTTTGTTTAGTGGAATAACACATTTCATTCTGAATTTATTGTTTAAAGCCTTATTACTTCTTAAATAGATAAATCTCATAGTACATAATAAACAATATTATGCAAAATAAAATAAAAATGACTTGGATCACTGTTCCTCCTGACCCACTCATATATATATATATATAATAATATATATATATATATATATATATATATATATATATATTGCCTCTAATATTTTGAAGATTTTGCATTTAAATATTTTGTGCAGGCTTTGCATGCTTTTTTGCAACTGTTAAACCTTTCTCCTTTCATGAAAAAATGTCATAAAGAAAAGAAAACAGTAATAAGCTAATTCGTATTTACCTTTTGTTGATATTTGCATGTTTCTACTATTTTTATATGTTAAAAAATTAATAATATTCGACCACGATGACAAGCAATTTTTTATTTATTTTATTATTATTATATTATCAAAACGGTTGTCAAAAAACAAATTACAAGAGTCACGAATCTAAACTTATTTTGTAAAAATTAAAAAATACATTATAATAATTTAAATTAAAAGAATGTTAAAATTAAATTTATCGTTTTAAATTTATTCGACTCGATGTATGTTTACTTTTATACATTCCTGTAGTCTTTCGTTCTTTTCGTAGCCTGTAGAATAATTCAGGATTTAAAGTAAAACAAAATATGGATACTGTCCCGAAATACTTCTTTGGTGAAATAATCATAGAGATATATTACTAGATAGGGCATAGCCTATCTAATTACATTAATAGGCCTGAAACGTGTATTTGGTGCTCACAGGAGCTCTGTATAACCTCATTGAAACCTCCTGTATGAGCAAATTAAGATTATAATATATCAAATGTCGTATGCTTTTCAAACAACGTTTGTGTCTTTTTTTATAAACGCTCTTCTAAGTTTCTGTAATATTTGAACTGTTATTAGATTATATTAATAATCGAAGATGTTAAGGTTACTTTTTCGATGTTTCAAAATTCAACCGATAGGCCCTCTCTAGTAATATATTTCTATTGAAATAATTGTATATGCCACTGCAGAGGCAGCTTACTTTTAAGGACACATTCGTCACCCAGATTTATTCTGAACTTAGTTAACTTTACTCTATACAAAATCTTAATGATCATGCGTGTTGTAAAAATACTATAACACATTCATTAAACATTGATGTGTCTGCCGAGATAAATTTAAAATTGGTCCTTATGTTTAAATATTTCTAGCATCCCTATTTTCGAAACCATCGTCTTAAAAAAGTTCAATGAAGCACCACTTACCTTGTTCTTATTACTAAATTTAAATCAATCATAAAAGGTCAGATTGCTTTAAAAAAAATGCGACCTTTTTGTCATTATTACAAATTATAACACTTTTGATATTTATCTATTATCTGTATATAGAACTAAAGAAAAATATAGATTTATTTCTCGCTATCAAATGACTTAATCCTTGAGATATACTGAACTATATAACATATCTTTAGATATTACTTGCTATTCCAAACTTATACACGTAATTTATAAGTTTCAATTACAAGACAAAATGATTTAGATTAAATTATGATTAACTTCAGTATAAATTTTTCCATGTCAGAAGCCAAAAATTTGTATATTAACACGAGTCATTGCTACAGATAAGTTCTGTTGTAATGCATATCTTTCATTTAATTATTTTAATGTCATGAATAAATACAGTATAGGGTATATCATTTGATACTACCGAGTTTTGCAACACATGAATAGTTGACACAATATAATTGTGCGAGAGACACCTAGGAAATGTAACAAGCAAAATGCAATGCTACATCTGGGAACTGTTCCATCATTCGACATTCGTCATCATTGATGGCTCGACATAATGTCATGTCCACTCTGTTTCGTTACGTCTAACTCATCAGGGCGCCGACAGAGCCTGAACTCACTCTGACCTTCAATTAATTCCGAATAATATAATGTGAAGTACTTACCACATGGTAAGTCCACATGTGGGACATGACATTATGTCGAGCCATCAATGATGACGAATGTCGAATGATGGAACAGTTCCCAGATGTAGCATTGCATTTTGCTTGTTACATTTCCTAGGTGTCTCTCGCACAATTATATTGTGTCAACTATTCATGTGTTGCAAAACTCGGTAGTATCAAATGATATATGTTTTGCTTGCCATGCATGATGGCGGTAAGAGAGCACCGCTCGTCTCTGGTAAGTACTTCACATTATATTCTTCGGAATTAATTGAAGGTCAGAGTGAGTTCAGGCTCTGTCGGCGCCCTGATGAGTTAGACGTAACGAAACAGAGTGGGACATGACATTATGTCGAGCCATCAATGATGACGAATGTCGAATGATGGAACAGTTCCCAGATGTAGCATTGCATTTTGCTTGTTACATTTCCTAGGTGTCTCTCGCACAATTATATTGTGTCAACTATTCATGTGTTGCAAAACTCGGTAGTATCAAATGATATATGTTTTGCTTGCCATGCATGATGGCGGTAAGAGATCGTCTCTGGTAAGTACTTCACATTATATTCTTCGGAATTAATTGAAGGTCAGAGTGAGTTCAGGCTCTGTCGGCGCCCTGATGAGTTAGACGTAACGAAACAGTGGGACATGACATTATGTCGAGCCATCAATGATGACGAATGTCGAATGATGGAAACAGTTCCCAGATGTAGCATTGCATTTTGCTTGTTACATTTCCTAGGTGTCTCTCGCACAATTATATTGTGTCAACTATTCATGTGTTGCAAAACTCGGTAGTATCAAATGATATATGTTTTGCTTGCCATGCATGATGGCGGTAAGAGAGCACCGCTCGTCTCTGGTAAGTACTTCACATTATATTCTTCGGAATTGAAGGTCAGAGTGAGTTCAGGCTCTGTCGGCGCCCTGATGAGTTAGACGTAACGAAACAGAGTGGGACATGACATTATGTCGAGCCATCAATGATGACGAATGTCGAATGATGGAACAGTTCCCAGATTTAGCATTGCATTTTGCTTGTTACATTTCCTAGGTGTCTCTCGCACAATTATATTGTGTCAACTATTCATGTGTTGCAAAACTCGGTAGTATCAAATGATATATGTTTTGCTTGCCATGCATGATGGCGGTAAGAGATCACCGCTCGTCTGGTAAGTACTTCACATTATATTCTTCGGAATTAATTGAAGGTCAGAGTGAGTTCAGGCTCTGTCGGCGCCCTGATGAGTTAGACGTAACGAAACAGAGTGGGACATGACATTATGTCGAGCCATCAATGATGACGAATGTCGAATGATGGAACAGTTCCCAGATGTAGCATTGCATTTTGCTTGTTACATTTCCTAGGTGTCTCTCGCACAATTATATTGTGTCAACTATTCATGTGTTGCAAAACTCGTAGTATCAAATGATATATGTTTTGCTTGCATGCATGATGGCGGTAAGAGAGCACCGCTCGTCTCTGATAAATAATTCACATTATATTCTTCGGAATTAATTGAAGGTCAGAGTGAGTTCAGGCCTGTCGGCGCCCTGATGAGTTAGACGTAACGAAACAGAGTGGGACATGACATTATGTCGAGCCATCAAAGATGACGAATGTCGAATGATGGATCAGTTCCCAGATGTAGCATTGCATTTTGCTTGTTACATTTCCTAGGTGTCTCTCGCACAATTTATATTGTGTCAACTATTCATGTGTTGCAAAACTCGGTAGTAATGAATTTTTGCTTGCCATGATGGCGGTAAGAGAGCACCGCTCGTCTCTGGTAAGTAATTCACATTATATTCTTCGGAATTAATTGAAGGTCAGAGTGAGTTCAGGCTCTGTCGGCGCCCTGATGAGTTAGACGTAACGAAACAGAGTGGGACATGACATTATGTCGAGCCATCAATGATGACGAATGTCGAATGATGGAACAGTTCCCAGATGTAGCATTGCATTTTGCTTGTTACATTTCCTAGGTGTCTCTCGCACAATTATATTGTGTCAACTATTCATGTGTTGTTGCAAAACTCGGTAGTATCAAATGATATATGTTTTGCTTGCCATGCATGATGGCGGTAAGAGAGCACCGCTCGTCTCTGGTAAGTACTTCACATTATATTCTTCGGAATTAATTGAAGGTCAGAGTGAGTTCAGGCTCTGTCGGCGCCCTGATGAGTTAGACGTAACGAAACAGAGTGGGACATGACATATGTCGAGCCATCAATGATGACGAATGTCGAATGATGGAACAGTTCCCAGATGTAGCATTGCATTTTGCTTGTTACATTTCCTAGGTGTCTCTCGCACAATTATATTGTGTCAACTATTCATGTGTTGCAAAACTCGGTAGTATCAAATGATATATGTTTTGCTTGCCATGCATGATGGCGGTAAGAGAGCACCGCTCGTCTCTGGTAAGTACTTCACATTATATTCTTCGGAATTAATTGAAGGTCAGAGTGAGTTCAGGCTCTGTCGGCGCCCTGATGAGTTAGACGTAACAAAACTGAGTGGGACATGACATTATGTCGAGCCATCAATGATGACGAATGTCGAATGATGGAACAGTTTCCAGATGTAGCATTGCATTTTGCTTGTTACATTTCCTAGGTGTCTCTCGCACAATTATATTGTGACAGTATAGGGTATTTACTGAAATATACTTAAGCGAATCATTATACAATACTAATTTTAACAAAAAATATAAAGGTAAGCAATAATTTAAGTAATAAAAAAAAACTTATTTTACCATTTCAATGCGTTCTTTATTTGCCTTTAAGGAGGTTTAGGTGGGAATTTTCTACTAATTTAAGCTGACCTATTGACAAAAAAAGATGGACAGAATTGTTTAATTTTATAAAAATAAATATAACTAACGAAGTCAATTGCGTAAAAATATAAAGTCATAACGATTATCCAAGAAATATATGAGCCGAGTCATAAAAATATAGACAATTTACTTTGTTTCATAATGCCTTGGCATTCTAAGCTTTAAACTTAAAATGAACAATGCGCCAAAAAAATGTGTGAAGTTTATTTTAATTGATTTTATATTTTGATGAAAACACGCATTACTTATTAAATTTGATAAGTTAATATTAACTAAGACGCTTAAATAACAACTGACTTAAATCATTCAGTGACGTCTTCATTCTTATACCCTAATTATTTCTTCTTCTGCTTTTTATTGATTTTTTATGAAGCATTTTTTGATTATATATATATATATATATATATATATATATATATATATATATATATATATATATATTATATACATACATATATATCATACAACCTGATTGTTCCAAGGCTTAGAATGAAGTTAAGCACCAAAATATACACTAAACTAAGGGTTTTAAAAGTTTTAAAACCCTAAAGGTTTTAAACTTTTGTTTAAATCGACTTAGTTTATGAACTCACTGAATAGAGTCGTTGATCTGATAGAAGATCAACGACTTAGACCATACCGAGAAAATTCCTTACTTACATCTTAGTACAAAAAATAAAAATTCAGGCAGGGAGGTCCGCCAACCGAGCGAATTTCTTTAGGATTGCTTGATTTCTTCATTTGTTCAATCTTTGTTTAATTAATTAGTTAATGCATTACAGATCATAACACTTCGATTTGCAAGTCATTTTTTCTAGATTTTTCATGTAACATTACATATGCTGTTCTTAAGTCATTAAATCTTCTCAATTACTCTTTTTGAAACTATTTTGGGCTTAGTTTAAGCCTAAACATTAAAACGTTTTAGCGTATTTCATTTAAAAAGTCGAGAAAAAATTACTTTCAAACATACTGCAAGAATAAATCAAGCAAAAAATGTATTGATGAGCAAATTAAATTCGCCTCGTGTGCGGACCTCCAGGGAGGCAATTATTTGTAGAATTTAATTCATATAGCTTAATAGTATACACTTTCAATAAACAACTTAATATTGCAGTAAATTTTTCACCTGTTTTAATGCATAACAGATCAAAAGCTTCGATTTGCAAGTTATTTTTTCTACATTTTTCAAAGAACATCTGCATGTTTATAAGCGTATGTAATATTATATAAATGTTCTTAAGTCATTAAATTTTCTCAATCACTCTTTTTGAAACTCTTTTTAGATTGCGGTTATTTACTTGCTTAATTCTGGTTTTGTCGGGTGGTTTTTTTTTGGGGGGGGGGGGTTATAGATCTATTAAATTATTTATTAAATTTTCCGGGTTTTTTGAGTATTTGGATACTTACAGTGGTAGTGTGAACTCCGCAACGGTTTTAATAGATTTATCGTTCAAAAATACATAAACTAAGACCATTTGCCTGCCAGAAATGTTAAAAAAATAAAACCACAAATAA
The DNA here is from genome assembly GCA_018340805.1 of Microvelia longipes. Taxonomy (NCBI): domain Eukaryota; kingdom Metazoa; phylum Arthropoda; class Insecta; order Hemiptera; family Veliidae; genus Microvelia; species Microvelia longipes. Next base: position 35,240,544 of record JACMZG010000008.1, on the reverse strand, counting down.
TACCGAGGGTTTCTGTTCATCTCAAGTCTGTTTTTGTACCCACTTTAAACTAAAAATACCAATCTGGTCGAATAATAGTGTGTTTATAAAATCGAGGGATCTCTAAAACGGATTTAGGTTACTCTGTCTACCTCATTATTGTTTTGTTTCTAAAAGAAATTCGCTAAAAGGCAAAGAAGAAACAGAATTTAACATCAGTCAGTATTGTTTCCATGAAAATCATAATCCTATCCTAGCCATGAGATATTCCCACAAAGATTTGAAATCTGAAAGAGGAATATAATAATTATACAGCAAAGTCATGTCCAACTATAAGCATAGTATCGTTTTTCGCCTCCAAACATTTTATTAGAGAAATGTTTAAAATTTTTCTATCCAAAACTTGAGACCAATTTAAGGGACAGTCAATAATTGGAGGAGATTTTAAGATCGGTCTGAATCAATTAATGCTTCACAGAGGCAAGGCAATTATATATATATATATATATATATATATATATATATTATATAATATATAATATATATATATTATATATATATATATATATATATATATATATAGATATGTGTGTGTGTGTGTGTGTGAATGTATGTATAAATATATCACACTCTCCAAAAGGTGGGCATGTTTTTATACATCTTTAAAAACAGATGTCCCTTTATCTAATCCTTTTAAGAGCAATCTTAAATTATGAAACAAAATAGCTCTTTATTTGTCTAAACGTTTCCTAAAAAAATAATTTTAGAAGTTATCTGTAGCTATCGACTATTTTATATTAACGAGTTTGTCACAAATATAGTTATATATATTATCTTAAAATAAATAAGTTGAAAATTGTAACCCATTTCTTTCCAAAAGTAAGGCTTTTTATAATATTTGGTTTTAATTTTAATTTTCAAGATTCTCGTTTCCTGATACAATCAAGAAAAAGTCATAAAGTATAATACAAGAAAAGCGTTGCGAGTCAATCACCTTCTTTTATTACCTTGTTTTAGAAGGTCAAGTTTATTATCACCATCTATAAATTGATTAAAACATTTTATTTATTTTAATTATTCTGGGAAACTACTGTTGACAAGAATCAAGCAATAAGAATAAATGTGTAAATCTAAAGGCAAATATAAGCAAACCTGATGCTAAAGCGGAGCACAAGAAAAGAAAAAAAGAACGTACATAACTACACAAAAAATACAAATGTATTTCTATGAAATACATTTATTAAACCTAGAACAACAAACTCCGTTAGGGTGTGAAAAAGAAAACTTTTTCATAAGGTTTTACTTAATTTTAAATTTAGATATTTTATTTTTACTAAGTAATAACCCGTACTTTAACTATTGTTAAAATAGAGAAGTCATGATGAAAGTACCAGCAAAATGGAACTATTTGTTTAAATTTGAAAAATAACATTAATTCACCGCATACACGCCTACACACTCATTCACACACACATAGACACACGCGCGCGCATCTATCTATCCCTATATTATAAAAAGCTCAGTACTAGGTCAAAAAACCAAAACCGTAGGATGTATTTGCTTGTAAATACATTAAAAAATACTTTGTGCGCTCTTTAGTATGTCCATTCATAGATTTTGTCGTGATACGTAGAGGGGCAACTTAGCTATCGTGCAACATATAAATAACTCTATTATTATTTGTTTTGAATGAAAATTTAAAAGGGTAAAAATGTCATTATTATAATATTGAAACGCTAAGAAAATTAAGCAATTTGGGGAGAAGAACCAAAATAAATGTAGCTTATGAAGGGTATAAAGGAAGAAGAAAATTAAATACGATATTATAATAGCATTTAATTAAGATGGCATTTAATTTAATTCGAGATTTTGCTGCCGCGAAGGAGAGTAAAACTGCCAACTTTGCCATAGATGCCTAAAGTTTTAATCGACTAATTATCTGGTGAATATGTCTGTTAAGAAATATTTTTAGTAGGATAAGATCATATAATAATTCCTCAGCTATGACATTCATTGGCTTTCATGAAATACAGGAAGGCAACTTTATACCGACTTTTAAAGTTTCTTGTCATAATAATCACTTACTTGGTAGTTTACTTCTTTTATCCTCTATACTAAGATTTGTTTCAGTACTTCAAGTATTTATGTTACAGCCATAGAGATAAAACGGATATTATGTATAATAATATACATTATACATAATCACTAAAACGGTTAGCCAAAGTAATTAATTAATCTCTTTGGCTAGCCATCATGCATAATATCTAAGACAAAATGGCTAATGTAATAAATATTTTAAAAAATTATTACTTAGAGTATAATTAAATCGGATAAAGTAAATAGTAGAGTGAGGAAAAAAGTTTTCCTCTTCCCCACCAAGGTAATAATTGTGAAGTACATAAAAACATGTGTTTATACCTTTGTTGATTTGTGATTCTTTATCACTCTTTAACATTAATCGTTTAATTTTATTATTTATAATGGACAAGAATACTAAAATATGTATACATACACACACACATATTATATTATATATATATAATATATATATATATATTCAACTTATATAATTTATAATCAACTTATATTCAACAATATATATATATATATATATATATATATATATATATATAATATATATATATATATATATATATATATTATATATATATATATAAGTTGAAAATTTTAGTTGTTTATAACTTTAAAGCTACTAAATGGATTTAGACTAAAGTTTAAACTTAGACTAATCATATATCAGGATGAGTCATAAACTATGTCAGAAATTTATCAGTGCTAAAATAACAGTATGTGTAAAAAATATTTTTGAGAGCTAACAGCTCAAAATCTAATTGATAGAACTTGACTAAACTTAAAACTTAGAATGCTTATAGGTCTGAGTAATCACCTTTTAAGTCTCATCGGGATCTGTTCGAAAATAATATGGGTTTAGTGCATCACATTTTAAGTGCTTACAGATTGGAATCTAATCAATTGATTTCAACTAAACTCAACATTTTGACGATTCATAGATCATATTAACCACATTATATACTTAGACTACTCATGGGTCAGAATGAACATATTTTATGACTCATCGAAATCCGTTCTCAAATAACAATAGGGAGTTAGTATAAGGAAATCAAATTTAAGTCTTATATCTCGAAATTTAATCGATAGAGCTTGACTAAACTTTAAACTTAGAACATCATAGGTCAGGATGAACAGATTTTACTCGTCATCGAGATCTTTTCAAAAATAATTTTCAAAGCTAACACATTGAATCTAAACGATAGATTTTGTCTTTACTTTCAATTGTACCACTGACTGATCATAATAAACACCATTTATGTCTAAAATAATATAAAAAATAATATTTATATACCTCAATCAATAATATTTTGTGTTCTATAATAGGCGTAGTTTTAACAAAATTTTGAGGGCTTAAAGGTCAGAATTAATTAAATTCCAAATCAATTTAATCTCATTAAAAGTTTGATCGTCATTTGATTCTAATTTAATTCTCATTTGATCGTCAACTTATCGAAACAAGGAACTTACCAAGCAATCTTGAGAATCGCAGGATAAACAAAAACATCTTTAACAAAGAATTTTCTTGCTGTTACAGCTGGTAACATCTTAAATTTTTTTTAGTCCTATAAGAAATAATTAAAAATTTGTTACTTGATAAATAAAATATTTGCCGAGCTTAGCTTGGGTATCACTGCTAGTTTATTATAAATAATTAATAAATACTTAATAATTATTTTTATGTTTTCTTTCAAATGCATAATTTTTATAAGTATCATTATTTTATTATTATCACTTAGACTCAATTTGATAGTTATTATGCATAATGGCTGGATACTATGCGTAATAATCACATTAACCACTTTGACTGTAACATATTTTATAGGTTTTTGTTGTATGATAAAAGTTAAGCAGCATCGAGCGAGGATGAGCGAAGCGAGTCCGAAGTATGGAGGATGCGCGCAGTGAGTCCGAAGTAGGAAGGATGCGAGTGTAGCGAATCCAGTGTGCTGAGGAAAAGTGCCCTGGTATCCCGTACCCGATTTTTTAAATATAATATAAATATTTGTATATTTGCTATCTAAATAATAACAAATTTAACTATTATAGGCTGTAAAATGAGATTTTATTAAAGCTAAATTTTTTTATTGACGAGCAAAGCGAGTCGACAATTTTCTAAAGCAATAAATTCGCTTTACAGTCATGTTTCAAATTACAGCCGGCTGTCGAAAAGTAAATTTTTGTATGCCTTAGCAATAAAAGCGTTCTTAACTGATATTTTTTGAGGCTGTAAAGTAGACACTTTGCAGCCAATCTCAAAAAATCTTATTATTAGGGTCGTTATTTAATATTGTTTCAACTTTATTAGTTTTACATCTTTTTTTATTCTACAAAAATCATATTTTATTCCCCTAAATATAGGGGCCATAATTTCCATTCCCCAAAATTTAATTCACGCTTTAGGTATCTGTAAAATACATCTAGCTTCATTGGATTTTTTTAAAGAAGAGCAAAAAGTTAACCAAAACCTATGATATCCAAAATCGGATGACACTGAATTCATCAACATTAAATCGGCAATTATCAGTAAAAAAAAAATCAGTACCACACTGCACTTGCTATCCCGCATGCCAATATAGTTTGTCATTAAAGATTTTGTAACAAAAATAAAAAAAAATTGCACATATTCTGATGAGAATATAATCACATTTAACTCAAGAATGAATTTATCACCATAATTATTAGTATTTATTATTTTTTTAAAATAATATGTTCTTGACTTTATGGACGGCAATAAATAAATTAAAATCATCCACTAGCTTTAAGGTTAAAAGTCAGAGATCATACAAAATAATCATTTAATATCCATTGAACCGGATTTGGTCCGTGCAGATTCTCTAACTATCAGATTCAGAACTCTCCAAGTTAAAACTATTTCTGGCAAATCTAATAAAAGAGTATGAAAATTGCATATCATTATTTAAAAATTAGAGTAAATATTTCGACAAGTTCACTTATAATTCCATCAATAACAATTTTGTTTGTTTTATTCACTTTTAATGAATTTTTAAATGAAAAATGTACTATTGGTGATGCAAGGTCAGTATTTGATGGTTTGAGCCGTAGGGTGTAAATTACATGGTTGGTAGGGGGATGTACGATAGTGGGGAAGTTTTTCAGTTACTAGGGATGCACATCTACCTATATAAAACTATAACTTCCCACTCCAATTCATAACATAATTGTTTCACATCCTCAGAAGCATCTTCCATATTCGCGATTTTTTCATATTTCTATTCAAAAAGCAAGAGGAATAACTATGTATAAATATGTAAGTACAATCTTGATTTGTTTTAAACTAACAACACGTTTATAACTTTGCTTTGTCATATAAACATGAACAAGTTTGTCTCGTAAAAAATTAAAATCATAGGAAGTATCAAGTATTAACAATTATGCATGCAATTTTCATCATTTACCAATAAGTTCCTACTAAGAAATTAATTAATATCAGGTTTATTTAACTTTACCTTTCTAAAATAGGTTTATATTTTTTTCAAGAAAAAGTGTTTTCCCTTAATAAGGGCGAAGAATAATTTTTTGGCATACAACTTAACAGCAATGATACCATATCATAATATATTGCTATATTCTAACCGATAGGGATGTACATATAGAACTCGTGGGAAATTAGTATAAAACTAGTGAGGTTAAAATCAGGATTAAAAGACCACTTACTTAGAGACCAAAATCAGAAACATTTTGTCAAAAAAGATTTTAAAGGGAAACGTCCATCATATTTTGACTTAAATCATTGTGTTTCCACGCATAGAGATATAAGATGGGGCATAGCCTATCTCATTACACTGAGAGGCCTGAAACATCTCTTTGGGGCTCTCCTCTAAGAGTGAGTTCAGGTAGTAAAAAAATCAATTGTTTTCACCTTCCAGCACATTCCTTGTATTTTTATTTGCATTTTTAAAGCTCTACCGTATAACTTACTGAAATTTGTACTGATTATTTGATTGTATTTATTATCGCTCTAGTAATAATATCTCTATATATCCACCTACCAAATATTTTTATTTTATGGTTTATACTCAAAATATAGTATACAAAGAGCAAAGAGCACCTTTTAAGTTTTAAATATGATTACAAGTTTTATTTTTAGTTCTTTATTCTTATTAGAACAGGACTTTTTATTTCAAGCTAAATCTTAACTTCTATGCATGAACAAAATAGGATTTTATTAATTTCAGTTTTTTTTCTCTTTGAAATACATAAATGATATTTTTTGTAATAAAAGTCAATTTAAATTTTAATTTAATTAAAATAGTCAATTAAAATTTAATTTTAATACTTGTTATTTTTAATTCAAAGTAAAGTAAATAAAATCGTTAACTTTGTAGTAGTCATATTTGCTAAATTATTGGATTTGAAATTAATGTTTGCGAGAAGCCACTAGCCACCAACTCAGTCATTACTATGTAATAAGCACGATAAAGTCTTAAGCTTGTAGTTGGTTTAGTTTGGTAATGCATAATGAACAGGCACTGAATCCATAGGGCACTTGTAAGCTTAAGCTATAAGCGCGACTCGGTTTTGCTCGAACTTCTGCTTCAAGTTACGTACTAGTGGCATATTTCCAAAATGCTAATGATTTTATGTTCAAAGTCTTTAGTTACTGAATAAACCTACAAATCCAATCGTAAGCATTTTCTATTCTTTGTTGAAGCTCAAGCATTGCTATGACCGGAATATAAAACACCACATTTATTTAAATATTGTAAAATTACGGCTTATTGTATCTTAATAAAAAATAATATTTATTTTATTTATTGTAGAGCTTAATTAAACATCATTAGTTCCACGCAATTCGTGTAGTAATAATAATATTTTTATATGAAATATCATAAAAAAATATAAAAATCATAAAAAATATTTTTTTTATGATTTTACAAGTTCATAGTCAATTGTTTCAACTAAATTCAAACTATTCGAATTAGTCTCTGATATTTAGTCAAACATATTATAACTTGAAAGTTACTTCAAATTAGCCATTTGTAATTTAATTGTAATAATATATAAATTTAAATATTGTGCATTAAAAAAATCAAGAAAAGAAAGGGTTGATAATAAATAAAATCTTGTGCTGTTAAGGAATGAAATAACTTTGGTTTTAAATTGAAAATAAAAATCTAAGACACTTTGCTTAATATAATATAATATATATAATTTCAAATTTATGAAACGCGTTTATAGTATAGCTATGATATACATAACAAAGATTATATCAAGTATAATTTCACAGCTTGGATCGAAGTATTGAAATCTTAACTGGTGCTTTTATTTGCATCCTAAATAAGTTGAAACATGCTTAATATATTCAGAATTAACTTAGAAAAAGTTTTAAATGTCATGTAGGGTCTCTCCTCGACCCCAACCGACTCATAATAACTCAATAAGAACGTTTTCAAAAGTCAAAAGTTAACTTAATACAAATTAATTTTTTGTTACCATTAAAACATGTTAACGAAATCTTTCAACCCATTTACTCTTTAAAATTATGTTCTAAAAGGTATTAGCATTATAGTTTTAAAAAGTTAAATAGCGAGTTTTACGTTTTGGCGATATAAGATAGGGAAGCATGGTCCCACATTTGCCAGCTTTAAAGCAAGTTGCGATATATGGTTAACATTTTTTTGGCTTAGATAATTTCAACCAAGCGTTAAAATTTGTTTAGCATTCTTTTTATTTTTAATCTTTCTTACCGACTACCTACCGTAAGTATATAAGGAAAAGTAATGTAGTTTTTAAAATTTTTACTGAGTCATTATTGTGGGTTAATGATGTCACACATATTTAATACAAAATAGGGTTCGAGGCATTAATGAGGTCGATTTTTGTTTTAAGTTTCATTTCGATCTAATAATCTAAGCGTTCGAAAGTTATCAGTCCCATGAAAACGTCTTAGAAAAAATCTCGTGTATACATATGTATATATATATACATATATATATGTATATACTATTATATATATATATATAATATATATATATATATATATATATATATATATATATATATTCTTGATCAGTGAGTCCCTCTGTGCCAAATCTTCCCCCCCCCCCTTCATGACACTAACCTCATAAGCTCATTTGTCCTATGCGAGTTCTCTTGAATAACATGTTTGCCAAAAATGATTCCTTGGGTTGACTAATTGTCTTGAGTCCACTAAGCCATCAACCACATTTGTTACTAGCACTTTGCTTATAAACAATACAGTATTACAGTAATACATATTTAACAGAACGTTTATTATACCAAACAAAACACAAACAAACCTTAACACACCCTTGGAGTAGGTAATAATCAAGTTTCACAGAGGCCCTGAAAGCCTGAAATAAATGTTTCAAGCCGTTTAGTATGTTGAGATAGAATATGCTCCCTTTAGTAATATATCTCTATGTTGTGTTATCAGTGTTCTACATACTGCAACCATAAAAGAGGTATTGCCCAATATAAGTGAGCTATACTTACTAGGGCATCAAGTAGTTTTTGTCTCCCGGGTCTATATAGTGTGACTACTACTGTAGAAGTATAAAGTAGTAGACCCGGAAGAAAGGAACTTAGTATGTTTCTAAGTAAGAAACACAAAAAACTAACTAATTATGTTGACAAACTAAGTATGAGAAACATAGGAATGTTTGACTTACGGGCTGAGATAAAAGGCTATGTGGGACTTCGTAAACTAATTTATCTTCATAAATAATCAGTTTCTTAATGTAGCAAAGGTTAAACTCATACTATTATGAATGAAAATAAAAGGAATCAAACTTTAGTAGAATCTAAATTATAATTAATTTTAATATTTAGCTCGTTAAAAAGTAAAATTTGTCACAATAAAAGATGAAATTGAGGGACCAGTCTAACTAGTTCCTGATCCTTGCGTTGCAACACTGTATTTCATTGATCAAGAGTATAACCTGTATCATATTTCACAGTGAACATCACTAATGCCGCATTTATTGTTCTTTGCGACATCTTAAGTCAAACCAAAATCGTTTTGATAAAAGGTCACCAAGATTTTTGACAATTGTTTATCAACGCGATCTCTTATGAATTTCTAAATTTCAAAACTAGGTTTTGAAGACCAAATACGGTGATAATAAAATGAAAGCAACAATTTCGTATTGTGAAATTTCTTTTAACCCTGATGTCAATGTGATATTAATATTTTATATGTGATATAAATATAATGTATATGTAATATGATATTTTCCACATTTAAACTTCTTGAAAAGCACAGTAATTTGTCTTCTATTTTAGTTTTTTACATTTTCTCATTTACACCGTATTTATATAGGAAAAGTATTATGATTTTACTAAATTATTTTTTAGGTGTTTTTTAAAAACTCTATAGTAGTAAAAGTTTTATCGCCTTAGCAATAAAATCGTTCTTCACAGGCATTTTTTAGGATACAAAGTAGACACTTTACAGCCTCCCTAAAAAAATATTTTCTGGGTAGCATAACTAGACCTGACAAGATTTGTGTACCTAGTTTCAACTCTCTAGTAAAAACACACTGAGGCTATGATAATATTATTTTAAGGAGGCTGTCAAGTGTCTACTTTGTATCCAAAAAATGCCTGTGAAGAACGATTTTATTGCTAAGGCGACAAAACTTTTACTTTACGGCCGCTTGTAATATTTCCGATATAGCCTTTAATTACATAATCTCATTAATGCCTGTAATCTAAGCAAAAATGTTTTAATTGATTTGAAATTTAGGACGCATATAGTCATTTATTCAAGACCGTCAAATGTACTAAGTTGTATCTTATTGTCATCATTAATTCAACTTATTTTATCAATTAACTTGGTTACGTTTTAAAATATATTATAGTTAAAAATCAAAATTAAACAATTGAGTTAAAATGTGGCATGAGTTTGAGTACACCCTTTTAGTGAATTTTCATTATAAAAATGACGCTTGCCTATGAAGAAAACAGGCAAATTTACTTAATGGTTGCTTGTGCCAAGTATAAACTGTCTAGCATAAACACACTACAATGACAGACAGACCATACAAAAAGACAACTTTGGAAAAACAACTCAGGAGGTCTTAAATCAACTGAATTCGAAAATTCAGATAAAAAATTCCGGTTTTAGATTTTTCGTGCACAATATTTTCCTATAAACCAACGGTATAAATGAGGAAAAGTAATTTTAAGGTGAATTTTATGTGCAGATTTATGCTTTTTGGCGAGCAAAGCAAGGTTATAAAACATTTCCAAGGAATAATATAACAACAAATAATACGAAAGATCAGTTGCGGTAGTGTTATGGGCCAGTCGTTTACAAACCAAAATAAAAATTATAATTAACTTAAAAAACGAATAGCCGAAAAGTTGCGTAGACGTGTGTTTTATTGTAGACCTAAAGTTGTACACAGTTAAGTTTGTTCTCAACTTGGAGGTTACAATATATTGATTATAATCCACTTACGGTAATATTTAAGCTTTAAGTTGTGGTTACGGCACCATTCTTTACAATAGTAAGTTTTTGCACTAAGGTTCCATTTTCTATAAATATATTATATATTATATATATATATATATATATATATATATATATATTATAATATTATATATATATAATATATATGTATATATATGTATTTATATATATGCATATGTATGTATGTATATTATATATGCATATGTATATATGCATATGCATATATATATATGCAATGTTCGACTTCATCATGACATCTATCTCATTAGCGAATGTTCCAAAGGAAATTCGTTCTTTTTCCAAAGGAATAAGTTCTTTGACTTCTTTTATAATCCTGAATGTGACGCGAAGACGACTTGTCTGGCAACAAAAGAAACGTTTAAGTAAATTAAAGTACTTAACTTCTCTGATCTTATGCCAAACTTATCTAGATAGTGGCTGGAAATAATGGGACATAAGCTTGATATACGGTCCTTATTTTCAGACTTCTGTTTACTTTATTCGCATAAATTATTCGTGGTCTTTCTTCTTATTTTAATAAAAAATAATATAATATATAATTTACCGTTGTATGTTGATTTTAATGTAACAATTATATACGTATGAAATTCGAACAGGTTTCCTTAGCGGTAAAAATAAGAATGCCCTTGGCCTAGAGGCTCGACGTTAATTGAAATATTATGTTGTTATGTATTTCAATACTTTTATCATTATTGAAGAGAGGATTTGATAAATTTGTCAAGTCTAAAATAAATAAACGTATTCGGGTGCCCGGAAATTTTCCTCGCCACATCGGATTTGCTAGGCTCATACTTACTACGTCGTACTCGCTTCGTTTTTCCTCACATTGTAAAAATTACCAAATTTTTACAGCAAAACGTCTTCAGAATCGCTTCATTTGTCTTTAGACAGTAAATAAATTCATTTTAATCCCAGTGGTTACCCGTCCAGGCACTGACCTCGCTCGATTCTTCTGAACTTTAATGATTCAACAAAAACCGTAGATATATTTGCCCTATTCGCACGAAATTTAGTAAACTTATTTATAACGTAAAGTAATACACTTGCATCGAATTTCAAATGCTGATAATGAGATGAAACGTAAAGTAATACACTTGCATTGAATTTCAAATGCTGATAATGAGATGAAACTTAGCAAATTTGCTAAGCTTATACATGGGAGCTTAATTTTATATCGATCAAAACATTTTTCTATGTTTTATGCATTTTTTTGAGTCATTATTGCGGGGTTAATGACGTCATAAAAATATTTTTCGGATAGCACAACTATTCTTATGATTGATTTTTTGTATTAAGTTTCAACTCTCTAGCACCTCAACACCCTGGGAGGTACGATTATATCATACAAGACACACTCACATACACATACAGACATAAAACTTCATAAAAACTATTTTGAAGGTCTTAGAAACACCTGAAATAAATTATTCAGGTGAAATCCCGGGGTTTCGGATTTTTTGACTGAGCAAGAAATCGGTGTTGGTTACTGGGACTGGGTTACCACTGTGTGAAGTACGCGGTTACTGGGCAAAGAGAATCAAGTTAGTCTTATTATATTATTTATTTACAAACAGTAACGGCTCATATAGCCCAATTTACAATTATATACAACACATAAAAACACTTAAAATAATTAAAACTAAAGTAAAAATATTAAGTTATTACAAGAGAAAGAAAAAGGTATAATGTGCTAAAAGAAGACTATGACATTAAGTACAAAAATAATTATATGACTAAAATTCAGTACATATATATTATAATATTACAAAAGGAACCAGGATATGGTATAGGTAAAAAAATAGGTAAAAAAGATAGCTTAATAAAAATAGAGGTGAAATTTCAGAAAATAAAAACGAGTAAACAAAAGTAAAATAAAAGATAGTAAAGTAAAATAATAAAGATAGAGAAACTATAGTATTTTTTTATATTTTTTTTATAGTTAACTTATAGTTAAAATAATTAAAATAAATGTGAGAAAATATATAAAAATGATAAATAAAATAAAAAATTAAATAAAATAAAATACAGAATAGAAAAACACAATATATTTACAAAAAATACATAGTGGGGCTGCTCATATACAATGAGTTGCTAAAACACACAGCGTACTAATCAATCACATTAAACATGACAATTAACAATGAAATAAGTAAAACTATAGTAAAAAAAATAAATACATAAAATAAATTCTTAGGTTAAACAAACAGAAAATTAAATTTGTACATTATATATCTAAAACTGATAGTTAATTATACACATGGTTATTAATTATGCCTAACGAATCTAAAATAATATTCTCAGATATTTGCGTCAGTTTTTTGGGGTCAATTCCCATATCGTCGAAGAATTTTGATGTTATTGTAGGAATGGCACCTCTCGAGCCAAACCATAGTCCTATTACTCGGAACTCTCTGTCGCCCTGTTGGTCTCTATATTTCTCTTATAATAATCTAAACACTTTTCGTAAATCTGTTTCTTTTCCTCGTGGACTTTCTCACCTTGTAAAGGATCGTTAGTCTCGTACCTCACTGTAGGGTCAATCACCAAGCTTCCTTACTGTTTTTATTAAAGGCTATAATGTCTGCGTACCTCGTGGAACCATTTGTATCAACGCCGAAGACTTCCTCATAACAAGTGTAACCTTTTTCTCTTAAAGTCAATGATGGTGTTTGACATTATGGTGGCGGCGAGTAACAAGAAGCATGTTGTTAGGACAATTACCAAGCACATGTGCTGGTGTTTCAGTCTCTCTGCTGCATTTGCGACAGAGGGGTCCCACGTCTCCTGTATACTTGCTGCCTGTAGTCGGTACACCACGTAGAGGGCATAGTTGATATTCAATTTGATCGCGTTGGTCCACTCGGAACCTGTAAGGATTTGCCTATTACTAATGAATTCGTTAGCTTTGGTGTTTTCCTTAAAGTGGCACACTCCGATTCCTTGCCACTTACACTTTGACCACTCTTCAAACGATTTTTCGCGAAGGATTGTCGAATATTTTTTATACTAATTCGACCGTTTAGATCTTGAAGTTCAAGACCAAGACGATCAGCACAATCAGACAGTTCGGCGTCATAATCGAGTATTCCTTGTAATTGCACTTCATCGACGTCTCTTAATTTTTGCAATATACTCATATGTTGTAACGGAGCTTCCCACGAACAACGAAGAATACCTAATCCTCGATAACGGCGAGGCGCATACAGCATAGTTGTAGAAGTGTTGGCTGGTAGTCCTACGATTGCTTTGGTACTTCTCCGGATCATGACATCAACACCTTCGAGAAAAGCCGGACGAAGTTTAGTCAGAGGAGCAGTTTGAAGAGGGTACGTAAGCGTTGGAAAAATATACTGGTTTAATATGTTGAGTTTCTGGTCAGGTTTTAGCAGATTAGAAGTGACTAGACTGTTCAGGTTGGTATTCAGTTTCTCTATTGCAGCGTCATCATTAACAATCTCACCTGTAAAACTACATCCTAAATATTTAATAATTTCGTTATCGCTATTAGATGTTATATAGCTTCCGTCTTCTAGATTTAATCTGGAGCTTATTAGTTTACCTTTAGATAAAATAATGCACGTACTCTTAGCCGGGTTGATATTTAAGCCAATTTCCTTGAATCTACTTGCTATACTGTTAATAACTCTTTCTGCTGCACTAACACTGGAGGCGGTGACAGCTTGGTCGTCGGCGAACCCCGATAGAAGTATTTTTTCCTGACCTGGATTGAGGCCATAACCGTATTGGTTTGAGAACTGGGGGTCACAAAACTCTCTATAGATGTGATCTATAGCCAGGTTAAAAAGAGTAGCAGATAGAGGTCCTCCTTGTGGAACGCTGTCTCAACACGTATATCGTCAGTGTCGTGAAAACCGACGCGTATTCTTATTAGGTTAAAGCACAGTAGGGCTTCTATACATTTTATCAGATTGTCGGAAACGCCTCTAGCCTTTAAAGTGTTTATTACATGAAGATGACCAATATTATCAAAAGCACCGGTAACATCCAGAAAAGCGACAGCACTATCATTACCATTTTGTTTAGCGTGTTTTAAACAGCATCAATGAGCCGAGAGTTGATATGACAACCAGGAAGACCTTCACAAAACCTCTCTGACAAGAATGAAAAGTTACTTGCTGTCGAAGTTCGCCATCAAGTACCTTTTCTATTAATCTTCTCAAGATAGAGTACATTGTAATGGGCCTCCATGACGCCACATCATCACTTCTGCCTTACCTTTGTAAATAAGTACTGTACGACCTCTTCTAAACGCATCAGGCAAATATGAATATTTCAGAAAATATCGATTATGGTTTGTATAATATGGGCCACCTCAAGCCGTTTTATTGTCCTAATAAGAACACCGTCAGGACCAGGACACGTGTCTAACGAAGTTGATTTATAGCTTTGTGTATTGATTTCAGGCTCACAGAAGCTATGTTTTCTTGAGGAACGGTTTGCTCGTAAGATTCACGTACGCGATTATTGGAATATTCAAATATAGGTCTGTAGTGATCTTCTACTTGCTTGATGTCAATAGGGCACTGTTTGGGTTTATCGGCAGTCATAATAGTTTGGACAACTTTTTACGTCTGTTGTAATAATAATACTGAGCTACCTCATACTGATACTGCTCTTGTCTCCGTTTCTCTGTCCTTCTTATTGCTTCTCTGAGGATTAGAAACTTTTCCGGCTCCTTTTCCTTTATTGTTCGTTTTATCCTTTTTACGTAATTTGAAATACCGTTGAGCAGGATGTTTTGGTCCAGGCAGCTCAGCATTCGCTTCTTTTAAAACGTCAAAAAGCCATTAGTCACGTTATCGAAGAGTACAGGATCAAAGTCGTCATTAGATTTTAAATGGATTTAAATTGTTTGTCCCATGAGTCAATTTTATTTTTAATAGTAGGATCAACAGTTTTACTAGAGTGGGCTTGGTTAGAAATTAGACCGTTTAACTTAGCTGTGTTTGCTTCCACTGGATGTTTTTTATTGAAATGAATGCTAAGGCCTCGCTTATTCTTAAAGACTGTCCGCAAATATCACATACTACGTTGTTGGACGCTGGGGGTAATTCACTTTGTTCTAAGTTGTTAATAGAACCGGTAGATGTTGATGGTACATCAATCTCATTGTTTACATTAGAAATGATTACCTCAGCGTTTTGTGTTTTAAGAGTATTCGAGGACTGGGGGTCAGTTTGCAAAGTGCTGATATCCACATTTTTCTTGCCTTTCACGGAGCCGTCACTTTCTATCCATTCAACATCTACTAGAGAATAAACACCCAATACATACATTTATACATAAATGCATAAAGAAATAAAATAACTCGATAGTATGCTAGTCAGTAATTCTATCGCGTCTTAACAATTCTTATATTAATTAACCTTACCCTGGCCCCAAAACCCTGAGTAGGGAGTGATTACATTGGTCCTAGGACCAAATCCAAATTGGGCACCAATAAAATAGTTTCTCTCAAAGAAGTTTAGAATAATAGATAAAGTCAATTTTTAATATTGAGGCTGTTAATTCTGCTTGATTCTTATCTTTGTAAGAGGATAAGTTTAAATAGATTTATAATATTATCTCTATAAAATTCAATATTTGTTTCAGATCGTAGCAAGTTGTCTGCTAGGTCTAGCTGCCGCTAAACCACAGTTTGATCAGCAGTATCAGCAATACACCACACCAATCCCCATTGTACAGCAAAGCCAAGAGGGGCCTAACCCAGATGGAACTTATCAGTACAGGTACGCGTGTATTCCTTGCTTAATGGATTTATTTATTTGAAATTGTCTTGAGAAAGATAATGAAAGCAATTACAAAAATAATGAATTGCAACTTCTATACTTACAAAATATACATACAAAGGATACAATGTGCCATAAAGTGATTGAGTTCATCGCATAACTCTGAATGAAATTTTATTTTCAAATTTAAGTACAATGTATATAGTAGGTACAGAATTATTACCTCGTTAACAAATTCATGGAGAAAAGATTGCAAAAATACATGTTATGACAGATAAAAGATTACCTAGTAAATAGCTACAGGTCTTAAGTACCAAAGAACTTTAGTATAGCCAGTATATATTTATAGAGCTCATTATTGTTTCAAGCAGTTATTTATTAGCTACAAAAACGTTAAAATCTTGAGAACATCATTACAAATCTCTATGCTTATTGAATTATAAGTCGTAAAATAATAAGGAATAATTTAGTTTATTTTCATGCCCGCTTAACAGGCTAGACATGTGGTTAAGACTAAGATAGCTGTAATAAAATGAAACAATGCAATATACTTACTATTAGTATTATATGATTACTACCCATTAGTATGGATAATGAAAACTTGACTATGGACTGGAAGGAATTTTGATAATAAATCAAAATCATTGATGAAAACTTTATATATACTGGGTGGTACATCACCCTAACTAACCTATCATTTTATATGGCTACCTCCAAAAAATTAGTATCTTACCATCTAGCTTGAATAACCAATTATCTGATTGGAAATCGTGACCCTAATATAGCAATCAGATTGGCAAAGTGTGTTTTTCTACGATAACTTTTTAATTTCAAATTGTACCTTACCATGATATGGATTATTTCAGAAACTACACTATTTTCTATACAATTCAAGATATCGAATTGTATAGCCCAATCTACTTAAAATCGATGTAGTTGACTTATAAAAGCTAGTTTTATTTTGAAATTCTAAAGTTATCGTGGAAAAACTAACTTTTGCAATCTGATTGCTATACTAGGAGAAACGAATACTAAAAAAATGGTTATTCCAGCTCCTGGTACTTGACTTAGTGTGAGTAGATACTAATATTTTGGCGATAGCTCCATTTAAAACAGAGTTAGTAAGGGTGATGTATTGCTAACAATATATATATATATATATATATATATATAATATATATATATATATATATATATATATATATTACAGCGTTGTACATTTCAACACATCCCTAATTACTTAGCTCCGTTACGGAGCTAAGTAGCGATAAAATTGGTATTATAGTAGTATGAATTAGATGTATTAGAAGTGATGAATTCTGATTATTTTTAATAAAAAATAGGTAATCGACTTTATGTAGGCCATGCGATAGCTCGCCTTAATTTCTTACCTTTCTCGAATAATCAGGATTTTCAATTGTATATTATTATTTACATAAATGAAATATGCAGTTGAAAATTCAATAATGCACTAAACTTCTGAAACGGATAATGTCAGAACAATACTTTCCCGGAGTTGATTACAGAGGAAGTAAGCAAGGAGAAGTTAAAATGATTAATAACTTAAATTAAAATCGCAACATCGTAGTTGTTTAGTAGTATAATGTTGTAATAAAAACTATAAAAAGTTTAAATGCTGTTAGGTGAAGTAACCTTTGACCTCACCATCTTTCATCCGGTTTTAAAAAAATATTTCAAAAGAAGTAGTTTAACGTATTCTTTTAGTTTAGTTTAACATGACCTTTAAAATTACTAAGAATTATAATAATTCAAATATAAAGTTTTATATTAATTTGTGGCAGCTCAGACATTTGTGAAACGCCTCACGTCATACATGCAAATATGAAAACATCGAAATAATCACTTTTTATATTTTTTTAAATTTGTAAGTCGGACAACCAATTTTAAAAAGCAAGAATGCCGCCTCCTGCGTCCATATAGCATAAAACGTCGTCAAAATCGTCTGCAGTCCTGAGTGTACTACGTAAATAGTTCCAGTCTATTCACTCTTGTCCGTAACCTATTAATGAGTGGACGTAACCTGTCAATCTCGACAGCATTGGATCGTTTTTTTAAATAACGATTAAAGCAAAAAATTACAAAAACATATATTATATTATATTGGTTGTATGCACATTTTTGTTGACTCCAAGGAATATGTAAAACCATTCATGTCCTGCTAATTTAAACTAATTTAGCGCTCATCGTCTGTAAAAGTCACTGGGATTAAATTTACTTACTAAAAACATCTGAAATCAGGGTAGAATGGTAAAGACAACTGAAATAAGCTGTCAATATTATCCTACCTGTATAACCTGTCTAAAGTAATATATAAGCCAAGTAGGGAAACAAATACGATTTCTGTCAGACCTGGCATTTTGTCCACCAGGGAATTGACTCAAATTTTCCTAAAGGCGTAAATGTAAACAAACTATTTACGGGTTTCAAAATTTTTGTTCTTATTCCATTTATTTGTACAATTTAGTATGAAATGATAATAATGTGTGTTAGAAATACGTTTTGTCACATACAATAGAGGTTTAAGTGCGAATCTTTAAATACTAGGTTTTTTTAAAAAATTACTAAAAACGAGCGACTAATTAAACTTTTTTTCGAGTTCACTACTTATTTTAGTATATTTTTGTGAATGATATTTGTTTTTCCCCTTCAAATATTAATAGTAATTAGTAATTTTTCAACTTTAACCAAACATTTTTTAATATAATAAAAGCAATCGTGATTTTAAGTTATATTTAAGGTATTGCCTTAAATATAACTTATCACGATTGCAACATTGAGACGACAATATATTGCATTGTCGTCTGAATGTTCTTCAAAATTTTAATAAAACATGAACTTTACCTTTACTATAGTTTCTCTTTTTCTTTAACTAATTTTTTTAAAAAATTATTTCACAGAATTTTATACAAAATTATTAAACTATCACGTACTATCTTACTATAAAGTAAGAAAACACGATTAAAAGTAAAACTAACCTAATGTTATCAGGGTTGCCAATAAAACTAAGTAAAAAAAAGTAAATCCTAACAGGCGCATGCGCAGTTATTTCAATTTTAGCTATTTTTTTATTTTTGAGTCAGCAATCAGCTGATCACGCATGTCTGACGCATGTCATACACAGGTTAGTAGGGTTTATATATTACCTGTCAAACAAACCCAAGGTTCAAAGTATTTTTATGTTCTTCTTCTCAAAATAAACTCTGGGACTTTATTTAGTGTACTGCCTATAATATTTATTATGTAGTTAATCTTTAGAAGAAAGATTGCTGATATCCAAAAAATATCTGGTCTCCAAATCTTGCAATCCAGAAATTATAGATTTGAATTAGGTTTTATAATTTGCAATAATATTCTTATATGATATTTCGAACAGGAATTAGGAACATCTAGAAAAATTGTCAGATATTTTATTACTTCTTTGCTGGGCTTTGAATAGTCTTAAAGTGAATAGCATTTCGTAACAGGATGAGTCTTTATTACACTTTTAACGTTTTTATTTTTTTTCAACAAAAAATATCCTATACCAACTCGGAATAAATATTCCTAGTTTATTAGTCATAAAATAGTAGAAAATATGGGATCCAGAGGAGTATATTTCACAATTTTCCATAAGGATTGTTGAATGAGTAGGACTAAAGGTTAATATTTTTTTGGAATTTTGAAGTAATTTATTACAACAAAATATCAACTGACTAATTTTAGAGTTAAAATAGATTATGAAATAAGTTAGTTCTTCCACCAACATGTAATTTGTACAGTATATAATTAATTACACCGTCATGTCATTAGCCATAATTACAAAAAACATATCTGTTATTTGTATAACCCTGAACTTTAATATTACTTAGAGATGTAACGCTGTTGGTTCTTATTTATAGCTGCATTTAATGAATGACGTATTTAAGTTAACATTCAATAATCATCGCTTTTGCAAGGTGAATGAACGACTATTTAAGTTAAAGACATATCTAACCTATTTTATCCTCTATCGCTTGGGTTGAGATGCAAAGGTGTGCCGCTTTATTTTTTCTTGTTCTGTAACTGAAAATTTGATAAAGATCTACAATCAATAAGGAATTTAATGCTTATTTTAAAGATGCCTATATATACAATACACCCCCATACCTTCTCTACCTATTCTATATAATATAGATAAGAGCAACTTGAATTAGCTATTTACAAGTACTTCTTTGTTTTGAAATAGTTTTTGTGAACTATATATAATATTGCTTAACTATAATAAAAACATTGTTGCAAACAGTTAATTATTCGATCATCATCATCATCAAATCCCTAAAAATAAAGAAAAAAAACGCCAAGTAAAACTTTCTGTGAATTTTCATTAGAAAATAATGCTTATGAAGTCGATAATGAAGGCATTTCCACTATAGAAGACCTTGTTACACTTAGATAACAGGGAAAACCTATGCTAGTTTTTTTTTTATTATTTAAGATCGGTTAGAGCAGGCTTTCTTCAAATTACTGTTAAATTAAAAAAAAATACTGTAAATACGTTTCATTTTTACCTTATGAAATAAGGTAAAAGCCTTAGAGTAAAACCTTTAGAGATTTTTTAAATAAATAAAAACCTTCTAATAAGATTAGTATAACCATGAAAAAGTCAATTTTTTTATCAGATAAGAGATATGCTAATTTTTTTTTAATTAAGCAGCTTGGATCTAACTGTGAATTTTCATTCTTTCATTAGTACATTAAATTAAAGTTCTTATGATTTACTATGTTATTTATTGTCATTGACACTTTTAAGTATTGGCAAGTACCTTAAGTGTTAATTTGATCAAGGTATTTAAATTGACTTGTCTGTTTTTGGTAAAAAAGCTTTCCAGCTTTTGAATTGGTTCCTTCACGAGTGTTTTAACAGAAAAACTTTTCTAAACTGATTCCTGAATTAGTGATGAGACATTCTTGAACAGAATATTTTACCAATTAAAATTGAAAACATTATAAATGTTTTTGATATTGAATACATAACAATACATTGTAAATGTATTGAATTAATGTTAATAATTATTAATTAATTTTATTTATAGTTATCAAACTGGTAATGGAATCGCTATGCAAGAACAAGGTTATCTCAAGAATATAGGAACAGATCAAGAAGCTCAGGTAGCACAAGGAGGATTTTCATACACTGCTCCAGACGGCACTCCTATCCAGGTTCAATATATTGCTGACGAAGGTGGTTTTAGAGCAGAAGGAGCTCATCTCCCAACTCCTCCTCCTATTCCAGAGGCTATTGCTAGGTAATTATCACAATTTAAAACTTTTTTCAAATTTCCAAAGGAAAAATGTTTTCCTTTAGAAACTGTTCAAAGCAAGGTTAATTGCTGATTATGATTGAAATGCTACCAATGAAATTAATATAAGTAGAGAGTTACAGTATATTTTTTTCCATTAATGGAAGAAACTAATTGGATGGGAGTAGAGTTCCTTTAGGTGCTTTAGCAAGCAGCTTACTAGTAAGGACTAACAGCAAATAAAAAATATAACCACAAAATAAAACTTCAGAAATAATTGACATTCAAGACAATACAATATTTAATATATCATATATATTTATTTTTTAGGGCACTTGCTTATATTGCCTCTCAACCTCAACAAGATTATGATGACAGGGGATTTCCAATCAACCAACAACAACCTCAGAGGTTCCAAGGAAAATAACTTAATTCTTTGATATCCATCTGCTTGAATTCAAATTATCTGATTCCTTTAGAGATGTCTAAAAAGGTTAATTGTAGAAATTTGAATAGAAAAAAATAAGAAAACTCCTTCTTTCGAGTATCATGTTTTTATTATAACATGAAGCTTTTGTTATTATAACATGAATGTTATGAAATTGTTAAAAGTTTTTTTTTAACAATTTCAATTGTTCATTACATTATAGAATAAATTAATCAAAATTGTCTTCTTTGTTACTGGAACACTAAATTATTTTACATCTAAGTTTTTAAATTTAATCTAAATTATTTTTTAATTTAACTCTTGTACCATACTATAGTACAACATTTCATCAATGCTCAATTAAACTCTTCAGATGTCTCTAAATAAATTTACGCAATATTCCCCATGTACCTCTACAAATTTTAAGTAATTGTCAAAAGTGATATTTTAAAATTTAGTTTAAAATAGATTTTTGTTTAAGCTTTTTTATATTTTATATTTTTTGTATATTATACTTGTAAATATTTTTTTATACTCTAAAATGTGTTTTTTTTTCTTAACGTCCAGAACAATAATGATAGACTCTGTTCCTTATAAATTGACAAGGTATGACATGAACTTATGCAATATGACTTTAACAAATTGATTCTTCACTAGGCTAAATAAATCGTTGAATTAAAACTGGTTTAAATGCAAAAGTCATATTTTTTTATCAAAGATTATAAAGTACACCATGATGAATACCTCATATCTATGAGTGATCTAGGACTTAATTTATACCTATATTTGGTCACTATAATTCTACCAACTAAAAATAGTAGGTATATAGCTTTTAGGAAAACAAAGTAGTTGCAAGAAGTAAGTTACTATAAAAATTGCCCTTTGTTTTAGATAACCCCATACACTGAGGAACTGCAAACCCAATCTAAACTAGGAAAGGAAAATTTCTATATTTCTGAAGCCCTTAATGGCATAAATACCTTACATTAATGATCAGAGATGGTATACATTAAGTATACCATGATGTATACCTAATATCCATGTATACCTCTTATCAATCAAAAGGTTGTCTAATTCTATTTGGGGGCCCTTAAATATCAATAAAGAAGAGTAGAGTAGAAAATATTGAGCTTTAATGGAGCCCAATTCATTAGTAAAAGAGGAGGTATAACTCTGAATGGCCCCATGCTTGGTAACATAATTAAGAAGACTATATATTGTTCTCTAATTGGGCCCTATTTAAAAAATACTGAGGTAGTAAGCTCAGACAAGGGCCAAGGATGATGAGTTAGATTTTTAAATTTTTTAAGGTTTTACTTTTTGGCATACAAAAAGGTCCCCCCCCCTTCGATGCAGGCCCATAGTTACCCCTCTGCTTACTAATACTGTAAAAAGGAGAAAAATAGGAATACTATAGTTTAAAAATATATAATTTTAACCAACAATCAACAACAATAAATAGAATTACATTTGTCCAAAAAAATATAAATTTCCAATAAATAAATAACATAATTTTAACAAGGCACTGATAACTGACCAATCAGGTGTAAATGATTAGACCATGTGCTCATGGTTATTGTATTTATTTTAAACTAACAATCACTATAATTAGTTCAGCCGATTAATTAATTAATATATTTTCTATGAGAAGTGCATTCAATCAGGAGGAAATCATTTGGTCAGCCTCTAGCTATCTAAAGAAAATGGCTTGTAAAATTTGAGGTTTGATTGAGACAAACAACATACATTTGTTAGCTAAACATTTTCTTTAAAAATTATTCAACTACAGACGTCCAGCTTTTGGACTTGTTACAAACATTAATTTCTAAACTAAACTTTCTAAAACACTATCATTGGTGTTTTAGAATTTGTTACCAAGCCAAAGTAGTATGCATCAAAGTTTCGAAAATAGATCAAATGACACTGAATTAGCTGAAAAAACATTTAAAGATCTTTATGGTAGAGAAACATAATTTTTACATTAACACTTACTATAGATTATTTGCTCAATTAGTAACATCAAAGTATACTTACTTTGATATTAAATTAATATTAGAGTGGTATTCTATTACTATAGATTACCACTTTATTATTAATTTTTAAACTGCACAATGTTTTTTCTTTTAAATCAGAACTTATCTACTGTGATACCTGTAATAAAAACTGTAGTTTATTGACAATTTATAAATATTGACACAATTTGCCTGAAAGTTTCAACTTCACTCATTTAAACATTTTTAGTTTATTTTCACTTTTTATATTAACTATTATTTCTTAGGTTATGACTAATTAATAGGAGGAACAAAAAGTTATGTAAAAAATCACTTTTAAATGGTTTTTATAGAAATGAGCAGTTTATACCACACTAGAATTTTGGTAAGAGTAAAGTAGACAGACAATGAATGTTTAAATTTATAACATTATAAAAGTTCAACTAAACTGTCTTAAGATATTTTTCCCTGTCTCCTATTCTATACATTTTCACTAAATTTCACAGCTCAATTAAAATTCTAATTAATTTTTACTTTTACTCATTTATACCGAAGGTATATAGGAAAAGTATTGTGTTTGAAAAAAATCCGAAACTGTGATGTCACAGAAATTATCCATTTCAGGTGTTTTTAAGACCTCCTAAGTAGTTTTTCCTGTCTGCATGTGTGTGTGTCTGTTATCACTGTAGTGTATTTATGCTAAAGAGTTAACACTTTGTACGAAAGTCAGTCTATAGGGGTAGTTGCGCTATACAGAAAATAGTTACTTTATGATGACATTAAACCTGCAATAATGACACAACAAAAATTTGAAAATCATAAAACACAGAAGATAGATAATATATATATATATATATATATATATATATATATATATATATATATATATATATATATATTATATCATTGTCAGCATTAGATCCAATTGAGTTATTGTCAAAAAATAATCCAATTGAGTAGAAATTCGACACAAGTATATACCTTTACATAACATATGAGTACTTTAAGTTTTCTTTTCAATAACGAGTGTATTCATAAATTTTGTTGGATCATAAAAGTTAAGCAGTATCTAGTGTACCTGGATGGGTTACCACTGGGAATGAAATGGATGTATTTACTTATCTGAGGACGAGCGAATGAAGTCCGAAGACGTGTTCCAGTATGAATTTGATGAACTGTATATTCTGAGGCGAGTTCAAAGTAGGTAGAATGTAGGAAAGTAGGAAAAGTAGAAATCTAGGAAAAAAAGAAAGTAAGAAATCTAGGAAAATTACCGAGATACCCCAAACCCATTTTTTTAATCTAAGCAGATTCCTGAGCTAGTTTATATTGGTAATAGCTTCCTTTATGCAATGAAGTCGGAGGAAAGTTAGAGGGTTTCTCTCCCACACCACTGATGCCTGGATCACCCCACCCTCCTCCTCCTGGAGTGTAAAGTTGGAACTCATCCTAAAACAAAATTATTTTTCAATAAAAAAGCTAAAAAAGTTTTTTTTTTTACTGTCAGCATTGGCAGAAGGATGAATTCAAAGCTATATGAATTTATATATATATATATAATATATATATATATATATATATATATATATATATATAATATATATATAATATATATATATATATATATATATATATATATATATATATATATATATATATATATAGCCGCCTCCGTGCCGAGGTCCTTAAGGCGTTAGTCTTTACACTGACCTTTGACATCCACAGAGTCTCGGGTTCGCATCCCAGGTTACGCTCTTAGTTTATAGAAGATTATTATTTAGATAAATTATCGCCAACTTTAGAATACACTTTGAGCGTAACGGTTGCTACTACCACCCGAGGCGGTTCCCGCATGTCCCTGATGAGCCGCAAGGCTCTAAACGGGCATTATTATTATCATTACACACACACACACACACACACACACACACACACACACACATATTATATATATATATATATATAATATATATATATATATAATATATATATATATAATATATATATATTATATATATATATATATATATATAATATATATATATATATATACATAGAGGCTTCGGTGTATTGTAGTAGAATCAAGTTAATTTTGAAAAAAAAATCCCAGTAAACATAATTTTCTTTTAAATGTTTATTAAACTTGAAACAAATTTAGTTTTGATGAATTATAAAAAACGTCTTTAATATCTACATCAAGAGATAAATATCTTTAGCTTGGTCCATGTTGTTTAAATAGAGTAGCTAAAATTTAAAGATTTTAACTGTACCCTATTCAACATCTAAGGCTCCACACTCTATATTAAAGGGTAACCAGTCCTATTCCCATTGGATCCAATGGATAATGGTGTCACAATAATCTCAATGTAACCCACTAACTCAAGTGACAACACTTGAGTAGAAGACAGGACCATGTGGTCCTTTTCTGTGTGGTTAAATAAATCAGTAAACAAACGAACACTTAATTTATCTCATTTTTAAGACATTGGACATAATAAATGACCATATCTTATGTTTGGTTTTTTCTAAGTAACAAGGTAGTAATACATTCAAATGAGATAACCAAAACAGAACTTCAAAAAATGGGAGGGGGAGGGGTGATGATGAGGGTGATACAAGTAACAAGGATTTCATACAATCCCTATGGTTATCCTACTAAAAAATAAGAATATTAACAAATTGAATTGTCTTTTTTTAAAATGTGTTATGGATAATTATAAAATCTATCAATTGGCAATATTTACCCCAGGCTGAACAGCAACTGCAGTTTTGGAAGGAAGAGAAATTATTCTCCCATCTGATTTAATTAATCGATTTATTCCTTTTTCCCCAGGACCTCCTCCTAAACAAAATGATTTACTTTTTCAAACACTGTGAAAACAAAGTAATATAAAGCCCCACTATAAAGGATTTAAGAGAGAAAAAGTATTGTTACGAAACAAAAAAAATTTAAAACATTCTTTATTTTCCTAGATTTCTAGGACAATAAATAATATTTGCTTCTCTCATAGATAGGGAATAAAGATTAAAATACTTCTCATTAAAAATATACAGATAAATAAAAAAAGACATTACCATTTAGTCCATATGGATGAAATACTCTCCTCTCTGTAAGAATTGATAAGTGTATATTATCTCTAAATAATAAATTTCTAACAACACCTTCCCCTCCAGGATTTGAGCCTATTCCTCCCGAACCTTCTCTCAAGCTAAACTTAGATAAAATTACTGGATAGCGTCTCTCCAATATTTCTGGATCAGTGATACGGGTGTTAGTCATGTGAGTATGGACACCACTCCTACCTCTCCAGCTAGGCCCCTACAACACACAAATAGAATACAATGAGAATTTTTTTTATTTCCTAAAAAGCATTATATAAAAAAATGATAAATATGTTTTTCTACAAATAAACTAAATTTATTAATCAACATAGCAGGATTTTGGCATTAATGCTATCCATAGATCCCAAACGGGTTATAATTTTGACTTAATAATACAAAGGATCTTAATGAACACATTTCAAAACAGAAGTCAAAATAAATATAAAACACAAGAGTTAAAACAGCAAAAATATGAGAAACAGCCATCTTTTTAAAAGTAAGATAGAGAACTTATATTTTATCAACTTTTATCCTTAAAAGCTTACCCTTTATTTTCCAATTCAAGGGAAAAAGGAAATTTAGATATAAAAAATAAAGTAAAAATTACACAGAGTAAGACTGTAAAATAACTTACAGCACCGGAACCTCCAGCAACAGTTTCGTAATAGCCCCAGTAATCTTGACCAAATGTAATATTATTCATACATCCTTGACTAGCCGAACATGCTTGAAAAGCTTTGAGCACAACATCAACTATGCGTTGCGATGTTTGCACATTTCCACCAACTACAGCTGCTTCTTCCGATGGGTCCAACATACTTCCCACTGGTATTATAACTTTAATTGGAGCTAAACAACCCTAGAATGTAACAAACAATAAATAACACAAACACAAAACTACAAGATGATGCTTTGTTGCATATCATGAAGCCCTCAAGTACAAAGAAACATATGAGCTACGATCTTACATTAACAAGAGAATCATCAACAATAGATAGCTCGA
This sequence comes from Microvelia longipes, assembly GCA_018340805.1. Lineage (NCBI taxonomy): Eukaryota > Metazoa > Arthropoda > Insecta > Hemiptera > Veliidae > Microvelia > Microvelia longipes. Next base: position 35,212,440 of record JACMZG010000008.1, on the reverse strand, counting down.
AGATGAGCAATCTATAGATCACGAACCAGTACGACAAAATGTTGTCATTAGTAGAGCTAAGTGGTCACAAATACTTAACCAATAAAAAAATAGCATCAAAATTAAACAAATCTTTCAGAAGACTATAATCAAGTACCTAGTGAGCAACTACTATCTGTCACAACAACAAAACAAGAGTAGTTTACCTGATTAAGAGGGACATCATGTCCTACCATACATCTAAGACAGTAAATAAGAGCTGACAATGTTATAGCTCTGGGAGCATTACAGTTGCCCCAAACTTCATAGCCAGTCCCTCTGTAAAATCAATAATTTAAAAAAACACATATTTAAATAAATATTATTTCTATAATTAATAGAGAGATACTTGCTCTTCGGGTGGAACAGGTGATAGGGCAAAATAGTAAAACATATACAAACATTTGCAAGTAGGGACCAAACAGAACAAGAAAGAAATGTCTATCACTGCTTTGTTTTGAAATATTTTATCCTTTTACAATTTATTTGGATAACATTTTTTTGTGAAAAAATACCTAAACATATAACAAAAAACAATAGCTAAGTTGCTCTTTAACTTATTAGAATAAAGTATATATCTTCCTTCTACAAGATAAAATGTATTGTCATAGAGTTTGCATGCAAATTTATTTAAAGGTTTAAGCATTATTCTTAATAATAGAAACAGAACAACTATTTTCCCTGACAATGACCCTTCAGTAAATTAACCTGGTAGATATAACCACAATTAGGTTAGTTTCCCAAAACCTCATGTTAAAGACAAAAGATAAAACCTCAGGTTCACACCTAAACCTGCAAAGCCTAGACCTCCAGCACATCCTCAATCTTAAATATACCAGCTACAACTACGTATATTTAAGATTTATTTATTTATTTAAATTATGAGATTTACAGTGTGCATGGTTAGAGATATTTATATACATTTGAATATTAAGGATGTTTGACATAGATTTTCATTCATTTTCAAAGTAGCACCAATTTCGATAAATCTGATAAAACAGAGACGTAGACAAATAAATTGTGGAATTGATCAGAAGATATACTAGTAACGCTGCAGGAGTTTCTCCACTGAGTGAATATCTTTATAATTGAACAAAGCCAGCTTCGCAAGCATAAATATCAGAGTCTAACTAACAAATAAATAAAAACCACAAACACATGAGGTCTTATTTCTGCTAGAGGTAATACCTTCTTCAGGTCTTTCTTTTATCATTTTTTACTACCTTTTGAGTTTTATAATTGTTTGACTTGGTTTTGTAGATGTTTTAACTATTTATAATAGTAAATAAATTATAAATAATAGTCAAAGTTCAACTATTTATAGTTTAAGTTTTTACAAATAGTTAGGGACTGATAATGACCTTTATTATTGGCTTTGTTTGTTGATAAATATATTCAGAGGAAAGACTTTTTATTTATCATTATGGAAATGAAGTGTTTTTCAGGTGAATACTTCAGATCAGTAACAAAGCTGAATTAAATTATTATATTTAAATAAATGGAAAGGCTCATGCTTCATAAATTCACATGTATAATAATATAAATAAATAATGGTATTATTTTGTGTATTGTTGTGATCTGCCTCCGTGGCCGTGATTGTATAGGCACTCGATTTCGGCCCCGGAGGTCCAAGGTTCGGAGCCCGGGCTATGCTCTAAGATTACATGGATAGTATTTGTATTAAAAAGATTTCACCAACTTTAATTAATTCTTAAAGGATAGTAGATGCAATCCACTAGAGGGTGAATACCTTGATGGGCTGAAAGGCCCAAAAATGGGCATTTTATTTTTTGTTTTAATGGATTATTTAAACCATTAAAATAAGTTATGAAAAATTATTACAAAAAATATGAAATCTTAATCTTCTCAATTCTTCAGCCCATCCTTCATATATTAACTATTATATTATCAATAATTATGATAACTATAATAGTTATTAAGGAAAATTTTATTGTGATATTGATCAACTTAAGTGTTAAAATCAAGGGAAAGGATTTACTACATTTTATTTATTACATAAATTGTGTAACTATCACAAATATTGGGCTGAATCAACTTACCATGAGATGTAAATTTATTCTTTGATAATTTGCCCTAAATTAACTATCAGTCTCAAAAATTGATTATAAACCTTAGAAGCATCCATCCCTCCCCTCAAGATCCATGTCACTAGTTTATACATAGTTTAAAATATAATGCATACGTAAAATCACAGATAGCTGAGCCCTGAACAGGATCTATTGCAACAGATAATTTTATTACAGAACCATCATCCATATAGTCCTCTGCTTGTAGTGTTCTGCTGCCTGGAGGTAAGCGAGAAGCAATATCTCTTAACATGTCTCTAACAGCTAGCTCTGCATTACACTGAATATGATTCATATAAGCTTGAACTACATCAAGACTGTAGTAATCTATCAACTCTTCCACTAAAGTAATACCCTAAAACAGTTTTATCCTTGTAAGTTAATTAGATCGCAACTCAGGAGAGTAGAATAATATATCAAGTGCACTTCACTGTCAACTATACTCATGAATACACAACTTTAAGCTCAATTTAATTAGATTAATTGACTGTGTAAGGCTTAAAATAACAAAAATTTATTCTCTAGGAAACTTTTTAGACATTCCAGCATCTTCTACTGGATTTAAATTTTAACATGATTTAAAGATTTTTGTACAAAAAATTATAAAAATGTCAAAACTAAGTTAATCAAAATTATAAATCAAGTTTTGTAATTACTAAAAAAACAGTACCTTTTGATTAGCAGCAATCTGGGCTTTAAGATCAGCGATATTATCCTTAAGATTTCTAGTACCACAAGATCCTGGGATTAATCCAGGCTTCATTAGCTCTGCTGTTAGTTCATCTTGTCTAAATTTACCCTCTCTGACAAGAAAAAAACTCATGAAAGATGCCCCCTCTTCTGAAAGAGATCTAGAATGAGGAGGCATGGATCCAGGTGTAATGCCACCAATGTCGGCGTGATGACCTCGAGATGCTACAAAAAATACTGGCTCCTTAGAATGCCTAAAATAACAATAAAATGATAATGATTAGAAGCAAAAACATATTATTTGTCTTCACAAAGCTCTAACTTTTTGTCTGGTGTCCTTTGTACACCAGCAAAATGATATTCATTTTGCTTTTCAATTGGTATATTTTCTTAAGTTTAAGCCTGTATCAATAAATAAGGTACTAAACAATAAATATAAGGTACTCTGTGTAATATATATATATATATATAATATATATAATATAATATATTATATATATATATATATATAAATATATATATATATATATATATATATAATATATATAATATATATATATATATATATATATATAATATATATATATATATATATATATATATATATATATATATATATATATATATAATATATATATATAATATATATATATATATATATATATATATATATATATATATATATATATATATATATATATATATAATAAATATAACAATATATATATTAACAATGAGAAGTGTACAAATATTCATAAATTTATTTTAGATGATAGCGCTGCATTTACATGTATAACAAATGATTTATTAAGCCTCTTGCTTTAAGTTACACAAGATTATCTAGTGACATCACTTAGTTCTAGTAGCATAGACTAATATTACATTATATTAACAATATCAGAAAATTAAACCAAAATTGTTATGCCCTATAGGTTTTTTGTTATTAAAAAAATAGTTATTAGAGATTTTCTATTAAAACAGCTGATACTTTTTAACCAAAATACAGACATAAGTCCCTCAGGTGGCTTTGTAGCTCTTTGATGCCATGTTGTTGTTTCATATTATTATTATTCATATTGTTTTTATATGTAATTTTGCCACGTATTTAACAAATTTTCATTGCTTCACCCTCACAGGCTCGCTTCCCCTCAACTACCGCCATCTAAATAATCTGATATGCCTTATTTTTATTATAAATATTCACTAAAATATTTAACCACACAATAATAACTAAGTAATGAATTACATTTTTAGAGAATATACTATATGGAAGTAAAATTAAATATTTACTTATAAAAGACAGGAGTAATAACAGTCAGATCAGGTAAATGAGATCCTCCAGCTTTAGGGTGATTAGATAATATCACATCTCCTTCCTTTATACTTCCCCCTAACTGCTTTATCTAAAAATAATAATAATACATACATGCACAGTACATCACTAATTGTTTGCCTTCTAGGAAGGAGCAAACTGTAAAATGACACAAAAAATAATTAAAAATGATAACTTTAGTGAGCGCCTTGAAATAGTCAACAATATTACAACGCAATTTTGTCTTTCTACCAATAAGAGAAAGATGGAGTTATGGGTGGAAAGACGAAGTTGGTGTTGTTTATATAGTGAAAAATGAATTTTATTATGGATGATTTGTGTTATTTAGGTGAAATAATTAATATATGTTTTAATACTTGAAAAAAAACAATCACTAATTGTTTGCCCTTTATAAAGGAATAAAAATGTATAAGGGCCTCAAAAAAATTAAAGTTAAAACATAGAGGGAAGCTTTTAGTGATGGAGAAAAAATTATAAATTATCATCTACTTAAGAACACATATCACCCAGAGTAAATATGATTACTATTTTTTTGTACCTATTAATATAGTAGTTCAAGAGGAGTTAACTGGTGCATTCTACCTTGTCAGCTGTCGGGGCTGTAAACCTTAAAATAGGGGTTGAGCTGGCTCTTGGCTGTCTTAACAGACTTCAGACAGGATTATACAAAAGCATTTCAGAGGAAAGGAGCTAAACTAAGGGAATGTTAAGTTCAAGGTTATAAATTTTTAACTACGAATGGCTGGCTTTATTTATGTGTATAATTATACTTAACCATATATATATATATATATATATATATATATATATATATATATATATATAATATATATTATATCTATATATAATATATATTATAATGTTTATATTATTATTTATATGTGTGGTTTTAATAAATCACCAAATTGCCCAGACCCCTAATAAAAATACAGACTGGCAGTGTTTCTACTCTACTCTAAATCCTGTAAATGGTCCTGTAAATGGTATGGCTGAATAGTGCCTGTTGCTTATGTGGTAAAAAGCTATTCTAAGCTCCCAATATTGCTCATATATATTATTATTGTCCATTTCTTATGGAAAGTTAACTAAAAATAAATAAATCTGTAATATATATTTACCTGATACTGGACAGTCTCCTGCATGGCTCCAAGATGTACAGGTATATGAGGAGCATTGGACACCAGGCCTCCATCAGGGCCAAACAAAGCACAAGAGAAATCTAATCTTTCTTTTATATTAGTTGATATAGCCGTCCTTTGCAGCACCCTGCCATACAATAACCAAATACATAAGGCTGAAAAAATGTACAGCTAATACCTGTATAGAGCTGTATATAACTGGGAGAACCAATGTGCAAGTATCTCTGGTGGAAGAGGCAACCAATACTCTCAAAGAGCAAAATAAGGTTGATGTTTACGTAAATAGAACTTTAATTAATATAAATATTGACATTGGCAGTTTAAATACTAGAACAATGGTATAAATAAGTAATAAATTACCCACGTAGTTATTAATACATATAACTTGATTCACAGATGTTTAAAAGCATTTTCAAAACCTTTATTATCATTATTACAGGAAAAAGGATTTGTATATTATTAGTAATAATATTATATTTTTATTATTTTAATATATTATTATTAGTTCTACTTTAATATAATTCATACCATGAGTAGCTGTTTCAAATTTTTATAAATCATGAATTTATTAATTTAAGATAATAATAAGTTATTGTGATTACCTTCCCATCTGCTCCGCTATACTCATAAATCTATGAGAAAATATACTTAGTTGGATAGTATCTAACTCAGTAGATATTTGATGAACATTGGACACACTAACTTCGATTTCAATGTCAGCCGTGGGTGTTATAGAACCAGTGCAACCAGGTTCTATAACAATTGTAGACAAACCATCTATGATAATACAAGGTCCTGGTATCTGATGCCCAGGAGAGAGGTCCGATAGTAAATAGACAGATGTATCGACAAAACCAAACCCTTCAAAGCAAGTTTTAACTATCTGGAAAAAAATGTCATGAGAGGAATAGTTATTTTTAGAAAGAACATATTTAAATGTTTTTAGAAAGAATATTTAAAGCGACTACTAAAAAATGTTTAACAAAATAATGTATGTATTTCAAATTATTGAAACTTTTGATAACATTTAAGGTAATATTGGTGCAAAATAATATCAATCCGTCCTTTCAAATTTAACTAAACCAATCAGGATATTCAAGTAAAAGTGCATGCATGCCCATTCAAACACAGATACATCTATACATAAATACACTCATAGTGACACCATAGAGTAATATAGTAAACTCTAACATAATCAGTGATTATGTTAAAAAGTGAGTGACACTAAATTTATTTTCAATTTTTGGAATCTGTAGGTATTTGATGAAAATGTGGAAGTCACATTTTTTGTCATTACAATGTTCTGAATGTAATGAGATAACAGTGCAATAATAAACATAGATATAATAAATAGGTGTAATTGACTTTTCTTTTACCTTGTCAACTCTAGGTTGAGAAGAAGCAGGTTGGGGAGTATTGTCTTGTTCTAAGACAGTCTTACCAATTCCTCTAACTCTGATATCATCTACAATAACATCTCTACCAGTAATAGTAAACCCATACTCTGTTTCATATCTAAATTAAAAATTAATTTAATTACATCCTCAATAATTTATCATTGAACTAAGTATGCTAAAATTAAACAGAATCCATAAAACTAAATAAGCCTTAAACAATCATAAAAATCGGGTACGGGTATCAGATTCTTATAACATCAGATTTGCTATGGTCATTCTCTTTACTTTAACTCCCTTCACTTGTCCTTAGAATATACAAGTCATTAAATTTATACTGCAAACATCTTTGGACTCGCTTTGCTCGTCCTCAGATAGTAAATACATCCGTTTTTTCACAGCAGTCATTCATCCAGGCACTGACCACGCTTGATGCTCCTTGACTTTAATGATTTATGAAAAATCATAGATATACTTGTCGTATTGAAAAAAAATGTGGTGTAGTTCTTTCCGATTTTTTACAAATTTTTAAAAACGTACACAAGTCATATGATAAAAATTGAACTAATGAGTGCCAAATCTTAAATTGAACATTTTTTCTGCATTTTATGATTTTTTACTCAGTAATTTTTCTGGGCTAATGAAATCATAAAAATTAATTTTCAAAAAGCACAAGTAGACCACAAGAATATTAACTGACTGACTGATTTTTGCACAAAGTTTCAACTCTCTAGCATAAATACACACTAAATACAATGACACACACACACACAAACAGATAGGCAACTTTGTGAAACCACTTATTTATCTCAATTTAGGATTTTTTTGCAAACACAATACTTTTCCTATATACCTACGGTATAAGTGAGGACAATTAAAAAAAATATATACTATTAATAATTGATAGAATCATAATAACAAAAATCATAATAAAACATACTAAAACCATAAAAATACTTGATAACTATTATAGCCTTTGGAAATCGGCTACAAATATAAACATGGAATATTTTAGCAATTAGTTTTCACTCCTTATTGAAGCCTTCCCTTCAAAGAAATCACACTATTAGTGCAGGCTTTATTAGCAAAATTGAAATAATTAAAATTTTTATTGCTACAGAAATTGAGTCAATAGCCTTAATCCTTAGATTCTTGATCTTCTAAAAATTCTAGTCTTGTAAAAACAAATTTTATTGACAATAACAAAAGAAAAAATAAATAAAAATATATATTGAAGAACATACCATGTATATAAACACTGTTAAATGTTTTAATTATAACATTGTTTTATTGTTGTAACATTTGAATTATTTAATACGCATAATTGCTGTATATATGATCTAAATACTAATATTAATACTACACTTGATCTCAGTTTAACTTCCCTCTCCATGCTATTAATTGTATATCGTTTATACAAAAGAGTAAGTTATAAGTTTTACTTATTAAACTAAACTTATAACTTATTACTTTTATACTTATTTATTTGTAGTACTTATTATTTATATGACCCTTTTCTTATATTGTTTCTCATATGACTCATTTAAGTTTTCTTATATTATTTTAAATTTTAGACATCTTTTTACTGTTTTAATCTTTTATCGTATGTTAAATCAATACTTCTTTTTTTTCACACACACACATATAATATATATATATATATATATATAATATATATATATATATATATATATATATATATATATATATATATATATATATATATATATATACATATATATATATATATATATATATATATATATATATATATATATATATATATATATATATAAAACTATATTTAATAAGATCTAATCTGTTAATATTTACCAATATTACTTATCTTCCTATTTGGTTGCTAACTAAACTTATTAAAAGTAGGAAAAATAAAGTGTATTTTTATATAATAAATAAATATATTTTATTTCATTATTTATTTTCTTAATATATTTAATAAGTTAAATTTAATTTAAGTTTTAGTAGCTAAAAAGGCAATATGTTTTCTTGGGGGGCTTTAGGCCCCCCCCCTAGAATCGCCTATGGTCAATAAATTCCTACAGTGACAAATAAGCTTGAAGATAGTGGTATATTATTCATAGCCCAGGGAAAGGTGCATTTAAGTCTTAATCAAATTGTTATCTTAAAATTATCTTGAGATAAAATATAATTATTATTTTATATAGTTTATTTAAATAGGTTATACTTAGAATAGGTATAGGTATTATTTATACAAACCTATTTTCAAATGATAGCAAGAAATCACCAAATTTAGTAGTGGTCGGACTTGATGATAATTTCGATGGAGCACACATGAGAGAACCATCTGTTCCTTGGTAGCGCATGTGAAGAAACGGCTCAGTCTCTATCATAGACTCAACAAAACCTTCTTCTTTTAATTTACTTATACATTCTGACTCTAAATTTGATATCCTTTTCTCCAAGTAGTCAAAATTATCTGAAATATAAGTTATGCATATAGAAATGATTTTGACAAATTTTGTAATGAATAACTCAACTATGCTTGAATATTAATGTTGCCACAGTATTTCCATAATCTAGGAATAGAGGTAAGAAAATAATTCTCTAAATACTGAAAAATATTTTTAAGTGCTAAAATTTAAAAAAAAAACATCAATAATTTAAGAAAATATATTCAACTAAATCCGTTCCATTGACTCCAAAATTTCACATAAAAATAATATTAACTTGTATTTAAAAGGAAAATGTGACAAGTTACTTTTTCAATATTTCAAAATTCAACAGATAAGCCGTATCTAGTAATAATATCCCCAAGAGTCTAGCTAACATCTGATAGTTTCATTTGATTTTGTACCTATTTGTACACATACTGATATTGTTTATGACTTGTTTGATCCAATTTTATATGGCTGTTTAAACTAATAATAAAGATTTGATTGGTTTAAAGTCAGGTAGAAAGACAAACTTGTCTGTCTTCGTTATTTTCTCTTTCAGCCTAATCAAGAATCCAGCTTGGAAATTTATGAAAAAGTTTGTGAAATCCAGCCTTATCAAGAGCAGTGTGTAAGTTTAATAGATACAAAGCAACAGTTAAAAATATTAAAAAAATAAAACAATAATATATTAGATACAATGCCTCTAGAGTAAGAAACAGCAGCAGGTTCAATAGCTTCATGTACAACATCAGCACAAGCCATACCATAGGCTGAAAGAATCCCAGCATACTTATGTATAACTACTTTAGAAATACCGAGATCTCTAGCAATAGCACAAGCATGTTGACCTCCGGCTCCACCGAAACATGCAAGCACATGACGAGATGTGTCATAGCCTTTTCCCTACAAAACAAACACAACACACAAAGCAACCCATTATTCATCAACAATACTTTTTTTAAAACTAGTGTAAAATAAATAAGTATAATTGTATAAAATATTCTTTATTTACCTGATATTTAATAAAGGAAATGTAAAATATAGACATTTCAAAGGAGGATGAATACATTTTCCAGATACCCAAAACCCAACCAAGACAGAAATAAAAAAAACTCATTAACATTTATAGTCCTAACATAAAGAGATGGCCTTATGATACAAGGTTCTGGATTTCGTTAGAATCGTTCCCCTCACAGACATTTTTCGCCATTAATAAGATCAACTCTCATTACAGGAATGTTAGTTCTAGAACATCAAATAGATATTATAATTTGGAGAATCAATACTGCACAAATTGATGGATAATAAACAATCTAAATATGAAATGAGCAAAGAAACAACATTAGGTTGACAATTGCCAATAAAGTTATTTACCTGAGTTAAAGCTCGTATAGGTCTACACATGGTTTCATTTGCGACTCTTACAAATCCAAGAGCAACTTCAGAATCAGACATTTCTGGTTTCTTACTTCCTTCAGCCACCAGTGACTCATTGATCTGTTTAATAAAATCACAGATTTAAATAGTTTTAAGTTTTTCACTAGAAATAGGTGTAGATTGCTTCAATTACTTTTTATAAAACAGCTTCAGATATTAAGAGCACAAAAAACAATATTAAATAGATAATAAACCTTTTTTATTTAGGTATTTATATAGGTATTTATATAGGTATTTATATAGGTAGGCTGTAAAATAGTATTTAGAGCCTAAAAAACATATAGCTAAAATCCATTTCATTATTACGAGGACATAAAAAGTATTTTCATTACACCTATACAATATTGAAAAAACATAGTTTATCTCGTAGATGGTAAAAGATTTTCTTATGGAGATAAGATAAACATTTAAATAGATAGTTTTTAAAAGTGATGCACAATCAAAACACTGCTGTTTTTAAAGCTGCAACGAAGCTAAAAAAAGTTTTAAACAATAAAAAATTAGTTACTTGTTAAAAAATTATTAACATCATCATTTATTTAATTGATTTTTATTACTGATAAAATAGTAAAATATACATAAATGTGACTTACCAAACACACATTTTAATTTAATGGGATAAAAAGAAGAGAATTTAGAGTGCATTCCATTTCTTATCACTAAAGAGTTTTGTTTATACAAAACAAAATATATATATATATATATATATATATATATATATATATATATATATATATATATATATATATATACTGATCAATACTTTTCCTACATACCTAAGTATAAACAATTTAAAAGTAAAAATTTAATTATAAAAATATGCATACTTCCTTAGTAAGTTGATGGAAAGCACTTCTTGTTGCTTCCGAATTCAGGGGTTGTTTCTCATCAGACCCAAATATTTTAGGAAAATAATGAGGAATTATTCTACCAAGAAGAAGGTTTGCGTCGGTGATAGTTAGATAGCCTCCCTTAGAATAGCACACGGGACCTGGGTGGGCTCCCGCACTCTCAGGACCAACAACAAATAAACCTGAACGGAAGAATAATCTGGAACCACCTCCAGCAGCCACTGTGTTTATATCTAACTAAAACACGACACAAAATACATAAAACATACAAAAACTAACTAGAACAAACAAGGTAACAACAAAATCTAAATTACAACAGTAATTTAATTGTTAACTTTAATAATTAACTGAAAGTAAAAAAGTTTTTTTTACCTTTTTGCAAAATCAAAGCTAAAATTATTGCTGTTAGTTCATAAGACTAAAATGAAATGAATATGGATAAATGGTTGCTACTAGAGGAAAGAGAGAAAGATTTTATTCTCTTTTGCATTAATCTTACAATAATTAAAGAGTACCTGAGGAGCTTGAATAGTGATTCCAGCTGTAGTAGATTCAAAGACATGTTCATAACTACCAGCATACCTACTAACATCAGTACTTGTTCCTCCCATATCAAAGCCTATTACAGCTGGATAACCGGAGGTTGTTCTACTGTATCCCACCACTCCCCCAGCAGGTCCACTCAACACTGCTCTAGAACCATTGAACCTATTAAACATTGCAAGTAAATAATTTCATTACTCAAAAAAATCGTAAAAATAAAAAATTAAATCATTAAAATAATAATATTTATAACACAATTTAATTCACAAAAAGGAATAAAAAAATTGGGTAGGGGGTACCTCGGAACTTTTCCTCACTACATTGGATTCCCTACGCTACCAAAATTTATATTTTTTGCAATAGTTTAATACAATTTTTATTTCACATCCAGAAAATTATTGAAACAAACGTTAATACAGTGCCCAAAATAGTACAAATTGTTGGTACATTTTATATACGTACTTATTCATTGGCGTAAGGCCTCCATCGCTTTGCATAAATAGAACTTTGACACCAAGTAGATTATCTTGAAATCCACTCGCAAAATCCTAAACAACAAAATTACAATAATAATAGAAAAGTATTTTAAAATTTATTTACAATTATAAATTACAATGAACACTTCTTCTTTTATATAATAAAGGTACCTCTAAGGGTACCTATGAACTACAAGTAGTTAATATTACAAGTGGCCCCAAAAATTGAAGCTAACTGAATAATATACAGCCAAAATATCTTCAATAACATCAAAGCTACTGACATAATACATAAGTATTATTTTTCCATTTTTCCCAAATTGCATAACATGAAATTTCATGTTAAAAATAAAATTCATCTTATCTCAAGTTAAATGAAGTAACAAAAATAAGAAGAACACAATATGCCAATTTTGTATAAGCAAGTAATTAATTGTAGAACATAAAAATTATAATAATGGTATAACCACTCACTGATTCTTTAATTATCAAAAATAAAATTATAAATAGTTCATGTAGGAGCTAATTAAACTGTTCACAGCACAATATACCCCCATTTTATTATTATAAAAAATCAGACAGACAAACGCTGGACAGAAAGTATAAGGGTTTCGAAGATTATCTTTGAAACCCTAATAATTCAATATTTGAACAACAAATTTAACAAAAATTGCTAAACACTACTTAGCTGAACTGTATTGAGTGAAAATGTCACTAAAATTTAACTAAAACTAAAAAATACACACTGAAATTACATTGACCAAGTAATAATAGGCTGTTTTTATAAACTGCAAGATGTAAAATTTTATCTAATAAATATAAATGACCTCAAAATGTGTTCAAAAATATACCTTTAAGTAACTCTTTATATGAGGAGTAAGGTAAGCATCAGCAGAGACAGTATAACCTCTATTCACTATCCTAACCATAGGCATTACTTGATGACTCAATGATACATTGGGAAACCCTAATGATTCTGCAAGCTCTCCAACCCTCAGTTCATCATTTATATAACTATAATAATATACATAAATTAAATGTAAACACTTAAGGACCAGAACATTTAAATGAAATATGAATAGTATATATTAGACAGGCAGCCCTAGAAAATTCGTAAACATGAAATATGAAACATGCTCTTGAGAACAAGAGCAAATAAAAATAAAAATAGCCAATGCGCAGACACACTTACTGTATGCTTTATGATAGACAATTTGCTTGAGATAAAAAAATTTAAACAGGAAGATTAAGATTTAGTTCCTATTGATCAGAATTAAAACTTCTAAGGTTTTTGTTGATCTTAGTGGTACAGAAATGTAGAATTATTGAGCTTCTTTCATATGCTTTGTGCTCAATAGAAGAAAGAAAAAAATTAAACAATAAAACATATTTCCTTTAAAAATACTATATGTTCTTACTTGTATAATAAATTATAAATTGGGCACAAAACCCCATATTTTATAAATATTTTGTAACCATAAAATTTCTTTCTTACACACTCACAAATTCTGACTTATGGAGATCACTGGAAATTATGAAAAATAGATTAGGATAATTAAAAACCAAACACAGTACTCAGTACTAACGTGTAAGAATGCATGAGGACCACAGCCAGACTTTCAACTCCTTTAGCTCTAAGCTGCTTGAGATCATTCTTAAGTTTCTCTTCATTTAAAGGTTGTTTAATTAACATCTCTTCATCAGTGATTCCAGTAACAGATTGCCATGTTTTACTTTCATTTAACTTACATTTATTTTTAAATGCAGGGACAACTCTACATTCAACTTCAACAACTTCTTCATATAACATTTCTGGAGTTGTAACAGCCTGTAAAAGTTGTATATGCATTAGAATTGTAAAACAAAATTAACAAATACAAAAATTCTACACTTATGATGTTAGATGTTAAAATGTTAAATTATAGAATAACAACATTAGCTATCAATAGCTCAGCATTATTAAAGTTGCTATTCATAGAGTAATATAGTCAGTTTTCAGTGTTGCTATTGTGAAAACTTGATTTTTAACATAGACTAAAACAATAAATTTGTAATCTTAAGATAAATGTTTAAAAACTAAACTACCATAAAACTTGTGGTTAATTTATATTCAACAAAATTGAAGACCTACTTTAACCTTCACAGAGCTGAATTTTAAAGAACTATCATATTATACATTGTTCTCTAGAAGCACACTTAATAGTGGTTCAATTCAGCTAAAACCAGACTTCCACGAGGCAGGCATTAAAATTAAAAGAGAAAAGCTTAAGACTCATATTTAGGTTTCACTTAAAACTGGAGAAATGTTCATTTGAGGAACAACCCATTTTTAGTAGACCGAGAATCTTTTCAGTATACTTACACATATTCCTGATAGACAAATCAAGGTAGAAAAATGTTTACAAAAATCAAGTGTTTAGAGAGTGTGAAGAGTTTAGAAAGTGTTTAATTAATGCTTAGAAAAATCAAAACTTGGTGGAACAAGGTAATCAATCAAGCCATTAATAGTGGATAAATTAAAATGAAACTCAAAAAGCAGGCTGAATTTTCTGTTTAGTAAGTTGTTTATCAGAGTCAGTCATGTAAAGTGCCTGAGTAAAGAGTTTGGTATTTTCCCAGACACTGGACCCCTTTTACTACAAAAACAGTTAGTTCACACTCTCACAAGAAGAAACCTTTTAAAAAGATTTGCTCCACAATAAAATTAACTTTACCAGATCAAATATTTGAGGTCTTGACTGATTTCCGATATACAAAAGATCTTTAAAGCCATTATTAATAAGTAAAGCTGTCCTGGCTCCTTTCCTTTCAAGTAAAGCATTGGTAGCAACAGTTGTTCCCATCCTAATCCATTCAATTCTAGAGCAATCAATAACTTCTGCTTTTGGGTGGGCAACTCCTGTTTCCTGTAAAAAAGTCAACAGATAAAGAAGAATTTAATTTGAACTTTTGATAATGGATTCAATGTCAACTCAACACACCGTTTTGCATCCACCATTGTAGATTTTAACAATTAATTGTGAGCACATTGGTGCTGTAGACATACATAAATATGCCCAGTTTTATTTATTTATTTACATACTTGAGGTTACTTTATTACAAAGTTTCTTAATTGTCAAAATTTTACAATGAAATGAACAAAAAACAAATTGATTGAAAATTATTACATAGACTGCATAATCAAAGACAGCATAACTTGAATAACAAACTTTGCATTACATTACATGAGAAACACTAAACATTTAAGGTGGGAATACTAAGTAATCAGCTAAAAACTCGTTAACATTATAGTAGGCTTTCAAGCAACAATGTTTTAATGCTTTTTTTAAATTATTAGGTAGAAGTTCAACTAATGACGCGGTTATTTTATTAAAGCACCTTATTCCATTAAAATTTGGGGACGGATGCGATTTGTTGAGCCTACAAGTGGGAATATTGATGTTAGCAATATATCTAGTGCAATAATTGTGGTTCTTAATATAATTGAACTCCCCTCATCATACTTTGCTTAGTGAACAAACACAAAGAAAAAAAATAGGCTGAATGAAAAGTTAAAATTCTATTTTCAATAAAATATTGTTTGCACTTAGCGTCATGTTTAGCATTATTCATGACACGGATAGCTTTTTTTTGCAAAATAAAAATACTTAAGTTTTAGCGCTCTAAGAGCTTTTGTTCTTGTTCTCTTTTCTCATTATTATTTAATTTATTCTTTTAAAATTATGTTTAAAAAGTTCTATTTAAAAATTATTTCTATCGTGTTCTCTTAAAAGGCTGTGGCTTTATTAAACCAAGATCAAGATTGGCTTTGAGATAACCAAGCAACTGATCAGCACAAGACTTAAAACGCGCTTGCGATACAAGTCTAGTCAGAATGTTGGTGGGGGAAATTTCCATCCCCTCTTCCACTCCTGAGCATTATGATCAGAGCGCTCTAAATAGTCAGATCTTCCAAATGCAACCAGTTTCATTGGCTGGAGAAATCTGGTAAGAGAAACAATCTAATAAATGCACTCTAATTTTTTATAAACTAAAAAAAAAATATGTATAAACCTATGCATATATAATATATATATATATATAATATTATATATATTATATATATATATATATATATATATATATATATATATATATATATATATATATATTATATAATATAATATATATATTCATCAGTGCCCCCCCCCTCCTTCCAAAAAATCCACCTCCCCTCCATGACCCCAACCTCATAAGCTCATTTTTTCTTCGAAAATTCGCTAAAAGAGACTTTTGAATAGATTCATGAAATGTTTATAGAAATAAATTTATAAAAAAATATTTATTGGACTGTTAGAATTAAATTCTAGGTTAATAATGAAGACTTCAGTCCTTTAGAGTTTTTATTTACATAAACATTAATAACAGACGTTTCGCATGGCGAGGCCTGGCATCTTCAGTGTTAAACAATAAACAAAACAAACAACCACCACCAAAAAATTTAGTAAAGCATACCATAACCAAAAGAACCTTTGGTTATGGTGATGTTCTTTTGTTATGGTATGCTTTACTAAATTTTTTGGTGGTGGTTGTTTGTTTTGTTTATTGTTTAACACTGAAGATGCCTGGCTTCGCCATGCGAAACGTCTGTTATTAATGTTTATGTAAATAAAAACTCTAAAGGTCTTAAGTCTTCATTTAGTACGTTCACACACACTCTAGATCCGCAAATCGTATAGAATACGTATACAATACGGTCAACTAAC
The DNA here is from genome assembly GCA_018340805.1 of Microvelia longipes. NCBI lineage: Eukaryota > Metazoa > Arthropoda > Insecta > Hemiptera > Veliidae > Microvelia > Microvelia longipes. Next base: position 35,195,310 of record JACMZG010000008.1, on the reverse strand, counting down.
TACACGGTTCTTGCAGCGTATTTGTTTAGTCGATTGAGTGATAACTGATCCCGCCAAAACATGGCGTCTTGTATAGTGAACCTTCACTTTTGGTAATAAGGAAGTTTAAAATAAAAAATTTATTTAATTTAATTGTGATTTCTTTGCGTAATAATAAAGTTACACTAAAAAAAATAATATTCCAAAAGTTATTTGATCAAAAATGGTTATATAGAAGTGAAATAAAAGTTCGACGAGAAGGTTATCCATTAAATACGATCGTCTCTTAAGGTACACACACAAAAAGACAGCGTATCAGGGGATCCATTAAGATTCCATCTCCCTAGTTCTAGCGTATTCGATCGGATCCCCTCTGCATGGTACAGCTTAAATTACCGTATTGAGAGATTGTACTCTATATGATACGCGGATCTAAAGTGTGTGTGAACGTACTAATTATTAACCTAGAATTTAAATTTATAAATTTTCTACCTGCTCAAGAATTCGCCTGATGCCTTCTCTAGGAGCATCCTGATAGTTAGCAGGATCTGATGAGAGTAGTTTCATCACTCGGATCTTTCCATTAGGGCATTTCGCATAAATATCCGTAAATGTACCTCCTCTATCAATTGCAAAGCAAAACTTATTCCTCGCCATTAAATTTATACAATCCAACTACCATGGAGTATAGAAAATGTGAAGAAGCGGTCGTTAGACTCTTGATAAGTTTTTTTAGCCTTTTTAAAGAAATAGATTTACACACCAAGCAACTGCAAGCAACTACTAGAAGACTAATGGTAAAAATGGTAAAGATTTTTATTGCTAATTAAATAATAAAATTTATGCAACAAAAACAAATAAAATTACATGCCTTGTTTTCTCTTATCTTATCAAAAATTTGAAGCAACAGCTGATTTTGAAACCTCATAAAGGTTTTGTTTTTCTGCTGTCAAGGTTGAAGGTTATTTTGCAAATATTGCCTAACTCATTAGTCAAGGATTCGCGAATATCTGTGTTTCTTCGTTATTTTTATATTTGTAATATGTTAATTATTTGTTTTTAATAGTTAAGTAAACATGGTTGAACCTATTTTCGATTATCAATTTCGCTTAATTTTGATAGGCGATACAACTGTTGGTAAAAGCTCACTTTTAAAGTATTTCACGGATGGCAAGTTTGCTGAGGTTTGTAATACATTTTTTATGTATTTTAGATTGTTCTTACTATCAAGTATTTGTTTAGAATCTATTATTATTTTACGCTAGCTTAAACAGAGCATATGATGTAAAGAAAGCATATTTTGTTGAGTAAAATTGGCTTTATTTTAAAGTTATTTCTTGTTACTGTACTGATGAGTATAAATGATTTTAGATATCAGATCCAACGGTAGGAGTTGATTTTTTCGCTAGATTAATTGATGTTAATAATGGTACAAGAATAAAACTACAACTTTGGGACACTGCAGGCCAGGAGAGGTTTAGGTAAAAACAAGTTATTTCCTCTTTATTTTTAGAAGTTATTACATTTACTATGCACACACAGCGTATTTAACAAGTGATTCGTATTCCTTACCCATTTAATACGATAACGTTATGCACTGTATTTGTTTTGTCGACGTGATAACTGATCCCGCCAAAACATTGCGTCTTTTATGGTGAAGGTTCACTTTTGGTTATAAGGAAGTTTAAAACAAAATATATTTTTAAGTAAATTTTGATATCTTTGCATAATAATAAATTAACACTAAAAAAATTATATTCCAAAAGTTATTTTACCAAAAACAGTAATATTTAAGTGAAATAAAAGTTTGACGAGAAGGTTATCCGATACGAGGTACATACAGCATATCGGGGGATCCATTTAGATTCCATCTCCCTAGTTCTAGCGTATCTGATTGGATTCCCTCCTCGTGGTTCATACAGCTAATATTATCGTATTGAGATGTCAAACTTAATACTATCTTAAACGAACTTAATACGATGTGTGTGAACATACTAATTCTTTCATATTATTTTACCTCTAAGCTTGTTAGATGTAGTATTTTATTCAAGGGTTAGATACATGATGAGATATTATACTCAGTTTTATAACTTACTACCTTCTCACAGTGTAACAGGTGATCGTAATGTTACTTTGTTCAGATGTTGGGTTTTGCAGGGGGTTCAACCTCCTAGAGGGTTCAGCCCCCCTGGTAGTTGTCATGTAAACAGGATTAAACACAGGTTTCAACCCTGAAACTCAATTTTTATTGGGGTAGAGTCTAAACTATAGGTTAAAAATACAGTGTTAACAGTTGGTATTGAACCCGTGTGTAAACGAAGTAATTATTTAAATTTAACGCACTCGGCTTCTTGCACTCTATTAGTTTAGTGATTTGAGTACGATAATGAAAATCGGCAAAACAACACATCTTTTGTAGTAAAAGTAAAACTAAAACTAAAGTTAAATATAACTTTTAAAAAAATATTTGAAAAGTCTTTTTTATGAATTAAAGTGATGTAAAAATTTATACATTAAGCTGAGAGACCCTGTGTTCCAACTCCCTGGTTTGAGATGGTCTTAAAACAGGGGCTAGTTACATGAACTACAGCACGAAGTGCCTGTAGTTTTCACCTTGTGCTGCCTATTTCAATATTGTCAGTTTTAAATGGAGACATTTATTTATGTTTATAAAGAATAAAAACTAGGCCATTTTAACTTTTTGAAAATTTATTATTCTTTTTAGTTGTTTATGAGCTTATTTGTTCAGAAATGTTTTTTTTGCATTTTTCCATTAGAAGGACAAATAAAAACACTCAAAATAAATTTCGATTTCTGCACTTAATTGGTTTTCATGATATTAAGTCTAGTTAATCCTTTTGCTGCGGGGTTATTGGAATGTAGTTGGGTCCCTGGTTGCGGGACCCACCAGAGGAAAAACTTTCCCCTGTTGCGGAGGCTTTTTTGCTTTTTTACCTTGAAGTACACAACTTGGCCTAGGTAGTTTTGCTTAAGTAATTTTTATGTTCTATTGATTGTTTTATACTGTCTGTACATGTATTATAATAAATGTTAAATTATTTTTTGCTCTTGTCAAAAAAATGTTTGTTTATTTTTGCATAAACTTTATGTTAAAAATAAATATATTTATGGTTTAAAAAATGATGCTATTCTATTATTATATAATAATTATTAAAATTAAATATGGTTAATTAATTTATATTAATTTAATTTAATTTATATATAATTTAATTTATAATGGTTGACATAAGTATGAAAGTCGCATTTATGCCATTGTTATTTGGTGCGAGGTCAGGGGAAAAAATTGTTATATTTTTTTACTGAAATCGGATTTGCCGATGGCGTTACTGCAGCTTTCCTATACATCTTAATCATTATTCTCGTTGATTTTATGACTTGACCAATAAATAAACCCTGTGTAAATATGACTGTCAACATATAAATGTTGAATAACATAATTATTAAAAAAACAAAAACCATATTTATATTTATTTTGAACCTAAAGTTTATACTCAAATAAACTAGTTTCTAACAAGAACAAAATAATTATAATACAAGTTTGGAAAATTTTTCAAAGTATTGAAATATATGAAATGGAACTCGCATTAAAAATATATATAAATCTCGACCAAAGACAGGTCCACCTACGCACTGGTCACAGTAAAAAATCACCAAAACACAATTATAAATAACAGTTCATCCATCAGCAGAGAAAACTAGTCACCAAGCAAATTGTGTTATAATCTGAAACTAAACAAGAGAGGTCAGATAATTATTTAACAGTTACACAGTTTAATGTGAATCTAAGAATAGTCTAAACATTTTAGTAAAATATTTTTATCTTTTTTTATTTATTACTGAGTTGAAAAGTAAATTCAATGTTGCTACTTTGTTGGTACTATATGTGGAAATATGTGGAATAATTTTAACATTATAAATTAAAAAATTAATAATTTTATGTGGCACAAGGTGAACAGACCCACTGCAGTGGAGAAACAGGCCCTTCTGAAACAGCTTATTCCCTCGCCCCCATCCCTAATGTATTCACTTTTACATCACTTTAGTATGTATATATTTTAATTTATTGGATTAGATTCCCTCTGGTATGTTCTCACAGCATATTCAACTAGAGGTTGGGATACGTTCCGCATAAGATTTATGAATTACTTAAGAAAAATAATGCAATTCTAGTTTTGTTAATGAGTGAGTCATTTCTATGTGCTCTATCATTTTTTATAAAATAAATTTGGAACAATTTTGATCTCTCTTATCATAGTGTATTAAAACCATGTATCATATCTTAATCTGTGTTAGCAACACTTGTGAGAACCTACTTAAAGGTTAACAGGAATCAAAATAATCATCTCTCTTATGCAACAATTGAATTGATAGTAAATACTATAACCTAAAAAAGTAATTAAAACGTAATAAATAATCTCATCTTCTTTATTGATTCAGAAGATCTGTTTGTAGATTGATCCATGACCTGATATTAAACTGTCTAAAAAATGGCATTATCTACATTTTAATGAATGATAAAAACTCAACATTTTATGCCGTATATATACTTTTAGTAGTCAACTGATAAACTATATTTTAACCCCTGTTTTAACTAACTATGGACTCAGTACACTCTGGACCCTTTGCTTACTGTTAAATCTCAAAGTTGATTTACAAAAATTTTTACTTTTCCTCACTTGTCTGTCACAGTTGTCTGTCTGTATGTGAATCTGTTATAATCGTAGCTCCCAGGGTAATTATGCAAGACAGTTGAGTACAAAAATCAATCTGTCGGCTTGTTTGTGCTATCAGGAAAATACAATTTTTATAATGTCATTAATCAGAAATAATTACAGACATCAAGGACATTATGTATGATGAGATTTTAAACATAGGTGAAGTTGCGATATCCGGAAAATATTTTTTTATGATGTTATTAACCCGCAGTAATGACTCGGCAAAAATTTCAACAATTCATGAAACCTTAAAAAATTTTTAGATCAATTTAAGATTTTGGAGGCATGCAGACACATATTAGTCCAACATGTGTGCCAAGTTTCATTTCAATATCGGTATTAGTTACATTTTTATCAAATGACTTGTATTCATTTCTTAAGAAATTTTAAAAAATAATCGGCATTGAGTTAAAATTTGGTTCAAGTATATCCCTTCCTGTAATTAATAAGTATATACTAAGTTTCGTTTCAATACGGTTAGAACATCTACAGTTTTTGTTTAATCATAAAAGTTAAACAGCATCGAGCAAGGTTAGTTTCTTGATTGGTGACTGCTGGAAATAAACCAAATGTATTTACTTTCTGAAGACAAGTCAAGTGAGTCCAAAGTCTTGTTCCAATATAAATTTGCTTATTTTCGTAATCCGAGGAGCAGTGAAGTGAATCTAATGTGTTGGGGAAATGTTCCAAGGTACCCTTAGAATTTTTTACTTTTCCTCATTTATACCACAGGTATATTGGAAAAGTATTGTGTTTGTAAAAAAAATCCGAAACGGGTGCAAAAACCTGAGTGGTTTTTGCAAAGTTTTCTGTCTGTGTGTGTGTGTGTGTGTGTCTGTTATAGCTCCTAGTGTATTTCTGCTATAGAGTTGAAACTTTGTACAAAAATCAGTCTACCACTGTTGTTGTGCTTTACGGAAAAAAACTATGACGTCATTAACCCTCAATGACTAGTATTTCCATACTTTTTGTTGGATCATAAAAGTTAAGTAGTATTGAGCGTGGTCAGCTCTGTATGGATGATCGCTGAGAATAATACGGATGCAGTTATTATCTGAGGACAGAATTTGTTAACTTTTCTGTGTAAAATACAAGTTAATAATATAAAATTAATACCTTTTTTAAAAAAGTGACTTTTATTAAAAGTTTTATAGTATCGGTTTAATTCAGAATAAAAAATCGGGTAAGGGGTGCCTCAAAACTTTTCTTTATCTTATCGGATGTTCTACACTCTTCCTTGCTACTTAGGACTAGCTATGCCCATCCTCTGACAAAAGACAACCGTTTTATTTCTAGCAGTCAACAGATACTTGATACACTTGTGATCAATAAAAACTCTAGATATACTAACCCTATTGAAATGAAACAATATAATAATTTATTAAATAAAGGGTTTCACTTGTACAAAATTTTAAATTCAATCAAATTATTATTTTTTTTACAATTTAAAAAAAAACATATACATGTTACTCGATAAAATTTGAACTAATTCTAACAATGATGAAACTCGGCATTTGGTCTTATATATGACTGCTTAATTTTATATGGATCAAACATGTCTCTACTTTTTATTAATTTTTGAACGTGGGACACAAACCCCAGGTCTCCGTGTTGTCAAAGATCAGTAATACTGTCACTTTAACAACCTTAACCATTCCTTCAAAGAATTAATAAATGCAATCTTCATATAGCTTTAATATTGTATTATTTTTCAGGTCTATAACAAAATCCTATTACAGAAACTCAGTTGGTGCATTGTTAGTTTATGATGTAACTAACAAAGCAAGTTTTGAACACATTCCTGTTTGGATGATGGAAGCTAGGCGTCATATAGAACCCCATAGGCCGGTTTTTGCTCTAGTTGGTTGTAAAATAGATTTAGTAGGACAAGGTGTTGAAAGGCAAGTCTCACAGGAAGAAGCTGCTGCATTTGCAAGATGTCATGGCATATTTCACATAGAAACCTCATCTAAAACAGGGCATAATGTACAGAAAGCCTTTGCTGCTGTTACGCAAGAAGTTTATAACAGAATTCAATCAGGAGAATATAAAGTTGAAGATGGATGGGATGGGATTAAAACAGGTTTCTCTAGGCCGGGAGGTGTGGATTTCAATCTTATTGAAGCGGAGCCTGCTAAATCTACTTGTTGTTAAGTTATTTTATAACTATTTATTTTTAAACATCACTTGATGTGAATTAATTACAAGACACATAGATCTCATTAGTTTAAATGTGATCTATGATACAATGTCGTTTAGACAGAATCTTTAGTAATAAGCAAATAAAAATGGACTACTTATCATTTCAAAATTAATAAGTTCACTGACTTAACTAATATTTGGAATGTTTAAGTTTATACTGATCTTGAAAATGATAAAAAACCAATAAAGACTGATATTAAGTAGGTTATTGGAATGAGGTTGAATAAAAATAATGCTTGTAAGTTGCAAGGAAATATGTTAAGTCATTTTACTATATTTCTTCAAAGTTATGCAAGGTTTGTCTTAGATTGCTTATCACAAGCTAAATTTTGCAATAATAATTAAATTTCTTAATTTCCTCATTTAACTATTTTAATGTTGGCTTGGGTAACCATTTCCAACTTGCCACTTAATTTTAATTGATGTTGGGTTTTTTTCAAGCAAGCAATCCAGATAATCAATCAGTATAAGAAGGAGTCAATCATTTTTGCCAATATTAGTAGTAAAAGGTTTTAAGATAAATTAAAGAATTTATGAACTAACAAATAATATAGGTAAACAAATAATAAATTAAATAGGTAAAAATATCTAAGGGAACTAAAATAACTTTTAACTACAATGAGAAACCTAGGTGGTGGATTTGTGCACCACTAAAGATTAAATTGTTTTTGATAAGGGTAGTGAGTATTGGTTGAAATAACTCAAGACAAAAAATTTCTGTAATGTTCTTGAATAACCTTGACTAGCCTCAGATTATGTCATAGACTAATGAAACAAGTATCAACATAATTACTTATTCAAATTTTGTATATATATATATATATATAATATATATATATATATATATATATATATATATATATATATATATATATATATATAATATATATATATATATATATATATATATATATATATATATATATAATATATATATATATATATATATATATATATATATATATATATTGAGTTAAAAATGTTTTGTTAAGCTTAGAAGCCTGTATTTTTTTAAGGAAATTCACCTGGCATGCAGACCTCTACGCCAGAATTATTTAATCTGTATACCATGGCTTTGATTGGCTAAATTATTAAAATAATTTAGGTTAATAATTATTTGCTTAAGCCCAATAAAAATTTTATTTTTAAAGACATGTGCCTCCTAAGCTGGTCATAAATCTTTCACAAGTTGAGATAAATAATTATAAAATTGTTATATTGAAGTTGTCAGTAAAATACTTATTTATTGCTTAGGCATTAAATAGATAAAGAGTGCAGTTTCCATAGCATGTTGGACAAGTACTAGGATCTGATAAAAGAATATTTGTGATTAATTGTGTTTTTCCATTATACGGAGCACCGAATAAGGTTTTCCCTCTACCTTTATTACGTGTTTACCTGTGTTATCTATGTATCCTGAGTTTTGTATACATAAAAGATAATAATCATAAAAGGAAAGCTGCTCAAAAATACCGTAAAATTACATGTTTCATTAATGCACGTATCACTTTTCTTTCTGTTAAGTATTTCTTATTTAAGCTAATTTTTTAGAGTGCGTGAGTTTTTCATTAATATTATTTACAGTTGCACTAAATTTTGTGAATTGTGTTAACATATTATTTTTGTATAAATTTATTTGGATTTAATTAAGTTTTGTTTCTTATAGAAAATTTTTTAAGGAAAAGTGATCTTTTAAATGTGTTGATAAAAATATTAATATCATTATATTTTAAAGGTTTGCAAATAATACAGTAAAAAACATATTTTAAAATTTTTACGTAAAATTATTAAATAAAAACTCTTCAAACTAACACGGAGCAAATAAAATAATCTGGCGCTATCTACAATTTATCTATGATAAATTAAATAGTCTGAACTATACTAATGATAGTCTAATAAATAAAAAATAACTGTTAATAAAACCTTCTGAGCTAATATTTCTTTGTAAACAACATGAACACTTAACTTGTTTCTAAAACATCACATTTAATGCTAAACGGTAAATAAGACATTAAACATTTAGAGAATAAATATTCGCTTATTTGAACAAAAATAATGATTTGTAAAAAAAAGTTTTAGCAATTGTATTGTTTAAGATTTTACCGAATTGTTTAACTCAAAATTTGAAATCTACTGAATTTAAAAACAAAAATTATTATAACGCTAATAATCTTAGAAATATTTAATGTATAAATAATATAAAAAGTGCTAAATAAGTAATTGTGATTTTCAAATAATTAATAGGTAAAATAAGTAATTTACAATTAAAATGTTGTAGTTAGTAGTGTTGTATGTGTAGCTGCTTTAAAATTGTAATAAGTAGTACTATGGATAACTTTTTTTATTTTATTGTGTTTTTTTAATATTTTTTTTAAGATATTGAAAATTTAGGGTATGTTCCTTATGTTTCTTTTTCATCAAGTGCTATGAGGTGTTGATTAAAAATTAAAATTTAGATAAATGAAATAGGCAGTTATAACTAAATACTGTCATTCATGTAATTCATTTTGATTGTTATATTTAAAATATCAAATTAAGAGAGTAAGGAGCCATCTTGTGGTAATAACCACTATGAAAATTTAGTGTTTTAATTTAATTCTACAATTTTGTTTATTTATAAAAAAATATCAGTTGAAACTATACATAAACATCTTTTAACTCTAGACTAATAAGACTTGGGCAATAATAATCATTAATATTATATAAGAACCTCCTTTTCATCATTTTTCATTTCCAAATTTAACTAACAGCCCTGTATTTTAGGTATTTCATCTATATTTTTATTCATGCGTAATGTTTTACATAATACCACCTCTTTTTACAAGGATGCACATTATGGAATATTTAGAAGTACAGCTAAATAATTTAGTTTCTAGAATTTAAAAAAAAAATTGTAATTTCAAAACTCTAATAGTTTTAGCAAAACAAATAATTAATTATCACAATGAAAAAAAATTAAGGATACCAATTTTTCTTCAGGGAGAAATCAGTTTGCTAAAAACCCTGAACTAAATATAAAAATATGTATGATATCATTTAATGAATGTATTGTAAACTGTAATATGATATTCTGATTTATAAATGTTGTAATATTTCTGTTTACTAATGTAGAAGTTGCTGTAAATTCATTTCTTTTTTATGCATAATCTTTTATTTAGCAAATAATATTAAAATAATAAGTAACTAACTTACTACTTGAACATTAAATTATAAAATAACTTGTTGAACAATAAAAAAAATTGAAATTTAATATTTTTTTATTAAATTAAATACGTATTTTTGGTAAATAAGCTCAATACAAAGCCAAGTTTGCAGTGTTTTCTAAGGATTTATTAATTGCTATAAAAAAATATAATTAATCTTATTTAATTTTAAAATAATGATTTATTTAATTTCATATTTGATCAACATGAAGGGATTGTTATGTTTACTTTAAGCTCATTTATGCAAAAGAAGAATATTTAACATAAGTAAATATTAATTACATTATTTCTCTAGATGTGGCCATTGTGTCGCCTAATAAACGGAGCTTGCTAAGTACTCATCTCATCCTGAATATTATGTTAAATGATCTTTTCTCTTTACTGCTACTACTTACACATTTTTTTCTTGATTTAATTTTTTAACTGTAGAAGGTTTGAACTTTAGGTTAATTGTTTTTAAACCTATAATAAATCTCCAATATAAAAGTACATGAGTTACCAATATATTGTTCTGTTTGTACTTAGTGCAAGTATATATTAAGCATATTTATGCTTACTTCATTTTATTTTTGTATCTTAGTGAAATTCAAGTGAACAAAACTTGTTTTATAAAGAAAATTGTGTTTTCATTTATTTAATTTAATATTAACTAATTCAGACTTACAATTCTATTATATACTTATGCTCCATAAGCATATGTTAAGCATACTGTTTATTGTTGCCACCATGGCTCCCATGGTGGCAACATTAAACAGTATATCCATCTGAAGTAAATAAAGATAAAACCAAAATTAATGTATAAATTTTAAATTAAGTATAAATTGCATTCTCTCATGGGTAAGGCTACATCTTATTTTTTGTAATTTTAAATTAACTGCACTCTTAGAGGCAGAGAAAGTTCTCTTTTTACCTCAAGCCTTATAACAATATGTTACATCTCAAAAAATAAATGTCAAATTTAATATAGTTTGAATTAAACTTTTGTAATACCTAATGAATAAAAATACTGATCAGTTTTGAAAAAAAAATTAGTGGCTGTGAAAATATCACAATTAAAAAAAATTAAAACTTTAATATCTTTTTTTAAAAACTAAGATGTAACCCTATCCACATGACCCGGCAAAAAGATCTAATTTAATTAAAAATCTGTTTTTACAATTAAAAACAACTGAAACCAACATAGCCTTGTTGGTTTAAATCCTCAATAATAAACAAATAATAAATGTTACTTTATTCTGATAAAAAAATTGTAACTAGTTTTAGATAACTTGAAATTTTGTATATTTTAATATAACCCACCCTTGTATTATGGTATAATTTGTACAAAAATAACTCAGTTTTAATTTTAAACTAAATACAAAGATAATCTTGTCATGATGCATATTTTATTTATTTGTTTTTACCAATTTTTAACCTTATTTTCTCAGTTCACTTGCTTTTAGAGAATTTTCAAAAACTAAACTCAATTGAAGCTGTTTGCATAGTATAATCAGGATATGGGTGTACAATTTGGAGGTCTCTGATCACGGATATAAGTCATTAAAAACTTCTTTCTTCTTGAGCAGCACATCTAAAAATTAAATGGAAAATATATATTTTTATTATTTTTCAATTTGTCTTGATTAAAAATTTTGGTAACTATATAAGTACCCCTTAACTTACACAACTAAAAAAAATATTTTTTAAAAATAATCTTTTATTTATTACTCAGAATCTATAACTCAATTAAATTTTACCATTATATTCCAATAACAGACAACTTTGATAAGTAAATATGAATAATTAACAGGAGGATATGAATAAATACTAGGAAGATCATTTAAGATGAGTCATTTGAACCAAGCAACTTTGATGGAAAATAGATCTTTAAAAAAATCTAAAAATACTTTCCAGTTTAATCTGGACGACCCAGGTTAACTGTTAACTTTAATTATTAATTCATTTAATTACTACCCTTACAAAGTATTAATTCATAACAAAACATAATTAAATAGCAATAAATTAGTAAAAGGACAATATAACCAAAAATGAAAAATTTTTAAAAAACCAATATCATTATATTTTCCAAAAAATAATTCATTTCTGTACAAAATAAAAAGAAACAATGAACTTTGTTTAATTTGTATTTTTACAAAAATAATAGTACATTATAAAATTTTACAAATTCCACTAAATTTTATAATTAATAAGTATAATTTTAACTTGACTATTTTAGTCAATAAATGTGACAGTAATACATGGTGGAAATGTGAGCAATAACCTACTAAATGAATGACCACTGTAACTTGCAATGATAATATCTAAACAAGGTATCTAAAGTAAAATTTATTTCATTCATTATTATAATTTGAATAATAAGCAAGTCCAAAATTGAAAAAAGTGTTTTTGTCATGAAATCTTAGACAACATGAGAAAAATAAATTTTTAGGCATCATGAAATGTAATAAACAATTTCAACATTGACATGTTTCAATTTTAGTGAATTTTCATCATGGAAATGACGCTTTTTCCATAATTCTAATAAGTTACAACTAAAATTTAAGCCAATTGTTAAATAAGATAAAAACAAATGAACAGCCACAATCTTATAGATGTGGGTTTACCCCAGATCCTCATAAAATAGATACAGTTAAGTATCTAGGTACATTCTTTTAATTTTATACGAAAATTGGATGAGGTTCATAACAGAATTTTCTTCATTCACAGCATATAAAAGTAAATGATAGATAATGGTATACTTTTCTATGCAGTTAAACTTGAACAATATCAACAAAAATATTGTTGAAATGGTCTAAAGTTTAGTTTCTTAAACAAATCCTACCACTTAAGTGAAGTGTTCTCACAATGCATCACTCTCATCTTCCATAAAAGAAGTGCATGGTTTGTAAGGAAAACTCACTAAAATTAGGCCAGATAAAAGTATCAGACCACTAAAATCTTATCATACAACATACACACAAAAATATTGCAGGTAAAAAATATACAACTTATAACTTCTTAAACTGAAGGGAATATGTTTCATGATATTTAAATAGGGGAATCAGTTAATTTTGGGGACTATTCTTGATGGAAAACCTCTTTTACTTATATTATATTTTATCATTGGTTCGGAATAAAAGGGAACGTTCTTGTATTTTTTTCATTTTTCTGTTTTCCTCTAAACAGCACCTGCACAGCACAGTCACCATTAGTCCTGCAGTTCAGCTTAATGTTATAAAGCAATATTTCTTCACTCTCAGACTCTTAATTTAATTTTCTTTGTACTTTATTTTATACTATAATGATAAAATTATAATTTATTGCCAAAAGTTGTCCTAAAAATAATCTCTGTAACTTTTTAGTAGAAAAAAGTTTTTTTTTTTTCTTTAAAGCGAACGCCAACTCAAATTATTATTATCTTAAAGAGGGCCAATGTCAATATTTAAATGGTTTCAAGCTTAAATATATGTTATAGCTTAAAACATTAAAAATTAAATATATTCAGAGCTAATTTCTAGAGTGTTAGCTATAGCCAACACTCTCATTTCAAACCATTGACACCTTTATTTATAATAGAGTTTTTTCTATATACATAAATAATAATTACATTTTGATAAATGCTGTGAAATATTTTTTTATAGAAAATAAAATTTAAATTTGTTTCAAAGTATAAAAAATTGACCCTGGGTAATACATTTTGTAGGTTTGTTGCTTCCATGATGTAGAAAAGTTCATAGTAAAAATTTGAACAATAATTAATCTTCCAAGAAAAAGTATTGTCCTGCTTTTTTCTGTTCTACATCCTACAACACAAAATAAAACAAGTTAGCAAACAAATTAATAATCTATTGTTATTATTAATAAACAAAGCCTATATTAAAGGTGACACTATGCAGATTTCTTCTACAAAAACCATAATAAGTACATAAATTCGGACTCATTGTTAACTTTGAGATGGTAAAAATGTTAGATCTGGGCCTCTTTAGATATGAAATTTCAAAAATATTATTTTAGAAGCTGAAACATACATTTTAAATCATTATATTCAAAACTACAAAACTGTTGCCTATTTTATGACATCACAAGAAAAAGATTTGCATATTTTGCCAATTAAAATTCCTGTCAATTTTGTTAGCATCAAACAAATGAAATTTTCAACCTTTATCTCCATGAGCTATTTAATGAGAAGAGAAATGTTATGTTGGTCAGTACTTCATAGTTGATTCACATACTTAGTAAAACATGGATTAATGTATTGTAATAACCATTAAAAGATGTTTTATAATAAACAAAAAATATATCAACTCATCAGTAGTACAAACATTAAAAACAGAACCAAAAACTTTAGAAGCAGATTTATTAGGGAAGTGTACCATCAAGAAAAAAGTGTACAGGAAGTACAAAATGTTAGGAACATTTCTCTTAAAAGTTCAACTATGAAGTTAAAACAAATCTGGATAGCACTCTTGCTTCTGTATATGAATATGTAGCAATTCACAAATTCTGTATTGTGTCTGTAGTCATACACAATTCATTCATAGCTTTTAATGATGCGTTAGTAAAAATAATAGTTTACAACTAACCAAAACAAGAGGCCTTTTTCACAAATAAGCACCTAAAACAAGAACTCCCTACGATAATGTTCTACTCCTTTTAATTATAAGTGTAGGTATATTTTAATTTCTATGGTTCCTCTCATGCTTTTTCAAGCAATCATAAATATCACTGGCTGATATAGTCTAGTAAAAACCAGGAACAACACGTGCCCTTACTGTGAAACCAATCCTCCATACACTGTAAACTACAAGGCAGACACACTATAGAATTACAATGAGGGTCCTAAATTTTACCTATGACCAGTTTAGTTAGTTGATAGTTAGCTGCTTAGTTAGTTAGTTGCCTATACCGAGTACCTGACAACGGAAAGGCTTGAGACCACCGGCTTCATGTCCCTTCTGAAGGACATTGAACGCAGAATTTTTATCTCTCTCATAAAAATCCCAGAGGCCCGAGCTAGGATTGTACCAATGACTAAATAAACTCAGAAGTTTCATCACTCATTCAGAAACAGTCCACTCAGAATGAGTGGACTTTCTGTATATTGGCTGAGTATTTTAACTACTAAACCACGGGTGACTCATTTCATGAACCTAACCTTATACGCTCATTTTTCTTTGATTATTCGCTAAAAAATGTTTATTTCAATACCTTCACGGAATTATTCTTGTTTATTCGTGGCCTGAAGTTATTAGGATCTCTTCTAAAAGTAATTCCTAGTAATTCAAGGAACCTATTCATTCCATTAAGTAAGCTTTGAGGGGTGTTAGCTGTTGTACATTGCGACGGGATGCCTTCAAATACAATAACTCTATCAGCTAGATAGGTAGCCATAATGAAATCGTGCTCAACAACAAAACCAGTCTTCTTAGCATGAAGGATAAACCTAAAAATTAAGCAAAAAACAACATTGAAAAGAGAAAACAAATTCATGAATTTATGCTGCAAGATAAAACAATAGAAGAGAGCATTAAATATTTTTGATAACATTAATAAAATAATAGTATAACCAAGTATAACACAATTAAATATTAATGAGTGTAATGTATGAGCTACCTCATAGCAAAAATAAAACATGCCTAAAATATTATTGGCATGATAATCAATAAAAATGTATAACTTAAGATTTGGTTAATGAAGACATTTATAATTACTAATGACATTTAGATTATTGAAGTCTCAATACAACAGCTGAAAAGTATATACCTATAGGTAGATACTTTTTGGTAATAAAAATGTATGTAACTTTTAATTACATAGTTACTTTTAGTTTTACTTTTTATTTTCAATAATAAAATTTATTATTTTAGATTGGCATCATTTTTATTAATAGTTCAGACTTGTTTTATTTATTTATTGCAGCAATTAATTCATTAATTTAAATTTTGTAAATTTAGTAATAATAGAACTTGTTAAAATTATTTTTACAGTGTGTTTTGTAGACAGTTTATGTGTATATTATTTATTTTTAATCTCTAGTTTATAGATAAAATTCTGTAATGAGTTGTTAACTGGGTAGATTATGTAATGAATAAACATATAATAAATAATAAGACAGTAAAAAATGTAAACAGCAACAAGCTGTTGTTTGTGTTTTTTATCAAATTACACTATTCTGGTCAATATGACGAAAAACAGTGAGTACAATAAAATCACTAGTGATGCCAAAGAAAAGTTGTCACTTCTTATAAATGTGTCACTAGTATAGTAGAATAGAATTAACAAGTGATCAACAATGACATGACTGGTGTATTTCCGGCTGTAAATACAAGCATCTAATGTCAAAATAGGGCTACTTTTAGCGACTATTGCAATTGTAAAGGAGGTTTATGCCAATATCATGTTGCCTGTCATTGATGAAAGTTGCATTATGTGACAGATATTCATACAAAACATTGACAAAAACATTTTTTTTTTTTTTCAGGTGCAAATAAAAGATCACAGAGGGTTTATTAACAACATATTAAGACATTAAACTATCTTCTGTCACTTACAGAGTGGCAGCCATTGTTAAAATACTGACAAAACTCTATTCTCTTTTAGAATTGATTATTCCAAAACTCACACTAGTGTTTTTAAAGGAATCAGTTTATTTGTTATTCTATTCTACTAGTAAAATATCAGGCTGTATAAGTCTTGCAAACATAAAAATCAAATTGCTTAAATTTTACCTTTTAATAACTTTTGCAGCAACTAGACGCTGTTCAGAGTCAAGGTAAGCTGAAGGCTCATCTACAAGGTAAACATCAGCAGGTTTGCCCAAACACAGTACCATAGCAACTCTTTGCAATTCACCTCCTGAAAGGTTCTGAACTTCTTGGTCCATTATTTCTTCTATTTTCATAGGTTTCATCACATCTGTTACGAACTAATAAAAATAAAATACAAATTAGTGATCTAAGACAAGGGGAAGTAAGACTGTTTTTTTAAAATTCTGTACAGAGCAGTTTTTATATCAGGTCACTAAAGAGGTAGTCTACAAAATAAAGACACCTAATAAATAATGTAGCTGGAAAGATTGACCAATGCATGGTACTAAGAATTATCTACCAAAAAATGAACAGGAAAGGCCCTCTAATAATATTGTTATATGTGAAGGTCAACATGCATATGAGTAAATCAAACCTGGCCTTAGAAATCAATGAACAAGAACAGGTTGTTAATAAATTTAATAAAATCGGGTACAGGGTACCTCGGAATTATCTTTATCACATCAGATTCACTACGCTCATCCTCCCTGCTTCAGACTCGCTTCGCTCGTCCTCAGAATGTACAATTCACCAAATTTATACTGCAGCATGTCTTCGGTATCGCTTTGCTTGTCCTCAGATAGTAATATGCATTCTTTTCATTCTCAGCAGTCACATATCCAGGCATTGACTACACTTAATGCTGCTTAACTTTTAAGATCTAACAAAAATCATGGATATACTTGTCTACTTATTGAACTACTTAATCATACTTATACTTGAAACTTTGTGAACTTATTTATTGTACTTTTTATTAAGAAGTGTACAAAGACTTCTAGAATTAATGCTCATAATAAGATAGAACTAAGTACATTTGTAGTTGGTATATGATTACCTGGCTGGCCAATCTCATTGATCTAATTATTGTTTTGCATGTTTCATGAAATATTTGCTGAGTCATTAATCTCTTAAGTTTAAACTCTCAAGCATAAACACACTGGAAGTTATGATAATAACAGACATACACACACACACACAAACTAATTTGTAAAAACTACTCAAAAAGTCTTAAAAACATTTGAAACAGATAATTCATGTGTAATCCCAGATTTGGATTTTAGTTTATCCTTTATACCTAACTATGGGGGTGGAATGTTTTTGGAAGAGAGGGAGGGGCTAATTGTTCTTTATAAAATTTTACCCATGAATATGATTTGCCAAAATCATACTCATAGGTTTCAACTTCATACTATATAAGTATAAGAATATGTTTTAGGGAGCATTTTTTAAGTTGGCTCATCCTATTCTTTTTTAATTAAACCTAAATTACTTAGAAAACTGATGTATATATTAATATCAGTACTAATCTTTATTTATCAGTAAATTTTGATAAAGAAACTTGATACGATGTTTATTACGCAAGGTTTTAGAGACATGAATATGCTAAAAATCTAATAGCAAAATATAGTCATTCGCATTAGTTGAAAATGTCCCATCAAGTATCTGTAACAAAATTTGCTGATTTATACATTTTTATAACATTCAATATTACATATCAAGATAGGGAGTAAAAAATTAATTTAAAAAATAAATAAATGTTACAAGCATCCATGGTCATCATTTGATTCCTATTCCCTCAGTGTAAATTATATAAATATTTTAATTTTGGTTTTTTAACACTAAACCAATTTTTAAACTTAAACCATCAATTATGACACAATAAAACAAGTGGAGAAATTCTACATACTAAACACTCATTTTAGGGTATACATTGGTACAATATAATAACAAAAGTAGTCTTACCTGAGGATGAACATAAGCGTCCCTAATCTTGTCATGCAGTAAGTTTCTTACGTGTCCAGTAGACTTAGGACTTATTTTCTGAGGTTTGTAACTTATATTTAACCTAGGAAGTTCACCTGTATGAAGAAACAATCAAAATAATTAATTAATAAACTTATTTAAAAAATCCAAAACAAAAAATTTTGTTTGTTTTATTTTAATTTTTTCAGGAATTTATTTTTTTATTGCCTAGAACCACCACAGTTGTTATTTAATATACCAACTTCACAGTCACCAACTTTCAACTCTCCTTTCCATCTCTTTTTTACCAAAACAAAAGTTTCTTCTAAGATTTAATTAGGTAGGAAAAAGAAAAGATTGGCAATTTGAAATACAAATTAAATGATACACACCTGATCCTTCATTAGGAGGGAGATTTCCGGCCAACATACGAATAAAAGTTGTTTTGCCTGTACCATTCTCTCCTAATAATACAATGATTTCAGAATCTGTGAACTGTCCTGGTTCTACTTTCAGTTCAAAATCCCCCATGGTTTTAGCCATCTTTGGATATTCATAGTGAGCCATCCGTTTAACTTCTTCTTCAGTAGCACTTTCAGCAACTTTAAACACAAGAGATTCTTCTCGGAATCTCAAATTTTCAGTTGGTACATAACCATCCAAGAATATATTGATACCTAGGAAAAAGGAACAAAATAAAAGTACATATTGATTTAACCCTATATTGAATAATGTTGATACCGAACATATAAATAACAATATTTTATCATAAATATAGTTTGTTAATTTCAAATTAATTTTAAAAGAGAGTCATTTTGTTCAAGAATAACAAAAATGACAACACAGTCAAATATTTGTGTCTTGCAGGACTATTTTTAACCATTTTAAATTAACCCAATCAGTAGATTTTAAAACAAATCTTGGATTATTGTAAAATCAGTATATTATTTTATTCACAATTAACACTTCCACATCAAATTTTATACAGTCATAATAAAACACCTCATTATAATAAAAAAATATTATCTTTATGATCGAAGACAAAAATAGGTCTCACAAAACAAAACAACCTAAAAACCATATTTTTTTTATAAAAATTTGCTATAATTATATGAAAAAAGTTTTCCTTACCTTCCCTAACAGAGAACGGCATAGTAACCACACCGTAAGCACCAGGCACTCCATACAAACAACAAATAAAATCTGATAGGTAATCTAATACTGACAAATCGTGCTCCACAACTATAATATACCTGAAAAAACATAGCCATATAGTCAAAAGAAAAAGAAGAATATGTTTTCTGCTAATCTAATAAGGGAAAAAATAATACAAAAACATAATAATTAAGAAATGTTATTGTAGCTTACTTGTCAGGTCGAATGAGAGAGCGAATAGTTACGGCAGCATTTAACCTTTGTTTAACATCTAGATAACTAGAGGGTTCATCAAACATGAATATATCACCATCCTGAATACAAACCATAGCACAGGCAAATCTCTGTAATTCTCCTCCTGACAAGTCCTCTATTGATCTATCTCTGATTTTGTCAAGATCTACAACACAATAATGATACTTAAAAATTTCCTTTTTGTGGACTTATAAAAATAATAAATAAAACAGATTAATTACACATTATTTAATATTTTTTAATATTGATAAAAAAAAAAAAATAAAGGACTTCTGTGTAATTATTCTGTTTTTATTTACAATAATGATACTTATATTGGTTCAGTTAAATATATTTGCAGTTTAATAATACTAAATTATTCACACATATACATACTTCAAATTTATATTTATTCTCATGAAACCTGAAAATAACCAAAGTTCGTGAATTTTAAAGTAAACATTTTCTTTTTATTGTTTATATAAAAACATATATAAGATATTGTAATTACATCCTTTTTTAATTTTTTCTCATTTATACCATAGGTGTGTAGGAAAAGTATTGTGTTTGCAAAAAAATCCAAAACCGTGATGAAACCGTGGAGTTATCCGTTTCAGGGTTTTTAATGCCTCCTGAGTGGTTTTTTAAATCTAAATTTAAAATTCAGTGCTCCCTGATGGTAGTACATCATTATAACCATGTGTTCTAAATTTCATTATTAATTTTATCAATGAAATGCAAGCAGTAATATATTAAAATAAGCATAATTTTCTGATGAAAATTTACTAAAAAATAAAACAAACTAAAAGAATGTGTATTAACACTTGTATTGTACCAATTTCAACTCAATTGGATTGAAATGTAAATATGTAAAAGTTTTCATTCAATGAAAACTTCACAGATTAGATATGAATCTTGGCACATTTGTTTGTCTTATATACAACTAAATGTTTGCTAAATTTCTAAGGGATTAAACCATTTTTTCTGTGACATATGAATTTTAGAAATGTTTGCTGATTCATTATTGCCAGTTAATAACTCCACAAAAGAGTTATTTCACAGAAAGCACAACTAGGCCTAAAGATTGATTTTTATTTCAAGTTTGTGTTTAAGCCAATTGCTTATTTTACAATTAATCTTTTTCTTCCCAGTTTGTAGTAAAAACATTTATTATTTTAGCCTGATCTTTGACCCTAGAGGAGTATTTTCTTTTGCTTTTGTTTAATTCTGTAGGGATTTCCCTTCCATACCTTGCCTTATGATATGAATGTAATACTATTCTTATTGATTCATTCAGCTGCAGCAGTTTGTCTTAGTAGTAACTATGCATTGTATTCCATGGCTGTATGGTCCTAGTAGACCAATGCCACAAAAAAAACTATGCATTGTGTTGTGGGCCCACTTAGGTAACGTTAAGAGTTCGATAATTCACTTAATATATTGAGTTTGATAACTCATTAGAGGTTTAATGAGTTCATTAACTCAACCTCATAAATCTGTATTAAGATTTTCACCAACCTGTACCAGGCTAGGAAAATTGAATCTACCAACCTTTATGAGGCCACAAGCTGTTCCAGATTTATACTGCAAGCTAGGGACTTGGTACCAAGGCATTCATTATATTTAAATCCTGTCAGGTTTTCTTTTCATTATTTTTGTCAAATTGTTATTTTATGGACTCAACTATAATTTAATTAGTTAAACAGTTTCTTTTTATAATATTTTTTTTACAAATAGAGTTGTTTAAAATTTACAGTGTCTTTTATTTATCTTTTATATTGTAAGTTATTTATCTTTTATATTTTCTCTGGTTGAATGCCAATTCAGGCCCATTTGTTTGAACTTTCCCATTGGCTACAACAGTTTAAACTCTCTAGAATAAACATAATGGGAGCTAAGATGATAACAGACACACATACAGATAACTCAGTAAAAACTACTCAGGAGGTCTATAAAACACCTGAAACAGATAATTCAGGAGAAATCCCTATGTCAGATTTTCAGTGCTAACACAATACTTTCCCTATATACCCACAGTATAAATGTGGAAAAGTAAAAATTCTTTACAATAAAATTGAGAGACGCCCCCCCCACTTTAATAATAAGTGCCTTGACTTTTTGACATAGTTCAATCATTTGCACAATTTATGATAAAAAGTAAATAAAATAAGGGAAACATACCTAAAAGTTTACAAATCTCATTAACATTATCCCTTTCATTTTTCCGATCAAGAAGTTGCTGCACAGTTCCCTTAACAGCTTTAGGTATCTGATCAACGTACTGCGGTTTTATCAAAGCTTTCAAATCATCTTCAAGAATCTTAGTAAAGTAATTCTGCAATTCTGAGCCACGGAAATGGTTTAAAATTTCTGTCCAATCAGGAGGACTCTAAAAGTTAAACAAATAAAGTCTAATTCAAAATAGATAAGTATGTTTAAAATAAAATAAAAACTTGATTCAGAAGTAATTTTGAAGGCCTAAAACCTTAGCCAATCCCAAATTAAGCAATGACTAAAGGAAGAATTATTGACTGATCAGACTAGCTAATCATCTCCATCTCCTCCCTATTTCAACTTAACTGAATTAATCACCAGATTTTGGTCCCTGCTGGGGACACGGTCATTATTGGGTTAGTGAACATATTTAATAGGAAATATTTCTGAAAAATTAATTTGAACTCATTGGGTCAGTTGTTATGGTTCAGTGATTTCCTCAATTTATGATTTATGAATTTAGATTGATTAAAATTATCTATTTATGCCACTAAACTGTAAATAAATTTGTAAGACATTTATAATAACAAAAATATTACTATAACATTAAAAATAAAAATATACTCACAGCATATCTACCCAGATTAGGTTTTTGTTTACCAGCAAGAATTTTCAATGCAGTAGATTTACCAATACCATTAGTTCCAACAAGTCCTAGCACTTCACCAGGTCTTGGTATTGGTAAACGATGAAGTTTAAATGAATTTTGAGAATACCTATGAGTAGTATCCCTTTCTAAGTTACTAGGCAAATTAATGATAGATATAGCTTCAAATGGACATTTCTGAAAAAAATATGTAATATTGTGCTATGTAATATATAAAATGCTTGTGCACAATTATTCCACTATTTAAGGCAACTAACAGCTGAATACTTGTAAATCTAAAGATGAATTTATAGCAGGCAGTTTTTGCCCTACGCGTAATCTTCATCTTCTATCGTAATCTCTTTTTAAAAAGTTACTGAAGACACTGGTAAAAACTAACAGTTATAACCTTAAGGTAACCTATCTTTTGGTTTCTCTTCAGACTCATTCAATAAGGCGCGGTCGAATATCTAGAACGTTGGATCACCAACAAACTTTTTTTATATTTTTTTTTCAAAATTTTCAGTAATTAGCCAGATTTGTGATAAATGAAGCCTATTTCCGTAATCTGCACGCTCTTTTGGTTAATCTCAAAAAGTATTTACATTCACTCAACGATTTATTTTTAATCTAACTTGGTACTTACATAACTACTGTTAGACGTCAATATTTTGTGTTATATTTTGACATGTCATATTTGTTAACATTGACGTCTAACAGTAGTTATGTATGTTCCAAGTTAGATTAAAAATAAATCGTTGAGTGAATGTAAATACTCTTTGAGATTAACCAAAAGAGCGTGCAGATTACGGAAATAGGCTTCATTTATCACAAATCTGGCTAATTACTGAAAATTTTGAAAAAAAAATATAAAAAAAGTTTGTTGGTGATCCAACGTTCTAGATATTCGACCGCGCCTTATTTTTGCTTCACTTGGTGATTTCTGCTTGTGATATTTTTTTTTTATATTTTTTACATGTGATTAACTTCAGAGTTCACTATTTCAGGAAATAAACAGAGAAAAAGAGGAATACTGATATTTAATAATTCTTCAGCAATACTGATTTTATTCTCTGTGTTTTAAGCTCATGAACATAAAGTAATTATTATTATTATTTGCCCTTTTCATGATTTTCATCATTATTGGACAATTTTATAAGAATAGAATCATTTAAATATATTTTAACTCGTGTTTATGGCTTTAGTTGTAAATATCGTAAATTTATAACAATAATTATTATTAATTAATAATGATATAAACACTAAGTATAAAAAGCATGTAACCAATAGATGCTTATCAAGGATACACATTATTTAAATTTCTTTCATCGATGCCTTGAGAATCCGTAAAACTCCTAGCCATAAGTACACCTTCATTTATTTTAAATCTATATTCTTGTTACACATATAGTACCTGAGATATAAAAATTTAAATAAGAGCATGGGAATCAAGATGTTTATAAGGTGATTCAAACTAAATGCATTAGGAGGTGCATAACCTGATGTGATGAATGACGTGAGACGTCATTGCAGGAATCGGTACATGTGTTCACATTAAAAATTTAGTTTATATCCCTGCAATGACTAAAACCTAATAAGTAAAAAAAAATCTCATTCATAAAAACCCCTCCAATTGAATCACCTCATTAACTCTACCATCTTTCATGTATAATTTTGTTTAACACTTTAATGAGCTTTAAAATGTCAAGTGCTTAAAAAACCATTACTTTGCTCAAGGCATAAGAATCCTTTTCACTTTTAAAGAACGGTATAACAAATAGAATCAACAAGTAAATTTAATACCCTATTTTGGGACAGAGCCACGGTCAACAAAAGAAAGTTTTGTCCCACAGAGATAAATTATCGTTGCTAGGGCATATTTTTTGAGTGCATGTATTTAGAGGGCTACGCCTTGTCATCATAATAGATTGCTAAAAACACCTCATCGTATAGAAGGAACAATTTAATATAACATAAAAGTTAAATTACCTTCACACAGATACCACAACCAATACAAAGCTCTTCAGAAATTGCTGCAATTTTATCATTAGGGCTGACCTCAATACAAAGTTTACCCATCCTAACAACGGGACAGGATTTCTTACATTCTTGTCTACATCTTTTAGGTTTGCACTTATCAGAGCTTACAATAGCTATACGCGTCATTCGATCCGAATCATCTGAATGTTTATTTCTAGGCATCTTTCAACAGAAAAAACAAATAATTATACAAAGTATATTGACGTACTCTTATACAATACATGCATAGGATTATCTATTAAGTTAAATTCTCGTAAATAAAGTAACAATACTTATTACAAAATTAAATCATAAACAGTAGAAGAAAAGTGTCAACAGCTAACGGACATCAACATATTGGCACCAATTGTACCGACTTAACATTTATTTTTATCGTTTACAGAGACTGTGTAATGGTGAAAGGCGTTAGAAACACTTACCTTTAAAAAATTAACCCTAAATTAAATAAAATAAGCAAATGTAACTAAAAATTAATCAAAAAATCACTTAAAGAAGGCAAGGGGCGAACGTGTGACCACTATCTTCTTGATCGTTTTAATCTTCCTGTCATTTTTATTCTTCTTAAATCAGGGGTTCAATAACATTCCAATAAAAATAAAAATTTCCCCTTTTCTAAAACTTTACTTACAAATTTATGTTCTTATTTTAATAATGAAATACTGATATAATAAGATTAAATAAATTGTTTCATAAGTTTTAATATAGTTTGAGTTATATTTTGGTGGTTTAAATGTAAAAGATAAATAATATTTGTTTCTGGTAAAATGATTTAAAGTAGGTCTATTTTTGATATTATTTAAGAAGTTTGGTGCTACTGAATTTAAAATATGTCAAGGAGAGATCTCACATACTCAAAATCCCAGATGCGAAAAACTTCCCCACCACATACCCAAATTTAGCGAAGCGCCGAAATCAAACTTGCGCAAAACTGGCTGTAGCTACAGAACGTTGTGTCAACATTTGGTGCAACTTACGGTGTATTGCTAGTTAGTATGATTTTTAATTATAGGCGGTAATGATAACTGATCAAAAATGTTCTTTTATTTTTTATTCTTGGGTTTCTTTTAGTTGTGTTTTTTAATATTGTTAATCTATGTTAGTACATACTTAATATCGTGCTTAAAACGTTTTCCATTTATAACGTTATATTCCATAAAACGTTCCATCCACACACAACTGCTGTGTGTGTTATTAAAAAGTGTACGGCAGTACAGGATATTTACTGGGAAATTACCAAGTTTTTGTTGAGAGTGTTATTTTACTTAGAATACAGT
>JACMZG010000008.1:35074547-35168321 GCA_018340805.1 Microvelia longipes | reverse complement strand
TATTTTATCTGCAGGTACATTTTATCCGGTTACATGTGACTACTGGGGATAATACAGGTGTTTTACTGTCTAAGGACGAGCGAAGAGTGCCCAAAGTCTACAATAAAAATTAGGTGATGATCATATCCAGAGGACGAACGAATCGATTTTGAAGAGGCGAGAATGAGAGTACCAAAAATACGATTTAAGTAAAAGTTTCATAGGGTAGCTTAATCCCATATTTGGCAGTTTGTTTTGACTTTTTGCGCAATCCCTATGTTACTGCATCAGCAGTCTGATACAAATTAAGAACAACATTCTTTACGGAAGAGTATTTTATTTGGTTAGATAAACAACTTTTATAAACTTAACCTTATTATAAACCTAACCTTATTATAAACCTTAGTTCTAACCACCTGACCTTTATTCTAATATCCTTTAGAAATTTGGTACTGAACTTAATTTTGACAAAACTACTAAAACAAATTTGGATGTCTATGAATATGACAAATTCTGTTATTAAATTTAGTGCAAAACATCAAAATTAACAAGTAATAAAAATAAAATTGACACAGCTTGGCAGCTGTGACACCCTATAGCCAGGGATGTACACCGAACCCAAGGGAGTACCCGCACCTCAGGGGGTTGACGTATCCCTAAGAGTACGCGGCTTGAAAAATTAAAGTTGTTTAATATCTTAACTTTTGTAAAATTAAGCTGTTTTTAATATATATTATTATGTCCTTAAAATATAAGTAAAATTTATTCCTAAATAAAACACAATAATCCAGGATACTACGATATCGATAATTAAAATAACCCCAACCACATAAATTATTTTTTTCTCTTGAAATTTGCTAAAACCCGGTAGGTGGAGGAGGCGGGACTTAAAAAATATTTTCAGTCTTAAGAGGTCACAATAAGTTTGGTGATCTCTGCTTAAGACATTAATTAAATTTTTTACATAAATTAAATTTAAAATAAAAAAAATTGTTAGAGGTCAATAAAGAACTAAGTATAAAGTTTGCCAGCCTGTAAATATCAGTATATTAGGCGTTCTCCCCAGACTTAACCTTGGTCCTAAAATAAGTTTGTCTTGTTTCAACCACATTTACTTCTCAGTCCTCTGTGCTCATAAAACAAACTTATGACAAACTTGTTTAGGAAACAACAATAACAATTATTGTCATTTACTAGACTTTATTTAACAAGCAGGTTCAATTATTATACTTAAAACAAGTATTTATTAATATGGTATAATAATCAAGACTATATGCAACACCAATCCGTCTCTCCACTAAAGAGAGAAAGAGGTTACTTCTATATAGAAAGACGTGTTATTCATTGTTATTAAGTATTACTTCACTGCGTTTCGCGAAGTCAACACAGTCAGTCACGGTTTGGAGTTAAGTATTACTTATACTAATTATGATAGTTCAGGGAATCAGGCCCCAAACGTGACTCATTTTATACTGTTAAAACTAGATATTTTTAAATTTTTTTAAAATGACAAGAGGCCTTTTTTACTTCAAGTCTACATCGGAGCTAAGTGTGCTGCTTCGCGTCTCATAGTTGCTGTCCTGTATCAGTTAGAAGTCTGGAATTTATATAAACCTTTAAAGACACCCATAATAAATTTACTGGTAATAAAATTTATGAGGTATTGGTCAGATGAAAAAAAAACACAAATTTGAGCCTTTGGCCATAAATTAGGCCATCTTCAGAAGTTTTATTTCAAACTGAATCTTAATTTTATATTATTTTAGTCAATAATTTTATATTAGTTTTGTGATATATAATTGCAGTCAATTAAAATAAAGTTTGATAGGGTCTGGTTTCAATGTATTTTGGGCGCTAAATCGGATGAAACCAAGTTCGGTGTCTTCAATNAAAATAGAATAGATAACATTGTGGATAGTAAATTATTGATAAAGAAATTTTAGAATAGCTATAATATATGTAATATGTGTATATATATATATATATATATAGGTGGCCCAATTAGCTATAGGGTGAAGTAAAAAAATGTTAGAAATGTTGTGCTCCCAACCCCTAATTTTGTTCGAATAGTATGAAAAAAAAATTCCATAAAAAAATTTTATGCCAATCGGCAGTTGATTAACGAGTGCCGCCGGGCCTTTGAAGTTTTACAGGTGTTCAAAATTCGTCAAAAATCGTGATTTTCGTGACAAACTTTTTTTTCTGTGATTTTTTACATTATTTTCTAGGTTAAAAACAATCTTAAGCACACTAATTAAACCACAAATTGAAACTTATCAATTAGCCTGAAAATCATCTTATCTTTTACTTACTCTGACAATTAATTGGTGGACACTATATATTTTTTCTGATAAATGTTTAAAAAAACATTTTAATTTTCTCTACACTGCAAAGTAATAAACTCATATACATGTTTTTTTGTTATCAATTCATTAGCATATTATGTTTTGTATACTGTCTTTATAAATTTAAGACCAATATTTGGTTATTTATATACCAAAATTAGCAGATCCTAATGTGTAACAATACAAAACACTGTCATCCTATCTCGCCAGTAAGGTGAAGCTAAGTAATGAGTTAATAGTCCAATTCAGTTTCCAATGAATTTTTGAATTAGTTTTTTGGTTTTGAATTTTATTTTCAAACAACCATCTTATTGTGACATTTGAAACTTTGTGTATTACCCCCTTTGCTTGACCCCCCCCCCCCTTCTCTTCCGTTACCAAATTTCATTAACTTATTAACAAATGGTTAATAATTTTTTTTAGTACAGCATTGAAAATTTTTAATCTATAGCCTCGTTATTGACTAACTGATTTGAATAAAGTGCAAGTCAGACCACATTGGGGCTTACCACGCTCTTAAATACACTCTAAATAAGAAAAATGTTAAATTTTTTCATCGAAGATCTTTCTTTGGTAGCAACAACCTTGAACTCACTTCTAACATAAATCAAATTTGTAAACCAATAGATCGCGCTTCGACACATCCCATCTTGCTTGGCTAATAGGCACCCTGGCCTTTCTAAAATGACACTTCTCGAGGCGGGGTACCCTCTCCTAAGAAAATCACTGCAGCCTCCCAATTTAGCTCCCTGTAATCTTCTTTAATGTTTTCTTTTTAAACTTTTTACGAAGAAGTCAAGCATATCTCTTCTTAAAACTTCTGGGAAATCCTCCTTTAAATATCCGAAGACAATTTTTTTGGGTCAATCTGACCATGAGTTTCTGAACCTAGAAAGAGTGGAAACACCTTGCCCAAAATCGGTCCCACCAATTCATTGATTAACCCTTTAACACCACTTCAAATATGTGGTGCTACAAGCAGGTATAGAAAATCCTTTTCTAAGAGTTCCTCAATATTCTCTGCAAGCTCCATTGTTCTTAAACCGGTGTTATCGATGCCAGTGATGTCAAAACAACATCGCTTGGACTGATCAAGAGTCCTCATTTCTTCAAGACATTTCATAGAACTCGGCTGCGGCTTATTCTGCTCAGTAGCCTGTAGTATAATCGGGAGCTCCTATCAACTTGTCTTTTTAACGCATAATGAAATAGAGAATCTGCCAAACCTCTCTATCTTATTGTCTTTTGTATATTTGCGAAGAGCTTCCCCAACCCATGCACAACAGCCAACAGTGATTCTATCAAATACTAAAGGTTTTTTAAACATTTCCTTGTATCTAAAGAATCCTTAATTGGGATCGTTTACGGCTATTGAATTTCTGTTAATTACCGAAGTTCTTTGCATTATGGCCTAACGTTCTGCTGTGGCAACTAATATAAGAATCACATCTCTTCACTAACTTTTAACCTATCTAATCGTTGCTGCTGGGATCATTAAAAAAATCAAAACAGTTCCTCTAAACCACACAAACGAAAATTGCATCAAAGAGACAAGCTCATCCGTGAACTCCTCCACTGTCGTCTTGTACTACTGCTTTCTGGTGCTTGGTAGCAATTCCGCAAATCCTCCATGCATCGAGTTTTTCAACGGACCTCTTCCTCCTTCCGCTCTGCAGATCTCTATTCTGGCCTGTGTAAATTAATGTCAACTCCCAGTATAACACCAGGTCGCCCTTCATTCTTTGGATCCGCAAAAACTCTATGTCCTCCCTGGATTGTTATTTGATTTTGGGCGTCACTATGGGCAATATCAAATAAATCATCCAGCCACCTGTCAGTAAAAAAAACGCAAAACGACTACTGATAGCCAAACTCAGTCGTTTTAGATGAATTTTTCTGAAGACAACTCCGATCGTTGTATAATTTGATTAACATCTCACTGCAGTGGTCTTTTCTTTTGTAGGGATTCTTGCTTTTTCCAAAAGAATGCTAACCTCCTTTATCATTCAATTTAGCACTATGTTTTACATCTAACTTGATTACTTCGAGAATTATAAAACAACACACTTGTCTGTTAGAAGGAAGTTTGCCCCCAGTAATCTGGTGGGAAACAGGACCTACTAAAAAAGGATGGTCAGAACGAAGACTTTTCACTGTCATTTTAAACTAACAACTTAAACCAAACACTTGATTTAAAAAAGAAATTAAAACAGATTTGATGGTAACAGTTTGTTTCTAAACCAAGACTGAAACTTTTTTAAGTAAGTCAAAGGGATTAAAATGATTTCATTCATAAGTACCCCTGCTTAGATCACTTGCAATCTTGTATGGCATTTTTCCTTCAGTCATCTTTAATCCTTAAGTGAACACTAGGGATTTTACCTGAAAGTATTTTGGTAAACAAGTTTTGGGTCAATTACTAATGTATTAAAAACTCTATTCAAAGTTATAACCTATCTTGCCTTTCTTTAATTCAATTCATTTATTCATTTAATGTGAAAATTGTTTAAAAAATTTCATATTTCAATAATAAGGAAGAGGGAGGGGGGTCACAAGGTGGGGGGGGGGGCACACAAAGTTTCAAATGTCACAATAATGGCTTGTTTGAAAATAAATTCAAACCAAAAACTAATTGAAAATTCTTGAAACTGAATTGGACTATTATACTCATTACTTAGCTTTCACCTACTGCGTGATAGGATGACAGTGTTTTGTAATGTTTCACATTAGGTGCTAATTTTGGTATAAATAACCAAATATTGTCTTAAATTATAGAAGACAGTATACAAAAACTAATATGCTAATGAATTGATAACAAAAAAACATATTTATATGAGTTATACTTTGCAGTGTAGAGAAAATAAAATGTTTTTTAAAAAATTTATCAAAAAAATATATATGTCCACCATTAAATGTCAGAGTAAGTAAAAACTAAGATGATTTTAGATCATAATGATAAGTTCATTGTGTTTAATTAGTGTGTTAAGTTTGTTTTTACCTAGAAAATAATGTAAAAAATCACAGAAAAAAAGTTGTCACGAAAATCACAATTTTTGACGAATTTTGACACCTGTAAAAACTTCAAAGGCCCGGCGGCACCTGTTAATCACCTCCGATCGGGCTAAAATTTTATGGAATTTTTTTTTCATATATTCGAACAAAATTAAGGGTTGGGAGCAAAGAAAAAAGAAGTTCCATTTTTAAGGGCACCCTAATATATATATATATATATATATATAATATATATATATATATATATATATATATGTATATATATATATTATATATATATATATATATATATATATATATATATATATATATATATATATATATATATATATGTATAGTATATATATATATATATATATATATATATATATATATATAATATATATATATATATATATATATATATATATATATATATATATATTATATATTATATATATGGGTGTGTGTGTGTGTGTTTTTTTTTCCCCCCCTGACATAACATAAGTACAGGGACCCCATTCTGCATGCCCCCATTATTTATTAACATGCATTTAACAAACTTACATAAATTTATTATAATATTCATGCAATTAAATTCAAAATTTATAATTAAGACAGAAAATAACTTATAAAAATATCCGTTGATCCATCTGCTACGCATAAGTCCTGCAGGGTATTATTATAAATCTGAGATGATTTGACTCTGCTTTACTAATTTTCTCGAATAGCAAATCTTGCGTCCATTTGACCAAAAGCAAGCCAATTTAGCATCAAGTACAGTGCAGGTACGTCCTCAATCTTTCAAGAAAATTCAGATAAAAACATAAAAGAAGACTCAGGGTAAGAAGAAACAAACAATACTTTGATACTCACCACCACAAGGAAAATAAAGATAACATCAGTCCAAGCTGTTTTTTTTTTTTTTTTTTTTTTTTTTTTTTAAGTAATAATAATAATAAAAATTAAATAATAGTAATAATAAGTAATAATAATAATAGATCTGTAAAAAAAAAATTCTTGATAATAACTACATATTGAAATGTAATAACTAGCCTAATAAATCGAAATCTAATTTGTTCACAAATAACTGAAATTCGTCGAGATATTTGGAGACGAGAAGTTGTTCAGAAACGGGCCACGTATCTCCTTGTAGAACCACCTGTCTGATTAGATGGCTTCGCTCCCTTTCAAAAAGTGAATGCCGACACCACATAGCAACTGAGATCACAGAGTGGTCAAAAGGCTGCTCCTGTGTTTACACATTCTATGTGTGAACAATGTGGATGCAAAGATTATATTCTCTAAAAATCTTTTGTTGCGGCAACTTGATACCTTTCCACGTCCAGGTTAGCCTTGCCATGAATTCTTTTATATTTGCTTAAAGAAAATACAATGTTGGTAAAGATTTTGTTTCAGATCTTTAGGCTTAACTTAGCACTTTCTTACAGTACTCATATTGGTTTGCCTTCCTTATTAATTAATTATCATTAATTATCAAATGCTACTTTTAAAGGTCTATTACTGCAGTGATAAATGTGAATTAGAAGCTCTGAAGAAATATCATAGAGTAGAATGTGGCTTACTCAGAGCATTATTAGAACTAGGCTGTGGAAAATTAGAATTGCTTGCCGTGAGGACTGTTATAGAATCCGCTGACCAAGGATCAAAGCTTGAGGCACTTGTAAATCTGGCTTGCAAATTAGATGATGCTAATGTAACTCCTTATCTAAAAGGATTAACTAATGGTAAAGATGTATACTTATTTTTTTAAAATCTTTTTGACTTCATTACTAGAAATTTATTTAAAAAAAATTAATTTGTAGACCTGAAGTTATCCTTTTTACTCAAAATCCTAATCATAAAGGTCTTCACAAAATCAATATTTATGTTTTTTTATCCTAGCTGTACAAAACAATTTAGGCTTTTTTTTAATATAATTGTATTTTGTATTGATCAACTTCATTTTGTTTGTATTATTTGAAGGAGTTTACAAGTCTGACACTTATGAATCAGTTCATAGTTTAGAAGGTAACTCTCGTCATCGATCTAGTATGGATCTGTTCAGGAGATCTGTTGTGGCAGCTTGTATTGTAGAGGCTATGGACAATACTTCTTCTTTCTTTAAATTAGTAAGTTGAGATAAATAACTCAAGTTCCTATTTTTTCCAATCTGATTTATTGGTTTTGATTTAATTTATCATTTTTATCACATTTCAAACTGCAATTTTAAGTGCAAGGAACTTATAATAAATTACTGATATATTTATATACTATTATATTTTCAGAAAGATGGTAATTGCTCAAAAGATACTCAGCTAGATTTACCTTCTTGTACATCAAGTACAGTTAAATCTTTGAAATTGCTTGAACCTTATTTTAGACAAGTAAAGGTATGTAATTATTTATATATTTGAAGTTAAGTTATTTAATTATTAGCAAATTTTCTTTGAAAAAATTTGCTAAAATTCGTGGTCTATTATACTATTTATTAAATAGTATTATATAAGGATTATTTTTTAAACTACACTACTTGCAGAAACAATCCTTATTATGGTTCTTTATCCAAAGATTATTATCATGGTTCGCTCCAATCTTAAATTTGTGTGGAAACTGTGGAAAAATTTAGTTTGGCACTTTGTTTACGTGCCATACTTGGAAAACAATATCCCAACTAACTGTCTTTAAAACAATATCCCAGTGTCTTTAAAAATTAAATACAATACTGACAACTACTGATAATAATAAAACCATTATCCAATGAGTTAAAACTTGGTACAATGTACGTATTCCTTTATGTAATTAATATTTGTACTATGTTTCATTTCAATATGGCTAGTGTATTCATGGTTTATGGATCCCTAATGTTAAGCAGCATTGAGCAATGTCATTACCGTCTGAGGATGAACGAAGCAAGTCCAAATTGTTGAGGATGAGCATAGAAAATCTGATATAGGGAGAAAAAGTTCTGAGAGATTCTGGGAGGGACTAAGGCTTCCTACAAGACACTCTGATAACTAACTATAAAGATACTCTAGGTATTTTTAATAATACATTTCATTATTAACATACATTTTTCATTGATTTCAGGTAAAAGAAATGGGACATTTAAAGTCATATATTGGAGGTTTACTGTTAAA
The DNA here is from genome assembly GCA_018340805.1 of Microvelia longipes. NCBI lineage: Eukaryota > Metazoa > Arthropoda > Insecta > Hemiptera > Veliidae > Microvelia > Microvelia longipes. Next base: position 35,159,866 of record JACMZG010000008.1, on the reverse strand, counting down.
ATACCTTCAAACCATGCCTTCTAATGCTCATGAAATATCAGAGATGCTAATTGACAGATGTAACAATAGTTCAGAGAGTGTTGAAGTTGGAGGAGCTTTATATCCATTATTGAGTCTTACAAATCACTCCTGTGATCCTAATGTTGTCAGACATAGTTATAATGGCGATACAGTTGTACTTACAGCTATACAATCTATTCATAAAGGAGAGCAGGTACAATTGTTTACATATTATTTTCTTTGTATTTTTTCTGCCTAAGATCTGTTATTAGTTCGAATTTTATAATCTAAGCTAACTTATGATGCCATCCTAATTAATACCTACACCACTGACCAACACATGATATTTTTTTTAAGATTGACCTTTGCTATAGGGTTCAAGTGTATTAAGAATATTTTATGTTCGTTGTGCTAAATCATTTTTAAGTGGCTTTAAGATGATTGGACAGCAAGTGTAATCCAAAAAGGGCCAAGTAGATCAAAGGCCTGCGAGGCAACTTTCAGGTTAGAACAAATAATCATTTTTAATCAAAATAAACATATTGTTATTTTTTAGATTTTTGACAATTATGGATATCATCATGCAGTTCATGATAGAACATACAGGCAAACAAGTTTGCTATCACAATATCATTTCTACTGTCATTGTAATGCCTGCTTAAATGACTGGCCATTGTATCAAAACATGACTGAAAACTCTCCTTTATACTATCCTGGGTATGTTTTAGTAATTCAGTACCTATAACATATATAGTTAAGTATTTCTTTGCCATCATCTAAGATTTTAGAATGATAAGAAAATGTTTATTAGAATGATACCACTAAGGAATATCATCAGACTGTTAACACTACATTGTAAGTTACAATGGATATAAAACAGATAACTCTAGAAATTAGATAAAATTCCCAGAAAATTGTTTTGTTTTGAGATTGTTTGTATTGTAAGGCTTAAATGATTCACAGTTATTTATTTAAAAATTGAATACAGGACTTGTTTTCTTCAATAAAGATCCTGAGATCTTAGTTTTTGTCTCAATTGTTTAATTGAGACAAACCATGCCTTAATTTCTGACAAAAAAGTTTTTGCATATTTTTTATTGCTTTGTGTTGAAATATGTTGTATGAAATAAAATACTGGAAAGTATAAGAAATAAAATAAGACTTTAGTATACGATATAGCAAAAAGTATATTCAAGTGTGTTTTTTTGGTGGGAAGAATGACATTGAGAGCTTTATGTGACATATACTTGATCTATCTAGTATGCAGATAAAGCTGAGTACTACAAAAGACAATATAGGTACATAACATAAACCATAGAAATAATTCTAAATAATATAGAACAATAAGAACTACTAATAACTGTTCAACCAACACAGATTCTTGAAACACACAGGGAACCTGCACAAAAGAGAACAATATTGATAGTTAGGTTGACAGTTTCCCACTGGATAAGCGTAACGCGTGATCTTATGACTTTTTTATTTAAAACCCCAATAAATACATTAAAAAAGACTCAATCACAATAATTCCGTTGTCTCCCTACTGTTTATCCACTCCTCTTATCCACATATTTAATCTTTTTATGAGCATAAAAATTAAAATGCTAATAATTTTTTTTCTCAATAAAAAAACTGATAAGAGCTCACTGAGCTGTTGAGATGGATTCTTATCTATCTTCTTTATCTATAACCTCTTATCTTTTATGCTAATTATCACCTGTTATCACTTTTGTAATGGTCCGTAATAAAATGGAATGAATGTACCCTAAATTATTCAGATTGTATTTGGAGTTCAATTTTATCATTTTTATGTTCATCTTTATTACCTCTATTTTCAGAGTGGATACGAAAAAAGTAGAAAAGAGTTCTGAGAAATTCAATCAAATTCTATCAGATATATTGAATTCTAATACCAGTGAAAATTTGGACTTTTTGGTTTCTCACTTAAAACAGCTGCATGAAAGCATTGTGAGGCCTCACAGGGAATACAGTGGTTGCCAGGAAGCCATCAAGCAATGCCTGAGTCTTAGGGCCAATCATTATGTTGTAAATAGTTAGCATGCAAACCATTCTTGTTAAAGCAATTTTCTAATTAAGATCTGATTAGTACTTTAACTTCCCTATTTCTCTACCTGCAAAGGGTATTTAGTTTTAAAGAAGATAAGGCGTATCTTATTTTATTTATTAATTAATTTTAAGGTGGTGAGTAATTAGTTTACTTATCTCTTCCAGTTTTTGTGTCTATAAAGTAGAGATGTGTGCAATATATGTACAATATTTTTGGTAATTTCTCCTTAGTCAACTTTTAAGTTTATAGAACTTACACATTTTAAATAATTAAATAATGACTTATATTCTATAATATTTATCTTAACTAATCTACAAATTAGCAATGATCATGTCACCCAAAACTGTGAGTATCTTCAGGCGATCAAAAAAAATTAAACTCTAAATTAACAACAAATCAAAGCATTAATAAATGAGGAATAACACGCTCAACATAAAAAGACGAGAATTAAATTAAATATCACAGATATAAGTTAAGAAAAATCAACTCCGTCAAGGAATAAATAAAAACATAGTCATTATTCCTTTGTTTTTAAGCTTTTAATTTGTTTTTAATGTAGTGTTTAAGTTTATTTTTGATCGCCTGAAGATGCCCACAGTGTTGGGTGAAATGATCATTTGTTGATTAGTTAAGAAAATATTGTAGAATATAAGTCATTATTTTAATTATTTAAAATGTGCACTGTTTTGTTCAGTGCAATGAGATCTAAAGCATTTATTGAGGTGGAACATGAATGAAGTAGAAAATTGTATTTTATCATTGTCAAATAGTGAGTACCACAATATTTATTTTTCTCTTTTAAAATGTTTATCTTACTTAGCTTACAATATCCTACTGGATATTATTGAGAAATTTACAGTTATAATGTTATAGAAGAAATAGATACATGCACCAGAATGTTAGTACACTATTATAATTAGATTAATATTAATCATTAGATTAATACACTTCAGAGTTTTACTCACAGCTAAAGTAAAGATTTTTAATAGAACTCAAAATTTATAAAACTTATTTAAAAATGTTGTTCATACGCATTTATTTTCTCTTGCCTAAGAAGAACTGTGAAATTAAGGGATTCATATGTTTTTACTCTTATGCTTTTTTAGGTAAAGTTTTTTTAAGAAGTGTAAGATTTATTTTTATTTAAAGAATAAAATTCTTTTGAATTTTGTTTTTTACATAATCTGTCTGACCAAAAATATGAAAAAAAATCTCTTAAACACAATACTCTGTGATCATGTCAAGAACTTATTACTCTGTCTAACTTCCAAGTTAGACATGAAGTTGTTAAGACATGTTAATTTAACATGTTAATTAACAGACATGTTAATTTGATCCAAAACATCCATGTTTTGGATCAAATTTAAATTTTTTGTCACTTCTGGACGGGAAAATGTCTGCACTTATTTTTTTATGCACTGAAAATCTTTATATTTTACAGTTAAGCAGTATATTTATATAACTTGTGACTAAAACATTTAACATAAATCATGGGGAAAGATGTGAATCCTGCTTCATTAGGGTTTGGAACAAGAAATCAAAGCCAAATATTAAGAAAACCTGTATAGTAAAAATGTGTATAAAATGATTTTATAGTGACAGGTTTTCATAACGAAAATTCATAAAACATAAAGTTTGGTGATTTTTATCTTCATGTTATATTTACCAGCCTCTAGTAATTTAACTGGATTGTTAATAAATATTTTTAAGTTATTATAAAGAGTTTAACAACCCCATTCTCAATGTTTACTTTTGCTTCCATAAACCCTATTAAAGAATAACTAACTTACCACTAGTTAGATCGATGAAAAAATCCAACTAGAAAAAAGGAATTTACACAATGTTTAAAAAAATTGTCTGCACTAGTTTGAAGTGCACAACGTTCAGCAGAACATAGTAGTTATCTAATTAAACATTACAAATATTTTTAGGGTACTAATCTAATTAGGAATATAATTATTATTTTCCAGAGATCAACTTTAGTACTTATACTACAATTAAAAAGAGGACAAAAATTATGTGTACCAGGAAAAATGTTGCATGCATAAGGTTCTGGTTTATGTTTTATAACTAGAGCACTACTCGTAGCTAATTTTTTCTGTATTTTTCAAAGGAAATGGGCATAATTATCCTTTAGGTTATACAAAACTATGCCTCTACAATTGGAAGTGCACACCATTATTTGCACTAGTTTAATAGTTAGTTGGTCTCTTTAAAGGTTTTAGCACATTTCCTTTGAAAATATGAGTTATGAGTGTTGCTTGAGTAACTGCTTTATAATACAGTGGGTGTAAGATAATTGGTCAACAGATTTGTATATATGTCTTCTACAAATGTATATGTCTATATAGCCCCTCATTAGGCGATGAGAAATAACTAAATACATGGCAAAATGTCATGCAAAACAGTAAATAAAACAAAAACAGCGAGCCTCACTGTAAGGCAAGGCAATGGAATTTGCTTAATACATGGCAAAATGCCATTTAACAATAAATTATACAAAACTATGACTGTGTGACCCAAGTCGTTGAGTAGCGTTACAGGCCGAAGGCCTGTATTTTCTACTTTTCTATTTTAAAGATTCCAAAGAAAAATTACAATAATAAGGTATTTCTCACAAAAGGATTTAGACCCAGAAGTATATTGACATACTATTTCAGAGGTCCCTTATAACATAAAAGTAGGTTTTAGGAGTCTTTATTTATGAGATGTTAAAAAATTGTGATTCCTTAACATTGATTGAATTAAATAATTTAAACTTAAGATTAGTTTAAATAATTAAACTGAAATTTTTAGGGTGACTTCTCTTTAATTATAGCAAGAAAGCCTACAATTTTCATTATACTAATATTAGAACATCGACTGTTTACATCTACAAACATAAGAAGACAAGGAAATGGGTCTTGTCAAACTAATTTAATTTAATAACATATGAAGATTTAGGTCTTCTGGTGGTGACCGCGTCAATGTAGATGAAGAATCCGACATTTTGCTTCCACTGTGGGAGGCATCTTCAGGGATGTAGGACGTCATGGATAGAAACACAATGCTCTACAAAACTGAACAAACTGCCTACACAGTCTATTAATAACATATCATTATGATTAATAAATTATGATTAATAAATTATTATTACATTGCGCTTTTCCTACTATAATGTTCAAAACTTCGTATAACACAAACTGCTACTACTGTTGAATAAAACTTGTTAAAGGCCCAAAAATTGTCTGCTGTACTATAGCTGCTAAACTATGTTTTGTATCATAATTTCCAATGTTTTGTTTAACTATATTATTTCCAAGTACAGGAAAGCCCAACTATATTAATAAATGAAAGTTAGTGGTTTCTTTCAATAATCTTAGGGTAGATATAATATTTATACAAATTTCCTGTTTACTAAACAATTTGTGAAAGAGATATAAACAAAGAAATGAAAGGCATAATGGCTTGATCTTGGAGCCAGGCCCAAAAAGTACTACTAGTTTGACTATTTTTAAAATATAGAAATCTGTTAAGATTGAAATAACTTAAATCAGCACTATACTTCAAAGATTAAATTATCATACTATTTTAACACCCTGTAAATAAAGACTCGCAAAACCTACTTTTATGTTATCAGGGACATCTGAAACAGGGGTTCAATATACTCTTGGGTCCAAATCACTTTGTGAGAGATACCTTACCATTGTGATTTTTTCTTGAAGAAATTGTTAAAATAAAGAAGTAGGAAACACAATTTTTTGGAGTAACGCCTGTAACAAGTTTTTATGAATTTATTATTCATGTTATTATTATTCTTGATTGAATCTTTTAAGGAAAAACATTAACTCCTCATAAGTTTTTTTCTTGTTCCATGTTAATAGGAAATTTTCTCTACTTTCTGAAAAAGTCAATACTTTTTATGTACAAAATATGTAGGTGCCCCATGTAATTTAATTGATCAAAAAACTGAGAAAACAACAATTTTTTAAAGAAAATTGCTCAAAGCATTTTTTTGGTGGTAAAGTTAATTGTTGTGGCCAGCACCTGCAAAAACATAGAATAAGCCAAAAATTAGAAATTCTATAAAACCTTCCAGGTAAACATCATTTTCTTGCTCTATTAACTGTTTATAATAGCTTTCTCTTTTTATTCAGTATTCTGGATTAGATAATAATGGAAGACTTCAAAGAAAAATCATTTTATTTAGTAAAACTTAATATGAGTAAAATTACAACATAAATGCTTAGAAATACAATAAAATTGTGTGTGTGTGTGTGTGTGTGGTATATATATATAATATATATATATATATATATTATATATATATATAATATATATATATATATATCTTCTAAAGGAGACTTGGCTTACAACAAAGTTTGTTCAATTTAAATTAAAGATATTGTTAAAAAATATAAAAAACGAATAATTATACATTAAGTTTATTTATAATATAGTGAAGTATACTTTATTTTTCTTTAATAAACTTTAAAGTTTTATTTTTTCACTTATTTCAAAAAGTTAAATTACAGTGTATCACTCGGTAAAACTTAATTATAATAATATTCTAATAAATTTAAGTAAGATTAACAATAAAATAAAAACTATTGGTAACTCTCAAATGTGAGTTTGATCTCTTTGTCAAACAAATTAATAAAAAGCAATAATATTCTATAAAAAAAAACATAACTTAATAAAAAAACTTTTAAAAATTACTTTCCAATAACACTTTTCCTTAGTCGTGACAAGGACAATGGTCTTGGCCAAATCAAATGGCAAAAACATTTCAATAATTACAAATAATTATTAATTATTACAACAAATGTTTTCTCAAAATTTTATACTCGTCAACATAAATTTTAAATATATATAAAACAAAGAAATATTGCCTTATACTTAATATATACTTATTAGTTTCGAGAAATCAAAAAATATTAATTTTTCAAAAATAATAAGTCCATATAAAATTATAAGACAATAAATTTTTCTATAGGTACAGCAATATATCATGGATGTGAGAAGTCCCCTAAATTCTGAAGAAGGAAGGGACCCTGCTTTTAGGAGGATCTACATACACCAAAATATTTATTTTCACACTAATTTTGGGAGAGTCAATCAACTAATAATTAAAACCATGATTATAGTAGGATTACTTCTGTGTTTAAGAATAATTGTTTACTCTAGTTTCATTGTAACTAAAAATTGTAACTCTAATGGAATATCATATTAAATATTGCAAAATTGTTGGTAACATCTTTAAAAAAACTAAATATAACTAATGAAACGTAGTACAAAATATTCAGATAAAAAATTAAGCATAAAAGCTAATTAGCTGCTAATTTAAAAACAAAATACAACCATATCCAATTAGAGTATTATACAGGGTTATTATAAATGTAATATATTAATAAATTTAATTGTAAAACTAAAAAGATACTCTCAACAAGAAGTCTTTAACATTTTCTAATGAATAAAACTTCTTAAGCTTTAATGTCAAAACAATTTTCTTCACTTATGTTTACCACCAAGTAATAAATTGGAGTTTCAAATATTAAGATTCGGCTTTACCAATAAAATATTCTATAAGGCTAACAGATTTTAATGCTTGGTGGTAAAATCAGGAAAATAGTTTAAAATGTTAAAATTAATATTGCACTGGGTAATGAGACACATATCTAACTTTTCGTGTGGAAATTTTACTTCTAGGGGCTTTTACCATGTTATTTTTTATTACAATAATTTGTATTATTCATTTCAGAATTCATTATTGAATTTCGAGCTGTATTTTTTGCATCTTTTAGGTAATATTATTAGTCAGCCTTAAATTTTGGCTACAGGAAGTATTATTATAATTTTTTCAATAATAATAATAATGATAATAATTTCATATTTTGTCTGATAAATCCTAGAAAAACACATATGTTAAACAAATGTATGTCTCAATATAATGTTATACAAGTTTTTGGCAAGTTTTCACCTGGTTAGGCTATAGTAACTGAGTTGTTTGAAGATATAATAATTTTGTTGTCAAGAGAAACATCTTTCTTATAGAATGACATAATTGTTGAAATAAAAAAGGAGACACTTCAGTTCTATAAAACAAATATATTTTAAGCTATAATTATTCTATATGCTATAATTAGCTATAAGATGGATAGTTTTTTTTTTAAATATTGTTATGGTAAATTTTATTTACATAATTAACCATCATAGTTTATTAAATTTATTTTATTGCAACACCTGTGTGATTAGATAGTTTAAGCCTGAAGATGACTTAAATGAACTCCTTTTTCATTACAACAAAGATATTATAATATTATTATTATAAAAGTAATTACTAATTTACTTTACTGCTGCCCTGACAAGTATTATGAGTGAACAGAAGCCTGTGTAGTTTTTGGTGATGATGTATTTTTAGGACAGCATGTTACTGCTGGAGGCACCAGGTCAACCTGACTAACCACAGGAGTTGAAGATGGTGCTAGACTTGAATTACTACCAAAACTTGTGTACCCTGCAACAATATAAAATTGTTAATAAAAAAGACTTTTTAGACTGGCGCTAAAGTTATAAAGCGCTTAACTAGAAAGCAAAAATGTGTGATTTCATTGCTTTGGAAATAAAATAGTTATTCCCTCTGCTTTAGAGTAGATACCTTTCTTCTTAAGCTGCAAAAAAATTAGGTACAGGATACCCTAAAATTTTTGCCCTTACTCATCCTCACCACTTTGACTCGCTTCACCTATCGAAACGCTTCACCTAAGATCGCTCACCACTTTACCGCCTCACTAGTAAAATCACCAAATTTAAATTGCAGTACATCTGCAATTTAAAAAAAATATCCGATAACGATCTTAATGTTTTACACTTTTCTTATTATTTATTACTTTATTGTATATAAACCATAAAGATATATTACTAGAGGGAATGCAGATAGACATAAGACGAATCTAAAGAGTCCTTACATATCAAAATCCGTTCAATAGTTTAGGCTGTAGACGGGTCAACGTATAGTAAAGCATAAGAAGTCTTCAAAAATATAATTATCAAACCTATTTTTTCACTTCTTTGTGGTCGATTTATCCGGCTTCGTGGACGAGGTCATTAGAGCGTTAGACCTTTGATACCACGGAGGTCTGGGGTTCGCATCCTAGGTTACGCTCTCAGTTTATATACGGTTTTGTTTAAATACATGATCGCCAACTTTAGAATACACTTTGATCGTAACGGTTGCCTCTACCGTTATATATCTTCCAATTTATTTTTTTCAATTTTTCCCAGAATGAGGTGTTAGTTAAACCTCCCAAAAGAAGTTCCCTTTGAACAAAAAACTAGCCTAACTTTCATTAATTTATGTCAAATGGGGGGTTCGGTCTAACCTGTATAATCTTCAGTATCTTATTCAGTACCTGTAATCTTTATAAGGGAGAAAAGATCACTTTCCATTCAAATATACAGGAAGGAAATAACATGATACTGATAAAACTTAGAGTGAGAAATTATTACACCAAAACAATTATCTATGCTTATGTTTTTTACCTAAAAAAATATGGAGGTTCAGGTTTATTTCTTCTAGAAAAAAAATTGTGTGTCCCAAGCCCAAAACAGTTACCCTAGTTATTTAACTTCTATTATATATTGCTATATACTACCCTCAGAAACAAAGAATGAACTACGGCAAATCAGAGGATTAATGAAATATAAATTGGCACATTTCTATTAAAGTCTTATACAGTAGAAAATGCATGCCAAATTCTATTTCTGTCCACTTTTTTTATTTTTCAGAATTTAAAATTTTTGCTAAGAAGTTATTGACAACTGGTAATGAATATTTTATTTCTAAGACAACCAAACTATTTTAATCTGAACTTGAGATAGAGCAGTTTTCGATACAGTATAATCTGTACCCTGAGCATTATTAGTGCTCAGTTTAGAGACATCAAAATATAAATTAAAGTTGAAATCCTGATTTTTCTGCAAACTAATTGGTGTGGACATTTTAATTCTCAAACATCTAAATTAAAATGATTTCCAGCATTCTAAAACATGGATTGATGAATAGAGAGGTAAACCTTTAAATTTTATAAGTTAGTTAATATAATGAATACATTGTAAAAACTTCCAAATTTTGTTTTTCATCTCCTTAACTTTAAATAAAATATTTTTTTTAGGAGCTAGAAAATTTCTCTTCAAAATAATAAATCACAACCACTTATCAAATCTATGAGGTTCTGAAAAAAAGGACATTAAACTAAAATTATATGACACTGGTATGAGTTTTAAAACCACATCAGATCCAGTCTTAGGATGATTTTTATATCACCCTATATGAAGTGAAAGACTTGGCACAACGTCTATTAAAGATATTACCTTATATTACTGATCATTCAAATGCAGGAAATTTATTTTAACTCAACGGAAGCAGAAGAATCGTTAACAGTTGAGGTTGAAGGGACAGAAGAATTAGTTTTATTATTTCTTGAAGTACAACATTCAGAATCTGAAATTAAATATAATTGAATCTAATTTTTTTATTTTTCTCAATTATTTAAAAAGTCAATATTTTAAAACAAATTAATACACAACAAAAACCAAGACATACCTTCTTTCTTGACAAGTACAATCCCAAAAGCAACAACAAAATAAATTGTGAACACAAGTATTTAGAACATTTACAATGACAATATATACCACCGGTGACTTAATGCGTATTTCATTTGTCATTCAATTTTTGTCTTCATGAAAATGAAGGCAAAATGCAATAAAAGAAAAAAATATCATAAGGTCTGAAATGGAACCACGATTGCTAATATCTTCAAACAGAATCTGCCACCAGAAAAGAAAATAACAAATAGAAATACATTTCAACAATTAAAATGTCAAAAGTTTACTAGAGGAGATAAGGAATAAAGCAGCCAAATTTGATAAAATTCACCCAACAGTTGTAATTATTTAGACAATTTTTTTTGCAATGCAATAATATAAATGTAGACAAGGACAACAAATAATGAAATATTTTTAATGTTTTTTAAGATAAGAATTAACTTTGAAGTGAACAGAGAAGAAATTCTTCTTAGATTAGAAAATAATTCTATGCACAAAGAGAAAGAAAAGAAAAGTATTGGTAATATTTAGTCAGAGGCAACTAATAAGACCAGAACTAAAACGTTAAAAAGAAAATAATAAGTATATTTAACAAACAAATTAACTTTTAAAGAGAGAATGCTGAGATATTAAAAAAAATCCTATCAACTCAAATATTGAGATATCTCGAAAGTATGAAAGCGAAACTACATCTGAGTAGTAAATTTTAAACAACAATTCCATAAAACTATTTTCTCTTCAATAAAAGTAATCTCAATTATTTTACATATAATTGCATTTTTGTTACATAGGAGAGACAGAAAAAACATAAACTTTGTTATTAGAAGAACAAAGTTGTAGAATTATACACATAGAATCTAAATTAAATAAATTTTACTTAAGTTCAATAAATGCAATGTTTAATATGATAACAAAGTGAATTGCTTTGATATGGATTAAAATATGCAACAAATACTAATTTAATGTGACAAAATATTTTAGTACAACAAATGGAATTATTATAAAGCAAAATGATACAGAATGAACAATTAACATAAGATAGATAAAATAAGTGATTAATCACATTTTTAAAAGAGTAAATTTTTTGGACTAGTATGATATACATATAATTTAAATTTGATGAAGACTACAGTCCTTTACAAATAATATTAATTCATTTAATAACCCTCACAACGTTTCATTGAGCAAAGCTCAACATCTTCAGGTGAATCTAATAAAACTAAAATTGTAATGTTTTTTTTAAATGTAACATAAAATTGAAAATAATTTAGAAAATGACAGAAAACGTCAGTAAACAAAAATATTAAGGAGGCAGGGACAAACTATTAACACAACGGTGATTTGTAATTATAGACGGAGGCACTGTATTTTTAGGGGGTCTTTTTAAATTTAAAATATTTGAGTAACAATACAGGATTGAGTTTTGATGTAAAGACTTTCCAAAATACGTTGTTTGTTTAAATGTATTTGATTGTGAAAAATAATCACATTTTTACTGTAATTTTATTATAAATCACATTTATATTTAAAAACATCCTTTTAAAACCAATAGTTGACTGGTTACTATCATCATTATCTGGGTTAAGAAAAAACTAAAAATACAATGTATGTCACTGATTAGGCTGACAGACAAACCTGGGTTATGACACCCTTGACAGGAATTTTTAGTTCTGTGTACATGCCCAGGGATGACACTACAATAGAATTCTATGTTTGTGTACGCACACAGAGATTGTGCTACCATTTAATCCATGGACATTTTAGTTGAATACAGAAGCAAGGGAAATATATTTGTAACTCCCATCAAATTTGATAGTGTTCTATTTTTATTTTCTTTTTATCATTTTTTGACACGTATAATATGAAATTCATATTATACGTGATACATTTATATTATATATCATATTATATTGATACATGTTTTACTTCGTAATAACTTTGCCAATTTCGTGTTATTTAATGAAAGATTCCAATGTTATTGTGAAGACGTAGCTGCAGTTATTTAGTATTCTGATGCTTACTAGGATGCATTGAATAGCATACAATGCATTAAGTGGTAGACATAAAAGGTAAGCCAAGCGTAAGTTTTCTGAATGGACATCAGAAAACTTCTGATTCTTCGAAAAAATATTGAAGATAGTAGTTACCAATATAGTTCACTATATTACTCTATGATGTATGTAAAAAATTAGTGTTTCCATCCCAATAAATGTCAACATGGTTTCTAAATATTTTGTAACCACTGTCAATAAATATAGCAACACAGCATTTATAATTTTGCTTTAATCAATAAACAAATATATCATGAAGGACTTATTTTGGTGTATGCTGATCATCCAAGAGAAAAGGTTAAAATTGATTAATACAATTCCTTCCTCAGTTGGCTATTGTAGGCTTAAGAGGGCTATTATCTGATAAAAAATGAAGCTAAAGTAGTCTGCTTTAGTACAATATTTTGACAGTAAAATATTCACCAATTATTTTTTTTTTTTAAAGTATTTAATTTTTGGTTATTTTTCAAAATATCTTTTGGATCACCCGGTGTCCAAAAGTCAAAATTGATCTTAAACAAATCAAAATAAATTATAATTTGTTTTATTCTTAAATAATTTTATGCGAATTGAAATTTTTGTAAAGATGTTCTATGAGCTATAACAAATTATTTATAATCATAATTAATAAAACTTGCAAACAAAAAATTATTTTCAGTTTTCTGCATAACAATTCAAAATAAAAATAAAAACTTTTATATGATGTCAAAACCTATTTAAATATCAAAGGATTTTACCTTAGAATAATACTATATATAGAAGGAGCACAGGACAGTAAACACAATGTAATTCCACTGATAACACGAAAGCCGGTTGACTGGTGCAACTAAGTAATGCTGCCAACCTGACAAGAAAACATTATTTTAAATATTTGTCATAAATATCTATTAATGAAGAAAGATCGTAAAGAACAAATATAATATCTTAAAACACCTGCTGAGTATTTAATAAAACTGGTCTTAGATGGCAAAAGGGTGGCGGCATACAAGAATCTACATTTAGTTGACGAGGACTACTTATTATATATAATTTTAATAAAAACGTTAAACTACAATTTAAAATGCTTTAAATATTGTAATGCACCGATATTTATATTAGTATTTTGTGAATAATCAATCATTAATTAATAATAGAACATAATAATTCAGCAACCGGAAGTATTGCCAACTTTTTTTTAGAAAATTGCATATTGTTAGGGTGGCAGCATTACTTAGTTGCACCAGTCAACCGGCTTTCGTTTATCAGTAGTGCTCCTTCTATATAAAGTATTATTCTAAGGATTTTACAGAAACAATCAGGCCTTCATAATTTGTATTTACCCAATTTGATATAAATAATCAGCTGTTTAAATAAAAATAAATAGAGGCCCAAACAAGAGAGTTTAATGTTTTTAGATTCAGAGATAGTATATTCCGTCTTTTTATAACTGGACACCTCATATATATTTATAAATATAAAGTAGTTATACTGTATAATAAAATAATGTTTAAAAAGTTCAATAAGGCTGTGGTTTAGACACTCCTAGGTCCAGTGTAAGCAGCATGTATTCACTTTTATTATGAATTTGAGTTGAAGTTATCTATTATGCATATACAGATATATATACATATAAATGAGGAGCCTCGTTAAAAAAGACAGAGTAAAGTAACTATGCATTTACCTTAAAACCAATAATATAAACTCGTGAAAGGAAATATATGCATATTGAGTAAAAACAATCAATTTCTCTTTAATAAATTTTATATTTACTTGTTTGTGATGCCATAATACAGTGAGCACATGGTATGAGTGGTTTATGGCTCAAAGCTGCCATTTTTTGACCAAGTGTACCATAAGCAGAGCCATAACCAATAATAACTGCAGCCATTAACCAGAAGTTATAAGTCATGACAACAAGCATAATTATGTAAGCAGCTATTACTTCAATAATATAAAGACTACTCTCTTTCAGCATCTCTCTCCATCTAAACAAATTTTCATTGAAATAGTTCATATGTCTAGATACATAACATTACCAGTCTTAGTAATAATTTGTTACTAATCTGTTAATTAAAAATTAATATAATAAATAAAAAACAAGTTAGAATTTAGCCCTCTATCTCACAAATCCTTAACTTTAAACTTAAATATAAAGATATAGGATGCACAAGTTAGGGTCTTAAGCTAGTAGATTTGTCCAAAAACATTAAATAAGTAAGTAATCCATTTATTATGTTTACCATTACACTAATTTTTACAAATCAGAATATCACAAACGTAAATCAGCTCTACAGCTGTGTACATAAGAGTTTAGAACTTTTATAAACTTAGATAAACCTTTTATTGTTAGTGTAGCATTTTCACAACACAATGATTTTTATTTGATAGAATTTTAATTTCTACTTTTCTTGTTTGTTTAATATTGTTAATGTCATTCAAGATGTCATAATGTTTTGACACTATTAATTTTGTTAATGTTATAATGTTCAATAGAGTGAATTTACAATATTACTTAAAATTCTAGTTTGTGATTCATCTAAACTTTAATAAGATCTCATTAGGTTATGGGCCCAGTGTGTTAAAGATTAATAACTTGAAATGGAATCTCAAACAAAAGTAATAAATTTCGGTCTACTGGAAGGAAAGTCAAACTGGAATACTTGGAAATATAAGGCTTCAATATGTCTTAGAGGTATTTCAAATGGACTAGAGATTGTTGAAGGTAAGGTAACTATACCTGCACCACTAGCAGCTTCACCTTCTAATGAAGATAAAATCAGGTATGATTCTGAACTTAAAAATTTCTTAAAACTTGACAGCAATGTACTCATGATCTTAACTACAAATATGACTGAAGAAACCTTACAAAAAGTAATGAGGTACTCAACAGCTCGTGAAGTGTGGTTAGAGCTACACAGGTTATTTGACGGGACTTCAGAAGATAGAGTATATGACTTATGTCTCCAATTCTTTAGTTTTAAGAAACATCCTGATGATGATATTATAACTCACTTGTCAAAGTTAAAGAATCATTGGAATAATTTGAAAGTAGAACTAAATCGTGATTCTAACAAACAATGTGATATGCCAGATGTTTTATTGATCTGTAAAATATTAGACACTTTGCCAGAAGAATTTTTCTCATTTAAATCAAGCTGGCTACTTATGTCAAAATCTGACAGAACTGTAGATAACTTGACAAATCAGCTCTGTGCACATGAAAGGGCTCTCCAACTTAAGTCAGGAGAAGATCCTCAACAAGCCTTAGCTAGTCACCAGCATAAATTTAAAAATGAAGAAAAATCAAAGTATAAAAGGCGATGTGGATACTGTAAACAAGGTTTCCATAAAGTGACACAATGTCAGAAATGGAAAGCTGATGGCAAACCACCGAAACCAAAACCAGCTAATAATATAAATAATAATATTGACTCTGTTATCCTAATTACAGAAACTCAAGCTGCTTTAGCTACTGAAACTGACAGTGAATCATGGTACGTAGACAACGGAGCTAGCGTCCATTGTTGTCGAAGAAGAGAGTTCTTTTCAACTTTTGAGAAGTTTAAGAAGGGAATTTATTCAGTTGTTACAGCTAGTGGAGATTCTTTACAAGTATTAGGAAAAGGATCAATAGATATTGAAGCATTGGTACAAGGTCGTTGGGTTTTAGTCACTTTAACAGATGTCTGGTATGTTCCTAATATAACTAAAAATCTTTTTTCAGTTTTAGCCATTCAAGATAAGTACCCACATAGTGTATTTACTTCAAAAACAGAAGAATGTAAACTATCAGTACAAGGTATTAATATAACTGGTGTGAGAAATCGTGGTAGTGGGTTGTATCGTTTAGTTGTGCGGAACTATAAACCTGAAATCAATAGTCATCAACTTGATAGTCAGGTAAATGTAGTAGCTGCTAAGGATCAACTACAACTATATCATGAGAGGTTTGCACATCAGAATAAACGCCATGTAAGGGATATCATTCAGAGAGAATTTGCAATTAAAGTAAATGTGGATAAAGAGCTATGTGAAGGGTGTATCTACGGTAAAGCGCATAGGTTACCATTTGGCACTAGAGAAAGAGCTAAACAACCAGGTGAATTGATGCATGCTGATGTATGTGGTCCGTTCCAAACGAAGTCATACTCAGGTTATCGCTTCTTTGTTGTGTTCAAAGATGATTTTACAAAATATCGTTATGTTTATTTTCTACGACATAAATCTGAAGTTGCAGAAAAATTAAAGAATATGCTAGCTGAAATAAAATCATTAGGTCACAATGTCAAAGAGTTGCTAAGCGATAATGGTAAAGAGTTTGATAATAAAGATGTGAAACAGATACTCAGTAAGTATGGTATAAGACAACGCTTAACGATGCCATATACTCCACAACAAAATGGTTGTAGTGAACGTGAAAATAGAACACTTGTAGAAACAGCACGTACTTTGATGCATTCTCACGGCAAATTTCCTCAAGCCTTCTGGGCAGAAATGGTGAACACAGCCTGTTATGTACTAAACAGAACAGCATTATCAAGTGAAGCAGGAAAATCGCCATATGAAGCTTGGATCGGCAGGAAGCCTGGACTGAAGCATCTACGCATCATAGGTTCTACATGCTATGTTCACATTCCAGCTCAACAAAGGAAAAAGTTTGACAAGAAAGCAAGAAAAGGAAAACTTGTTGGATATGATAATTATGAAGGATACAGGATTTATTGTGAGGAAACTAAATCTATTGTTCGGTCCAGAGATGTTATCTTTGAAGAAGTTCTTACTCAGAATCAAAATATTATTTTAATACCTGATCAAGGCCAAGATCAGCCTAAAGAAATAAAATTTGAAGATACTGAATCAAGTAAGAATGATACTTCTCAAACTGATGATTCTTCTAATACTGACCAGCATAGAAACACTGACGAGGAAAATACATCAAATAAAGATACAGAAGAGGAAGAAGACTTTTTAGGGTTTCCAAATTACTTATCTGATGATGATGATTATGATAACAATCCGACAGATAATTCCAGTACAAATCAAGAAAAGAGAGAACTGCGAGATCGTTCTAAACTCAAAAAACCAGAAAGGTATGGAGATCCTGTGATGTCATCTGAGGCAGATGTAAACAAAATCTTTGAACCAGAAACTTATGATGAAGCAATAAGAAGCGAAAACCATGAAGATTGGAAACAAGCTATGGATAGGGAAATCATTTCACTGAAAGAAAATCAAACTTGGGAGTTAGCAGAACTACCAACAGGGCATAAAGCTATCCCTTGTAAATGGGTTTTTAAGGTGAAGATGAATCCAGATGGTACTGTGAATAAATACAAAGCCAGGCTCGTTGCTAAAGGTTTTCGACAACAGAAAGGAAGAGATTTTGATCAAACATTCAGTCCGGTAGCCAGGATGAGTACATTTCGAGCAGTACTAAGTGTAGCTGCAAGTGAAGGTTTATCACTGTTGCAGTTAGACGTTACAACAGCGTTTCTTTACGGAAATTTGGAAGAAACAATTTATATGCAGCAACCCAAAGGCTTTCACGATGGTACAAATAGAGTTTGTAAATTAACTAGAAGTTTGTATGGCCTCAAGCAAGCTCCGAGGTGCTGGCATAAAAGATTTACAGATTATCTATGTGAAATAGGTTTTATGAAGTGTGAAAGTGATCCATGTCTTTTTGTAAGAAAGAGAGGACAACGGAAGTTAATCCTGAGTCTATACGTTGATGATGGCTTAGTAGCTTACAACGATGTGCAGGATTTACAAGAGTTCATTCAGGAAGTACAAAAAGAATTTAAAATAACATATCAAGATGCTTCATATTACCTTGGAATGGAAATAAAGAAATATGAAGATGGCTCCATCACAATTGACCAAACTAAGTATATTGAAAAGATTCTAGAAAGGTTTAATATGAGTGGATGTCGTCCGGTGTTAACACCAATCATCAAAGATGAATCTAAAGACGAAAGCCAGTCTGATACATCATTTC
Source organism: Microvelia longipes (assembly GCA_018340805.1). Lineage (NCBI taxonomy): Eukaryota > Metazoa > Arthropoda > Insecta > Hemiptera > Veliidae > Microvelia > Microvelia longipes. The sequence continues at coordinate 35,141,184 of JACMZG010000008.1, read as the reverse complement.
CATACAGACAAGCTGTAGGTGCCCTCATGTATGTAATGTGTGGGACTCGCCCTGATATTTGTTACACAGTAGGTTGTGTGTCCAGAAAGCTAGAAAATCCTACTAGCAGAGACATTACTAAAGTTAAAAGAATATTTAGATATTTGAAGGGAACTAAGGATGTCAAAATTAAATATTCTTTTACTGGCAGAAAGGATTTGATTGGATATAGTGACTCAGATCATGGAGGAGACACGCATACTGCAAGATCAACATCTGGTATAGTGTGCTTGTACTCTGGTGGTATTATATCATGGATGAGTCAGCTACAGTCGAGCGTAGCTATATCAACGACTGAAGCCGAAATCGTAGCAGCAAACGAAGCAGCCCGCGAACTGATTTGGCTGAAGAGATTGTTAGCTTCAATAACTGAAATTGAAACACCAAAACTAATGGTAGATAATGAAGCAGCAACAAAGTTGGCTCAAAACCCGGAATTTCATAAAAGAACAAAACATATAAGAATAAGACATTTCTTTGTTCGGGAATTAGTCATAGGAAAAGACCTATACGTAGTTAAGGTGACTACGCAGAATCAATTGGCAGATTGTTTAACTAAACCTCTCCATTCTCCAAGACTGCGGGAACTCTCTGCAAAACTAGGACTATTGAATGAGGGAGGGTGTTAATGTCATTCAAGATGTCATAATGTTTTGACACTATTAATTTTGTTAATGTTATAATGTTCAATAGAGTGAATTTACAATATTACTTAAAATTCTAGTTTGTGATTCATCTAAACTTTAATAAGATCTCATAAATATGTTAAGTTAAAACATTAAATACAGCAGTTAATGATGAGCAGTTTCATCAATTTATTTGAGGAACACGAGAAACCATACAATTAATCATGGGTGCAGAATATGTCTGAACACCCTGACACCAGATAGGGATAATTTGTAAAAAAATATATGGGTAAATCTTCGGTATACGGTGCACCCTGTTATCAATACTATACAGGGTGTACAAAATAAAACTCCCCTTCCCGAAAGGAGGTGATACTACAGCTAATTTCCAACAAAAAACTTCATATTAACTATAGTCCGATTTTCAACCGTTCTCCCACAAGGTCAAATTTTATGATTTTAAAAAACGCGTTGACTTAACTTCATAAAATGACCAATTGTGGGCTAAACTATAACTGCTAGCTTCAAAATATTGGTTTCGTTGGAAAGCTGAGAAAATTTGCTATAAGACCACTCACTTGTATTTTCAAAAACAATTTAACATAACAGCCAAAAATTTGCATGAAATCAAAAATTAGTAAAATTTTATGATTTTCCAAAAATTTTGAAGTTACTTGATGAGAAACTAGCAAACTTAAGAACCTCTTGGTTTCAGGAAAACTACCTTGTTTACTCCTCTTTAAGTCAATACCCATATCATTATACGTTGATACGGTGATTTTTTCAGAAAAAGCAAAAATAGGCTCAAAAAACACGCTAAAAATGACTCTTACAGAAGTGATTTCTGTATAATAGTCCAAGAGCCAGACGCAAAAAACGTTACCGTCTAGCCCCAAAGGTTTAACCCACTAGATCGACTTATTCTGGCTCCCTGATAATGAATCAGGTGGTCTGCCGTTTCAGATAAGGGAATTTTAGCCCCGGGGCCTCTTAAAATCCGAAAAATGACCGGTGTTCATTATAACGGTGTTCCTATTGATTTTATCTAAAAAGTTAAAGGGTTGTTTTTTAAAGTTTATTAAATTTGTGATAAATCCATTTTTTTAACCATCAAAATCGGTCCAGTAAAACCGGAGATACAAATGTTGAAAGATCACCAAAAAACATGTAAAAAGCATACATTTTTGTCCAAAAACCTTAAAATGTCATGTTTTTTCCGTATTAACATGTTTAAGAATTTAGCAGACTTAAAAAATCATGCATATTCTGTTAAACTGCAGGTAATTAGAGTTGTTCTAGAGAAAGAAGTCAGCACAGCTCTAATATGTGATGACTTACTGAACGACATATAATGCTGAAAGATAGGTTAAAACTTGAATTTTAGAAAAATACACTTTTTTCAGCATTATATGTCGGTCATTAAGTCATCACATATTAGAGCTGTGCTGACTTCTTTCTCTAGAACAACTCTAATTACCTGCAGTTTAACAGAATATGCATGATTTTAAGTCTGCTAAATTCTTAAACATGTTAATACGGAAAAACATGACTTTTAAGGTATTTGTGCGTTTTTGGACAAAAATTTATGCTTTTTAGATGTTTTTTCGGTAATCTTTTCAACATTTGTATCTCCGGTTTTACTGGACCGATTTTGATGGTAAAAAATGGATTTATCACAAATTTAATAAACTTTAAAAAACAACCCTTTAACTTTTTAGATAAAATCAATAGGAACACCGTTATAATGAACACCGGTCATTTTTCGGATTTTAAAGAGGCCCCGGGGCTAAAATTCCCTTATCTGAAACGGCAGACCACCTGATTCATTATCAGGGAGCCAGAATAAGTCGATCTAGTGGGTTAAACCTTTGGGGCTAGACGGTAACGTTTTTTGCGTCTGGCTCTTGGACTATTATACAGAAATCACTTCTGTAAGAGTCATTTTTAGCGTGTTTTTTGAGCCTATTTTTGCTTTTTCTGAAAAATCACCGTATCAACGTATAATGATATGGGTATTGACTTAAAGAGGAGTAAACAAGGTAGTTTTCCTGAAACCAAGAGGTTCTCAAGTTTGCTAGTTTCTCATCAAAGTAACTTCAAAATTTTTGGAAAATCATAAAATTTTACTAATTTTTGATTTCATGCAAATTTTTGGCTGTTATGTTAAATTGTTTTTGAAAATACAAGTGAGTGGTCTTATAGCAAATTTTCTCAGCTTTCCAACGAAACCAATATTTTTGAAGCTAGCAGTTATAGTTTAGCCACAATTGGTCATTTTATGAAGTTAAGTCAACGCGTTTTTTAAAATCATAAAATTTGACCTTGTGGGAGAACGGTTGAAAATCGGACTATAGTTAATATGAAGTTTTTTGTTGGAAATTAGCTGTAGTACCACTCCTTTCGGGAAGGAGTTTTATTTGTACACCCTGTATATCGATATATTTTTAGTTACGCGACACGTAAACGAGAACTGAGCACTTAAAAGATAAGCAGCGTCGTTAAAATTATTATTTTTTAAAATTAAAAAAAACAAAAAAAAACCATACAACAAATAAATGAAAACATTAACAACAAAAATATAATAAAAAAACCTGAAAATAACAACACAAAAATACGTAAAAAATACGCGTAACAAAAAATTAGATGTGGTGTATCATCGATTATTCTTATGAAACATAGTTAAAACATTAAAAAACATAAAAAAATATGAAAATAGTTATAAACCATTTTACAACAAATAAAAAAACACAAACAACAAAAAAACATTTTAAAAAATAATAAAATATGTTCATAAACGTAAAAGAAAAGGCATATATCGATTATTCCTACGTCACATCTCTAAACTAAAAATATATCGATACATAGTATTGATAACAGGGTGCACCGTATACCGAAGTTCAGCCAAAATATGTTTAGAGTAAATTTGGGCTACTCAAAAATATTATGCAACTCTGTAATTTTAGCAACTCAATCAACTCACAAGAGTCGCTATTAATCATGAAATTAATTAATAGCAATGATGAAAATTAAAGAATATGCTTCAAATAAGTTAAGGAAAATGAATATGTAATTAATAAGTTAAGAATAATTGCACAATTTTTTATACAGCTGTAACCACTTGAACCAAATACAGCTGAGAACATTGTATAAAATACTGTAATACAAGGCTCATTCAGCCAGAAACTTGTAAATTCAAGTGTTCATTGTGTTTTATAAGAATAAAGAATTACCGCATTATTATGTACACAATCTCAAGTGGTCCTTAACTAGTCATAAACCTGATAAAATAACTCATTCTAGTTATACACATAAAAACCTTAATAAAAACCTTAAAAAAAGCTTTTATTTTTAATGAGGTTGATTTTACCTTGGAGTCCTTCTAAAAGTTGTGTTAATAAGATTAGTGTGATCCGGGCATGGAGCATGACGAGGTGATACTTTTGCATATGCCAAAGCTAATCTTAAACCTTGTTGTAGCCAGACTGATACAATTAGTATAAAACAAAGGAGAACTAAGCCTAAAACAAAGATTTAATATTAGAAATGATGTCCAAAAAGGCATAATTATAAAGAAAACTGCTTATTGGGAAACAGCAGATAAAAATTGACATCCTCACTGAAATAAAATTTTGGTGAATGCATTAAAATCTAATGAGTCACGAGTACGCTTATTGATTTTCTTTAAAATGAATGGAAATTATATAAAAAAAGAGTAAGAAACCTTTAAAATACCCATTAGAGTTTCCTGTCAATTTATATTGAATCTCAAAAAACATTTTTTTTAGGGTAGTGAAAAAATATAATATTTTGTAATAAGTTTGAGACCTTTAGTATTTTGTTTTTCTAGAATCAAGGCATTGTAGATTGTATTTTATATTTTTCTGATTAAATAATTCAGAGCTTATTTATAGAGTTAAAATACTAAGGGTATAAAGATTATTCATAATGATTATTTATCATAATTATACTCCATCCAATAGTTCTAAGCTCCTTAACATAACTATATTTACACACAAAAAACATGACTTTAACTCAAAAAAAGATAGAACGTGGATTAACATGTGTTGCATAAGTGTAAACTTATCATATGTCATTGGATGTATCAGAGGGGTGTATAATATTTAGAACCCCTTTATAGCTTATCATATGTCAAAATTATTAACAAACATTTATGTTTATTACTTATCAAACATCAAATTCAGAGAGCGACATTTGGGAAAAAAAATAAAAAAGTAGAATATAACAATACTTAAATGTTTACACTTCAGATTTCAATATGACACATACCCAGAAAGGACTACTTGAAATCAGCGGGGTTGACTACAGGATTGGTAGAGACCATATCCTCACTTTTTAAAAACATATACATCAAATTGACGTAGACGAAGTTATCTAAGGTTAAACAATTATTTTATTGTTAAGAACCAAGATTTCAGACTAACAGATATATTTCAGGAAAACTATTGGACAAAGAATAATTGTAACGGTTAAACTGTTTATTAACCTAAGATCTGATGAGATGTTTTCATTATTTACTAATTCACTAATATTCAGTTCAAAAATGTTCAATTGTTATTACACATAGTTTGTTACATGGGGAACTATTCAATTAAAACACCAGTTGGTCTATCATATAAGATTAATAAAATTGTTAGTCTCGAAGGAATTTCACAGCTTTGTTAAAGCCATACACTAATAACATAGCCAGTTATTGTAAAGTAAAGAAGTGCATGATGATACAAACATTAGAATTTCAGAAACACACAAAAAAAAATGATTATTATATTACACTTACCACCAGGTGATGATACGTTTAATCCTTGGAACAAAAAATCATTTAAATCAGTTCCAAACCAAAAACTCATATGCATCATTTTAGAAGATATAGGTATTGCAAAATAAAAGTAAAGTTTGTTGAACTATTAAGTTCAATAAAATTACATCTCAGCAACTCCTACAAAGATAAAACATTACTATAAGTAACAAACAGGTTCCAGAAATATAACAAAACTAATCGTGTAGTTGCAAGATAAGGATAACAATACCATAAATATTAAATGTATAAATCTAGGATTCTAAAAACAATGTATGTCATTAATTACATTCCTTGTTTAATTTAGAAAAAACTCAACCTTTTCTTAAATAGGTAAAATAACTGAAGCTTAAATTTTAATTGCTTTTTTGGTACCTTGCTATTTCATAAAATTAATCGGTAGACATCTATAGTTTTCAGCAATGTCAAATCCAAAAAATAGATAAATAAAAAATTATCAAATGTAACCACAAAGAAAGGTTTGTTCAAGGTTGTATCCCCTCACTTTTTAAAAAATCAGTCTTTCAATATGCTTGATACATGGTAAATAACTTTATGGAAAAGTAGATAATACTGTATTACCTACAGTACTACTAACATTGTTGTTTTTTCGTTAGCTAGTTTTAACAAGACATACCAATACAACTGTCCTTCCGCAGTAAAATATGAGTTCAAAATTAAATTTTTACCTGTGAAAATAAAAATTTCGCCAATAACAAATTAAAGACAAATCATTGAACTATATAATGAAGGACGACTAGTTCTAGAAATTATTATTTCGAAATTAACTTTGGGATAAGCAAAGTGGGAGTTTTTGTTTACCTTCTTTTTATCAAATATTTTTTAACATTTTGATAATAATCAGTGTTGATATTGAAAAGTAAAAGATTTTTTTTTAAATAATAGTGTTTGATCATGTTAAACTAATAAAATAAATAATTAAATGAAAAATATATTTTTAATAAATATATTTCTTTTTAAATAATATATATTTTTCTCACAATTTTTGTTGTGCAAAGTTGGTAGTTTTAATGCAACCGTTTGATTTAAAATTTTTAAAAAGTAACGAATGTTTTGTATTGTGTTTGTTGTTTATTTACATTATAGGTGCGGTTATAAATATTTAATAATTTCTTGATTTAAGTGATTATTTTCTAATTATGAATAATATTGAAGATGAAGAACAAGAAAATTTCTTTTACTTTCCTACAAATATTGTCAGAAACTCTGAAAAACCAAAAAGGTATCTCTTATTTAATTTTCTTTTGAGAATGCATATTCTATTCAAGTTGCATTATTTTTTAAAAGTTTAAATAAATTTAAGAAGTATGACTAAAAAAAGTGTTATGATAAGTTGCATTGAGTGTAAATGTGTAGTTAAAGAAGTCTATCTGTTCTATTAACCCCTAGGTTCTCACACTTATGTATGATCTTTAGATAATACTACTTTAGATAAAGCTGAGCTCAATGGTAGGCTTTTAAACACTCGAGAAAATAATAAGACCCTATTTAAGTATTGGAAGGTAGGACTTTGGATTAGATTCTTGCCTAATCACAGAGAAAACCTCAAAATGTAATATACTAAAAATGGTCTATGCATTTTTTTCAACACTTTACGAAATAAAGCTGCATCTGTTGCTAGTGCTGCAAGAGTATAGTGGAATAGAATAACAAGTGATCTTACTCATGTATTGTGGGCTTAGGATTTATAGAAAAATGTCAAAAGAAGAAAATTTTGGCTGCTAGGGCTACTTTAGCGTCTATCGTAATCCTATGATGTTATGAAATGTCTTGTTGCCTGTCATGATGAAGGTTATGTTGTTTTTATTCCTCATTTATCAGTGTTTTTAATTATCGCTAGTAGATTATTTACTAAATTACACTTTACGTTTGTTCACAAAATATTTCGACAGTCTGTCAGCCATTTTTTGTATGAATAACGAGTAAAACTCGATTAATCGTTTTTGAAAATTCGCACTAGTATTTTAAGGGAGTGGGATAACTTTTTATCTATTCCACTATGTGCAAGAAAAGCACTTCTTGCTTATCTCTTTTTGGAACGAAGTTTATCTTCATTAGAGTCAGAGAGAGATAATAAATCTCATTCATTATTTATGTGATTCTAGTCGTTTAGGGAGAAGGAAGAAAAGAGAAGAATCTGCTACTCATCCATTTACACCTGCAAGATCTGCTTCTGAGAAAAAACATTCTGAAGCCCTTAGAGATATAGCTAATATTATTCAGGAACCAAATCCTCTTCTTAATGATTCATTTGTTAGCGATTCTAGTACAAGCACTAGTGTTTCAGCAAATGCTTTCTCTGAGTCATTTAAAACGCCAGGCAGATCATTTTATTATCCATCTGTTCAAGACTCGCCTTTGGACCCACTTCAAGGTAATAAAATAAACTCAACCTTATGTCTGTATCATTTCTTTTTTAAAACAATGAAAATTACCTAGCTGTTATATAGATTTTGCTATTTTTTTTCTTAGTTCCTCAAAAGTTATTTTAAAAAAACATAAAGTAACCCTAGAATGTTAACTAACATTTGAACTAAGCTCCTAGAATGAATGTTTAATTAAAGCCTCTTAGTATATGCACTATAGCAGATTACTCTGGCTGATCATTTTATACCATAAGACATTTTTTGTCTTGTTATGTTGTAAGATTGATAGCTGTGCTTTAATAATCTTTAACTATCTAAAACTAATATTTTACTTTAACTATCAGGTATTGGTGTGCGGACCACCTGAGTTTTTTTACCTTACTGTTTATCTATCTATATGTGTGAATGATAGAGAATTAGAACAAATTGACTTTTAGATCTACTTGAGCCCATTTATCCATGAAATAAAAATGTATGAAATGTATGATTAACCCTACTTATGACTCAGCAATAATATAATTCCCTATTAATAAAAATCATCAGATTAAAATCTAATTTGCCATGTATGTACTTCTATATTAGACCCAACCAAAGAATGTATAGATAAAGAAGAATGACCCTAACATTTAATATTTTGGACAAGGAAAGGTTAGATCTATAGCCAGTTAACAGGAGCGCTAGTATGCAATTTAGTAGTTGTACCAAGTCAACTACGAGAATGCGCCACAATAATCTTGTTTTCAGCAGACTACTTTTGGCACTAAACTGATTAATCCTTATAGCTTTATATAATTGTTACCAATTTAAAACAGATACTCGTGTCATTAAAATAGTAATGAAGAATGAAATGATTTCATAATAATAACTTAGAAAAGTGGGGAAAATGTTATGGAAGAAGAATTAGTTTCAGAGATGCTGCTAGATGCCTGTATCAACTTCAGTCCTAACTTCTGTCTGACGCTCTCATATACCTTACGACATTCTATAACTACTATTTTCTTTGGACTCAACAAGTGTGCCCAGTATTTTTTCTGAAAGAACAATGTGAGTCCGAAGTATTCACTCAATGTTCTTCAACAAATTCAGCAAGAGATGAGAGAATGAGCAAGTAAAACCTAATTTGTGTGGAAAAGTTTAACAACCTATCACCTGATTTTTTGACTCAATATAATAGTGTGAGAGACGCCTAGGAAATATAACAAGCAAAATACAATGCTTCATTTGGGAACTGTTCCATCATACGACATTCATCATCATTGGGCCAAGTTGTGAAATCGGTTAATCCGAGTCAGAAACTATTCATGTTTTGCAGAACTCAGTAGTATCAAATGATATACCTGATTTTTTATTAATTTAAATAAAAAATTATAACAAAATACTTTTTTTAATTTTTGATTATTTATTTGTGTAGGTGTTTTAGAATCTCCTAGATGTTCATCCACTGTTTATTTTTCTCCTGCATCTACTGTTAAGAAGAGTAATGCACATAAGACTCTATTTGGCAAGTCCAATGAAGCTGCAGATAGATCATTTGGTAACCAACTTTTCTTATTAAGCTTGATTAGCTTAGTGTCTGTTCCTTCAGTAGATCATAAATTTTTAATTTTTTGTGTAGCGTTCCAAGCTCTTGTATTATGAGTGGGAAGATTTACTGTGGACAAAAATCAGCATCCACTATTTTTACCAACTGTCCTAGTTTTAGCACCTACTGATTCCAAAATGGATGTGTCATGTATAAGAATTTTTCTAATCTGTTAGCCCTGACAAAAATGTGCTTAGGATGAAATGTTTGGTTAATTTTTACTCCACTTCTTGGAGAAATTATTACATTCTCATAGACTTTATTCTATCTCTGATTTTCGGCAGGCTATCTACTGGTCTAAACCAAAACAATAACCTATTTTTATTTTAAAACTAGAATGAATTAACAAAAATATGAACTTCTATATAGATACGTATTTATTTAAAAGTGATGTATTTGCTCAAAAATAATCCAATAGGTCAATTGCCTAACAAATATAATTATCCTGTTTTTATGAAATAAACTAATTATTAATAACTTTAGTGATTAATTATTATGCCTTTAAACATATTTTCAAGAAATAAGTTCCCAACTGAAAGAGTTAAATGTATCTGGGTTCACATATATTTTTCCATGTTATAGGTATTACACGATTAGACGATAAGAAGCCTTTTGAATGTCATAATAAAGATCTTCAAACTCCAAATAAACAAGATGCTGTTTATTCAACTCATCCGTCATCTTATACTCCTCTTAGTAGACCTCTCACTGGTCACCTACCACTCGAGTCCTGGGATAATCATTTAGAACCTAGACATGAAAATGGATTATTCAAATCAAAACGCTTCCTTGAGGTTGATCATGTTGATGGAATTATAAAACAAGATAGCCTGTGCTGTGAGAAAAATCTTTTGCAAAGAACGGAATCTACTGTAGAGAGAGATTCCTTTACAGACTTGGCCGGTTCTCTGAGAAACCCACCTCTCAGTAATACCAGGATGTGTAAAACTCAAGATAATATTAAAACTCCATTATCGACATTTTTGTCTAAGAACGAGGAAGTGCCTATTCCTAAACCTATACCTGGCATTGAACAAATCACTAAAAACTTTTCTGCTCAGTTTAGTAAATTCACTTCTCCTGATGTCCAAGATAAACCTAAACCCATTCAACCCCCTACAGACTCTTCTTCTAAACCTTCTTTGTTTATTCCTAACATATTTTTTGATGATAATAAAGTCAACAAAGTTCCTATGAGTAAAATTCATACGGAATCAAGTAATTTCAACCCCAAAAAGACTTTGGAGGCAAAAACTCATAAAGAATCATTGTTTACTAAACCTTCCTTTACTAACCATGAATTCAATTCAGATAGAGTTTCGTCAGATTTCCTGCATATAAATAAAGTGAATTCAGTTAAGCAAGAGGATCATATCAAAGATATATTGCACCATGATAGTTATCATCATTCGGCTTCATATGTTTCTAATTCAGCTAATATTTTGTCAAGTGATATTAATAACCATATGCCTGGAATTGTATCATCTTATAATAAAAGTCATTGTAGTATTAATTCTGATTCTGGAGTTTTAACTTCTGATAGTTTACCTAGTGGTGACTTAGTGGGGCTTCAAAATAAAGAAAAGAAACCGTCAGAAGTAGATCACGTTTCATTGTCTTCCTTATCTCTTTCTTCTAGTTCAAGCAATAGTCAGCCAACATTGATACCTTCTCATAAAAGTGAAAAAGGAATTAATAGTTTATTTCAGGCTTCTTTACTAAAAAATGATCACTCCTTGATGGAAGGACACGATGTTGTTAACCATGGCTCATCTCGTTCTAACATATTTCATTCTTCTATTCTTAAGTCTCACCATGATAAAGAAGAAAAGCACAATTCTTTTCCTTTTAGTAGCAAAGAGCATGCTTTTAAACGGCCATCTCCTATACAAAATAATAATTGTGATTCTATTTTGAAGTTCGATTTAAAAAATAATGATAATTTGCTCTTTTCATCTGTGGATAGACAAGTAAAGCCTACTCTAAAGGAAAGTATCAATAGAGAAGAACATTCAGTGAAAAAAGTGGTATCATCAGAGAGACATCCTGATGTTATGTTTAAAAAACCTGCTAGTGTTACTTCTAGACATGGAAAGCATAATCCTAATTTACCTGAAAAAATATCTGTAAATGGTGTTAAATATCCAGTACTGAGTTTACTTGGGAGAGGAGGCTCATCTGAAGTTTATCAGGTATTTTAATTTTTCCTCATTTATTGGTATATTGGAAAAGTATTGTGTTTGTACTAAAAATCCAAACCAAAATTTCACCTGAATTCAGGTGTTTAGTAAAAAAAGGCCTTCTAAGTAGTTTTTACCTAGTTGTCTCTCTGTATGTGTATGTTTTCATCCTAACTCTAAGTGTGTTTATGCCAGAGAGGTGAAAATAGTACCAGAAACAATCTTTATGTCTAGTTGTGCCATCCAGAAAATAATATTTGTATGATATCAATAACGAAACTGTGGAAATTCTTAAAATGCTGGGAAAAGATTTGATTACTTTGAAATTTAGCACCCATGCAGTCTAATATAAAATTAACAAATGTGCAAAGTTTTATTTCATTATCAGCATTAATTCAATTTTTATCAAATGACATGTATATATATTTTTTTAAATATTTTTTAACAACCTTTATTATTTATATTTTACATACATAATATTAGTACAATATTAATTGATAGGTAAGCCCTCCACTAAAGATCAATAAAAATTGTTCTCTAAAACTATCAACAAATCAATATTAAAAATCAATCCAATTGAGTTAAAATTCGGTACAAGAATACTTCTTCATGTAATAAATAATATAGTTAACAATAGTAAATATAGCAGTCTAAGTTTAATTTAATGTTTTATTCTTTCTTTTCATTTTAAATGTATGTTGTATTTTGACAGGGTTTAGGCAGTGGGAATGAATTTGTTGCAATAAAATGTGTAAATTTAGAATCAGTTGATAAAGCAGTTGCTGATGGATATTTAAATGAAATCAAACAACTAGAAAATCTTCAAATGACTCCATCTGTCATCAAAATGTTTAACTAGTGAGTAGTATATTGTTTCATTTTAAACCAGTTTTATTCTGCTATATTGTAAATGAGTTAATTTTATAAACACATTTTCAGTGCTGGAAGCAATGGTATTTATATATAAAATGGTGTCCAAGATAAAATATATTACCAATTGCAGAAACGTGCATTGTTCTTATCATATAGATCTTATAATATAGTTTTTATCTCTTATCTTATAATTTCTCTGATTTCAAAACTCTTCTGTGAAATTTATTTTAAAATTAAAAAAACCACCAACTCCATCTTTTCTGCAATTTTTTTGTTGCTTTATTAAGGCAGAACCGGCTTTTAGCTTACACCATAACTTCAGTGCCTTACATAGCAATACAAAAATATTATAACAAAATATATCCAACAAATAAAAAAGCTTATCACAAACGTAAAAAAGTTAAAACCTTAAAAGAAAATAAATATATCTAATTATAATAAAAATAAATATGCCTAAAAAAAGGCATACTGGAAAGATGTAGAGCCGTCAGCTGTCCAGGACCTTCGTTAAGAGTTTGGAGACAACTGATTTTTTTTTAACCTTGTCTATCAAGGGATACAAGATAGCTGAGCCCTATCTTCATTTTTCTTGTTAAGTGAATTTTAGGTTCTTATATTGGAGTCCATGAAGTACCCAACAAAGTTTTATTTCTACATTTTGCCCCTAAAGGATGAAGGTTAAACTCGCTGGAAAATCTTGAAAAACATAGATTCCAGTATTAAGAACCTAAAAATTCACTTTACAAGAAAAATGAAGATGGAGCTCAGCTTTCTTGATAGACAAGGTTAATAAAAAGTTAGTCGTCTCCAAACTCTTAACCTCCTTAAGGCCTTGGACAGCTGACGGCTCTACATCTTTCCAGTATGCCTTTTTTTGTTTTTAGGCATATTTATTTTTATTATAATTAGATATATTTTTCATTATGTTTAGGTTTTATCTTTTTTACATTTGTGATTAGCTTTTTTATTTGTTGGATGTTTTTTTGTTGTAATATTTTTGTATTTCTATGTTAGGCACTGAAGATGGCGTAAGATGAAAGTTACGCCCTGGTTCTGCCCTTATAATGCAAAAAAAGTTGTGGAAAGACGGAGTTGATGATTTTTCATTAAAGACATTCCACAGCGTGGTCAAAATATTTAAGTTTAAAAATCTATTTTTTAAATATTTAAAATTTAGATTTCATGTATATTAAAAGAAGTGTGGTAACGAGACTGAATAGAATGTTTGTGTGTTCACACAACTTTAAGTCTACCATGTCAGTTTTCTAAATTATTTTACTACAACTTTTTGTATTAAATTTTTTTAAAGTTCGGATTGTTCAAAATTTTGCTAAAAGAGACAAGGATGAAAGGTTTTGTTGCCTAAAGGTTTTAAAAAGTTCTAGCAAGCATAACTTCAGTGAGCACCGTGGAATGATCAACAATATTAACTACACTAACTTCATCTTTCTACTATTAAGCTTTATTAACTCTAAGCAGAACTTGCTTTTGGCTATAATGCCATCTCAGCTGCACTGTAGATAGCATTATAGCCAAAAGCCGGCTCTGCTCAAAGTTAATAAAGCTTTTTGGTGGAAAGACAAAATTGGTGTTGTTTAATATTCTAGTACACCTTTCCACATTTAGAATGATTGAAAATACAGAGCAGCTATGTTCCCTCCATATTGTATGGTCCATATTGAATTATAGGCAAGTTAAATTTAAAAAACAAATGTATTTAATTCCTTCTTTTACTCTATTGGGATGTAGTGGAAACATTTGTGTATGCTTTATGTTTCCATAACTCAACTAAAAAGCAACTCAAGTGTAGAGCTCGTCAATTATGCTTCTCCAATAAGAAAATAATTAAGCGTAGTAGCAACAGTCAACCATTACAAGTCATTGTAGCCTAAGTCAAACAGGACAGCAGACAGTAAAGAGAGCTTGCTCTGGTCCAAGGATTGAGAGCATGGGGGTCAAACAGGTCTGTTGAACCTCCCTAGAAAATGAGAAAAGTAAGATTGACCTGTACTACAAATTAGTAAAACTAATGTTTGTTATCTGCCTTTTTTATGAACATAATTAAAAATTATTTTATTTTTTAAAATAAAAAAGTTAAATATCATTAAAATAGTAATGCATTGCATCAGGAACTCACATCACAATAATACATCAAACAAAGTTAAATACTAACAGGCTTGCTTCACTGGCTTGATAAGATTATAACATAATTTATTAGTTTGAGGGTCATGGAGGATCATGGGATTTTTTAGAAGAGGCTCGCTTCGTTTGCTATAAGCAAAAGAGGATTGTTTCCCTAGCAATGGGCAAAAAGACTCGCTACGCTCACGGAATTGCTAAATATAATAGGTATATTAAACAAGAGTTCTTCTGCCTCTTGACCACTACCACTTCGCGCCATCGACGTTGGGTGCCGTGAAGTGGCCCCATCTCCAATGTATTAGTCGAAAAAGCAGATTTTGTTGACATAATGTTACATATGTCAATCGATAAAATCTGAAATAATGCTGATACCAAATTTTAATCTTCATATATGTGTGAGCCATACATATTAGTACATTTATATAAAATTTCAGTACAATCAGACTTTCATATTATTGATTCAGTACGATCAGAGTTTCATGGTGGGTTAATGAAGTCACACATGTCATAAAAAATAGGGTTTGGGGCATTAAAAAGGTCAATTTTTTTACCAAGCATAGAGTAATATACGTCTTCGAAATGTCTAGGAGAAAATCTTGTACATGCATACATAGATTGCTATAAAATATGCGTGAATGTTGGAAAAGAGACTCACTAGATTGCCAAAGTATATGTAAGATACATTAAAAGGAGCAAGCTTTGCTTGCTAGATTGTTGAAATTAAAAATTATCTGTAGTAACAGAGGCTTGCTAAGTTGATAAATTCCTTATTTAATGTGTTTAAAGGAACTCGCTTCGTTCATTAAAGCTCTAAATAAATTAAAATATTTATTTAAGCACAATACATAAAATATTACATAATTTTTGTCAATATATTAACATTTAGTTCAGTAAATCTGCATTCTGTTTAGTAAATCTACTGTGGTTTAATGGACTCCTACCTCTGACTTTTGCCAAAGGGAGCTGAAAACTAAACCCGCAGCACATTATTGATTACCAAACTTGGCAGCTTTAAACCCCCCCCCCCCCGGAAAAATCCTGCGCTATTGGGCAGGAGTTTTTCCGCCCATGACTGAGAAACCTGGGCTCACCTACATGGACTTTGGTTGGTTCTGAAAATGAAAGACCTCTCCTCTACCAGAAGCCTTCTGCTCTGATGCAAAAATGGCTTAACTTGAAAAATCCAATAAGACACGCTAAA
This sequence comes from Microvelia longipes, assembly GCA_018340805.1. Lineage (NCBI taxonomy): Eukaryota > Metazoa > Arthropoda > Insecta > Hemiptera > Veliidae > Microvelia > Microvelia longipes. The sequence continues at coordinate 35,125,341 of JACMZG010000008.1, read as the reverse complement.
TATTTCTCTGTCCAGTAATACTCAATGAAAAGACAAAGTATGTTTGTAACATGTGTTCTGTGATGACGTTTATCTTTGATTTTCCTCATTACGTTTATTTAATTCTTTGTTTTATTTTTAGTGAATACAAGGAACGTAGCAAGAAACTATTAGTAGTCATGGAGAAGGGAGACACTGACTTTGCTAACCTGATTAAGTCTATTACTAAAACTAAAAGAATATCTATTCCTATGATTATATACTACTGGACTGAAATGCTCACCTGTGTCCATGATATTCATCAAAGTGGTAATTTCATATTTAATAACATATAACAAAAATACTTTGTGTGGCATTTATCAAATTTGATTTAATAGTAAAAAGGAATTTAAATTAACTAAACATAAATCAATGCCTTTTCTATGATTATATTTAATACTATATTATTTAAATATACAAAGATATGTCTTAAAATTTTTATTGACTCATTATAATTAACCACTGTGATATATTCTCTATGGTTTAACTTGTTCACTTACTTATTTTTAATTTTTTAACTTTATTTTCTCTTTATATTGAGATTTTCTTGAAGTTAGATAAAGCAGCTATTAAGTAATTATATAATTGTAATTATACTTGACAGCTTTGATAACAGTATATTGTAATAAAATGAGTAATTTAATCAGGAAAATATTATTTTGAGTTATGATGGCTCTGGGAATTATATTTTTATCAAATGAATGTAAGATAAGTAAAAAATTTGACTTAAATGACAAATCATGAAGTCTTAAAATGATACTAGTGCATATTTTTATTAGAATATGGTGGAATATGATGGGCTAACCCTGAATGCATAGTAAGATATTGTTCTTAACTTTTATCAACTAAGTTGGCTCCTGTAAGTTCAAATCCCCTAGAGTTTTTTTACTTTTCCTCATTCAGTGTTTGCATTAAAAATCTGAACTGAGATTTCACCTGAATTATCCATATCAGGTGTTTTTTTAAACCTACTGAGTGTTTTTCACACTTTTGTCTTTCTGTATGGGTGTTTCTGTTATCATAGTAGTTCCCAGTGTGTTAATGCTAGAGAGTTGAAACTTAGTACAAATAACAAGCTTTAGGTCTTGTTGTGCTATCCGGAAAATATTTTTTTATGACGTCATTATTTGTCATTTAATGTCACCAATTATTACTTTTTAATGGCTTAATCTTTACATCTACATCTACTTACATTTATATGATCAAAAGTATTACTATTAAAGTGATGTAGAAATTCATACAGTAGGGGTGGGGGCACAGTTTTACACAGTGGTCTAACTCCCCCGAAATAAGCTGCTTTAGATGGACCTGCCCTAAGTTCACCATTTTCCGCTAGTGGCAGGTCGGTTCACCTTGTACCCATATATAAAATAATTATTTCTTCAATTCCAAGATTAAAATTATCTAAAAGGGTCTTTCACTTTCTTTTTTGACAAGGCTATTGTAATTTAACTTACTTTCTAGTTGATTAATTATCTTATCTTAACAATGTTAAAAATTGTATTAATTATTTTAAAGGTATAATTTTCATAAACGCTTTTATAAAAATATAAACGTGTGTTAATTTTAAGTAGACCTGATATCGTGATAACCATGATTTGTAGACAAACATCAAAAATGTTTGTAAACAAACATCAAACCGGGAAATTATAATTTTAATTTACGTCTTCGTTGTCTCATTATAACACACCTTTCGTAACACACGTTATCGTATTTTCTAAAAAAATTATCTTATAAGCTACTAAAAACGAAAAAAGTCAATGAATAAGATAACATTTTTACATACTTGTTTACATTTTTATAAACATAAATAGAAGTATCAATTTAAAACTGATAACAATGGTGATAAGGGCACAAGGTGAAAACTAGCACTCGGTGCGGTAGTTGATGCAACTAATCCCTGTTTTTCGGAACCACCTAAAACCAGGGAGTTAGACACTGTGTCCCCCGCCCCTACCCCTACTGTACGAATTTCTACATCACTTTAATTACTATCTATATCTATTACATTTATATATCTATAGTACGTCTACAATCAATGTTAATCAGCCTTTTGATGTGATTCTCTCGTTGGGAGATTTTTTTAAATTAAAATAAGTATTTATTTTCTCTATTAATAAAAAGAAATCCATAATTTTTCTTGGTCCAAACAAATCAAATGATAATCAATATGATTATTATACATGCAACTTATTAAATATCTTTTCATAAAATTTTATATTTTGTTTGTTTTTATTCTAATTAGTTTTCATTTTTATTTATGTTATTCATTTTATTAATTATGATTTTTAATAAAATATTATTTAATTTATTAATATTATAAATTTAGACAAAATTGTAGTGTTTATTATTCATTTGAACAGTTAAAACAGTTTAATAAAATAGGATATAAACTATCAGCTTAAAGTTCTATAGGAAAACAAAAAACTAAAAATTAATTAGCTAATTAATTTTTAGTTTTTTGTTTTCCTATAGAACTTTAAGCTGATAGTTTATTTTATTTATATCCTATTTTATTAAAATGTGGGAGTTCTATACAATCAAAAGTGCTACAAATGAGAAATTACTTAGTTAAAACAGTAAAAATTAATTTATGATTTTTTTATTTATTTATCATTATTATATATATTTTTTTTATTTGCTCAAGGGTTTGCAAGGAACACATTCAAGAAAATATTAGTAATTCTGATCCATTCTGTTTTGTGATGTCCTCATCCATGTGGTTTGTACTCGCAAAAGTCATTAATGACTCACCAAAAGTTCTTAAACTTTAAATTTTAATAACTGATGTTATTATTAAATTTATTATTATAAAATTACAGGTGTTATTCACAGTGATTTAAAGCCGGCTAATTTCTTACTTGTTGGCGGCAGATTAAAACTAATAGATTTTGGAATTGCTTCTTCAATACAGGAAGATATGACAAGTGTTATTAAGGATGTAACTACTGGTACTTTTAACTACATGAGTCCTGAAGCTATTATTAATAATTCTGAAACTCAGCGAGGGCACAAGGTAATTGTATGCTGAAACAATCTCATGTTGATCGATAATTGTTTAACAAAGTTGCCAAGTTTACAAAAATAATGAAGGGCTATGACTTCTTCTGAAAAGTCTTATTGCATTTACATCTCTCTTATTACATTCTTTAAACTATTGCCAGGTACCTGCAATACTTTTTATGTATGAAAGATTAAATGTGAATGAAATATAACTGATTTGTAATTAAAAATACAATTTTGACAATCAAATATTATATTAACTCAAATGCACTATTTACTAAAGAATTAGTTAATTTTGCTTCTGACAGCTAAATTGTTTCCTTGTATTCTTTTATCTTCTAAAAAATGTTCATTAACTTTTGTAAGATTACTGTTACTTGATTTTGAATGTTTTTTTATGGTTTCAGATATCATTCAAATCAGATGTGTGGTCTCTTGGATGTATATTATATCAGTTGTTATATGGCAGGACCCCCTATTCTCATTTTCAGAACATATGGACCAAGATGCAAGCTATAGCTGACATGAAATGCACTCCTACTTATCCGAAAGACGTAGATGTACCTTATGGATTAAAAATTGCTCTCAGGTTTGCTTATCAATTTTATCTTTAACATAATAATGATATATTATTATAATATAATGGTGACAAACTTGTACTTTAGGGTTTATTTTCAGTAGATATTATATTTCTTCATACCCAGCAGTAATAAAGAAAAAATTACCACCTGAAAAATACTAGATTGTTTCACTTTACACCTGTACAACAGGAAATAAAATTATAAATTCTTCTTACATTACAGCCACCTTTTAAAAATTACAGCCATTTTTAAAAACATAAAAAAACTCAGGGTCTTTAAAAATAAATAGTTTCTTGTTGGTCATGTGCAAAATTTAAAGAAAAATGTCTGTTGAAGTTTAAAATATAAGAGTGTATTTGTCAAAATTGGTTTACTACAATCAAAGTTATGGCCAAAAGGCTCTAAATATAATGAATTATCCAATGAATTTGCTAATTTGGCCAAAAGTTGTTTCTTTAGTATTTTGGGAGCAGTCATAATTTTTGATAGTTATTCAGTTTTAATACATAAATACTATTTATTTTTTATAGAAAGGTTAAAATTAACTCTTATTTAAATTTTGCTATTTTAGACAATTTTGAGCTTTTGCTGATGTATAAAAATCAGCATTCTTTGGTGAGCAATATTTTTGATTGTTTGAGGTATATGTTCACAGAAAATGCAGTTTTTGGTGTGGCTTGAACTATGAAGAATATGACTTTTAAGTTCTTCCCTCCCTCTTTTTTCTTCCATTTAAATAATTGTTTGAAGAGAATAAGAAAATATAATTCTGAAGTTGTTCATTTTTTAAATTTATTTATTCATTTTCTTTTCTCTTGATAATCTATTGGCTTAACAAATGTTGACGTTTTGTCTAAAGGTGGTGTTTAATTAAAGATCCAAAGAGAAGACCAACCACTAGTCAACTATTAAAGATTCCTTATTACCTTTCTACACAAACATCCTCAAGAGGAGCACAATTTGAGTCCCTTCTGTTTGCTGAAATCATGGAGGTGTGTAAATTCTTATACCTACTTTTGTAAAATAAATTTTATATAATTTAATTGCTTTTATGTCAGCCTCGTGAATATCTGAGTTGTACCTCTTCCCAGATATCTGAGTAGATTTGAGAAGTACTTGAAATCTGTAAATACATCTAAAATACTATCTCTAGGTTCTTTTATGACCATGTGTACCTACGTTGGTTAATCTTGGAATTTCAAGAATATTTTAAGGTAAATCTGTAGTTAGTAGAAACAATTTTAGCCTTTATTCACTAGGTAGACAGTTACGTACGGTATAGACAGTTACGCACAGTATGTCTATTAGTTTTCGACAGGGGTTGTGGGAGATCTCTGGGCTCTAATTGGTTCCTGTCAATTATTAGACAGGACTGCTACCAACTACGCTTTAAATTGATTGCCCTAATTAAGGGGAGGTCATAGAGATATAAACATTTCAAAGTGAAGGTTACCTGGGAAGGTAACTCTCATGCTGTATAAAATGTGTAGAAACTCCAATCATTTGAGCCAAGAGATGGTATTATTGTTGCTCTCCTATACTTCCCATTATAAACCTGGACCAGTTTTCTATTGGCCCACAGTTTTCCCGCCAATAATCCTTGGAGGGCTGATATATTATATTTAATTTTCATTTCAGTTATTTTTTATTGCTAACATATGGAGCAATCTCAAGGGGGTATGTAAAAAAGGGGGCAAGAGGTTTTGGTAGGAAAGGGGGAGTGTTATTTTGTCCATTTTAAAAAGAAGGATTTTAAAGAAGAAATGTTTTGACTTGTTAGAATATCAGCAAGTACAAGAAGCTCACATAACCATACAGGCAGAGGACTGATTCACTGCCCTTTTATCTGTTGTTACTTTTACTAATGAAGTTAAGCATCACCAATGATTTAACAAACTCTTGAAAATTTTACATTTACTTTAATTAAAACAAAAGAATGACTGTTCAGTGTTGCTGAAGTTAGCTCTCAGAAACTTTTATCTGTAAAAATGAGTTGACAATCCTACCGCAGTAAATACTTCACTCAAAAGCGTTATGGATTACCGGTACTACTTCAAAATACTCACAAAGAATGTTTAATGGTGCCATTAGGTCATTATTATATAGTTAGGGTTTGTATTTAAAATAACTGTTTGGGCAAGGCACTCTCCAAGTTCACCTTGCCGGTCTTGTGCAGGCTGTGTGAACACATAGTAAATAAGGGCATATCAGTAGTTGTTCCAGTGTATGTCCACCTTAAGAGAAGTGAATTAGTTAGTTTTTGTAACCAGAGGTTGTCAAATTTATTGCTTTGGGTGCCAACTTCTCTTCAAAATGTTAGGAAAATATATATTTTTTTAACTTTGAATACAAGCAGGGCTCCAAAGCTCCTAAACTTAGCCTCAAATGAGTATTAACCTAAATTCTTTTTTGTAAATCTAACTCCAAATTTTATACATTTATTACTTTTTTCAGATGTTTCCAGATTGCCCTGTTGACATGAAATGAAATTTTTAAGTATTTTAATTTAATAGTATGGATTCTGTAATTTTATCCTGATTATCTGTGATTATTCCGGTTTCTTTTATATTTTAATATTTTGTCCTTTTTACTTTTCCTCATTTATGCTGTTGGTATATAGGAAAAGTGTTGTGTTTGCACTAAATCAGAATCAGATATTTCACTTAAATTGTATGTTGGTTATTACCAAATAGTCTGCACATGTATTCTGTGACCATCTAATTGAGTTTAAATTTGGTATGACTTTATCTCTTTATATTATAAACAATTTTAAAAAGTTTTATTTTAATACGGCTAGTATAGTTACTGTTATTTTGGATTACTTTTGTTAAGCAATATTAAGCATAGTCAGTAAATGCATGGGTGACTGCTGGGAATGAAACGGATGTTTTACTGTCTAAGGCGATTCCAAAGATATATTTAAGTATAAATTAAGCAATTTTTTATTTGGAGGAAGAGGAAAGCCAGTCGGAAGTGGTAAGAATGAGCTTAGCAAATCTGATGTGTGAGGAAAAGTTCTCAGGTACTCCGTTCTTGATTTTTTTAAAAAATTAATTTAAATTATCAAGACTGAACTACATAACAATTCTTGGCTTTATTAAAGACGTGGAAGTCCTATGAGGAAAATAATTATATTATTTTGTGGACTAATTTCTAGAGTTGACCAGAGGACTAATTTCTTGAGTTGAATAGCTTCCTTAATAGAAATATTGCACTATTAATCTAAACTAACACGTTGCTCCTTGTTTTAGTTTAATTAGGTAATAGTATTACAATTTTAATGTAAATTAACAATTTCAATTTATTTTGTCAACAATTATCCAAACTTATTATATTTTTTAATATTGTAAATTAATTTTGTTTGTACAACTAAATGAATGTTCAAAATTAAATATATTTAATCTCGAATTTTTACTTGACTCAACTTATAACTTCATCTCTCATTACCTCATAACTTTTTCTCATCATTCCCCTTGCTTCCTCCATTTGTTGTGTTCATCCTCTCCTCTTTGGGTTCTCTTTACTCGACCTTTAAATATGATAATCACTTAATTAACCTAGTTGAATGTTTTTGGACTCACTTCACTAGTCCCCAAGCAGTAAGAAATAAATTCTATTCTTGGATCTGTATCGAAATGAAATTTGATTATTGTATAATGAAATACCATCATACCAAATTTCAACTTAATTGAATGATTTTTTTATTTTTTACCATTTTTTCAAAAAGTTTTATAAACGATTTTGATAAAAAATTATCTAATGCTGATAATGGAATAAAATTGACACATTTGCTGGTCTTATATAGAACCATATGCATGTCTAATTTCAAATTTTTCCTATAAAAATTATAGGAAAAATTTGAAATTAGACCATCAACATAATAAAATATTTTGTGAAAAGGCAACTCTTTATCATAATCACACCTAGCTACTTTATTGTAACTTGTCCTTGTAAAAGCCCTTAAAATAATGCTGCAAACATAGTTTTTGGTTTATTAAGGCATATAAATAATATTTATCTGTTTTATATGAGCGAGGCCAGTGTTGTGAATATAATGCATTATTTACTGTCTAAGTACAAGTAAAGGGGGTCGAAAAAATATCCTGCAATAAATATTAGTTGATAATGTGAGATTGAGAGTGCAGAAAAGTTCCGAGGTATTCTGTACGTTCCCTTTTTTCTATTGTTTATGGCAATATTTCATGTTATTTTTCTGAGAAATTTTATTTTTAAATTTTAACATAAACACTCTGTGTTGTTAACAATTTTTTAGTAAAACATTGGCAATTTGAATCCAATAATGTTTTACCAGATATGTAAAATTTGAGGGAACTTACTTATATTTAGATTATATATAGAAGTGTTAAGAATAATATTAAATTTTCTAGGATTACTGCTATTATGCAGTTCTAAAGTGAGGATAAATGGAAAAAGTACTGATATTTCTTTAATAATGTTATTTTAAATTGTATATATTTTATGAGTGTTTATAAGTTATATTTCTATTTTTTAAAATGTAGCATTTTATTATAATTATAACAAAAATATTTTGTATTAAGTTTTTAATTAAATAAGGTAAATAAATGTATAAATATCTCTCTTATATAAATAATAAAGCATTTTGTATTTATAAAATTATGATTAGACTTGAAATATAAATCATATGGTATTATGCTGTTTTATTTTATTTTTGTGAATATCCAATATAATTCCAGGTTTCGCTCATGAAGTTGGTGGCTTAGTAGGACTTGGGCCTAAGAATCCTTCTGGGGGGTTGTGTATCATTCTTAATGGACTTTTGCCTACACAACTTATGACTCCTGAATGGTCAGATAATACTATTGTGGCCTCAATAATAAGTATATCTAACAAAAAAGAAGCTTTAATATTTCTTATTTTTTTATTAACATGCTAAAGATAAGAGCTTTTCATCTAAACGAGTAACAACTATATATTTTTTTCCTCTAAGTTTGTAAAATTTGTAAAATTTCTCTATATTTATAAATATTTTCTTTTTTAATTTCTTAATGCCATTATTAAAATTTATGTACTTATTTTCCCATAATTAACAAGAGTATTATTATTATTTCTTTAAGTATTATGTTGTGCCATCGCCATGTAAAATTTTTACAGTATTTCTATATATATTATGCTATCTCATTTGTATGAGCTATGTAAAGCTTTGAAACAAATAAAGATATTTGTATTGTGTATCATTCTTACGGTTGTCTGAAGATCTGTGGTTAACTTGCGAGGTTCGTACAAGACAGGATACCACTGTTGGTGAAGGTCTCATGCATTCCTTTAAAACAGATCAAAATGCATATCTTTCTTGCACAGTATGTAAATTGAACTTGTTTAAAATATAAGCTATGTTAATATAAAGGTGACTAATGTTAAGTTAGTGAAAATTAGAAAGTATTTCCTGAGATTATCTACCAACTACATTTGGTACACTGAGTTTATTATATTATATTTTCCAATTATTAAAATTATGTTTGGTAAATTTTAATTTTTTGACAGACATGAACAAGCTTACGTACGTACGCTTACGAACAGATACGAACGTACGTTCGTATGTACGTGTGTATGTATGTACATACGTACGTACATGTATACATTTGTATATGTATGTACATGTGTACATACATGTATGTATGTACGTACGTACATGTATGTATGTATGTACACATGTACATACATATACAAATGTATACATGAATGTATGTACGTACCTATGTACATACATATGTACGTACATACATACATACGAACGTACGTTTGTACATACATACGTAAGTAAATATGTATTTACGTACCTGCGTACATACGAATTACCTCTTTGTTGTTGTGTTGTTGACTGCAAATAATAACAATTTGTGCTAATTTTCATTAATACATTCAAAATTTGAACACAAATCAGGTAGATAACATTGATGTCTAACAGTAGTTATGTATGTACCAAGTTAGATTAAAAATAAATCGTTGAGTGAATGTAAATACTCTTTGACATTAAGCAAAAAAGCGTTCAAATTACGGAAACAGGCTTCATTTATCACAAATCCAGCTAATTACTGAAAATTTTGAAAAAAACTAACGCACCTCAAAAATTTCCCATAAGTGTCAATGATAAAAAAAAAGTTTGTTGGTGATCCAATGTCCAGAGGGATCTAGAAGGCCGTGGATATTCGACCGCGCCTTATTCAAGAAAATTTTATCCCACCAAGTTTTAAAAATAGAGTTATTTAAAATTACTTAAGGTGCTTAGCTAACTTTAAATAATAACTTGGAATTTAATTATTAGAATTAATGAGTTAAAGATTCAGAAAATAGAGGTAATGCAATGTAGGTAGTGGGAAAGAGATTAGGAGGGAAGTAGAATAGAATATGTATTCCTCTTCAGTAGAAATAGAAGAGTTAGAGCTTTGTGCACTCCAAAGAGACATATATTATACTTCTTATATTTACAGCCTGGTTTTTTATAGGGTTTGAGTCCTCTCCATTGTTGCTTTTCATACCAGTTTGATTTAAAAATATCAATCCATTCGAAAATAGCGTGTTTACAAGAAATGGTCTAAAAATACACACACGAGTATTTCTATATATTACAGACATATGTGTGTGTATGTATATATCAGTGGTATATATAATGATATTGAAATATTATTAGTCCAAAATAGACCTTAAATGTATTTGTCGCCAGCACTATTTGAGAAAATTTTAAAAAATTTAAACATCTTGTGTAAAATAAGATCTTTTTTATGATTTTTGAAAAAGATATAGGAAAGCTGAGATTTGTACCATGCAGCTTGTTGTATGTGTGTGTGTGTTTATAGAACGTTTGGAAGGAAAAGGCTTTCAGCTTCTACGATAGTTAACTTAACTATAAGGCATTTAGATCTACTTATAGATGACTTTTGTTTGCAGGAGTATGAGTTAATGCACTAATAAATATACTTTGTTTATGCCTTTACTCCATCTGTAAAGGCATAAATACTGTAAGGAGGACAGTGTGTTTTCTCTCTTTTAGAGAAAAAACGAACTTCGTATTTTAAATTTCTCAGATTTTAGAATTCTTTTTTTGGCGCCTAAAAGCAAACTTGAAACCCGAAAAGAGATAAATCGGACAGACCAAGTTAGACCCCCCCCCCGGATCCTGACCTCAGATATTTTTTTTAGAGCACGGAATGATATGAGGATTCTGGTTAGACTAGATGAGTTATTACTGTAATTTCTAATTCTTGTCTGTTAAGGTTTTTCTATTATGTTTCATCAAGGATTTATTCATTTTATATTTTTTTTACTGTTTCGACTGATGACTTAGGTTAAACAAAAAATTACTTTTTCTTTTTTACATTAAATTGGTAACACTGCGAGGTCGTTGAACAAGCCGGGAAAAATTAGCGTTGTTGTGGAAAATGGCGGTCTGATTCTGTTGTCTTCATTGACTTATCTGGTGCGTCAAACCGTCTTCTTGTATTCAAAAATCGCTGTTTGGAGCAGAATTTGTACGTTTAATAGGTAAGTAACTTGCATTTACAACTTTTAATAGGCATAAGATGTGTTGCCAGCCGTGCTATTTTTGTGATTTTTAGATTAGCACTTGGTCAGTAACTTTAATTTAGCCAACCGGTATTGAGTAAACATACTATTTCTTATTTATTGGGAAAAACCTATAATAAGTTATAGAACCACATTAGTAATTACAAGCCTTATTCTAAATGCTTTGAATTGAAACTTAAGTCGTTAAGATGTATACATACTGAGCTGAAAAATAGCAGAGTTGCATCTTAAGTAATTAGCAGGTAACTGCTACTTTGTCGTTATTTTGTTTTTACGTCAGTAGATTAGTCAAATAAGTTGTGTACGTGGTGGAATAGCATCGACAAGTGAGTTAACTTCCTACTTGTAGGCTGTCAAAACTTCTACAATGTTTAATAATGAAAGACTTGGCTGCTAAGGCTACCTTAATGTGTATCAAAGAGACTTATCCAAAATAAGTTTTTATAATTTAAAGTGGCGTCACTGAAAATGCTCTCTGTTTCCAAAGTGCATTTTAACTGGGGGTTGTAGAGGGGTGGGAGTCTAGTTTATGAGAGTTACGGTACCGAATTCAAATAGCCATGGTACCAGACCTCTTATCCCTGTGCTATACTACCTGATACCTCCTTCTAGTAGTATAAGTATACTTTAGTACATTCACACAGTATTCTAAATCTGCAGATCGTATTAAGTACGATATCTAAATCCATTTTCATATGCTGGAAGAAACATGCAGAGGTAATCCAGTGCGATACGCTAGAATTTGGGAGATGGAATCTTGACTGATCCCCCAGTATGCTGTATGTACTTTCAGAGGCGATCGTATTTAATGGATAACTATTTCGTCAGACAATTATTTAACTTAAATATTACTGTTTTTCATCAAATAATTTTGATATTTTATTTTTTTCTGTGTAACAATTGTTATGGAAAGAAATCACAATTTAATTAAACATATTGTTTTAAACTTCCTTATAACCAAAAGTGAACCTGCACCTTTAAAGACGCAATGTTTGGGCCGGATCAGTTATCATGTAATCTCACTCGATCAACTAAACAAATGTGGTGCAATTACCTTATCATATTAAATATGTATGGAATACAATCACCTGTTAAATATGTTATGTGTTCTTAGTAATTGGTGTAGATACTGTAACCAAGGTTGCCCATCTTTGATAAAGATTTTTTTATGTGACTGAGTGAGTATGACAGTGATTTGTGCAAAACAATAACCACATAATACAATTTTTACTTTATCGGACATAATTTCATTTACTGCTTTATTATTTAAGCGCAAAAGAAATAATAGAGAATGTATCCTCTATTATTTCTTTTGTTCGTAATTACAATATGGAATTTTTCATTTAAATTTGTTTAGCTCTTAAATTAATTTAGCAATGTTGTTTCTGTTCATTTTTAGACCAGAAGTAATCTGAAAGCATAAGCATGAGTGATGATGATTATAATCCAGGAGGAGAGAGTGGCGGTGATGGAGGGCCACCAAAAAAGAAAAAACAGTCTGTGGCTATTGAAAAAATATATCAGAAAAAATCACAGCTTGAGCATATTTTACTCAGACCTGATACTTATATTGGTAAGATTTTTTCACTGGTAAACAACTCTCTTAATTTAGAGTCTTAGTATAGTTACACATGCAACAAGGAATGGAAGGAAGTTTTACAGCTCATGTTTAAATATCCTCCTAAGGCAATGCTGTTAGAGGAAACTTTATTAGCTCCCCTAGGCTGAGGAAGACAAACTGGATTGCTCCTAAGGCTCGCCGATATAGATTACTCATATTTTGGCTACTGAGGCATATATTTATATTAGGATGAGCGAAGTGAATCCAAACTGTTTACGTTGAGCGTAGTGAACCCAAAAAGTTCTTAGGTACCCTGTACCTGATTTTTTTTATTTTATGTTTCTTACATTTTTTGTTATTTGTATGTGACAGGGTCTGTTGAAAAAGTGACAGAATTAATGTGGGTTTATGACTCGGAGCAAGAAATGATGGTGCAGAGGGATATTACTTATGTTCCTGGTCTCTATAAAATATTTGATGAAATCCTTGTCAATGCTGCTGATAACAAACAGAGGGATGCTAAAATGGACTGCATTAAAATAAATATTGACGCGTATGTTTTTTTTTTCTCATATGGTTAAAATTAATGAGCCAAATTTTCTTTTCTTTACTTAACTTCCTTTTTTGGAAAAGAGAAAAAATAGGAAATGTTTTAATGTGAAATTTTTAAGAGTTTTTAGTCAAATGAAAGACCAAATAGTTGTTCCTGTAATAAGTTTATAATATAAAGTTACCAAGCCATGCATACAATGAAGTACCTCCATTAATGATTTCTTAGCTCCTTGCTTGAATGGTTGGCAATCATTAATTAAGAAATGTTGGCTGTATCAAATGTTATAGTATTGCACATGGAAAAATAGTGTTGAGGAACCAATGAGGTTTGTCTGATATGAAATTGTGGGCGAGGTTAAACAGGACATCCAGGACTAACTCATTGGCTCCCTTGCATAATTTTCCTATGCTGCTAACTGATTATAACCAAGTGATATACTTAAGTCTGTTATTTACTTCAATGTAGGAAATTAGAATAAATAGTTTATAATTCTAATAACAATTCTTCCCAATGAACTGTTAAATCCAAAATGATCGGTACAAATTTACTAAACCTTAAAAAAAATTTAAGTTGTGCAATAAAGAATAATCTGCTACTTCCTATTAAATTTGTTTATTAAAACTTTAAACTAAATATATTTTTTTGTTTTTACCAAACCAGTTCTTCAAAAAAATAACAGACTGACTGGTTTTAACTTCTAGAGAAGGAGGAGTGGATAATAATTTTAGCAACAGTTGCAATACTATGAGCTTTGTTTTCTAGTGAAGCCAATATGATATCCATTTGGAATAACGGTGAAGGTATCCCTGTGATAGAACATAAAGATGAGAAAATGTATGTTCCTACCATGATCTTTGGACACCTTCTGACATCATCAAATTACAATGATGAGGAGGAGAAAGTCACTGGTGGTAGAAATGGTTATGGTGCTAAACTTTGTAACATCTTTAGTACTAAGTTCACTGTTGAAACTTCATCCCATAAGTATAAAAGAGCATTCAAGCAGGTACTTCTAATTTTTTAATATTGTTATGTGTCAAATTTAATTATTATTTTTGTATTTTAAGACACTGTTTATATCCACCCATTGTCACTTAAAACTTATGTATTAATTTTCTGAAATAAATATTTTTGTCCTTTCTTAAACTAGAATTTCCATTTTTTGTTTGTTATCAAAACATGCCTTTTGTTTGAGATTTAAATGTTTTATAAATGCCTTAAATAGGCACAAACCGGTTGCAAAGCAATTTCAATCCCACCACTGTTTCTAAGTATAAAAAAGTTAATACTATACCTTCAACCCGTAAAGACTGGTTTATTAACTCAATTTACTTTTTATTTTACTAACTCAATTTACTAAATATATAAAAGTTAACACCTTACCTTCAACCAGTACAGACTGGTTGTTAAACTATAGTATCTTATTCTTACCTGTTATTTAAAAGTTTAAACTATAGTATCTTACTTTTACCTGTCATTTAAAAGTTTTATATGCCATTTGCTATGTATTGACAGTTTTTAAATATTTAATCAAATAAATTGCAGCTCTGGTTGTTTATATTTGTTATATAAATTGTTTTTTAGACGTGGAATGACAACATGGGCAAAGCGTCTGAAGTTAAAATTAAAGATGCTTCTGGAGATGATTATACTAAAATTACTTTCCACCCTGATTTGACTAAATTTAAGATGGAAAAATTGGATAAGGATATTGTTGACTTAATGTGTAGAAGAGCTTACGATGTTGCTGCCTCTACAAGGGGTGTTAAAGTTTTTCTTAATGGAACTAGATTACCTGTGAGTTTTATTAATGTATTTTATGACACTTAAGAAAAGCTATTTTTACACCTAAAAGTTTTACTATTCGTTATTATACCTATATTTGATAAAACTAAAATCTCTGTTCTATTTTCAATTCAAGCTTGAGGTAGTCATGTGTATGAATCTGTGCAATAGTTAAATTTTGTAGTGAATATGTTAATATTATAAAATAACTTTATTAAAAGTAATAAAGAATCGTTATAGTATGAGAAGTGTCTGCTTTATAAGGTAAACTATGTATAACCATTAATATTGTTTTTCAGGTTAAAACATTCAAAGATTATATAGATCTTTATATAAAAGGAAAAACTGATGATTCTGGACAGCCATTTAAAGTTGTATATGAATCAGCTGGTCCCAGGTGGGAAGTTGCTTTAACTATCTCTGAGAAAGGTTTTCAACAAGTGTCATTTGTTAATAGTATTGCTACAACAAAGGTATTTAGTTATTTTAATAAAATTAAGTATTTGAAGTTTTTCGTTATAAATGAAGTTTTCTTCTTTGCCCTAAACTGATTCTCATATGTCATTTATTCAAAATATGTCTTTCCTATTAATGTAATTTATTCTATTTTATTTAATGAAGTTCATTGATTTATTCATCAAGTTAATATAACAAATAGGCAAAAAATATATATATATATATATATATATATATATATTATATATATATAATATATATATATATATATATATATGTATGTATGTATGTGTGTGCATTATTAATGTTCATTTAGGTTAATAGCTTTAAGACAAACACTGTTTTAATTTGTTCTAAATAATTGTTATTTTTAGGGTGGTCGCCATGTTGATTACATTAGTGATATGATTGTTAAAAAAGTTATTGAACAAGTTGACAAGAAGAATAAAGGTGGAATGAAACTAAAACCTTTCCAAGTTAAACAACACATGTGGCTTTTTATTAACTGTCTTATTGTCAATCCTACTTTCGATTCTCAAACAAAAGAGAATATGACTTTACAAATGAAAAACTTTGGATCCAAGTGCACATTAACTGATAAATTTATGTTAAGTGTTACTAAGTCGGGTCTTGTTGAACACGTGTTGACCTGGGCTAAGTTTAAAGCTCAAGCTATTTTGGAGAAAGCAACTGGTGGAAAAAAAGTTACTAAACTTAAAGGTATAATGTAAAATAATTTTTATTTTGGTATTGCTTATTAAGTGTTATTTTATGGTATCAGTGAATAATTTGTTCTAGATAAGGCTATAATTACAAGCATTAAATCTCTTAAGAGATTTAATGCCAGCTTGAATAGCTCATTAGTATTATCATTTACTGTATTATGGTAAAAATTGAAATGGTTATATTTACCGCAAGTTAAAGGATCAGCTACCATTGATACTTATTGTTGGATATAAATTGTTATGTTTGTATTGTGTGTGTTGGTAGTACTGTATTTTTTAATATGATCTGATATTATTAACTTGCCACTATTACTTTTTACCAGTACTACTTATTTTCCTGTTTAACTTTTCTCATTATCCCTTTTATTATTGAGAAAGAAAAAGGATTTTACTTCCTTAGTTTTTACTAAATTGTCTATTAACAATTGTTCCGAGATGCCTCTTACATGAGTTTTTTTATTGATATGTGTATAAAATGGTGTTTAAAAATATATGCCTTCCTACGCTTTAATATAGAGCTAAATTGTTGCTTTGATTAGTTTTTAGCCTTTTGAAGGGACATTTCTTTTACCTACATTAAAACATTGCAGGTTATTAACATTTAAATATCTGCCTCTATAGCTGTGATTGTATTGCTTTAAATAAGATAAGTATTCAATTTCAGCACTGAAGGTGCTCTGGGTTTCTCTACCCGTGCTATCATTTAAGTTTATATGATTAGTATCTAAAAGGATAAAAAGATTTAAATTATTGCTTAGAGTATAGTGGATATGATTTTTATGTAAAGATAACTAGATGTGTTTGAGAACTTGATTGTGTTGTTTCGAGAGTTATTTACTTTCGAAACAACATATCTGAATAAAATATAATATTTGTTTACTTTTAGGTGTTCCTAAATTAGAAGATGCCAATGATGCTGGAACTAAATATTCATTAGATTGTACTTTAATATTAACTGAGGGAGATTCAGCTAAAACATTAGCAATAGCTGGACTCAGTGTTATCGGCAGAGATAGGTATGGTGTCTTCCCTCTTAGAGGTAAATTGCTTAATGTCCGAGAAGCCACTCATAAACAAGTAAGTGTTTTGTATAGTCTTCAATTATTTTGTTATTATTAATATATTGCTTTAAAGAGTATTATGTCATCTCAAGTTGAAAAATAGATTATCTCCTTTGATACTTAAGGAATTAATCTATATTTAAAGAAAATCATCTATAAACTCATCAAGATACTTTTATCTTTTTGTTGCTTTTAATTGGTGTTGAGTTTTTTGTGGTAATTGAAAGCTCGAGTTTAGTTTCATCTAGCCAATGATGGTCCAATGCTGGTTGTACTATTTTACGTTAAAAATTGTTTACTTGAAATATAGGAAGACTAAGAATTCTTATTTTTGAATATTTTTCTTGACAAAAGAAAATCAAATTATCTTAAATATGTTGTCGTTTAAACTAACAAAAACTGTTTTCAAAATGATCTGGAAAATATTTATGTTATGTTATGTTAATATTATGTTTATCTTATTATATTTTACTAACTTTGTACCACTAATGGTTTGTTCTAGATTCTTGAAAATGCTGAAATCAATGCTATTATAAAAATCATGGGGCTTCAATATAAAAAGAAGTACGAAACTAGAGAAGACATGGCAACATTGAGATACGGAAAGATCATGATCATGACTGATCAGGATCAGGTTGGTACCTTCATTTTATATAGTTTCTTATTAAGCTTTAGAGTTATCTTAAAAATGTACTGTATCTTTAGTATGATTCAAATTAAATTTTATTTTCTTTTGGAATTTTAGATGTTCACACTGGTTATTAGGAGTGAAGTTAAAGTAAATTTTATACATATATCTCAGTGAACAAGAATACTGAAGAAAATCTATACACTGTTTTCAAATATAATTGTAAAATTTAAGTCTTGAGGACTTAATTTGCTTTGTACCATAACTTATACCAGTAAGAGTACCATAACTTAATTTACATTTGGTAGGAATAAAATTAAAAAAAACAGTAATTTAAGTGAGACTAGTTTTTGAAATCAGAATCTATCACAAATTCAAGGGGTTGGTAGTTGTCCCAACATTGATGCCAATCTTTTTGTACCATGTGATGCTTTATGGGTTTTAAAAGTCTTAATAGTGTTAATTCTATGAGCCTGTGTAATGTTTTTATGAAGTTTTATTTCATTAACTTTAAGAATGCATTTATTATATTTGTATGTATTTTTGTAATTGTTTTGTAGGATGGTTCTCATATTAAAGGTTTGATAGTTAACTTCATCCATCACAACTGGCCATCCCTAATAAGGATGCCTTTCCTTGAAGTCTTCATTACTCCCATTGTTAAAATTTTCAAGAAAAATACAGAAGAGAGTTTCTTCTCTCTGCCTGAGTTGGAAGAATGGAAGAGTAATACACCTGACTGGAAGTCTTATCGTATTAAATACTACAAAGGTAATTATTTATTTTGTATATTAGCAGTGTACTTTGTTTGTTCTATGATGAGAAAATGACAGCAATCCGTGTCGTGGAGCGTGAAATACTTGAATTGTAGTTTTATTTATTTATTTTTTAATGAATTGACATTAATTAAAAATATAAATTTGGCAGTGTTATTTGAGAAGTGAAAGAAATTGTTTTTATTTAAATAGTTAGAACATAATATTGAACCTGCACACAATTCCAATACAATTCTTTTTTAAAACCAGCTCTAATCTAATTAATTTTATCTTTAATACATTTTCTTTATTTATAAGGATATAAATAAATAAATAAAATAATCCATGTATTTACTTTTACCACCTCTGTGGTCATTAAAGTGTCAGTATTTATGCTGACCTTTGACACCACGGAGGTCTGGGGTTCACATCCCAGGTTACCCTCTCTGTTTATTATACAAGATTATTGTTATATTAAACTGGAGACTGTGGAGTAACAGTTGCCAATACCACCTAAGGTTGTTCCCCGAGAGGTTATCTCTGATGAGCTGCAAGGCTCTATAAGGGCATTATTATTCTTATTTATCTTTGGTTCTTCATTATTTGTTTTCTTATCTACCTATGAGGATTCCAGGGATTCTATGGAGGTTCAGGATTCATATTCTGGGTTGTGCTCTCATTTTATATTAATAAAATTTGAAAAACACTGCCTTGAACTATTACTTTAAGCAGAACAATTAGCTGCCAATTTTATCAGCTCCTGGGGTCTAATCAAGTATTTTATTTATTTTTAATTCTTTATATTTGTTTCAATCTAAATCTAATTTAACTTCTTACTGTGCAATTAGGTTTGGGAACATCTACTGCCAAAGAAGCCAAGGAGTATTTTAGTAATATGGACAGACACAAAATAAAATTTGAATACAGTGGCAAAGAATGCGATGATCACATTGTCATGGTAAAAAAACCTTTAGCTACCATTATATTTATATATTGTTTTTATTTGTTCAATATGCAGAACACTTTTTTTTTTTTCATAAAAATTGACTGTGTATACCTTAACATGAGGAAAAATAGAGAGCAAAACACATCTAACATCTATTTTATGTTTTAGTTCCTTGAACTTCAATTTATGACCATTTAGGCCCTGGTCTTCATTTTCGTCTGGGACGGAAATTATTTTTAGTGGAGGAAAACTATTGCGATGTCATTTTTGTTGGTTGCTCTGTTTTAACACTATCTTTGATAAGTGGGTGGTTTTAGAAAATTTAATTTTATACCACGAGCCTAAAACGTGATTAAAAGGCTTTTCTTAATCACCTACTTTTGGTGTTATGTAAAACTCGTTGATAAGAAAAATGTATGAACAATGGTCTGTTATTAAAGCTCTTAAGAATAGTTTCTTATTCTCTGGGTGTGCATCGACATCTCATGTATTTTTGCTCTTTTATTTTTCAGGCATTTAGTAAAAAATGTATTGAACAGAGGAAAGAATGGTTGACCAACTGGATGACTGAGAGAAAAAGACGCAAAGAGCTGGGCCTCCCTGAAGAGTACCTCTATACTAAAGACACTCGCTCTATTACTTTCAAAGACTTTGTTAATAAAGAGCTCATTTTATTCTCAAACATGGACAATGAAAGATCCATTCCCAGTATGGTTGATGGTCTCAAACCTGGCCAGAGAAAGGTAATACATTTTTGTACAGATGTATCGCACTGTGTCATTCTTTTTAATATGTATAATCCATACTTAAGTTATTTTAATCCTTCTTTAATAATCTCAGGGTGTATTGAATTACTTAAGTTATTTATTTTAATTTAACTTAGTCATAAAACATTTTTGTTGCCTGCATAAATCTTTAAAAAATGTGTATGAGGACTTAAATTGTCTACAGAATGTTTTTATGGGCTGAAATACTGTATTTTATCAACTTCTCTAAAGTATAACACACAGTATAACTGTGTGTGACTTAACAGATAATAAATCGATGAGGTTAGACCTGGAAGTTAAACCACACCCACTATTTCATATCAGATCAACCTCATTGGTTCCTGTCCAACTGATTTTTACCGTGTGTCTTACTATAATCATTATAAAGAGAGTATGTTTATTAACGGAATGTTTTAAGGGCCCATAAAGCTTTGTTATTGTGCTTTTTTATCAGTATGCTTTTGTTTTACCTTTGGTTATATTCCATATTTTGATACTGACTTAAGATGTAAAATTAATGTTTTCTGGGTTTAGGTGCTGTACACTTGTTTTAAACGTAATGACAAGCGTGAAGTCAAAGTTGCTCAACTTGCCGGAAGTGTTGCTGAGCATTCTGCATATCATCACGGTGAAGTGTCACTCATGGGTACCATTATTAATTTGGCTCAGAATTTTGTTGGATCTAATAATATTAATTTGCTTCAACCTATTGGTCAGTTTGGTACCAGGCTCCTTGGAGGAAAAGATTCTGCATCTCCCAGATACATCTTTACTAAACTTAGGTAATTGACTTTCATTATTTCATGTTCAGTGTAAAATATCAATTTAATGTGACAAATCTCTTCTGCACTGTTTCTCTTGGATACACAATACATGATTATGGTATTCTACATGTACTTTCTTTTGTATAAGTCCTGATATGAGGCTCTTTTGTAAATTGTACTATTTTCTTTCTTCAGAAGAAATCCATTGGAATTAAAGGTAGGTATTCTCTATTTTTAATTTCCATCCTTGGGATTAATAACTTGCTCCTTGTGTTTAACAAAGGTGATGACGACTTAAAAAGAAGATTAAATTTCCCACAAATATTTTATCTATAATGTTAATTAAACCATAGTGTCATTCTGCTGACTCTAAAAGCAAAGAATTTCCTTACTGTTTTAGCAACAAAACTTCATGTTGAACTGCTAAATTCTTGATTAGATTATTAAATATTTAGGTTCAGTATTGAATCAGTAAGCAAGGTAAATTACTGTTTTTTCGAGTATACTAATGTTTTTTAACTGTATTGAATTGGTTTGTACTATAACAATATCTATGGTTAAACTTACTTGGTTACTAATTTTGTACAAGTAAAATATGAAATGTGATAGTTGTGATTTTTATAATTTGAATCAGCTGTTATGTTTCAGTCCGTTGGCAAGAATGATATTCCACCCTCATGATGATCCTATTCTTAACTTCCAGTTTGAGGATAATCAGAAAATAGAGCCAGTAAGCTTCCTCATATTTTTTAGTTGCTTTTAAGTTTTTTTGACTATTTTTTACAAAAATATCTTGATAGAATCATTAATGCTTTTTATATAAGTTCTTAAGGCGTTCATGGTAGGATTTTGAAACTCTTTAAATTGTTGTCTGAAACCTCTAAAATGGTTTTTATTTTAAACAAAAGAACTCTATCTCAAATTATTCTTAAAAATTTAGTTAGAAATTTTCATTTCTAATTGGAATCTAGGAGTGCATATCGGGCTCTAGAATTTTAACAATATTTAATAAAACCCTTTTGAACATTTTGTCAAAAAAGGGCTCTCTATCTTAAATAATTAGGCATTCGTTTCATTAAATGTTTAATATAATGATCCGTTTAATAGAATTTGACATTTTCTGCCTAAAAATTATAAACCTTAAAAGAGGTTTAAATTAATTATTTTGTTTTGTTTTATTAATTTATTATAATTTAATAAAGTTTGTTAAAAAAATTATAATAATTTATATTATATTATAGTAACAAAAAGAGATAAATGAGTATATGTGGTCTGAAGATATTGTTTTATTCAAAGAAGCATTCACTAAATTACGACTATTAATTTTAATGATATGTTTTATCTTATAAATTTATTTTAGGTCTGGTACATGCCTATAATTCCTATGGTCCTCGTAAATGGTGCTGAAGGTATAGGTACAGGGTGGAGTACGAAGATACCAAACTATAATCCTAGAGAACTTGTTACAAATCTTAAAGCTATGATTGATGGACGTGATCCTCCAATAAATCTGGTAAGTTTTACAAGTCTCTGTTTACTTTTCTAGATTTAGGTGATTTTTATTATTTAAAGACATGCGAAGCCAGCCCTATTAGAAGTGGAAAAGTTTTGAGATTCCCTGTACCCCACTTTTGGTGAATATAATTATTTTAGTTGGTTGAGATATCAATACCAATCTGTTGTTATCCTGCCAGATTAGTCTCCTTTTTTATTATTGCTGTTTTTAATAGTTAAGATTTTATTAATTTTAACTGGAAAATTGTATTTCCCCACAAATTATGTTGTACTTTTTTAATAAAATAAAAAACTATTGTCTGAGATTCATGTTTGCTAATATTAGCTTTTATGGGTACTTGCTGAAGTCAATTTTACTTATTTGTTTTGTCTAGAAACCATGGTATAAAGGTTTCCGAGGTGATATTGACTTCCTTATTGATGGAAAATACATTGCAAGCGGTGAAGTTGGTATTATCAATGAAGAGAAGGTTGAAATAACTGAATTACCTGTTGGTACTTGGACTCAAAACTACAAGGAAAGCGTTCTGGAACCTATGTTGGCAGGAACTGATAAAACCCCTGCTGTTATAACGTAAGTTTTCTATTAACTTTTTTATTCTGAATTATGTACGAACATGTTTTTGCTATGACAGCATATTAAGATGCTAATTAATAAGTGTGCATATTTTTTTTAAAATATGTTATAATTACATTTTTTTAAAATTATTGGTTAGTTTTTAAAATTATTATTAGCAAATTTCCATTTAAAAAATCTAATGGGATAGGTGGCATGGCGTGTATCATGCCATGAAATCCATAATTTTGAACAATATGTTTTGCACCACAAAAATAAAAATTGCTCTCTCGGACAAAAATCAACCTTGAGGGCACAGACCATATTAAAAACCAGGTATTTATGATATCACCAACCCCATTTGCTGAGTTAGAAATTATTTTAAGAAATCAGAGTTATAATAAATCGGCCAGGGGGCAATATTACCCACGTTGAAAACTACTGGTGTAAATCAACATTAATACTAAATATAAATTAAATTAAGCAACATATTACAGTCTATCGTTTAGTTTAAAAATCCCCAAGGTCATAAGCATTTTGGGGATTGACCAATCAGAGAAGCCGCTGCCAACCCCGTACTTGAAAAGAGAAAATGAATTCCTACCACTATAACCGCTGTAGGGACATAACCTTCGTTTACTTTGTGGTTCTTCTTGTGTTTACATCGTTTTTTGAAAACTACTTTTAAATTAATTATAAAATGATATTATAAAATAAAACTACACAAATGTAATGTATAAAAACATCACCAAGAAAATGTGGGCAAAATAACCTGATTTGTTTTCATAGTTTTTTCCCGATTTTAATCTTTAGAATCGGTGTTGCCTAAACTGACCTGTCAAGATTTTTAAACTAAACGATAGACTGTAATGTATAGAGCTCATAATTGGTTTAAAATGATAATAATAATTTATATTTGATTAGATCAAAACTGACCATTAAAATAATTTTTCAATCTTTAAAACCCAGTATGCATGGTATTTTTAGCTAGGTAATATATTGAGGTATTGTATTTGTACAAGATTTTTATAATTCTATTGTTTTTTTTTTTATTTCAGTGAATATAGGGAATATCACACTGATGTCACAGTTAGATTTATTGTATCAATGAACATGGATAAGCTAAATAAAGCCGAGGATGAGGGATTACATAAATTCTTTAAACTACAGAGTTCAATTAATACTACTATGATGGTATTCATTTATTTATATTTTTTTTCAATTTCAAGTAAAAATAAAAAAAAAGGCTGATGAAGAAAAATGAGTAAAATATGTAGCTATGGGTGTAGCACTTAATGTGACATAATAATCAAGCCAAGATTTTTGTAAAGTGTATTTTATTCTTAAAAACATTTTCTACTTTTTCCTATGGTGTTATTAAGGCTACAATGATTAATTGTAATGATTACTCACAGCCTGCTTATTAGTTTCGATGACTTTCAGGTTGCTTTTGATCAAGGTATTTGTATGAGAAAGTATGAATCTGTTATGAGTATATTGCAAGACTTCTATACTCTGAGACTTGAATATTATCAGAAAAGAAAAGACTATATTGAAGGCATGCTGGGAGCTGAAGCTAATAAATTATCTAATCAAGCAAGGTAATTTTTTTTGTATTATATCTTTCTAATTTCAAAATAAAATATGGCCCTTTTTTATTGTTATAATCATAATTGTTATAGGATTAACCTTATTGGATCCACCCAGGATTGAGACCTGGGTCTTCTAATTTAGGCTTTAGAGTCCTAAATATGGTATCTCTTCTTGTTTATGATAATGACTATTTTTATTTATTTTATTTTTCTTATTTATTATTCTCTCCTCACTTGATGAATCCTCACAAATGAAATGCTCATAACTTTAATGTTGCATCTTTATAAAAACTTCATATTTAATCTTAGTTTGCTGTTTGTATTTATTTTTTTATTGGTATTTATTTATTTATAATGAATTTATTTTTACAGATTAATATTTGTATAAACTAAGATAATAATTATTGTGATATTGATTTATTTACAAATACATTTATTTTTGAAAATATTTCATGTTTCATTTTTTTTAATTATTTGTATTCAATTTTACAAATTTTCTAAAACATGAGAATTATCTAAAAATACTAAAATTAGATTAAACTGATTAATGACATTTTCCTATAAAATAAAGTATGATGCCTCGAGCTTATGTTGTTTTCCCTTTGAATGACCAAAAGTAACAGCTGATAACGGTCAAATGCTGTTCTCAGTCTTGTACTTGTATCCACCTGTTAAAGGAGAGAAATTTTATCCTTGGGGGGAGGGGAGTGAGGTCAGCACATCATGTCGAAACCCTTTTGAATACTACATTATTAATCATTCAAGTCTACTTTTTATCAGGTTGTTTTATTGAACTTGTTTTTTTAATAATAATAAGGGGCCATAGGAAGGCCCCTGGTCCGCGGAGCAACTTATGTGCCGAGGCTGTGTAGTGGCTACAGGCCGAAGGCCCCTATATATTTATTTATACATATTATATTTTATTTTATATATTATTTTTTTATTATATTTTTACTTTTCCTTATTTATACTGTGTATGTATATATGAAAAGTATTGTGTTTCATATATAACAAAATTATTGGTTTCAGGTCGTTTAAAGACTTCTTGGAATGTGTGTCTATTATCTTGGTAGCTCCCAGTGTATTGATGCTAAAGAGTTGAAACTTTTTACAAAATTTAGTCTATAGGCATAGTTGTGCTGTTCGGAAATTATTTTTTTATGACATCAATAACTAATAATGACTTTCAAAAAATTATATCATTATCATTAACTAATGAGCAAAAATATATAAAACACGGAAAAATGTTGCGATCTGGCATGCTTGTAGGCATGTATTAGACTAACGTATATGCTATTAGTTAAATTGTTATCAAATAACTTGTGTACTTTTTTTAAAAAAAGAAAAATGATCCAATTTAGTTAAAAATCAGTAAAAGTGTTTATCTTTACGTAATAATTGTGTAAACCAAGTTTTGTTTTAATAATAATATAATAATAATAATATCTTTATTTGCTCTAAGACATAGTCTCTGCTAAGAGTACATTATTAACAATGGTTTAAGCTATAACATAAACACAGCATGCAAACAGTTGAATATTATAAAATTGATAAAAAAAGAAAAGGTATGTTTGATAAAAAGGAAGAAAGGTAGGTTTTAATTACATGAGTAATTAAAATTAATAGTTTAAATAATAAATTACAAGAACAGTTTTGAACTTAATGTTTGTGACAAGAGTTTAGTAAATAAATGATGTTACTTTTTTTTCTCTTTACTTGGTTGAAATAGAACATTACAATATAATGTTAAACAAAATAAATAAAATAAAATTAATCATTCTTACTGTTAAAAATAGATAAAAACCTATAAATATTATTTTGGTAAAAAATAAAATATAATTGCATTACTTTCATTTTGTTAGACAAAATGAAACATCGGGGGATGCCTGATGTGTCAGACGCTCCTACCTCTATTAGATTACTTTGAATCAATGAAAGAAATGTCACGTTAACGCAGCTATGTTTTGTTTTAATACGACAAGTATATCCATGATTTTTGTTGGATCATAAAAGTTAAGCAGCATGCCTGGATGGGTGACCGCTTGGAATGAAACGGGCGTATTTACTAATCCTAAATTTATTGACTTGTATATTCTGAGGACAAGCGAAGCAAGTTGGAAGGATGAGCGTAGCAATCGGATGTGATGAGGAAAAGTTCCGAGGTACCCCGTACCCAATTGTTTTTGTTTTATTTATTTATTATTATTATTTATTTTTATAGAAATTATGAAATAAATATATAATTGTAATGTACTGTAGATACTCAGTGAAAAAAGCGAGTACTTTTAACTTTCTATTTACAATAACCACAATCTCTCTCTTTAAATATGTAAAATCATATATACACACAGTATTTTATATTAAAAACATAAAACTAAGCGAGCCTTTCACTATGATTTATTGTAACTATATGTAATTTAGTAAGTGAAGTGAGCCCTTTTTAAAATATATCTTTATAAACATGCACTATTTATTGAGTGAAGTGAGCCTCTTTTCCAATGTGTTATTATAAATATACGCAATCTAGCGAGCGAATTTACAATTTAGAATACTGACATGCGAAGTTTGCCAATTTACTCTATCTAGCAAGCGAAGCAAGTCTATTAATATATATTTTTGTTTGAGTATTCTTCTGTTGTGAGTTCTTGGTGCAACACATTATTAGTTAAACTCATTTTAATTAGACTAAAATTTGTTGATTCAAATATGACGAGTCAGCGTTTTTTTAAAAAAAATATTACTGTTTTTCACCTACACTAAAATCACTAAAAAAAGTTCAATAATTTTTATTTTTTTCGTGCAACTATTTTGGACCAATTGATATGGGTTGACCCAGAGGGATGACAGTACATTACAAATTTTACTGGTCATTAGCATCTCGAAATAGGCCGAATCCTTTTATATAAAATACTGGTCGTAAACAAAAGATAAATAAAAGAACATTTGAATGAATTCAAGGGGTGTTAAGGTTTCTTATCTCTGATATATGGTGAGGTGGGAAGGTCAAATCCTTCTTCTGTATTTACCAACTCACAGCAGAACAGCTAGCGCAATCTTGTGGATATATGCGGAGTTACTATCAGACCCCCTACAATGAGTTCCTAATCCAACCCACCCTTAAGAATAAAACTATATTCTTTTGTTATTTTATTATTTTGGTTTTATTTATGACAGGTTCATTTTAGAGAAATGTTCAGGCATATTAACAGTTGAGAATAAGAAAAAGAATGCCATGATAAAAGAATTGCAAGAAAAGAAATATGCATCTGACCCTGTTAAAGAGTGGAAGCAGAGGCAACAATCACTTGAGGAACAGATGGTAATTCATCTCTATACCATACTTACCACTCCTGCTAATCATAGGTCATATTGTCGTGCTAGTTTTAACTCTTGTTAGATCTGGGTCCCTTTAACTTTTTGAGATCTTATTATATTAGATTCTCATTAAATCCTAAGGTTTAGAAAGTTGGCATAATTCTAGATGTTAGTAAACGTCTTTACAAAAAAATTGCCTAGGTTCCATGGTGGGAGTCAGACCTTGAAATGCACATATACCTTTCAAAGACAAGCAATATCTGAGCTTTAAGTTTGTGAATATAATTGTGTGCAATGCTAACTTTGGAAGGGTGAGCATATTTTTGTTAATAAACGGGATAAATATGTGTATTTTCTTTATAACTTCCAGAAAAAATGGAATAACTAGTAGTTATGCCACTGCTCAAATTATAAATCATGCACTGTAAACTTCAGCAAGAAATAGATAGTTAAGCACGGAAGCATGCATTTCAAAGGAAATTCTCCCAGCATGTGGACCTCCACGCTGAACAGTTTAATACCATGTTTTATCAAAGAACATTATTATCATCATTTGTATTTTTTCTTAACTTTGTTATACTTCCCTAAATTCATTCCTCCTCTAAATACAAAAATTTTGTTGCATATATTTAGCTTATTTATTTGTTCATATTTACCTGATATAACTTCAATTTAAAAACTTAATACTTGAATTTAATTGTTGAATTACTTTAGGTTGATATTGAAATTCACTGCTTAAACCCTGTAGGGTTTAATTTTTTAACTTAATCAATTTATTTATTAAACTTTATCAATTAACATATTCATCTGTAATAAGTAGACCCTATTTTGTAAACAAATCAAACCCTTATTTAAATTAGATTAATAATTATCTTGATAAGGATTTGAAGCATAAATATTGTTTGTTGTGGTTAGGCTGAAGCTGGCCAACAAGCCCCTGATGATGAAGATGAAGAAGGAGGTGATGATGAGGAAAGCACCTCAGTCAAGAAACCTGTCACATCTGACTCTGGACCTGATTATGATTATCTACTTGGCATGTCCCTTTGGAATTTAACTCAAGAGAAAAAAGAAGAGCTTATTAAAAAGAAAAATGACAAATTAACTGAACTTGAAAATCTGAGAATGAAAAGCGGTGGTGATCTCTGGAATGATGATCTCGAAGCTTTCCTTGCTAAGGTATTTTCCAAGTGTATTATTTATTTACATTAATCTCAAACTAAGCTTTATCTCTCCTTTATTATATGAACTCATACTCTGCTTTATTCAAATACATTAAAATTTTAGTTACTGACTAATGCACATGATTTAATCATATAATAAAATTTACAATTAAAAAAAAGGAAGTTTCAAGAAACAAGACCATATGTTTTTATGATATTGTTCCTCGAAGCTTGATGTATGATCACTTTTTTAAAAAAAAAATAATGAAATTTCTTGGATAGCTAGAAATTTTAAGAAACCTAACACTGCAGATTAAAAAAGAATCATTAACATTTAGAAAAAAATATAAGTGAAAAAATTATCATTCTCTATTTTAAACTATAAAAATGTAAAACTGATAATTGATATGTAATTTTATGCTGGAAATCTTCTTGGTTACACAAATAAACTCCATTTATTACAAATCTGGCTAATTGCTGAAAATTTTCAAAAACTTACACACCTCAAACAAGCATAAATGTTTGTGGGTAATGCGATGTACAAATTTTTATTACAAATCGAATCTGGCTAAAAGGGCTCAACTTCATGGCCAGTTTCTCTTACTTTGCCTCCTCACCCTATTACTATTTGATAACAATTCTAGGAGGCCATGGATTCGGTCTGGTTCTTATAGTTGATTATTCATTTAATTTTAACCTTGTATTCTACTTTTCATATATTTTTCACCTTTTATTCTACTATCCATATATTTATCATATGTTTAAATATTTTTTCTTTCCGTTCCTTGTGATAAAACTTATTTCTTTCAATGCATTTTAGTTGGCTGAAGTAGAAAAGAAAGAGTTGGAAGAGCAGTCAGCTAATATCAATAAAATGAGCAAACCCAAGACTGGCAAGGGAGCTGCTGGTGGGGGTAGGAAAGGAGGTAAAGTTAGCATAGGAGAAACGCTACCTGACCCCCAGGCAAGAAGAATACAGCCATCTATAGATGAGGATCTTAAAAAGAAAGCTGATGCAGCTGTCAGAGCTAAAGAAAGGAAAGCAGCTGGCAAGGTAATCAAGTTATTTATATACATTATCTGTGGTTCACTTAGAATTTGTTTGATCATATTTTTGAAAATAATACAAGTCTTTTAATTTTGTATTATATTATACACTATAATAACCTGATTAAAAGAGGATGTCTTGTTCCAAGGTCAATGTCTAGAATTTTAAAATCCGATATCAACCAATATTCATTCTCATAAAGTACTTAATAATTATAATATTAAAAAAATGATGTGACTTCTAACTAGTGTTTTACCAGTTTTGACCTTCTTTTAATTTTAAGAAGGGTTTTCGCAATAGTAATAAATAGTCAAGGGTAACTACAGAAATAATAATCAATTTATTTAGCAATAATTTCAGACCACTTGGTATTTTACATTATTCATTTTAATACTAATGTATAATACTATTCATGTATAGAAAATTATAATTTTATTTTTTCATTTGTTTAGACTGGTAAAAAAGGTAAAGGTGATCTTGATGATGAAGATGAATTTGACAAATTAGAGAAAGAAGCTTCCAAGAGTTTAGCTGAAAGACTTGGTAACTCTCCTGCTATGTTAGAAAAGAAAGCCAAGAAAAATAAATGTAAGTAACCTGTTTGCTAATGTATGACCAGGCATGACTAATGTTGCTAATGAGTACAAGCAGGTACTCCAATTTAACTTTTAAGTCTTATAGTTAAGGAAAGTGGTGACAAAATTATATTTACATTGGAGTAATAGTTAACGAAATTTTTTTTCCTTTTTTTTTTCATAAAACATATTTTATTTATTTTATAAATATTTTCTATTAAATGCTGGGAAAACTAGTTATAATGAATCTTTCATGTATATTATTTTAAATTTATTGCAACATTGTTTTATTGTGTTTCAGCATTTAAATTTTCTTTTGATGGCTCCAATTCAGACGGTTCTGGCTTTTCCTCTGATGAAGATAAACCTAAGTATGTTGTCTCTCCTACTGTGCATTAAAGTATTACTGCTTAATAATACTAATTTATACTATTGACCTATGAAATACTGTCTTATGGATCAAAAAATAATGACCCAGTCTATTCCACGAGTATATATATGTGTGTGAGTATATATATATATATATATATATATATATATATATATATATATATATATATATATATATTTACTTTTCCTCATTTATACTATAGGTATATTGGAAAAAAATATTGTGTTTGCATAAAAATCTGTAACCAGGGTGTTACTAAAATTAAGTACTTTTAAGACCTCCTGAGTTTTGCAAAGTTGTCTGTCTGTGTGTCTATCATCACAGCTCCCATTGTATTTATGCTATAGTTGAAACTTTGTACAAAAATCAGTCTACCGCCGTATTTGGAAAATAAGTTTTTTTGACGTCATTAACACGCAATTATGACTCAGCAAAAATGACAAAAAAAACACAAATTATGTGACCTGATTGAAATTTGGCACCCATGTAGCCATGTATAAGACTAACATATGTGATAAATTTCATTTCATTACCAGCATTAGTTCAATTTTTATCGAATAACTTGTGTATGTTTTTTAAAAAATCGGAAAATAATCTAATTGAGTTGGAATTTGGTTCAAGTATATACCTTTACATAATACATAAGTAGACTAAGTTTCGTTTTAATATGACAAGTATATCCTTGATTTTTGGTGAATCATAAAAGTTAAGCAGGATCAAGCGTGGTCAGTGAATGGATGGGTGACTGCTGGGAATGAAACAAATCTATTTATTTGTGGAACAGCTAAATGAGTCCAAACGTTTTGCAGTATAAATTTAATGACTTGTATAATCTGAGGACGAGCGAAACAAATCCGAAGGTGGGAGAGCGGGGGTAGCGAATCTGATGTAATGAGGAAATGTTCCGAGGTACCTCGTTCTTGATTTTTTAAATTTTAGAGCCAGCTATCAGCTTGCTATATTAGAGACACAAGACATCATATGTATTTTTTGATGTAGCTTTTAGTTATTTACTAAATGTGTATGAAGTCATCATTCGGTTTTTTTACAGGAAAGGATACTTCAATTTCTTAAAATATCTGTGGGATATGGAAAAATTAACAATAAGTTTCCATGCCTTGGCAGTAAATCCTTGTATAATACATCTAGTCTAGGTATAAGTTAAACCAGATTGAGTCAGAGGCATGACCTGGATATTTATATATTTTAAATGTTCCTGCACATTTTTACTCTTTCGATCTATTGTTTTCTTGCCAATTCCTGTCATGTTATCTAAAGACACACAATTTTTCATTTCTTTTTCCTTATAATTTTTTCAAAACATAGTCTATAATTTTGTAATAAGCTCCTTGTTATAAATTCAAGATGAGTTATAATGATTTAATAGTTTCATTTTTTCCCAAATTCCCCATTAACCAGACATTTTAACTTGACCTTAGACTTCATATTGTGGGCATAGGTTAAATATTAAACGCTTTTAATTAATAATTCTGATTTATGTTGTTCAAACCTTAAGTAACCTAATGCATTATTTATTGCAGAAAAGCTGCTGCAGCAAGAGCTCTTAAAAGTACAGATTATGGATCAGATTCCGATTCTGATTTCAAATTAGGCTCACCAAAGAAGAATGGAAAAGGTAATGGACTTACCCAATGAAGTATCCCATGTTTCATTGGTTTTTAAAATATAATCTGTCCTTGACTAAAGAAGAAAATTTTTCATTTATTATTCATTTCTTTTTTACAGCTAAGAAAGCCAAGAGTGGAGATGAGAAAGAAAAGAAACCTAGGAAAGCTCCAGCTAAGAAAAAAGTTGTTTTGGATTCGGATGATGACTCCCCTAAGAAACCTAAGAAGGTAAAAATATTGCTGTTTCATTTTCTACGTTTTGTTCAATTAAGAGCACAAACCTTGTTGAAAAACTATCTCTAACCTATCCTGTTAGTATTGTTTAATCTTTTAAGCCTGTCAAACAAATTGTAACATTTATATGAAAAAGTCAAAAACTTTTACAGATCTTGGCACACTGAACTATGAGATAGTATATAATGGTGTCACTAATTTATTTTGGTAAACATGAATTAGTTTTAAGTAATAAAGAATAAATTATAAGACTCACAATCTGCTTAATTTTTTACAGCCTGCTGCTAAGAGGCCAAAGAAGAAATTTTCTGATTCTGATGATGATAGTAGTCCCAAGAAAAAAGCAGTAAGTTTATTTTTCCTTTAAACAAACTGTGTCACTTGTACTTGACGTTCACATTCATTTTTACTTTTCCTTATTTATCCCATAGGTTTGTTTTCACTGAAAATCTGAAACCAGGATTTCCCAGGTTTTAGGACCTCCTGAGTGGTTTTTACAAAGTTGTCTGTCTGTTATCATCGTAGCTTGCAGTGTATTTATGCTATAGAGTTGTTGAAGTCATGAAGTCATGGAAAATTCAAAAAATAAAATTGAGTCTGCCTAGGATCTCATAGATACAATATGTATTTACTGTCTGTATGTTTGAGTGTAGAAGTTGAAATTTAGGATGAGTGTAGTTAATCTGATGTGATAAGAAAGTTTTACTAGTAGTTTTACCCTGTATATCTATTTATTATTCTAGTTCATTGATTTTGTATATCTTGTTTTCACAAGAGATAGCCAACATTTTTTATTTACTAAAATGTCTAAAAATTTGTCATTTTTAGACAAATTTTCTGAACATAAACATGAAACTATTTTGCCAATGGTTGTTGAAATCTTTTTTCAATGTTATTAATTTTATCCTTTTTTTAAATGCCAATTTTTAACCACATTAGATCCTGGGTTCGACTAATGTGAGTATGCTCATTGGATTTCATTTTTTTGTGTTATAGCCTAAAAAGAAAAAGAAGAATGCATCAAGTGGATCTGATTCTGATAATTTTGAACTAAAATCAGATGATAACAGTCCTCCTGTTGCTCCTCGCCAGTCTGTGTCTGCCAGGGCTAGAAAACCCGTTTCTTATAACTTTGATAATGATTCTGAAGATGGTTTCTCTTCCGATTAAAGGCTCTTTGTACAAGGAAACAAAGAAAAGGCTCTTTGTGTTTCTGACTGTTCGTCAAAGTTTATCAAACGATATCTCAGGAGTCCTAGGCAAAGTATAGTATTAGTATTTTTTTAAATTATTCCTGTACCATTTGACAACCCCTTATTTATTTTTCTTTATCAGCAAAGCACAGTTTAAGTTTTGTAATGAAAATTGTAAAATTTCAGGGGTATCAAATTGTCAGTTGATCATTTTTAAAATAATGACAATTTTTTAACTTTTGTTTAGAACTTCTGGATTTTACTAGTTTTTAACTGGTGTCTTTGAGGTGGAGGAGTCACCACACTCCTTTTAAACTTCTTGCTCTTTTAATTAATTGTATGTTGTAATAAATTATAATTTATTGACTTTTTGATGGTTTAAGTCGAAGAACAAGTCTTATAAAATAAATACTTTAGAAAAGCAATGAATAGTAATATTATTTAAGTTAAATGCCTTGTTCATTTTCTTTTTCTATCTACAGTAAATTCATACTTTTAATTAAGATACACCCTCATTGTCATGGTTTTTGCCTCCTCAAAATGTAGGGAACGGCTGAGTTGCTTTAACTATTAATTTAAATGATATTAAAGGTACTTGGTATCATTTCATTATTATCTTCATCTATTATATATGAATTATTTTGTATTTAATTTGAAAAAATTAATTTGTATCATTAAAGTTCTGTATTAAAAACAAATTCTCTTCAAATCTTAATTTTAGAGACCTCCCTTTATCTATTTTATTTTTTAAAATGTTTTTTTCTTTGTTAATTAAATTGGGTCTAGAGATGTTACCCCATTTGAAATAGTAATGAAGTTAACTTATCATAAAATGAATTTGAAATAACTAATTTGTTTGGTTATTTTGCAATCTAAATATAGTGCAATAAAGAGACTATTTTGCTCTTATTTTGTGTCCACCAAATACTCATTCTACAAATTTACACATTGAAGTATAACTAAACTAATAGACATTAAACTAATAGACATTTAATATTAATTATTCGGTATAATTTTTAAGTGCATTAATCAGATCCATTCCAAGTGTTCCAACCAATTGTAAGTTGCATGGTTTCAAAAAGGTTCATAAATGCCCTGTCATCATTAACTATTAAACGTAAATGCTAATGCTTTTGATATATTCTTATTATGAAATTACTGATGAAACATTTCAAATTTTATTGTTTTTGGATTTTTTATAAACATTCCATATTTGTAAATAAAAATTTGATTCCAATTTCAACTTGTTTTAACAACCATATGGTTGAATGAATCTTCTTTGAATAATGTTGTGTTATTCTAAATATGCATTTTTTAAAGTCACTCAACATTTTCAATTATTCAAGTTATTAATTAATGCAGTGGTTTATTAACCAGTGACATTAATTATTTGTTTCTTTAATATTAAAATTATCGTTTGAATGATTAATTCAAGCAATATTTATTATATTTATCAGAAGATAGAATGTACAATTTTCACCAATTAGTATTAATTCTAATTGTCATCTGATTATTCTTCAGTATTAAAGTCATATTGTACCATAAATATTTTTGTTATTTTAATTTATGGAATTCAATTAATTATGCTATTATTATTAAAATGCAAATTTGTATTCTTTATGGAAAAAATTTGTTTTTTTCAAAACATATATTTCTATCTAATGAACTACTTACTTTGCTTTTACCTAACATTTTACTTATTAACTGATTCGTTTTAAATTTTTGTTTTTGTCCGTAATTTTTTATTCTTTTATTTTTAAATTATGACCAGTGTATTTCAATTTTAACCATTATGTTTTTTATCTATTTATTACTAATTAGTATTGTTATCATGGTCAAGTCAAGCCTGAACTTAAATGATAAATAATAAATAAATGTTAAAAATAGTCTTTTGGGCATTAAGTATGTTTAATCCTGCCTTATATGAATATTTGTTAGCTCTAATTTTTTCTCAATAGTTTTATACCTAAATCTTTTTATTCTTAGCAATTATTCTACCGATAAGAATAGTTGCATTCCAATTACTAAATCATGACAAGGAGTGTATATGAGCTTTGAAATTAATGAGATTTATGTGATAAATTGATTTTTTTACTTTTACTAATTGTATAATATAAGTTAAATTACTTTTCTTTTTGAGTTTTTAAAAGTTAAGAATCAGAAATAAAAATAATCTTGATAATTTATTTTGTAATTTTTATTATTTATAATATTTACTTTTTGTAATAAAAAAATATTAAAAATGAATTTGATTACATTAATTGATCCTATGACTATCTTGTGGTAATATGAAGAGCTTTTTTACTGAGAGCTTGTATGTTCTCTTTTAAGAATGTCATTGTGTAGTTATTGATGTTAAATGTTTGGTAATATTTTTATTTTGATTATTCTTATTCAACTAGTACACCTGTGGGGAAGGTGTTAAAATTGTATGCGTTGTTATTCTATATTAACTGGAAACTCTATGTACTGAGTGCCAACTGATTTTATTTAACCATAAGTATTTTCAAATTTTCTGATAAGGAATTCTGTCTTCCACTAGAAGGGATCTAACATTTCAAAATAAAGTTAGGTGCAGAGGCTAACATTTTTATCAATGCTGGAATAGTAATACACAATTAAGTAATTTTGTTACCTCTTTTCATTTTTCCTTGGTAACTTGGGACATACCATCTCATTTACAGTTTTATAAACTATTTTGTAGCCTAATATATTACCTAGGCCAGATAATTGAACAATACATCTCTGTTTTTGTTTATATATGGGGTTACTTCAATTTCAGACAACAAAATCACCTTTACTTAGTCCTTGACAATAAAACAATAATACACTGCTTCATTAGCCTTCGGCAATACACAAGAAGTCCCTTGTGTATTGGTTGTTGTTTAGTGAATTTTCCAAGAAAAAATGAGGTTGGGTTCATGGAGGGGGGAGGTTGATGTTTTGAAAGGGAGGACTAATCAAGAATATATATCTGTGTGTATGTATGTACGAGATTTTTCACCTAGATGTTTCTATGGGACACGATAACTTTAATGAAACTTGGTACAGAAATTAACCTTGTTTATGTCCCAAACCCTATTGTTTATGAAATATGTGTGACGTCATTAACCCAATATAATGACCACACAAACATTTTAAAAAATCACAAATCTTCATATGGTGTTAAAATTGGGCTGCAATTTTTTATGCATGGTTCAAAAGCATACGTTTCATTGTGTTATCAGTATTAGTTCTGGTTTTATTGATTGACATAAAACCAATATATGTCATTAATTTACATAATGTAAACAAATCAATTTTTTCTCTAATCCATTTAAACATTTGCTTATATCATGGCAGTATACCACTTATATAAACCAGTAATATGAATAACTGATATACAACTATGTATATCAGTACTAAAGTACTACAACAATGTGGCTGCAAAATGGCCATAGGAAGGTGGACGCCACAAACCAGCACTGACACCCGGACGAGGGGCGAAGCGCCAAGGCTGTAGAGCGGCAAATTGGCCGAAGGCCTCTTGTTTTATCTACTCATGGCTGTAAAATTAGTCGAACTGTTTTAAGCTGCATAATGTAATTTTACTAACACTTTATCTCCTAGGGAGTTATGGTATATTAAAATACAATGTTAAAAAATTCAAAACACCCTAGTAAGTTATTGAATAAATTTTGATGTTTTTCGTCTAGTACAGCATGATTTTAATAGAATAATTCATGTTTGTAGTAATATTTTCTATGTATTATTACTTAAAAATGTGATATAATATTACTCATGAAACATTTTTATATTTACACACATTTTATTTTTTTTGTATTTTAAATAAAATGTTGCCAACAGTGATATTTATGGCTCATTTAGTTTTTTTAACAGCTGTTCATGAATCATCAGATTTTTATCCCTTGTTTTGTCATTTATTTTAAATAAAGTTACAAATCTAAAATATTGAGCATTTCTAAAACTGTAAACTGATTATTCTATAAAATATAATAAATCAGAATAACAGTGAAGAGAATTAACATAGAAATATTGTTAAAATTGACAAGATACTAGACCAACTCTACCTGACATTGTGAGTGTTGCAACAAATTCAAAGCAATATTGGCTTGTAGCCAGTATTTATAAGTTATAGTTTCATATCTTAATATTTTTGCTGTAACCTATAAAAATTAAATAAAACATTTAAAAAAATAATATTCTTATATTTATTTTTCAGCTATAAGTAGATAAAAAAGTATGCAGCTAAGGAAACATTGCTGACTCGTGCCAGCAATTACCTGCATCAGCTCTGCCTTTGCAGGCTATTTGCTTGACTCTGCTTCACCTCGTCAGTCAAAAAGTTTGCCATCTACCTAAATATGTGATACCCTGTTTTAAAGCCATTTCAAGTTTCAAAATATTTCTTTCATGACAACATATTTTCTTTTCAAAAGGCCTTGTAACTTGCCTGACATCTTGCAATATGTCAAGTTTTGTTTTGAGTTTAGAAAGCCTTCGAGAGTTATCGTTTGCCATATGAAAGTGTAAAAACTCACACACACACATATATATATATTATTTTTATTATTTTTTTTTTTTTTTGGTATGAGGAAGCCAAACGGAATCTCTACCCCTCAACTTCTATCATTTCCATGATGAAAATTTGCTAAAATGCCATATTTTGGCTTAAGAACACAAATTTATTCATGACAAATTCAATACGGCTTCAATTAAAAAAAGTCAGTTATAATATTTTCCCCAAATCTAGCAGCATTAGAGACAATTAAAATGACCACACCTTAAAATGAGGGTAAAGTAATTTGCATTGCATTACCCTTATTTTGAGGTAATTATAGTCACTGATACTGCTAGATTTAGGAAAAATAGTAACACTGGTTTAGAAAAAAATGATGAATTATTAATTTTCGTTAAAATGGACGCCAAAGCAGGTGAACTAAATATATTTATGAAATATTTGTTTTAGTATTTATAGTTTTAGTAACTATAAAAACATGGTTATAGTAAAATATACTGGGCGAATTCAACCGATATATAAATTAAAACTTCGTTTGTTAAAATTAGATACAATGTATGCCTATACACTTAATAATGCCTGTATACAATGATATTAGGCATTAAAATTATACAGCGGGACCAAAAGTCTTCATATTATTATGGCGAAGTTTGTCCGAAATATTAGACTTTATGAAAGAAAAAAAATATAATTTGGCGCCATATCTGTTTTAACTTATTGGACTTTGAACTGAATTTGATTATAAAGTGCGCGAGTGAAATCTTGAGGTGGAATTTTGTTTAATATATTACACAAATACGATTTCTTTGACACCTGTGTTAAATTTTAACAGTGCTGTTTATTTGAATTCTAAACACAATTGCAAGTCTGATCAATGTTTTAAAGGATTCTTGAGGAACAGGTGCTTCAAAATTGTTGTATATCTAAAGTATTTCATTAATAAGTTTGTACTCAAGTTGTATCTCTACACATCTGTATTAATTTTAATTTTTGATTCCATTCAACGTTTAATGCTGAATAACGATGGAGGAGAGAGTATTATCTAGAGATGCTTGCGAGCCCAGTTGCAAGCACTGCTCCGAATACTTTCTTCAGTCTCCCAACAGTTTAGTGGAATGGCTTTGTTCACGTTGTCTGACCCCTGAAGCAGAGTTCGTACAAAAATTGGTTTCAATTCCTTCGTTCTGTTTGGTTAGTATAATTAACATCTCGCTTAATAAAGTAATGATTACTGAGGGTATGTTGGCATTGGGTGCTTGCGTCAATCACTGTCAGTGTACTCCTGCCACATCGCCTTTACATCATGCTGTTAATGTAAAATGTTTTAAACTTTTACATTTGTTGCTTCAATACAAGGCAGACGTTAATGTCAGAGACAACATGGGTTGCACTCCTTTACATACTTGTATACTAAACAATAATATAAGCTTAGCAAGGATATTACTTATTAATGGTGCTGATATCAACATTCGCGATAACAATGGTTGGGCACCTCTCCACCGCGCTGTAAACATAAACAATTTAAAATTAGTTAGATTTTGCATAAATTACGGTGCAGATCCAAATCTTACTATTAAAGCCACAAAAGTAACGGGTTTCACTGGTTACTCTCCGCTTCATATTGCTGTGATAGTGAATAGACGTGAGATTGTCAAACTATTACTGGAGAATGGAGTTGATATCAATTCAAAATCATATGTTGGCCATACACCATTTCATTTAGCCCTAAGTAAAAAGCATCTTATTATAGCCGATCTACTTGTTAACTCTAATGCTGACATTAATGCTCAATATCCTTCCCCTACCTCTGATATCATCCAGCCTGGCTTTACCTCATTACATGTATTTAGTGCTGTAGGCAATCTTTCTCTTGTCAAATATCTGATATGTAAAAAAGCTAACTTAAATGTAAAGGACGTTAATGGCAAAACTCCTCTATTTATTGCTTTTGACTATGAAAAGTGGAGTGTTTGTAGGCTTTTATTAGAAGCGGGAGCATCTGTTGACGAGAAAACAAACAGTAATTGGAGTATTCTTTACAGTGCTGTCTTGAAAAACAATCGGGATTTCGTCAAACTAATTTTACAGTATAAACCTAATCCTAAAGATAAAGCTAATCAGGCTGCTCTTAGTGTTGCCTCCAGTGTAAGATATACGTGGTCTACAAGTATATTCGATCTGCTCATAGATTATGGCATCCAACCACATCCAAATGATCTTAATAGTTTAAAATTTTTGGCTCTTCTCATCAGAAGGGATAAGTTTGATATTATTAAAATTGCTTTTGACCTTAAAATTAGTACTTTACTGACTCATCTAAATCAACTTTTGCTTTTAGCCATTAAATTCAATGAAAGATGCCCTGAATACGTACTTAAATTATTTTTAGAACATGGGGCTGATTTTAATGCAGTTATCTCAAAGGACGATGACTTGAGTAGGGTTGATTACGTTTTTGAAGAAGATAAGAAGGATAGTAGTGATGATTCATCTGAGGACAATTATGAAAATGAACTAGGGAGCTACTTGTATGAAGTATTTCATCCTATGGCTTCTGATGATTCAGACTCGAAAGACTCTTTGGAAAACTTTGATGTGTATAATATTTATGAATTTAACAAAAAAGCAAAGTTTATGTTGAATAATGCTCTTCACCATTTAGTCAAGTCCAATAGAAATGATATGGTCAAGCTATGTATTTCTTATAGTGGTGATTACGATTGGCAAAAACTTGTTCGTCTCTCTGTCGCTCAATCTGATTTGAAAATGGTGCAATATATCCTTAGTTTAAAAGATAACGTTCTTGATGATCCGTACATTTTAAAAGAAGCTGTTATAAGGAATAATTTTAATATATTCTGTGTCATTTTAGAAAATATTGACTGTAACATTAACCATGTTTTTAAAAAAGGAAGAACTCTACTTCATTACTGTCGTGATATTCAAATTTTTGAAAAGCTAATTGCCCTGGGAGTTGATGTAAATGCTCAAGATGACCAAGGATGGTCTATGTTGTTTTATTCTGTTAAAGAAGGACACAGAGCTTTCTCTGAGTGTCTTTTCTATGCAGGGGCTAGCCTTGCGTTAAGAGATAAACAAGGTAAGTCTATTTTGCATATTGCTTCTCAAACAGAATCGGGAAGGAGAAATATTAACTTTTTTACTTACCATCATGATAACTACTTGACTAGTATTGTCGACTGCAAGGACAACAACGGAGATA
This sequence comes from Microvelia longipes, assembly GCA_018340805.1. NCBI lineage: Eukaryota > Metazoa > Arthropoda > Insecta > Hemiptera > Veliidae > Microvelia > Microvelia longipes. Next base: position 35,083,223 of record JACMZG010000008.1, on the reverse strand, counting down.
CCCCTCTGCATTATGTTGCTAAAAACACTAACAAGAAAAATGTTTTTTACATGATAGAAAATTTGGAAGTTCTTTTGGAAAATGGTGCTGATCCAGAACTCACTGACCGTTCAGGTAAAACTTTGATGCAAGTTTGTTTGAAATTAAATAGAAGTTTAGGAATGGTGACTTCTTTACTGCACTTTTATGTTGATCTAAACTTCAAAGATGTATATCGTGAAGGACAAGGATTTAAAAAATTTGAAAAAAATATTCTGCAATATCATATTTTTAAAATGAATGCTGCTGGAATGTATTTCGACGAAGGATTTGCTTATATATTGCCTAAATATTGGACTGAGAATGCTGAATGGAGGGAAAATTGCAACAATGAAATTTCACGAATGAAACAAACTGAAATAAGTGAATTGTTTTCTTATTATGAAGTACTAACCTCTAGTTTAAACAAAATTTCTTCAAAGGCTGACAGAGAAAAACTTGCAGAGGCAGTGGAATGTCAGGAATTCATTAGTCTGTTTCCAGTCTACAAGGAGATAATACACATGAAGATATCAAGATCACTGATTCGAGGTGAAATATTGGATAGATGCATTCAAGCTCTGAATGCATTATTTTCTTACAGACTTCCCATTCTAATTCTCTACAATGTGTCAAATCTTCTGACTAACTCTCAACTCAAGAGTGTTGTTGAAGCAGTTAAAATAAAATGTAAGTATTATTATCATTGAACTGGATTTTTTTATTTAAACAAATTAAGCGGAGGTGGTTTTTCTGAACTAATTTTAATTATAGGACCATGGTTAACCATTATCCATTAGGATAATGGTTTCATTATTGACTTGAAAAATACTACTGATAAAGACTGAGTTAAGTATAAACATACTTAAGTATACAAAAGACTAAAAATGAACTGAGATTTATGTCATTTTCAGCATTTCTTGATTGTTATTCATTTTAGTCATTTCCAAATACCTAATAGTTTTTCTGAATTAATAACTAATTTAAATATACAGGGTGACTTAATCTTAATGGGACAAAATAAAAATCCTGATTCTATGGACAAGGATGAACAAAAATGTCATGTAAGCATAGGGTCGATTCTCAATTGTTCTCTAGAAAAATTGATGTATAGAATTATTCGATACTTTACTGTCTAATTCTCTAAAACGATCTACAACTTGAAAACTACTAAAGCTAAAGAGATGCGGTTTTCACCGCAGCTAAAGAGGACTTAAATTCCCTTTAAAATGGTATACTTTATGTCTCAATCATCACAATTAAACTTTAATTTATTTGCATTTAAAATAAAATTTTTTATTAGTACTAAAAAAGTAAAAAAATTTAAATGCCAAAATCTTTGATATTTGCCACTTATAGTTAAAACCTAAAAATCTTAAAACCAGCCTCATTCCATACCCTTTAATATGATATAACATAATCTATGGCTTGTTTTTAACTTTAACTGAGATATTATTAAAAAACTTGATGTAAGCCGCTTAGATGTCAAATTATTCACAATGTAAACAAAGACATTTACATTTAAATTATGTCAATTTAATTTACACAATAAACTTTATTTTATTAGTTATAATTACATTCTTAATTATTCTATGGTTTGTTAATCATAGAAAATAATCACCCCCCCCCCCTCTCCACTACCATATAGCTTAAAAAACTTAATATAAGTCTTTTATAATAAAACAAATGCAACAAAAACATTTCTTAGCATTAATAATTAATTAAACCAACATTACAATTAATTAAACCAATATTAGAGTGTTTCATATTTTTTAAGTTAAACTTTTTGCATGAGATCGCTTACGCCCTTGGTCTATGTGATGTAAAAGTAATCTATGCCAAATTTTATTAAGATCGGGCAATATTTAGAGGTTGCACATTTTGATCACTTATTTTTAAAAAATCGCTAAAAACAGGACTTAATAGATTTTTTTCATGCAGAGTCTATTGATAGTTTGTTCGTCTTATCTGTGTTTTATTTTATTATAATTTTAAGTTATCTGAATATATTTAAATCCTTGTCTCTATAACAAACAAAATATTTTTGTCGACTTCTTTGTCAGAAACCAGTGATGTAGAGACTGAAAACCTGCCCCCAGTAAAAAAGAATATCAAGTTAAATCTACTTAATAAGACCCTTACACGTGTGTGGCGAACGACTCGCCTGGCCGTCCGCCTCTGTTTAGTTCTAAATTTACTATAGCTATAAAAACTCCTATTTGATCCGCTGTCTCACAAACGAATGATTTTATTTGACATAATATCAATAAATATATAATAATAATAAGCTCGCGTCTCGGCGACAATGTGGGATCGTGAACAACTCTCTGTGCATCAAGCAAGTACTTTGGACATGATGTCACCAAAATTACTATATCTCCTGCTATAGTTTATCGAGCTCAATTAAAAAATAGAAGTGAAATTGCTAAGGAAATTGAAGAGACTGTCTTTAAAAATCCTCCCTATTTGATCTTACATAGGGATTGTAAGCTGCTGCCATCCTTTTCCCAAGGAACCATTAGAACTTTGGAAGATAGAGTTGAAGTTTTAGTGACTGGCAGGGCCTTTGAACCATTTCTTGCTATACCTAAAATAGCTATGCAGGAAGTAGATAGATGTGGAATATAGAAAAACTTAATAGGTTTATGTTTTGATACAACTGTGTCTAATAAAGGATTAATCCAAGGAGCCAGTGCCAGAATTGAAAAACAAATTGGGAGGACGTTGTTGTGGTTTGCCTGTCGCCACCATACGACCGCTTAAGTCAAACTGAAAAAAATAATATGGTTAGAAATTTAGAAAACCCCAAGAAGATGGATCGATTAAAAAAATTTTGATTTTAAGGGTAATGACTTAAGGGGTTTTGTAAATAATAACACTAAGATTTTATTCGAAATGTTTAATATACATGATGTAAAAACTCAGAAACAATACTTACTAAAAGTGGTTGGACATCACAGAAAATCCGTCACACAGCGAACCAAAAATGCAGTAGCATCACGTCAATTAAAATAAATTTTAAAAAAGCAACTAAATACGCCTTATAAATTATTTATTGTCTGTATTCATATAGTTTCATAACATATAAAGCATAGAAATTGAAATAGAAACCTCTAAATATTGTCCATCTTCTTAAAATTTGGCAGAGATTACTTTTACATCATATAGACTAAGGGCGTAAGCGATCTCAGTAAAAATTACAATCTTATTTTTTTACCCCCTATAAGGAATGAAACACCCTTATAATATATATATATATTATATATATATATATAATATATATATAATATATATATATATATATATATATATATATATATATATATATATTAAATGTGAAACGTCTATAATGATTCATCAAAAATTACTTATTCTAAAAAGTTATTGTATAAAGCTAAAGGTTTGATTTGTGTGTACTGCAATGCATTTTCTGCATAAGTTCAGATTTTATTGTTTGACATCTATACTTAATGTAAATGTACTTAAAGTGGTTGAACATCACAGAAAATCCGTCACACAGCGAACCAAAAATGCAGTAGCATCACGTCAATTAAAATAAATTTTAAAAAGCAACTAAAACGCCTTATAAATTATTTATTGTCTGTATTCATATAGTTTCATAACATATAAAGCATAGAAATTGAAAATAGAAACCTCTAAATATTGTCCAATCTTAAAATTTGGCAGAGATTACTTTTACATCATATAGACTAAGGGCGTAAGCGATCTCAGTAAAAATAACCATCTTTATTTTTTACCCCCTATAAGGATGAAACACCCTAATATATATATATGTATATATATATATATATATATATATATATATATATATATATATATATATATTATATATATATTAAATGTGAAACGTCTATAATGATTCATCAAAAATTACTTATTCTAAAAAAGTTATTGTATAAAGCTAAAGGTTGATTTGTGTGTACTGCAATGCATTTTCTGCATAAGTTCAGATTTTATTGTTTGACATCTATACTTAATGTAAAAAATCACGTTTTACAATTAATATATTTGTAATGTCGCTAACATTTTGGGGGTGAACTTATATGACAAACTGCTTCAGGATAACAAGAATGTTGCCATGAAGTAGCCTCTGGTAGTAGCAGTTAAGTCCATGGAGCTGGCAAAACGCTAAAATCCATTTGTTCTTTTTGTAGGAAATTAACCAGTGCACTGAAACTTTGCAGAGATGTTTCTCTTCTATTGGCTTATTTTAATAAGCCAATAGTATATACTAAATACTAATACTAATACATATATTAAGTTTTTGAATTTTATTTATATAGATAATTATACTTTAATGTTTAAATAGAAAACTATCTTATTAGTTCTATTTTCCATTTTAAATTCATCTACCAGGTGCTTTGGGCTATCAATGATATATTATTGCTCTATTCAGGAGTATTTATACGGGTGTTGACTTAAAGAGGCATGAACCTGGTAGTTTAGTCTTACAATATCACTTACCAAAATAATAAAAAAATACATTTTTTCAAAACTTTAGATTTAAGCATGGCATATGCATAAGCTTGAAACCAACCTAATTGACTTGGTGGTTATTGTTTCAGCTGTTCTACAAAGCTCTTTTTTATAAGCCTGGAGTGATAATTAGCCATTTTATATGTTTTAAGTTCACTGATAAAACAAAATTCGACCTTATAGTAGAACGGTTTGGAATTGGGTCATAAGTCAATATGAAATAAATTTCATATATTGTCATTTTTGTTTTTCAGAAATTCAAAAGGAGAAATTTGTGAGTTCAATAAATATCATAAGAAGACAGGAGAAATTATAACAACTAACAAGACATTTTTACCTACAGATCATTGGTCCATACTAAATAAAAGTATCTAATATTTATAACCAATCATATATATTTATTATCAACATCAGGTTTTTGTTATTAAAATTGAAATAATTATTTAATTAATATAAGGCTTTAACATAATTAATAATTAATATAATTAATATATTATTATTATATAATAATAATTATATAATAATTAAATAAGGCCATGGTTTTGAGTTGTTTTTTTATTGGGCCAAATAATAACAAATTAAATATATATATATGTTACGGGGGACCTTGGTTAAACTTTTTTTTTTAAATTTGTTTTTAGGTACATGGTTTTTAAATTTTTGACGTATTCGTTTTTTAAATTATATTTTGAATGGTGGTAAAATAAAATTAGAAATTTGAAACGTTTTCATGGTTACTTTTATTCAGTTATTTGCATGATTATAAATCAGATACAATGTGTTAAAAAGGCATTATTACACTGTTCTTGCTTTTATTTTTATTACGTAAGATTTCATATTAAATTGTGGCTGTTCTTTTTAGAATATACTCCACATAATCTTTCTTTATTGTATTTGTATTTATTTATTTATTTTTTTCTTTCACTTTTTATTTATTCTTATATGTGTAATTATTTGTTAATTTTATTGTACTCGTGTTGCTTTGTTGTATGTCTGAAAAGTTAAAGTGGGAGAACACTCCCAAGTATCCTTAAAAGATTTATAATTTTTTTTTTCAAATATTTATGCTTCATTTATTGATATTTGGTTTTCTTTTAAAGTACATAAGTAAATTCTTTACTTATCCCTGTAATGTTAATAAAAATTCCAAAAAAAATTGCATGTGCTCATAATTTTTGATACTCCTAATTTACACTGCAGGTGTGATTATTGGTAGGAAAAGTATTGTGTGCGGGATAAAAGTCTAAAAGATTTTCACCTCAATTATCCTTTTCTGATGTTTTATTCCTTGGCTGCTCAGTGCATGCTCTTGCTCTCTCTTTGATGTATGATTACCAAATCACATAAATACATGGTATTTTGCCATGAATTAATGTGGCAATCGCAGCCACATTGTTTCACAAGCTTTCATAGTCACTTATTGTGCTGACCTACTCGGGGACCTACTCATTCTTAAGCACCATTGGGCCCATTAAATCATCTAGTCATCCTTATAGAGTAGAGGTATACATATATATGCCATTTTAACCTCTGAGGTTAATCTGACTGAGTTGAAACCATTTTTAAATGCCATTTCAAGTTTTAACTTTTTATCCAATTTTCATCAGAAAATGACTGTTATGAGGTTTTTAGTGTGATGGGAGTGAGGGGGGGATTGATTCAAATTAGCTTCTGAAACAAAAATATTTATTTAAGTTCATGTATGTATGTATATATATAAGTATGTGTGTGTTAGTAGTTTCTGCCTTTTCATATAGTACACGATAAGTCTAATCGATATGAAACTTATTTTTTTACTTTAAACATAGATTAAAGATGTAAATTTTCTACTAACAATAGGCTTGGAGACCTCCCCACTTAATGTGAAGTTTCGTTTTTATTCAAGAAAGCCTCCAATCACAATTAAAAAATAGGGTACTGGGTACTTTTTCTAGTCACATTGGATAATATTAATTTTTGTGTCAAGTTTTAACTCTAGTAAAAATATGCTGGAAGCTAAGATGATAATAGATACACACGCATACAAACAGCCAACTTTGTTGAACATATGTTGCAGTATGTATTTGATGAATTGTATATTCTGAGGAAGAGTGAAGCGAGTCAGAAGCAGGGAGGATGAGCGTAGCGAATCCGATGTGTTGAGGAAAAGTTCCGAGGTACCTCGAACCCAATTTTTATGACCCGTTTTCCATTGAATTATCCAGTTAGTAGATTGTAAAGCCTTCTGAGTGATTTTGTTACCATCTTAGCTTAAGTGCGGTACGAAAATCATTCTTTAGGTCTAGTTGTGTTGTGCTCTCCACAAAATATTTTTATGATGTCATAAATTCAGCAAGAATTTTAAAAACTTATAAAACTCAGAAAAATTATTGGTCTGCATTTAGTCAGACCAACTTATCAGTTAATTAATTATTACTTATATCAGACCAACACTAAGTTTCATTTGACTATCAGCATTTGCTAAATTGTTATTACTGACATTTTTTTAAAATTGTAGGAAATGAGTTAAAATTAAGCATGAGTGTATCCGTTTACATCATAAATAAGTATTTACGGGTTTTGATTGATAACTATAATGTATATTATTTTATTTATCTCAATTTCGTCCTTTTCTAATGTTTAATACAGAGTAGACACCCTGTATACATTAAATAACACCATCAAGCTAGGTTAGGACCTGTATGGGTTACCGCTAAGAATATACGTTTCTATAGGACACGATAATTTTCGAACACTTTCTCTGATCGAAATGGAACTTGGTACAATAATCAACCTTGTTAAATTCCCGAACCCTATTGTTTATGAAACATGTGTGTTGTCATTAACCTACAATAATGACCCCCTAAACATTTCAAAAAATCACAATTCTTTATACAGTGTAAGGATCGGGCTGATCTACACATGTAGAACTATGTATGGTTAACAAATTTACGTAGTTACATTTTTTTTTTATCAGCATTAGTATCGGTTTTATTGATTGAAATATATAACATAATGTAAAGGAATCACGTTTTTTGACTGGAAAATTTGCTTATATCGTGGCGGTATGCCACTTATATATATATTAGTAATATGACAAACTGATATAGGACAACCACCATGAGGTCTTAAAGCGGCCCCCAACGGCGACACCGTGCAGAGTCAGAGAGTATTTGTTAGACGGTCTATTTTTAAGTTGGCCAATAAATAACTATTCCAAGTGTAGGTTTTATCGATTTAAATTGTTATTTCTTTTCGTTTCAGAATTTTAATATGGTTTAGCTCCAAATACGGGCCTCTATCGACGCCGCGTGGCGGCTACTGCGGTCCGCGGGGCCTTCTTTAGCCGCGATTGTTTGTTGTTTTAATATTATTTCCTTACATGACATTTTGCCATATATTTAGCGAATTTTCGTCGCCGCGCTATTTATTGTTTGATGGCATTTAGCCATGTATCCAGCTCATTTTGAGATGAGCTTTGGTGATTTTTATATTCTGAGTACGAGCGAAGCCAGTCTGAAGTAGTAAGGATGAGCGTAGCGAATCCGATGTGGTGAGGAAAAGTTCCGAGGTTCCCCGTACCGGATTTTTTCTGTTCATTTTTGTTTTTCATAACTTTTTTTATAAAATGTATTTTATTTTTCCGCGTAGCACCAGCGTTATGCATACAACATTTTGAGAATCCTTGGTGTAGAGCATCACCACTCAGCCTCTTGTCTCTGCTTCTGACCAAAAGAAAATGTCATTTGTAGTTATTTTCAAGAAGCTGCGGCTAAATTATTCTGAATAGTTGAGATTACATTTCTTCTTATAACAGTATTCATTGGTTTAGTATTACATTTCATCATAATAGCAGAGGGCTGATGCAGTCAGGGAGATTAGATTAAAAATGATGTAGTAGTGTCTGTCAGATTATTTAACACATATATGTATGTTTGCGTGGGACAGACCCGGTACTTACTATTATTATTTCTTCTAAGGCAATCGGACTTAGTATTTAAAGACTTTTTAATGTTTCTACACAACATAATAGACTGCTTTACAAGGCTGCTAATATTTTTTACATAGAGCGTAATGTGGCGCCAAAATAGAAAACAACTGCGTCTTACTTGTCTCAATAAATTTTAAAGTTTAGTTTAGACTGATGGTTTGAATTAAACAAGAGACTTGTGTAGAGATAGT
>JACMZG010000008.1:34974547-35069547 GCA_018340805.1 Microvelia longipes | reverse complement strand
TTTTATGATACCTCTCTTAAGACCACTTTTACTTTGATTAAAAATAGGTAATGATATTTTTCTTTTTATGGAGGTGCAACTAACACTCTACACGTCAATACGTTTGAAAAAATCTCATTTGAGCAGGGAGGTTAAAACTGAACCTACCTCGTAGTCTGAAATTAAACTTAGTGTGGTGCGTATAGGCATACTAGCTTAGCATTTTTGTATGTATAACTAATACTTAACAGTTGAATGATCCAGCTTGTATCTTATTTGATGAAATATGCTTGGTAATTTCATGATAATTACCAAAAAAATGATAAATACAAAGAAAATTAGGTGGTGTTTTTTTTGGAAGGGGGTGGGGTCTCCCAATCTCGAAATTTTTGTGTCCTAGACGTTTCTATGGGACACGACAACTTTTGAACGCTTTCTTGGATCAAAATGAAACTAAGTACATAAATCAACCTTGTTAATGTCCCGAAACCTATTGTTTATTAAATATGTGTGACGTAATTAACTCACAATAATGACCCCACAAACATTTCAAACATCACTAATCTTCAAATAGTGTTTAGATTGGGCTAAAATGTTTTACACATATAATACTGTGTATGTATGATACTACGTATGACACAAACATACCAACTTTCATTGTATTACCAGTATCACTTCCGGTTTTATTGATTGACACACACACACACTCACACACACACACACACACATATATATATATATTATATATATATTAATATATATATATATATCAAACAAAGCAGTATGTTATTACTTGACATAATGTGAACAAATCATATTATTTTACTTATACATTTGAAAATTCGCTTACATCGTGGCTGTATGCCACTTATATAAACCAGTTATGACGAACTGATAAAGTACAGCAACCTCTTGGCCGGGAAGCGACCACAGGGAGCGCCGAAGGCCCCTTGTTTTACAACGTAAACAACAAAAAAAAACGTAATTGTTTTTTTAATTTTATATGAATTCAAGCGTGCCATATCTCAAATTGATCGATATATTCAATCGTCTTTTTATAAAATTTCAAATTTTTGCTGTCATTATTGCCTAAAGATATATTTTTGTATACCAAGTATTAACTCTCTAGCATTAATACACTGGGAGCTACGATGTTATCAGACATACATTCACATTTTGTTACGACTCCTCAGGTGGTATTAAAAACACCTGAAACGGATGATTCAAGTAAGTCTCGGTTTCAAAATATTCATCACAATATTTTTTCCGTATACCAACGTTATAAATAAAGAAAAGTAAAAATTTATGTTTTATATATATTTTTTTGTTCAAAGGATGGGATTAATATAAGATAAATAATATAAATAAGTAATTATTTAACCGCTATTCGATAATTTGACCAAAGATTCCGTTTACTCCAGACATAAAGGAGTGCAATATCCTAGCAGCACGTATGTCCAGGATTTAATGGGTTTTAGGCCGCTGGATATTTTCCAAGCTCTGATTCCTCCAGGAGTCGGGCTATGACAAGGAATAAAAGCCTTATTAAAGTTTTCTACAAGACTGCTCCCGTGTATCCTGAGATGGCACACTCAGATCTATTCTTTACCTACCCGAATAAGAACCTTGATTTTTCTTGTTTTATAATCTTTGTAAGAACGATAATACGGAATTTGACCAGTTTTATCTGTACCCGATACACCTTATTGCTCGTTATAATGTTTAAAGAAAACTCTTCCTGCAACAAATGGAAGTAGATTTTCTTTCATTCTTTTAGGGTTCTTATGTTTCTTTTAATTATATGGTTAGTTCAAAATACTAACAGAGTAAACCGACATGTCGTAAATCTGTTAAATACAATCAAAATTATTTCCGTTTACATTTTCAACTTGATTATTTACGTACATTCTACAGTAATAGGACAGTTACGTATATGAGTATAACGGATACTACTCAATTGTGCGTGTGTTATTAGCTTTTTTGTGTAAATAACTTAATTGAAAAGACAGTGGCAATGAATTCATTGGAAAAAAATCGGGTACGGGGTACCTCGGAAACTCGAAACTTTTTATCATAACATCAGATTTGCTACGCCCATCCCATGGGCGTAGCCAGAGTTGCCTTATATATAATATGTGTGTGTGTGTGTGTGTGTACTACAACAAAACATTTAAAATAAGGTTTATGTTTTGTTTAAAAAACAAAGCCTTTAAGTACAAATCAAAACTCGTCTTATTCAAATAGACTTAAAAAATAAAGCAAAATACAAATTATTATTGAACTGAAATGAATTAAACATGGCAGACATTTTAGTTTACTAATATCACTACAAAGTTAGTATGTCGAACTAATAAAACAATTTATTTTTTAAGACAAAAGTTACCTTTAACCTCTAAATTATTATAAATAAAATTATAAAAATTAATTTATTTGTGACTGCCTTGATCTTCTACGGCAGCCAAACCCTTTGTGTCACTTCTTTTACGGAGATTAATTACTATTAAAATACTTAATGCCAAATATGCTATATATCAGGCCTGGGCAAACTACGGCCCGCGGGCCACATGCGGCCGCGGATCATTTTTATGTGGCCCGCGGCCAAATTAAAATGTTTAGAAAAAGATAAATTAAATAACAAATAAAAATATTAGGTATATAAGCAAATAAATTATCTAATTCAAAATTATTATGAAAAGTTAGATACCAAGATAAGGAAATAATGGATTGTTATTTAACTTTAAAGTTCGGAGAAACAAAAACTAGTAAGATAAGAAACAATTGCATAAAGAGCGGCCGCCTTTCATATCAATTCTCATTGTCGGATTTGGCGAATTCTAATTATTTTAGTGAATTTTTATTTTCACAATAATAAGATAAAAAAGCTATTTTGCTTTCTGTGAATTGCCGAAAAGGAGTTGATAAAATACAATCCTTCGATCTTTTATTTTATAGGAATACTTTTTAAGATTATTTTTACACCTAGTTTTCTAGCAAAATTTGTCTTCAGTTATATTTCAAGATCTGACGAAGATACTCTGTTTTGTTTTTTCTGTTTAGTGCTTAAGTTCCCTAATTCCTATTCTTTGAGAATAAATTTGACTTTCGTAAAACACCAGCGTAACTGCAATTTGTTGCGGGTTTAGCATACTTTGAAATTTAAGGAATGCGGCCCGCGACTGGCTGTAAAAAGACCAAGCGGCCCTTTGCTAGAAAAGTTTGCCCAGGCCTGCTTTATATCATATATTTATACAAGCTTACAATAGCAAAATACTTCGATCTCTACTTCTCTAAAATCTCTTGAATATCTCTTATAACTCTAAAATCTCTAATATCTCTTGCATATCTCGTAATAGATTATAAATGACACTAATTAAAATTTAATGTCATTCAAACTATAGAAAAATAAATAAAGTCAAAAATAAACTTGCTAAATAATACATAAATACAAATAAATAAAAAGATAGAAGATAGAATATATACAAAATAAATCGAGAAGGCTCCTATCTTCACATTATTATGCTTATAAAATTAATATTAATTAATTTATCAAGTTTTTTATTAAAAATGCTTTTCCTTGCCTGAACCATAGTTATTATAAAATTTTTGCAACCACCCTGCTCGGCTAGGGGGGGGGGGCCCTGGCTACGCCCATGGCTAATCCTCCCTACTTTGGAGGATAACGATTGTTACAAGTCATTAATTTGTAACAACGTGCTTTGAACTCGCTTCGCTCGTACTCAAATACATACACCGTTTTTGTTTCAGCGGTCATCCAGGCACTGACCACGCTCGATGCTGCTTTTTGGTCTAACAAAAACTATAGATAACTTGCCGTTTTTAAACGAAAGTTAGTATACTTATTCATTATGTAAAGAAGTAAATTTATAAAAACTTGTACCGAACTACAAATCAATTGGATTATTTTTGATTTTTTATCATTTTTAAAAAAACATTTTCAAGTCATTTGATAAAAATTGAACTCAAGCTAATAATGAGATGAAACATAGCACATATATTTGTCTCAAATTTAGTGCATCATTTTTCCGCGATTTATGATTTATCGAAGTTTTTCCTGAGTCATTATTGCATGTCAATAGATTAATGACTACACCTATAGAGAAAGTACTATTTATTTTGCACCTATTGATTTTTGTACAAAGTTTTAACTCTCTACTATAAATACGCTGAGAGCTACAATGACAAAAGACACACACACATATACAGACAGGCAAATTCGTAAAAACCACTTAGAAATACTTAAAAACGGATTTTATTGCGGATTTGGATTTTTTTACAAACACAATACTATCCCATAGACCTAAACCTGCGATGTAAATGAAGAAAAGTAAAAATAAAAATATATTTGGAACCATCAAATAATTATCACTTTACTAAATACTCTGACGTGTACTATTTAACTGTCTACGTTTTCCTTCAGTCAGCTGTTAATTTTATTATATCGCTAACTAATGGAACTATCTGCTTAAGACTTAAATAGAACGACTTTTTAACATTTTTATTGTTAATTAATGATTAATTAATTAATTATTATTATTATTTTTTTTATTATTTTTATTTATTTATTTTTTAGTAATTTATTTATTTTGATTAATTTAATTTATTTATTTGATTAAAAATATTTAATCAAATTTTTTAATGCTCCTAGACCTAAAAATCAAAAATTTCTGGCGCGGTGGTCCGCATGTCGGGAAAATTTTCTTTAGGATGTGTGTTTCTGTGCCTAATAATCCAAGTTGAGCAGTTATTTAAGTATGAAGCATTACTCATAACACATTTGTTTTGTATTTTTCAAAGAAAATGCACATGCCTTTAAAATTGGCAGGGCACACTATTATTTGCACTAGTTTAATGCTTAGTTGGTGCTTTCCTTTAGGGTTTTAGCGCATTTCCTTTGAAAATTACGGAAAAAATGAGTTACGAGTTGTGCTTGGTAAGTAGTAACTGTAGAAGTTATTAAGGATAAACCGGAACCTAGAGCTAGAAATGAATTATTAGGCATGGATACACACGTTCCAAAGGAAATTTGCCTGATATAAACTCCACCGCACCAAAATTATTTTGTAATTATAAACTTATATTATGTAAATAAAGCGATAAGAAATCATCGTCCTCTCCAGGTTTTGAACCCATGTTCCCTAGCTTTGAGTACCTTAGTTGTTCTTATTGACTCTGGACGATTTTTATTCAACATATTGTCCCAAAAAACATCAAAAACGATTCCCCACATAAAAATGTTGTTTACTGTAATTTAGGTTTTCTGGTAACTGACCGCCATTGTTTCGATTTAGCGTTCTATAAAACACAATGTAGGACCTTTTCAAGGCTTCAAATAATAACTTTGATTTCTACTGATTTCTTTGAAAATTTTACTAACTCAGCAAACTGGGTTAATGACGTCACTAATCTGGTTTTTAATAGGGTTCGTGTCCTCCCTAAGTTAGATTAAAAAATATTTATTCGTTCCAAACATAGCGTGTTTGCAAGAAAATGTCTAAATGTCTAGAAAGAAACACACACACACACACACACACACATACACACAGATATAGTATATTATATATATATATATATAATAATATATATATATATATATATATATATATATATATATATATATATATATATATAATATATATATATATATATATTATATATATATATATATATATATATATATAATATATATATATACATATATATATATATATATATATGTATATATATATATATATATAATATATTATATATATCTATATATATATATATATATATATATATATATATATATATATATATATATATATATATATATAAAGAAAGAGTAAGTTTTGCGAAACGGATTTCCGGGTCCGATTCCTGCCATGACGCCTATTCCATTAGGGAATGTTTCGAAAGGAAGATCGCTAAATGTGGACAGCCTTTAGCCTATACGTATGGATATGTGGAGTAATATATACCTGCGCTTTCATCGTGTGATCTCCCCAGATCAAACGGTTACACCGATTCGGGCACAACATTGTACAAAAATCAAGCCCTATAAAGGGGAAGAACCAACTTAAAATAGTAACCATTCATATGTCCAGAAAATTTATAAGTTACACAATTAAAGTAAACAAATATTTTGATAATTTTTAACCCTATAGTTTCATGCTTGTATAATTGCTTTATAATTTTCAATTATAGGTATCTCTGTTATCTATAATTGCTGAGGGTGAAGGCAGACTTGAACATTAACAATTTTGAATATACAAAATTTATGAACATTTTTTATTGATTCAAGTGTTTTTCTATGGCTTTTATTTAAATACGAGCTATTTTGGAGATTTAAGTCAGTTTTGCCAGCGGCTGGGGTTCTGTATTTATTTGTTTAAAGACATAACTCCCACTGATAATTAATATATGGATAGGGTTCCTTCTATGGTTCCTACCTGAGGTAAAATCTCTTATTTCAGCTCAAATCTTGCTATCCCAGAGATTTGCTTTGTACGTCTTTATTTTATACTTAAAATATTTTGAAACCTTTAATAGAATTAATTTAGACATTATGTGATAATTATCCATCTCTCCACTATCAGCTGGATATTGCCGTTAAATTACCCTTTCGTTTTTCATGCTTCGCAATTTTGCATATCATGCAAACTTTTCATTAAACTGAGACCATGGGAAACTAGAAAATAATTATTATCACGAGGGTTGAATATAGTTGGATGTGATTCTATCGCATGAAATATAAAGCGTTTATTTGGAATGGTAAGACCATCTGGCTAAAAAGCATCTGTTTCCCCTTCTAATTCTCTTTAAACTTGCTTCAATATAGAATTTAAGGTCAAAGATGATGGATTAATAAAATTAGATGTAATTATTAAAAGTACGTGTTTAACTACGTGTTTAACTGTCTTTTTACATATATTAAGTAGGTACTTAATTGACTTCGTAATTTATCACATATAATGTTCTAAAAACCCTCTGCTCATTCTAGTACACTTTTACTATTCCTTTCCTCAGCGAAGGCATTCCTGTAATTGCCGCTCAATAAATCTGCCTCCTGTACACGAAATAATGGCTCGACCTCTACAGTGCAAGGAAAAGGGATTTATCACCCACAGAAAACCTTTAAAAATGGATATGTATTAAATAGATTTAAACTTAACAGTTCGTTTATGGGTGTTTAAGAGAATATGTTATTACAATAACGCTAATGTGATGAGTAACGTTAATGTTATTCAGAATGCTGGCTGTCTATGTGTGTATACCTATATGATATGACCCTATACAGTATGGTTACCTCACCAGTGGCGAATTGAGCCAACAAGGCCCGAGGAGGGTTTGACCTAAAAGGTCCAAACCTACAACTCAAGGGGCTTAAAGGAGAGGGGGAGTCCCATATTTTGTTTTTCAAGTAGAGGGGTCCACTTTTAACAAGAGTAGTATTAATGATTATATCAAGCTTAATTTAATTAATCAGACCCAAGATCATTGTGGTCTAATTAAAATTAACTTTAATTAATTATTAAGTATAATTAATTAACTTCGTCTAATTAAAGATCAAAATATAACTTAAAACAAATACCTAATGCCCTTTGATGCTGCTATAGAGCCAGTATATACAAAAATGTATATACTATAACTTTAAAAATGTTTCTTATGTTGATAGTTTTTTATGTTTATTTTTTGGCTGAGGGGCCCAAGAAGAGCCGCCACCCTTTCCCTCAATGGCCAGTCTGCCCCTGTACCTCACGTTATGGTACCTGTATTGTTAAAATCTGTCAATTGACAGATTTTTAAGGTTATCAATACTTTTAATAACCCGTATACAGTATTTTTCATTTTAAAAGGAAGTTAGTAATGCCAAGTTCAGCTTAAAGCGTGTTTTATCTACTATTTGAATGTTTAAATTTGTTAACGCTTATCTTTTAACACAATGAAGAAAATTAAATAGATTCATTTCTATTGTTTTTAAAATCGTTTAATGAGACTTTTTTCATGCTTAAAATATATTAAACATTTTTTTTCTCTAAAGGGGACAAAACAGATCTATAACTAATTGTGACCAATAAAGGAATTTCATCCATCTATGTAGGCAATAGGGAAATCATAATCGGTCTGCAAATACGAGAAAAAACTCTGCCAAATAATTTAAAAAACCAATCTTAATATTAGCGAATTTTCAACATGAAAAATACGCTTATGAGGCCGTTGGTATGACGGAAGTTGAGGGGGGATGTGAGGAAAGGAATCAATTCAGATTGGCAGATCCGCGGATTATTTGAAACCTCCTCACAGCAGACTACCAGAGGTCCGCAAATTACCGGTTCGGAATCACTGGGTTGTAGTAAGTAATATATATATATATATATATATATATATATATATATATATATATATATATATATTATATATATATATATATATAATATATATATATAATATATATATATATAATATAATATATATAATATATATATATAAGAAAGAGTAAGTTTTGATGTGACCCAGGTTACGTTTCTTGATGTGGATGTTTTATCTTCAGGGTGGCAAACTGGAGACTGCTGTTCACATTAAGCCTACTAACCTTCAGCAATATCTCTACTTTTCTAGTTGCCATCCATACTCTCATAAACGATCCATCCCTTATTTATACCGTAGGTATATAGAAAAAGTATTACCACTGGAATGAAATTAATGTATTTTTTATCTGAGGACGAGCAAAGCGAGTCTGCAGCAGGGAGGATGAGCGAAGCGAATTCGATGCGTTAAGGAAAAGTTCCGAGGTAGCCCGCACCTGATTTTGATTATTATATTCCAATGTACCATAATTCCCTATTAAGCATTGTATTACCAAGAAAATTTATTGTACTGCTTTTAAATATTTTGTCGACACCGTTGGTAAAATGACATTTTGCAGCTTAAAAAATTTCAATAATGACTAATTTTGAAGACGTAGATAAAATATTATAAAACTCTTCAACAGCGATTGTTAATCAGGGAAATTCGCTCATTCAAAATGTTTATTTCTGATGACGCACAATAACACTTCTGTTTGAGTGTCATTTATCTGGATTTTAATAAAAATCTTTAAACATTTTAAAGATTAATTAATATTACCTGAATTCGAATGCAAAAAATATGTAATTACATACTTGCACATAACTTTTTACAGTATGGCAAAGCGGGGTTTTTTTTCTTTTTTGGATGTTTTGGAATTATTTGTTGGAATGTTGGCATCTTACTCACAATCCTGTTCTTGCTGATGGTTACGGTTTATGCTTCATAGTTAGAACAGTTGCACTTCAATTGGTTTGTTCATTTTCTTTATAATTTACAAAGAAAATGCGCCTATTTATTTAATAGGTTTATATTTAAGTTTCCTCTGAAAATCTAGGAAGATTGACAAACGAATCTGTTCTGTCTACGATGCATAAACCAAAAACCTGAGCAAGAACTGTTTTAGTGAAAGCAAAGCATTCAAACGAATTTTGCCCGGCCTGCACCTTTGACCTTCGCACCAGAATTTTTGGAATTGTGCCGCCAACAATAAACAGATAGGAAGGACAAATTGAAAGAAAGTGATTAATGACCCCCCTACTTACGCTTCGCTTATCCAGTGATAAATAGAGTCGTTTTATTACCAGTGGTCACTCATCCAGTCACTGACCACGCTCGATGCTGCTTGACTTTTATGATCCACAAAAATCATGGATATACTTGTCATATTTTTTTTTTATAATATTTCCTTTATTAGAAAAAATACATAATTATAATGTCAAACTTCTTAAATCATTATTATACAAAGAGATTTCCATATCTTCTTAAAATTAAAATGTTTTTGAGCATATACTATGTGTATACAAAATAAAGTAAGATAGATAGATAGATATTAAATATTTATTAAATATATAACATATAATATAATATAATAAAAAGGTAATAACATTTATATTAAGAGAGAAGTTGGTAGATAAAAAAAGAGATATAAAAACATATTAAAACGAAACTTAGTGTACTTATTTATTATGTAAAGGTATGCACTTGAACCAAATTTCAACTTAATTAGATTAATTTCCGATTTATTAAAAAACGTATGCAAGTTGTTCTATTAAACTTGAACTAATGGTGGTAATGAAATGAAACTTATTACATCTGTTAGTCTTATACACGGCTACATGCGTGCCAAATTCAACCAGATCGCATTATTTTTCCGCGTTTTATGATGTTTTTTTGTAATTTTTGCTAAGTCATTATTGCGGGTTAATGACGTCATAAAAAAAACGTATTTTCCGAATAGCGTAACTACAGCAGTACTGTAGTTACTGCTGTAGTTACTTAACTGATTTTTGTACAAACTTTCAACTCTAGCATACATAGACTGGAAGCTGCGATGATTAGAGACGCACACACAGTCAGGCAACTTTGGAGGCCTTTAGAGAAAACCACTCAGGAGGCCTTAAAACGCCTGAAGTTGATAATTCCGGTGACATCCCTGTTTCGGATTTTTATGCAAACACAATATTTTTCCAATATACCTACGGTATAAACGAGGAAAAGTAAATATATATATATATATATATATATATATATATATATATATATATATATATATATATATATATATATATATATATTACATATATAAACAGAGGTAGAAAGAAACTTTTACATACATTTATATACAAGTATACAGAATTTTGGACATGTTATATTGTACGTTGTAGGACTGTACGTTACTATGAAAATTTGCTAATAACTTTATAAACACTAATAATGATTTCAAAAACTTTATTTATATAAAAGTAGGAACATTCACTAAATTTTTTAGAGGTGCAAATTATATAGTTGAACACAATGTATTGGCACTGTTTTACTATAAGTCTAGATCAGCAACCTGTATTATTTGAAATGTATAACTGGAAATATGCAATCGCTTATCGATTCAAATTCTTTAACGACTAAAACCCAAAAGTCCTTGCCAAATATTTTCATGTCACTGATCTTAAATATAGATATCAAGTTATGTAGAATCCTTCAACTAAAGTATACTCGTATCATTGCAGCATAATTTTTCAATAACTACGCCTTTAAATAGTGTCTATAAAATACAATCAACTTTACAATCTTTAAAAGGATTTTAAAATGAAAATCGTGATTATTAAATACAATATATTTAAAGTTAAATCCTAAGTTATATAAAAATATCTATAATAGTTCACTTCACACAACTTTGGTTAAAGATTAAAACTAACATCTGTGTCCTATGCACGACATATGGGTGGGTAACCTTGATTTCTTATACTTTTTTTGAGTTACTAATTATTATGTTATTGTCTTTTTCAATCTTAATTATTGTGCATATTTTCCATTATTCAGGTACGATGTGATAAGGCGCAAGAAATGGACATGACGTAAATTAAGATCTCAAACCTTTTTACTCTAGACTTGGCTTTTTTTACCCAAGTGTATTTTTTTGAGATTTTTTATATGTTTTTATTTGTTATGCCTTTTCAAAACTACGTCAAGAACCGATATATTTTTGTTGAATCATTAAATTATCAAAACTTTTAGTATTTGAACATGGAATTAGTAGCTTATATAGCTTTCAATAGGAGGCATGCTTCTCCTCTTTGATTTATGTTGAGATCGCATACTGTTCTGTCTCCTTTCAATCTCAAATGTTTCCAAAAAGTCCATTTTTTGGCATTTGTTCACAAATTGTAGACAATTATTTTTATGAGACCATCAAAATGATTTTCAACAAATAAAGATTGATAGAATTTACTCTTAGTTATTGATTTATGTTCCTTCCTGTAAGACCTAAATATTACTTTACATAAGCAACATAGTACCATTTAAATACCACTTTTATGTAAAGATGGCAGGTGGCCCAGATGTATAATTTCTTGTACGATACTGCAAAACTTACCCTGGAAACTTTTTCTTTTAATAAAAGATTCAACGCTCTGACAAACATTTCCTAAAATATTGTGAAGATATTTAGTTTTGATATTAATTCAATGATATTCAAATTTCCCCATGTACCTTACACTTGTCTAAGAGTGCAATGGGATTATAATGAGTGAGTCAGTGCCAACCGCCAGAGTATTAAAATCGTTTAGAAATATCTTAATATATAGATAGTAAACCTTGCACTTCAGATGGATGAGTCAGCTCAATAAGGTCTTTTAGTTAATATTTATTTAAATTTTTTACGGGCCAAAAATAGCCTCGTGATATTTCCTGCAAAGGATTCCACTCTGATCTGATCAACATCTCCCAAAATTAAGCTGATTCTTTCGCATGCGCTTCGAGAGAGCAAAAATGCCCCGCTGTAAGATTAATGTAGAATTAAGTGTTGCATTTTTTCCAGGAAAAAGCGCTGAATCAAATGAAACCGGTCCGGAGTAGATAACACTATTTTAATCAGGTGACCAAAAAGAAAAAACCATGGTAAAAATACCGAAAAACTTAATAAACTTAATAATAAAATTGTTTATTTCTACGAAAAAAACAAATACATATTACAAAAGCATCATTTTCATTATGAAAATTCGATACAAAAATTTTTTACAATACATGATATTTTAAAAACATTTTGTAAAATATATTTAAGATAATTAATACAATAATTGTGTAACTCATCAGGCTCTGGCTCGTTACGTCTAATGAGTTCAGGCTCTGTCGGCGTCCTGATGAGTTAGACGTAACGAAACAAAGTGGGACATGACATTATGTCGAGCCATTAATGATGAGGAATGTCGAATGATGGAACAGTTCCCAGATGTAACATTGCTTTTTGCTTGTTACATTTCCTAGGTGTCTCTCGCACAATGTGTAACTATTCACGTTTTGCAAAACACGGTAGTATCAAATAATATAGACTAATTAATATTTTGGCGAGGCCCTCAGTGGGAGTTAAAACTCCTAGAGCGAGGGTCCTGTTTCAAGATAGTGCATATTAATTATAAGATATTTTCATGGATTTTAATGTATAGAAAAAACACTATTCTTTAGAATAGTCTCTAGTTGAATATTGCAACAACATTATAAAGGAGGACATACTGTCGGTAAAAAACATTTTAAGTAGGGTGACATTTTTTATGTTTTTGGGACGCTCACTCGAATAAATCTGGTCCTGGATCGATACGACCACTCTAAGTGACCAAAAGTCGCAATAACCCTGGTAAATTACCGAACAACTTAAATTACAGTCGGTAAAAAAAATCCGAGTTGGGTGTCGTAATCCATGTTTTTGGGGCGCTTAATCGAATAAAGTCGGTTATGAGTCAATAGGACTACTCAAAGTACTTAAAGCTAGTGTTCCAATGTTCAAATCTTAGTCTTGGCGATGACTTTTCATATTTACTGTGTATAAGTTTATACGTTATAAAGCATATATTGAAAACTTAAGCAAGAAATGGATTGATAAGCAAGAAAGCACGTATTTCAAATAAAAGTTTCACCCGAATCATTTTAACAAATAAGATATTAAAGATTAGTTCTATATTTGGCATCCTATTTTATTTTACTTTTTGTCATTTTCTTAAGCCAAAACTACATAAGGTCTTATTTAACTTATGTACCATTATTATGTGACTTTTACATTTATTTTGTTAACAAGGCCGATTTATTGAAATTAATCTAAAATAGGGCATTTAAACACAAGAAAAGTTTAAATAGCCAATATCTAACAGAGAACCTTATGTTCTTCTAAATCGTGGCTTATATAATCTTTGTATTGAAGTAATTCATAAAAAAACATTAGGTGCGTGAGTGCCAGTAAAGCACAAGTTAGTATTTAAGTCAAGGCTTCTAAATGGTTGGTAACCTCTATTTGAACTGAGACCCCAAGTATTGCCAACCTCGTTACTTTTATATCGTTTCACTTTGTATCAAATTTTTGATATGACAAGCTTGATAAAATTGAAAGAATTTTAGAGTTGGGGCTTTCAAAAAGATTTGTATTGAAGTATCCTTGAAATATTAAATATGCGTTCATTAGTATGACAGTTATAAAATGATTGATTGAATTTCTATTTAATATTTTTTATATTGATCGGTTGAAAATGGTCAGCTACTGGTATATCTCAACTATGTAGAGGAAAGTGTATTTAATTTGATTGCAAAATTCGACCGTACTCGTGCGGCGATATATTGCTTTCTTCCGTTTTTATTAAGTCTGGACCAGCAACTTTACTCGCGTGGCTACCTATAACCTCTAACAGAACAGAGCATTTATATTGACGTAGAAATCTACAAATCTCAAATTGGAACAAGTACATTTTATATTGGCCAAAAAGAATTTCAGAATTTTATTACATAATTTTTAATATAGCTGAGCGATATACTTAACGAATAACGCTAGTTACAAACATAGTATACTACATTCTAAAGGAACGGTTCCAGACACCATTTAATAGAAATACATTGAGTTTACTTTAGAGGTAAATTACCGCTGAATAAGACATTTTGAATTCATCTAAACATATTTAAAGTTCTCTTCCTAAAAGGAGATAAAATTTACTTAAACCGAGAAATCTCCGTTGCTCTGGGGCTCTCTGCAACCTCATTGAAACCTCAAAGAGTGAGTTACGGTTATAATAACTCTTATTATTTTCGTCCACCCGCACATTGCTTGCATTTTTATTTGTATTTTTAACGTTCTCCGCATAAGTTGCTGTAATTTTGTACTGGTTATTTGATTATAATCATGAGCGAAGGTGGTGGTGGTCAGGTTACTTTTTCGATGTTTCGAAATTTAACCTGTAGGGCCTCTCTAGTAATAATATCTCTATGCAGAGATATTATTACTAGAGAGGCCCCAAAAAGATGTTTCAGGCCTCTAAATGTATTGAGTTAAGCTATGCCATAGAGATATATATTAGAGGAGGCATAGCTTATCTCAATACAGTGTTAGGCCTGAAACATCATTTTGGGACTCTCAGGAGCTTTGTGTAACCTCATTGAACCATCCTTCAATAGTGACTTAAGGTTATTTATTATAACCATATATAATAATATAATAATAATAATAAACCATTTATTAATGTTCTTAAATAATATTATACAAGAAATTTTATGAATTTACAAATCGTAGATTAAACATCAATTCAGCCAAAGCTGTGGTTACTGGCTGAGCCAGCTAGTTCGGTAATTATATAAACAAATTACATCAATTAAAGATAAAACTGACTATTTCTAATTTCTGCAATGCATTACCGTTCGATACATTACATTTTAATATTATGATTATAATTATAATGATAATTCTAATGATATATAAGGTTATATTGAAACTAATTTAATTTTAACAATTAATATACAAAATAAATAATATTTCTAAACAAAAAGAAAATAACTTATATGAAAAATAATTAATTAACTATAATTACTATTTTTTCAATTATTAATTTATTTATTTATTTTATTTTTATTTATTTTTCTTTTTTTTTATTTATTTATTTATTTTAATTTATGTATTAAAAGTTTATAGTAATAAATTATGATTTTATTTATATTTATATAAGTTACATCAGTATTGATTCCACAAATATGGAAACATAACCATATATACATAGAGATATTATTAATAGAGGGGCCCCATCGGTTGAATTTTGAAACATTTAAAAAGTAAGCTGATCACCTTCGACTATCAAAATATGAAACATTTCAAATACAAAACAATAAACAACAAATTTGCCGCAAACCGAAACAATTAATTTATTATAACCTTAACTCGCCCTTAGAGGAGATTTTAATGAACCTTTGAGAGCCCCAAAACGATGTTTCAGGCCTTTCAATGTATTGAGATAGGCTATGCCCCTCTAGTATATATCTTTATGCTTACTTATTATAATCAAATAATCAGTACAAAATTACAGTAACTTATATAACGTTAAAAATACAAATCAAAACACAAACAATGTGCGGGAAGCCGATGGTTTGATTGATTCATTATCAATTGTTTTCCGGCTTTCCGCACATGGTTTGTGTTTTGATTTGTATTATTAACGTTCTTCTATATAAGTTACTGTAATTTTGTACTGATTATTTCATTATATTTTTAGCAAAGGTGGTTAGGTTACTTTTCGATGTTTCAAAATTCAACCAATAGGGCCCCTCTAGTAATAATACCTCTATGGCATATGCTCCCTCTAATTTATATCGCTATGATCATAGAGATATATACTAGAGGGGGCATAGCCTATCCTAATACATTGAGAGGCCTGAAACATTTTTAGTGGGGCTCTCTGGGGCTCTGTGTAACCTTATTGAAACCTCCTCCTAGAGGGAGTTAAGGTTATGATTAATCAATTGTTTTCGGCTTCCCGCAGAGTGTTTGTGTTGTGATTTGTATTTTAAAAAAAATGTTTAATTTGTTATTTGTTCCGTTTATTTGATGATAATGGTTATTAAATGTGGTCAGGTTACTTTTTCGATGTTTCAAAATTCAACCATTAGGGCCCCTCTAGTAATATATCTCTATGGCTATGATTGTGGCTTACAACAGCTATACGCATTTTCCTAACTTTATTAAATCCTTAAAGAAGAATAAACAAAACAAAAAAGAACAAAAGGAACAAAAAGAAAGTTCAAAGAATAACAATCAACAGTAATCAAAAAGCATAAGCGATTTTTAAAAAATAATAATTTTAATTTTGGTTTATCCCCACAAGTGGTGGATAAATCATTTGAAATATTTACTTTTTAATCAAATGGGGTCCGGACATCCCTAAAATCAATACGGCGCAGCTTTTCAGATCAATAGAACATAAATAAAATAGTTATACCTACACATTTTAAAAGGTATTTATAAATTCTAATAATAAGGGTAAGTGTTGCTTTGTAGAAGACAGACTTATTTATGGGCATTATTTATTTACATTAACTTTTATATGATTAAAATGAGATATTTGAAACTCAATCAAAATTTCCCTTTCTCACAAATTCTCTAGTATTTCCAATGAGTCCTTACTAAGAATCCCAAGTCCTTTCAGTAGAAATGAGTCAGGAGAGTAGAAGGGGAGATACGTGAGTCACCGACCCCAGGGTTTGTCTCCCACCCTTATGAACGCCACCCTCTAGTGAAGCATCTCCCACTTCAGTTCAACACAAACTATCGTCTGATTAACAATCAACTTATCTCGTGTTCGGTTTCGATAAATAAGCGATTACTATTTTTGTTGGATTACCTCACTACCATCGGAATTATTTACTTATTTTTCTGTGAGTACTCTCTTATCATTGTAATAAGTTTTGCTTTGCTGTCGCATATTAAGGCGTGGTACGGATTTACTATCATGGTAGAGAACGCCGGCTTGTTGCAGCCTGTCTTGTTCCTTAGTGGTGTAGGTCCCGTTGCATCTGTTTCCTTCATATCGCTCCTTAATTTTACATGCCTTGTTTATAGAATTGAATTGTTTTTATAAAAATGTTATTATTAGATTCCTGGGAGATAAATTACATGAATCTACTACGAACTTATTATTAAATTATTTATGTGAATAAAAATGTCAGAATTTTTCTTTTTCTTTATACCTTACGGTATATATGGGAAAAGTATTTTATCTGTTTCAGGTATATTTAAGACCTCCTGATTGGTTTTCACAAGATTTCCATTTAATATATATATATATATATATATATATATATATATATATATATATATATATCTTAGTTTATGAAGTATATATTGGAAACTTGCTTCGGCTTTTTGGCTGCTTTGCAGCCACTTGGTTCTTGTCTAACTTCAGTTTGTCATATTGTTACCAGTTTATATAAGTGGCATACGTCCATGATTTTAGTCAATAAACATGATTTGTTTATGATGCAACTAATGCTAATGATACAAATTTAATTTCGTTTTTGTGTTCACCATACGTAGTAGTACATATGTATAAAATTTTAGCCTGTTCATAACTTTTTGAAGTTTTGCTGAGTCATTATTGTTAGTCAATGACATCACGCACATATTTCATAAACAATAGAGTTTAGGACATTATGAGGTCCTGTTGACTTTTGTACCAAGTTTCATTTCAATCCGACAAAGCGTTCGAAAGTAATCGTGTCCCATAAAATCTCGTCTTAATGTTTTTGTTAAGGTTGTCGAGCGTGGTCAGTAGGCGGATGGATGACCGCTTTAGTTAAAACTGAGCTTCCTCTTTTGAGGATGTGCATAGCGAGATCTTCGATCTCCTTTACACATCCTCCGTAGAGAATTTGATAAGGTGAAGGTGGGGGAAGTCCCAAGGCACCCGTTCCCGACCTATTTGTCTTACATTAAATTATACAATTATTAAAAGAGTAGTTATTTGAAATAATTACTTTGTTCGCTCGTGGAGTTTGGCAGGGGGTTGAACCCCGTTTTTAACCCTCTTAGGGGTTTAACTGTTTACATGGTATTTTTTAACCTATAGTTTAAACTCTACCCCGATTAAAAATGAGTTTCAGGATAGAAATCAAAAATAAAATTACTGGTAGAATAGAATACTTTTACGAGATGCTTACATGCTATATTGATCTATTAATTGTAATATCTGAGTAAATGTCCATATTTACTGTTAATAATGTCAGATTATTTTTACTAACTTGTGAAATTTTTTCGAAGTTAAAGTATACCTGCACGGAGTAGTTAGAACTGAGTCCCTGATACAACTCTCAAAAAGATCAAAACCATTTGGTGTTCCTCGAATTATCTGTTTCCTTTGAAGACACATATTATTCAGTTTTATAGGAAGGTACGAAGTGTTTGTGAATCAGAAAATAAAATTCCATTAGTTTAAAGTAAAGCTTACCGGATGCACTTCCTCTGATTATTCAAATACTGGGCAATACAATCTAATACTGTTTGCTTACATAATTTTTAAACCAGAGAAAAAGAGGCGTAGATAATGTTAGGGAAATAATACTGATCCATTTTTTTTTTACTTTCTCTAGATGAGAGAGTAAAGTACATATTTAATTGTGGAAAGGGAAGAAACTTTTCCTCAATATCTCTCTCAGAATGGTTGTCCTTGACGGGTGATAAAAATATTGGCATGTAGACTCCTTTTGCTACATAAGTGTTCCCAATTTTGTGGAGTCTGTTCAAAACAAGGACCATCAACGCTCCCTGCCTTGGCCATTCTCTCGCCGGGTTCTTTTGAGCTCTGAAGTATTTTGTAATTTTTTTATTTAAAAAATGATCGTCTTAACTTGTGTTAATGACGTTATAAATTTACGACAAACAAGGGGCTGCGTAGCGTCTCTCTGAATCTGACTAAATGCTAAGTTTTTTTTTAGATTTTTGAGTTATTGTGCGCAATACTCAAGAGTATAAATTTTTACGCATACACATACACATATTCATCTCACAAACACAGATATATATAAAGCGTTAAAATATAAGATTTCGGAATCAGGAGGCCAAGAGGAATCAATCCCCCTTCCACTTCCGTTATCCGATCAACTTCATAAGCGTAATTTTCTTATTATAAATTCGTTAAATAGAGGCAGACATATATTTATGGTCATAGTGATGTATTAATTTTTAATATTACTAGTAGAGGGGGTATACACTATTTTAATGCAATGAGAGGCTCTAAACATCTTTTAGGGCTCCCGGGAGCTCCTTGTTACTTCATTAAAACCTTCTCTATAGGAGCTAATATATCTACATGTTAATGGGTGAAAAAGTTAGCTAAATTTTGCAATGTGGCTACAACATTAAATTCCAATTGATCAAACGACTTTCGGACGGTCGATAACCCTGTAAATTCTATAGATTGTATAGATGATAAGTCTTTTTTAATAAGTATGGGCTGGCTCGATTACTCCATGAACTTCTGTTTTCAAAAGATGAAATTATATTATAAAGATAACGTATAACCCTATGAATTAACAGTAGTAAAAAAGTAATGTTATAATTCAGAAGAAAAGTTATATTAACTCCATTGTAAATGTGAAAGGTTTTTTATATGTATAGACATTGTTTTTTATCTGTATAAACCTTTTTCCAATGAATAAAATAGTGAAATTGGCCAATGTTTATACTGGTTGAAAACACGGGGTTGAGCAAAGCAGGTGGCTGTCACTAGCTGTAATGTTTGCATGGCAAGGAAGGAAAGGATAAGTGACAGGTGCAGGGAGATAGTGTTAGCTAACTCTATCATAAGGGTTTCACTTAACAATGTTCTATTGTTTTATAAACATCACGTAATTTATTCATTTATATCAATCATACTTCAGATCAATCATACTACGGGCTTAGTTTTACAATACTTAATAATATTTTGATTGATAGACAAATTTGATTTTAGCAATATCTTCGAAATTAATTTCTCTTAAACAATTCATTTAGTTTTGAATGTTTTAGCGAATTTTCATTTAAAAATTACGCTTATTTTCGAAGACCAGAATTGCTCGCCTACTTCGTGAGCGGCAAAATCAAATGTCTTCTAAAACTGAAGAGTGCTTTATTCACGAGAACCGCCGGTCTGGGGTTTTTCTGCTGGTCAAGGCTGAATGCTGTCTCCTCAATACTTTAAAATTATGCTTAGTTCACGTCATAAGCAGCAATTAAATTTTTAAACTGCATTTTGTAAAGTGCTTTATGCTCAATACAAATTTACTTCGCGAATGCGATTTAATGGGCCTATCCAAAACTAGACGGGGTCGAAAAGTTTATAAGCTATGTACATAGCTTATTTAGTAGGTTGTAATAAAAAATAGCTATACCAATACCAACCATCCAATTGTTGGCGGGGGTATGTGGGAGGTAATCCAGTTGATCCCTTGGTAGTTATATATATATACATACATACATACATATATATATATATATATATATATATATATATATATATATATATATATATATATATATATATATATATATATATATATATATATCCATAGGTAAGGTAACATTTTGATTTCCAACCTAGGTTCAACTAGGCTCAATTAATGCGTCAAACATCACAATACATTAAATCAATAGATGTGTTCTGTACAAATCTTGTGATTAGAGTCTATTAGGGATAAAAGGTTCTAGAAAAAAACCAATGATGATAAAAGAATCTAAGAATTAACCATTCTTCAAAACAATTTCTGAAGTGCTTTATCGTAATTTTAAAACTGCTGTTCATATAATATAAAATAAATACAGAGAACAGATATTCTTGCTTTCGATCGATGCAATTAAAATGATCAGATCAAGTCTAAAAATTTCATTTTGTGTATAAAAAATTATACATATAACATAACTGTTTTAAAATAAGTTAATTGATACCGTTGTTCGATGGCTCGTACTTGTTAATGAGTTGGTGTTCAGCGATGCAGACCAAGCCCGAGTAGCTGAAAGTGTGAGGCGGGTTGCAATCCCCAAGGTACTCAACTTTAAGGCCACACGATACCGAACCTACGCATCAGTACACCCACCTGTCTCATTTAAGTCCTTATATAATTTGTATACTTTGATCTAATAAGTAAATTTACTTTCATTAATAAAGGTTTTGTTATTATCTCGCTCTGTTTCATATTAGCAGTGTAAGGGCGTCTTCGCTTTGTGGGCGTTTTTCCACATACCGGTTTATATACTCAGGTGACTGCACTAATGCTGACACCTACATTGGTCAAGGAATTTTGAAAGAACTGACGAGATTTCTATTTTTGTTTTAACTTATCAATTTCCTGCCTGATACTGTGTTCTTATTGCAAATCGTCTTCCACTGACTAGTTATTTCGGTACTTCATTTTTGCAACCATTAATCACTCCCACTTGCTCCTGTGATCTTTTGTATAGATTACGGTACTCTTTTCTAGCATCTGATAGACCACAAAAATATTATGAAGACAATTTTCTTTTTAGCGAATTTGTTTGAAAAAAAATTGTTAATGAGGTGGCTGGTATGGCGGGAGTTGAACTTGTGACCAAAAGCCGTTTCAGAGGCTCCTGATGACGAAATAAATGCTGGAAGTACTCAAAGCCAGGGTTCCTATGTTCGAATCGGTGTAGTCGTGAAAACGTTTTATCTTCATATTTACAGTATATACGTTTATAACTTCAAAATAACTTTTTGAAAAGTTCGAAAAAATAAATTAATTGTGACGCTACTGCTCAGGTTATAAAGCATATATTAGAAACTTGAGTAAAAAAGCACTCAAGTCAAAGAAAATTCACCCGGCTTGCGGAAAACCGCGAATCTATAGTGTAAGTGACAGTTCTATGAAGGGGTTAATATTTTTTTTATTTGTGCTGTAGCAATAACATATAATATTTATGCAAATATAGGTATGTTTTATATTTATTAGGAAATCAATAAGATTTATTCCACATTCGCGGCCACATGGTCGTTGTCCTATATCAGTTTGTCATATTACTAGTTTATATAAGTGGCATACCGCCATGATATAAGCGAATTTTTATATGTATTAGTCGAAAATCGTGATTAGTTTTCATATTGTTCCATATGTTAATAAATAAACCCGGAATGAATGCTAATAATAAAATGTTAGTTCGTATTTTTACATCGCGGCAGTATGCCACTTATTTAAACTAGTAATATGACAAACTGATATAGGAAAACAACCATGTGACCGCGAAGCGACCACACTGGGTGCAGGGGCCGCGAAGCGGTACCTGGAGCCGACGCCCCGTAGCGGCCAGAATTTGTGTTGCATATTCATTGTAAAAGAATGACGGCGTGGTACGGCAGGTAAACTCTACATTTAGTTTATTTTAAACTATTTGAATATGAATGCATAGAGAGCCAGACATTAAAGTCCATTGTACCTGCATTCTAGCTCTACCGTACATTGCATCTCGAATCTGTCTGCAAGGTTACTTCCTTCATTATAATTGTCCAATAAAAAGAAAATGATACCATTTGCTCTGTAGTGTTTCCAGAGCGGCTGCTGCGTGTTATTGATGTTATTACACTTATTATGTAACAATAAAGTGTAATTATAATTAAGTAATCATAGAGCATTAAGGAAAGAAAGTAGAAAAATTGTTTTTGGATTTTCGGAAGATCATAATAATGAGAAGCTAAGTTTCTTAATTGTGTGATAATCTAAATAAATTAAATATTAAAGACTGGATCCGGGCTTTTATTGAATTCTACGTATTGCTCTGTCATTTTTTGACATTAAAATTTGGTGCTCAGCACATTGCCGATGAGTCTATTTTCGATATCAAACTAAGAGCTCATTTTTTAACTCTTTTATTTATGCATTCTACAGGTTTGAATATGACGTAGACCAAATTTTGTGCGATTCTGATAAAAATTGTGGCCGTTGTTCGGGAAATAAAATAGATTTTTTTTATAATAAAAATAGAGTGTTGTAGTTACAAGGTGAATAAGGAAACATTATAAAAAATTAAAATATTACAAAAAACTTGATGATCATTGGTCAATTTAAAAAATCAGGTACGGGGTACCTCGGAACTTTTCCTTATCATATCGGATTTGCTACGCTTATCCTCCCACTTTCGGACTTGCTTCGCTCGTCCTCAGATCGTAAATATATAAGTGTCATGTTCAGCGGTCACCCGCTGGGAATAGCGTACACAAGTCATTTGAGTACAGCTGAACTAATGCTAATAATGAGATGAAACTTGGCACATATGTTAGTCTTATGTGATGGCTGCATGCGTGACTAATCTCAATCCGATCGCAACATTTTTTCGCGTTTTATGATATTTCGAAATTTTTGCTTGAGCCGTTATATGCGGGTTGATGAAAATAATTATTTTCCGATTAGCACAACTACACCTATAGAATTATTTTTGTAGCAAATTTTACCTCTCTAGCATAGGATACAGTGGGAACCTACGATAATAACCGACACACACAGACAGACAGAAAACTTTGTGAAAACCACTTTGGAGACCTATTTAACACCTGAAACGGATAATTCAGGTGACATCCCGGTTTCGTATATTTTTGCAAACACAATATGTTTCCTATACCTACGGTATAAATGAAGAAAAGTAAAAATGAATACCGGAATGGAAAATGGAAATGGAAAATTAAAATTGTTATTACTTGTCGGTGTTTCTGTCTCCCAGAGGCAGTACCCACTTAATTTCTATCTACGGCTCTATTAGGTTTGAAATAAATATTGAATGTTATACTATTTAATACCAAGTAGATTGCTCATAGCATTTCATTTAAAACAGTTTAGAAAACCACTTGACTCTAAACCTGAATAATCTCTTGAAATTTCCTAGTCTTATGTAAATAAAATTTTCTTATTATCTCTTGTTTGTTAAGGAATTTGATAACGTTTCAGTTTCATTACTAACTTTTTCTTACAGTGTGTCCATTTCTAGAGTGCTGAATAAATAAACTGCGTATTATAAGAACCAATTAAATTTGTAGTTGTTAAAACATAATTCTCAATAGAAGTATGACTCAGTACCGGGAGGTTAATGCAGTTAATATTGCTGTGAAAGTTATTAAACTATATTTTAATAACTATTAATAATCTGTTTCTTGTTATGAGTCAGTCTAAGAATGTATAGCTGGAGAGGTCATTGATCAGTTATAGATTAATCTCATAGTCAAATTCTAAGTATTTTTTTTTGTGAAACAAACACCTGAATAAACAACTGATACAGCAATGTAATACACTTGTATTACTTAAAATTATTTATTATATTATTTCGCAGTTGGTATAAATAGAAGTAGTTTTGCTATTATAATTTTTAAATTATTTCTTTCTAATTTCGAAAAGTAAGACTTTAATGATATAACAACATAAATAATTAATCAAACATTATTTCAAGAATAATTCGTTTTGCTAAAATAAATAACTATAAGCAGGTTCGCACAGTTCTGAAGCCTTCTTTTAATTCGGGCCGAAGTGTTGAATATATGTTGATTTGAATTGACGCTGATAAATAAAAGTTGTCGAGACACGAAGTTAAATGAATTATTTTAAGAGTCTATTTGCATTTAAAATTTGTTTGGACTTTTAGCTTGGTTTAGCTTATGTGTTTAGTATTCCCAATGTTAAGAATGACCTGGGGTCTTAAACAGGGAGAAGGGGGCGGATGGCATCCATTATTTTGTTAGGGGTAACTTTATAAAGTATAAGGCATATCTACACAAGTAGGAGACATGTATGGTGAATCGAGAGCATTAAAATTACTATTATAATATGAATTAATTATAAATTAGTGACAAAATAATTAGCATGGTTCTTGAAAGGATATGGTATGACAGGCATAGATTATCACCTCGTTTGCGTGTGTTACTATTAAATTTGTATTCACAGACTTTACGACTGGAACAAATAGGTATATTCATATGAATTAACATTGCATTTGATATTGATTTGAGGAAACATTTTGCCAATAAGGACGTTTCTATAAGGTCTGTGCCTATTATCATAGTGCAGTAGATTTTAAGACCGCTTTAATTTCTAGACACTAACTCAGCATGGTTAGGTTTTTATAAATATTCATATTTTCTTAAATAAATTTAAGTAAAGGTTCAACTAATTTAAATTGGGGAAGAATTATTGCGAATACAGTCTAGATTGATGTAAACGTCATGGGTTGAATGAGTAACGTGTTGATATGGAGTTCGTTGAACTAAATCGATAAGTCAGTGACACAATAAATGTTTCAGAACCTCTTATTACTCATTATAACAATTACCACTCCATAAACCATATCATGAGTTTAACCATTGTCTAAAAATCATCTGAAAAACTTCTATGGACCGCATATAATTGAAATTCTTTTCTCATGTTTTCTAAGCGAAATCAGACGACTCAGTTTTTTCGACTTGGGTTTCCTATCGCTTTAATTTTGTTTTTGTCAAAAAAGGCCACCATCAAAGTTTTGTCTTTTGTTATCTAAACAAGGATGGCCTAATGCAACTGATAATATGTTATCTTGGATTTCAGTATAGCAATCACCATGACCTTGTAAGAACCTCAGAAAGTAAAATAATAAGTCTACCCATTTCAACTGTCCTTTTTACAAAGTGTTATTCTGATAATATTTGAAACTTTTCTATCCAACTTTGTTTAAAGGATTGGTCATTACTGTAAATATTTAATGATATCTAGAATTCGTTAAGTGCATTTGAAATATATCACATTTTTGGGTTACTTTTAGAATTTCAAGAAGTAGTCGTCAATGAATTCGAAAATATACCTTGTCCCTTTGGAAAGCATTGTTCATTATCATTTTTGGGAGAGACTTGTTATTTTTTCGTTCCATTATCCTTGTTTGTCCTACACCTAATGGCTTCTCGTTAGACACAGCTGTTGAGGCGTAAAGGTTACAAATCATTTATTTATGCTGTGTCCTCTGTTTAAGTATAACGATTTAAACCAACCTTGGACCAATTTTCAATTCTCCTTTTCTATCATTTTAATATTTTTAAGTGATATTTTGTATTTTGTGTATGATATTACAAACCCTCTAGATTTTGTTCCTTTAATTTTTTAAAAGGAATTGAAAGAAACAGTCTCTCCACTGATTTTAAAGATAATTTATAGACAGAGCCAGCTTTCAGTTTTAACAAACCATCATCAGTGCCGGCGAGTCGAGAAGAAAGAGTCAAGCAACAGGCATAATTGAGTTGTTCAAAGTGTTGAAACGAACTGAATTTAATGTGAACTGAATTTAATTTTTTAGTTTCACTTGTTAGTTTTAATTACTTTAATTTTAATTTAATGTAGGTTATACATGATAAATATGAATACTATAACTGTATATATTTTATGGAATGATTTTTCTAGGGTCCATTTTCTGCCTAAAATTTCGCTTACTTTAAGGGCCAGATTGTTGCTCTACTAACCAAAAAAAAAGAAAAGATTTAGTTATAAGAAAACTTATGTGACGTGGTAAGGCTTATGTTCTAATTGTGGAAAATGTTCAATTAGCTATTTTCATAGAGATAGTATTACTAGAGAGGCCCTATGAGTTAAATTATGAGACATCGAAATAGTAACCTGACCACCTTCGCTTATAAAACAATCAAACAATCAGTACAAAATTACAATAACCTATATGTATAGTAGAATTTTAAAAATATAAATCAAAACACAAACAATTTGCGGGAAGCCAAAATCAATTTATTTATTATAACCTTAACTCACTATAGATGAGGTTCCTATGAGGTTACACAGAGTCCCTGAGAGCCCCAAAATTATGTTTCAGGCCTCTCAATGTATTGAGATAGGCTGTTCCCCCTCTAGTATATATCTATGGCTATTGTAACCATTTCAGGATGGCTAGCACGTTATTCGAGGGCTGCTAACACCTCCAAACCTAAAAAGAATTTTAGTGCATTAAATTCACGGAAATTCTTTGAGGAATTATGGACGAACAGTCTCTCAGATGAGATAAATTTAAATTTTTTAAAGTGTTGGATCAATCTACAAAATTAGTGGGTCTTTAAGTATAATGTTGAAAAATGCTTTTTTTAGTCTATCCACTATGGTTACAGACTTTGTTACCAATTAACTCCCCTTTAAAGGAAGAACACTGTTACTGTTACTGTTAAGCATTACCTTTAAAGTGGGAAAGGAAGCCTCGGCAGTAAACTGAGTTATGTGTTTTAAGTTGTTCTATTAAAGTATAACTTTATGGTTAATATATAAACCATACATAGTATTTATAACTAGAACCTACGAGAATATCTGTTAAGATAACTTTCACTTTCTTTTAATATTTAGTAGAAACGAAACAAAAGTATCACTATTACTACTTATTAACATAATATGTATCTAGAATTTTAACAATTTTTTCTTTGTTTAAGAGGTTTTCCAGTAATAAAAATGAAACTGATCTGCTTTAATCTTAAATTCATTACTTTTATGGCCTAAAACCTAAGAAATCATATAAAAGCATTTATAAAATATCAATAAAAAAGGAATAACATAAGGTAGCATTAACTTCCGTCTGTTAAGTTCTAGCTCTTACCTCTAACTAATATAATACTAATATCACACAAATGAAATGTTAATAAGAAGAGTACAGGTTAAACAATTCTCTTCAATATATTAAATACCATTAGAGGAAAAAAAATAAAGCCTGGAAAACCTTATAATAGGATTAAATTATAAATTTTAATTGTAATTTTAATCATTAATAAAAGTTAATGGTAATATCCTTGCCACATGAACACATGGAATACAAAGTGAAACATGGGCTTTAATATATATATATATATATATATATATATATATATTATATATATATATATATATATATATATATATATATATATATATATATATATATATATATATATATGTATATATATATATAATATATATATATATATATATATATATATATATATATATATTATATATATATATATATATATATATATATATATATATATATATATATATATATATATATATATATATATATATATAATATATATATATATATATATATATATATATATATATATTGTATATATTTTGCATGTGATCTAAAAAGCTTTGTATTGATAGTTCCGAAACTAAACTCGTTGCTTGTTTATGCGGGTTTTCTGATTAATTATGGTTGAAACTATTCGTTTATTTAAAAGTATAGAAATATAAACACTTAACTCATAATAAATCCCTAAAATATGCCGTTTAATAATATTTTGATTAAGTGTCTGACCATCTGTCGTCAGATTATAATTTTTACAAAAATTTTTATTGTCTTCAAACTAAAACTGTATTATTTAATTTTAAACATAGAGTAGAAATGTTTAACTTTGTATGTTACGTGCATGAGAAAAGAACGAAAGTTTTTGACGTGGGATAACCAGATCTATTGAAATTTTAGCATTGGGTGTTTGAATGAATATTAGATGAAAACGTGGGTTTATAGCAACAAAATGTCACTTGTGAATACGCCGCCTGAAACCAAGTATTTGTAATATTATATCCTGAGGCTTTGATTTCAAATTTGACTGCACTTGTCTCACACATGTTATCTGAATACCATTCTATTTGCATTTTTGTGCATATTAGCATTGTAATGCATATTTGCTAATTATGCAATTATGTTTTAAGTGTATTGATTTATTACAGCAACGAGGCAGTATTTACGTCTACTTTTCGCGAATTCTCATCATAAAATTACGTTTTTTAGGTTGTTCGGATCAATCTTGTTTACCTTCCTGATATCAAATAAATATGTCCGAAAAAAATATTACTATGAGTATAATGTAATGAACCACGGCAAGCTAAGCAGACCCGCAAAGCGGAGGGATCACGAAGTGATCTTCCGTAGGTGGTGGTAGGTATTCTGAAACAATAGAGACCGGTTTCAGCTTCATCGGACTACCCTAAAAAGTGCAATTGACCAATAACTTAATTATGATGTCATTACCAATGAGTAAAAATACGGTTAATAAGGCAATGAAAATTCGCTAAATACTGTAACTGTTGTAAATAACAATAAAACAACAAAAAATACTAAAGAACAATAATGTGGAAGCGAAAAGGCCACAGGAAGACGCCGCGTAGTGTCTACGGGCTGAAGGCCTGTATTTCATTTTGTTTAGTAATTGTACCTTTCTTATCGTCTAAGTTCAATTAAAAGTTAATAATTTATTAAAAAATCGTTTACCTCTTAACTTTTATGGTACCAAGTTTAAACCTTATTGGATTTTTTTTTCATTTTTAATAATTTTAAAAAACGCAATACATATCATTCGATAAGAATTTCAGAAATGCTGATAATTAAATTTGCTGTGAAAACTTGGCTCATTTGTTGGTCCTATGTGTGTTAAATTTAAAATGTTTAAAGATTAAAACATTTTGCCGCGTTTTATGATTTTTCGAAAATTTGGCAGTCATTATTGCCGTTAATGACGTTGGAAAATATTTTCCGGATTGTACAACTAGATTTAAAGATTTATTTTTTACCAAATTTCCATAACTTTTATGGCTCTTGTACCAACTCTTTAGCTTAAATACACTGGTAAGGTACAAAGATAACTGAAACACAAATATACGGGACAACTACACTCTAACTTAAGGAAAACTACTCAGGAGGACTTGAGAACACCTGAAACGGACAATTCAAGTGAAATCTCGGTTTCGGATTTTTAGGGTTAGCACAATACTTTTCCTATATCCTACGGTATAAATGAGGAAAATTAAAAAAAATACAAAAGAATATCTAAGAATGATTTCAACGGTTCTACTTGTGATTCCACTTAATGCTAATCGTTCACATAATCTCACCATATACTTTACTTAAAGACAAATAAGCTGATTAAACTTAAAGCGTTTATCAACCTAAGTGTTGATCAAATAGCATGTACATAATGAATCATGTCCTTTTTTTATTTTAACTTCCACCGTTGCTTGTGTAATTGCGTGTGTAATTATGACTAATATTTTTTCTAGCCCTTGAGTCTGCAATAGTTAACATTTTTTTATAGTATAATAAATTTCGTAATGTCTATTCTCTATTAAACTCTTTGCCATTTATAGAAAAGTTAAGAGCCGGTTCCCTTGACTAATGCAATAATTACCCATATTACAACTGGACTTCCCAAAAATAGCAAACTTCTCATTAAGGTTAAATACAGGGTTATAGATCGTTATAGTTTTATAAAAATAATTTTTTAGTTACCTGAATCTAGTATTATCTCTTTCGGTATACCCTAGGAGATTTCAGTTTTGGTAAAATTACTTTCTGATTTTAAGGGGTGAATTAGATAGATAAATTACAGGCGCTAAAGCTAACCTTGGCTTACATTGCTTG
The DNA here is from genome assembly GCA_018340805.1 of Microvelia longipes. Lineage (NCBI taxonomy): Eukaryota > Metazoa > Arthropoda > Insecta > Hemiptera > Veliidae > Microvelia > Microvelia longipes. Next base: position 35,038,829 of record JACMZG010000008.1, on the reverse strand, counting down.
TTAATTGATATTCATAATATTGTATTGGTCAATTAACTTCACCATAAACATAAAATTAGGTGGATTGGTTGACTCTGGAATTATGAAATGTCCATATCGAATTTATTAGCCAATAATGCTTATTTGTATTTTTTTCTCTCAGACTCATCGGCGACAAATCAGTAATATACAATTAAAAGGATCATGTACTGAGTATATTGCGGATTAGATCTTCACTGCGACGTACAAATTTCAAAATCACTTTGCTTTTTTATTTTAAAACTTTTGATATTCATTTGAAAAAAAAACATGCCACAATAGTGCATACGGCGTAAGAGGCTTAACAGACTAATCTTAACAGACTTTAAGATTCCTAGACTTATATGTCTAATGATGATGTTGTTAACAAGCTGTGGGCAAAAAGACGAATACTACTAATACTATATATATATATATATATATATATATATATATATATATATATATATATATATATATAATATATATATATATATATATATATATATATGTATTATGTATGTATTAGTACTATATAGTATTAGTCTCTTTGGTTGTGGGGTAAGACTTGACTAAAACCTTGAGGAAAAAGGTTCCTAACGGCAATCTATTAAGACTCAATAATTATTAAAAATTATTTATGACAAACAATAATTGGTGCATTTTATCGTGGTGCACTTTAATATGAAGCCTCAGATCATGTTTCCTAAATTATTTTAACTTTCTCATTATAAGATTCCTCTCAAACTTAAGTTTTATTACTTTACTTGTTATTGTTAATACCCATGTTTAAATATGAAATACGTTTTAGAGGTAGGGTTGTGACTAAGGACTTGTAGTTTACACAGATAGAAGGATTTACGCAGGCATTCTTAGTAAGGTCTGGTTGTAGTGGGACAAGATGGTTAGTTTAGGGAAAGGTCGCAAGGACCTGATTACGAAATAGTTTAGTTCTAATTCACTGTTAGCTCCATAATCTATTTTGTTCATAATTGGATCATTTTTCATTTGTCTATAGGTATAACTAACATATTTTTTAGTTTTATGTAAATGCATGTGTTTATTTATCTTTGTTTTATTTATGTAGTCCTAACTAATTCGATTTGTTTACTCTCGGCTTTAAGTTTATTTAGTTTAAAATTGCCAAAATGAATTTATTTCGTTTCTGATATTGTGAATACTGTTAACCAATTGTTCGACACTAACATTGCTCTTATCTACGTTGTAATTGTACCTAAATAATCTATAACGAATTCGTATAACTTGTTGGATAAGATACTATTAATTGCTATTTATTCAAATTGTATCGCCATGAATCATTCCTCGTATCGTAATTTATATTACTTCTATACTGTTTTTAGGTTAAATTGAGTCAATTTGACTTAATCGCGTTTTTTAAAATAAAGCATAATTATTCATTAGACTTCAACATTTCGAATATGATTCACTTAAGGAATTTCGATGTGTTGCTTCATACTGTCAGCTGACTGTGTTGTGTCAAAATTACTGTTCAAGTTATTAACAGAAGGGAAATGTTTCTAAACGCACGGTTACTATTTTTGAAAAAAAAAATATTATAATGGAGAGCACAGAAAAAGGACCATTTATTGAACGCAGCATTCAGCTCTTACACATGCTTATGCAATGTCATTTATATGATGATCCCCATTGGATTACAGAACAACCTTGCTGGTTCCTCAAAAATCAACATAATTGCCTCGTAATCGATATTTGTCTTAAGCAATGTATTATCTATGTCCTTTTCTTAGGAGTATATATTTTTGTCGCGTCTATAATTTATTTAAAATTAACCTCGTGACCTTTAGTTTGTCAATTTATTTAGATTTAAAATGTTTCTACTGGATTTTTTTTGTTTTTATTATTGTATTCAAACAATATTTATATTGCCATTGCGTTTTAGTTCTTTGTTTAACCTTGCTGATTTCGACATTTTTACATTTATTTATTTGATTAAATAGCTTAATCCATGTATAGTATAGTTTTAGTAAAACAAATAATTAATAAATTTTAAGTATTGTTCTATAGAGTCGAAGTTTTTATTAATGCATGTTTTACATTAATGCTGTTCTGACGAAAGTTATTCCTTAAAAACTGAGAAAAGGATTGATTAAACATCAGTTATAATGATTCAAATGACCTATATATATTTTAAGTATTTTTAAAAACGCATCCTAATAATTGTTAGCTCAATTACTACATTCTTTAATATGCATATTTTCTAGGTATAACCTAAATTTATTTGAGTTAGTTGATAGCAAAATATACATTGGGAGTACAATTAATAGAGGTATTTTTTTGTTAAATTTTATACGGTAGTTTATTTAGGGTCTATAAGGAACCATTTTAGTCAAAACTCCTTGGCTTTATTTGGTTTATTGTTGGCATGATTTGGCTCAGAAATACTTATTTGTTAACCATTGTAATAATTTTAGCGATTTTTTTTATCTGTTGGCCTCCCACCAAAAATGATAGGGACATTGAATTCAGTTTTTGTGCGCTAGCATTTTTGCAACGGGTGGTAAAAAATGTACGCTAGCAAAATAACCTAGAAACATTTGTTTATTTATATAATAAAGTAATTCTATTGTTTTTTATTTTTATTATTGAAAAGTTTGTATTTTTGGTTTGTTACAGAGTTTAACCATTTAAGATGGCCAGCACTGTTTCTTTAAAAGACTGCCCTAAGGTCGCTACAGATCTTAAATCACAATTAGAAGGTTTCAACCCTGACAATATGAAGAGAGCTAATACTGCAGAAAAAAATGTTTTACCAACTGCTCAGGGTAACTTTAAAATTATATATTTTATTGTTTACCTTTCCTTAGGCGTCGCCCTAAATGGCTTACGATCCAGATTCATAGCCAATGCTTACTAGATGTTTAAATATGAGTCAAAGAATATTATACATAGAATAGTGTAGTATCATCAAATATTAAATGGTATATTCTCATGAATATAAATGCAACAGACAGATCTGATGCATGCATCAGATCCTAGCAGCTGCAGGAATGCATCCTAGCATGAATGCAATGATCGTAAGCCAATTTAGGGTGAACCCTTAAAAGAAGACGGGTTTAGTTTAGAATGAAAGCCCAACTTCGGGCTCCAAGAGAGAGAACAGAGAACGTAACTTTTGATTTAAATGCAAAATTGCTTAGTTGTTTTAGGTCATAGTCAGAATCTAGATCAATTATGAATCAGGTCATAACATTATATTTACCACACCTAATGTATTTGGCTGACACTCTGTAATTAGATTTACTTTTTGTGTTTTATACTTATTGACGTTAAATAGTTAGGTATGACTATTATATCATCATTAGTCAATATATAATCATGGGTTAAGATTTCTCGTTAGTCCGATAACTTCTTTCGTTTAAAGATATAATTGAAGTAAGTTGGTGGTAAATAGTTTCTAATGATGTGGTAAGAACACAAATAATCACTGAGTATTCTAATGACACATCTACTTGTTGTCGGTTGCTTTAATTATAGCAGATTCAATTTTCACTATAATTGATACTAGTTGGTTAAATTGTATTAATTATTTATTCTAGATTTTCTTAACTATTAAAGCTTTTCTTGAACTATTAAATAGTAACTATTAACATTTATGTTTCACTTTTTACTACTATTTTACTTTAAGATATTGCAATATGATTCTGTATTACAGTTTTATTTAGTTAATCGTCTAATTAAAATAATTAATGAAACTAGTTTATTATGTTTAAATATATTATTGTATATAATTGAATAGAAAGTCAGTAATAATTTAGAAAATATTGCGAAGAAAGTTAAATTGAGGTATGACCTTATATCAGTACCTATTAAAGTAGTTAGAATGTATAGCTTCTTCGACTTAATGTTAGTCTTTTTATAACGACTTATGCTGAAGATATTTCTATATAAAGGAGGTCGCATAACAAGTTTATTGAAAACACTTTATGCCTTTAGCTTCAAACGACTTTTAACTGGTAATTAGAACCGGAACTTTAAAACATCTTTACAATGGCTTCGCGACTAAAGGAAATACTTTACTTTTTAACTTACTATATTATTGTTATGGATATATTCATATAGATCTAGTTATGACTTTACTTGTTGTGATACTGCAATGTTGCACGAATCTTACGTTATGTGTATTTGTTTTTAATTTTCTAAGTTTTATATGAGTATCGATTTTAACTGTAAAATTTTACGTCTTACATTTACTTTTAAATATTTTTAGTTCTATGTTTTTTTGTATCTGATCTGCATATTTTTTGTGGAGATCATCACTACTGACCCTGTCACTCATTTTTAATTTAATATTTCTTTGTAACATTGGTATCATTGCTGAAACATTGGTAAAATTTTATGGTGTACAATTTAGACGTGCGTCAGGAGAAGCAGCACAATGAACTCATTCAAGGAGTTGAAAATTTCAACAAATCAGATAAATTAAAAAGAACAAATACGACCGAGAAAATAGTACTGCCCAACGCACAAGGTATACCCTGTTCATGAAATCAGCCTGGGTTGAATTAACAACAGTTTAATCATACTTGGGTATTGAGCTGCTCATTTTAACATACTAGTTAAAGCTTTGAATTGTAAATTGCTATAAAAATGTAATAAAACTAACTCTTTGTTAAGTCTCCGTAGCCTGTTTTAGAAACTTCTACTCTTATAACAGTTGGACGCTTGGTTGGAATATTTCAAATCCAAAATCACCTAAATTAATATACCGAATTTCCATCGTGATTATAGAATCCCCTAATTTTGCTCATCACCCTTCACATTGTTTAACCTGTCAAATGTTGCCCAAAGCCATCCAGAGGATTTTTTATTGTCTACCTATAACAATTATATTAAATATAACAATATTTAAATGCATTAATTGAGCTTGTTAGTCTAATATTTTTATCGCTATTGCTTGTATTGTCATAAAAATTCTACTAATAACATTTTTAATATTTTAACCTGTTGCATTCCCCACTTCAACACTGTGTTATTATTAAACAATTATTAATTCCATATTTAATATGTAGGTGTGTAAAACATTAACAAAATTAAATCTGTTTACCTGCTTAAGATATAAAAATATGCATGTATAAATATTTTCTTACTCCCAAGAAAATTTTGATGTTTTTTATTTTTTTGTTTATTTCTACGGCGTGGCATTTTAGAAGTTTTCTTCGACTTAACTGTATTGTTTAACCGTAACAGTTCTTGCAAAATGTTTGGCGATATTAATTTTCATTTTTAAAAGTAATATGATAATTCATTAGGATTTAAATTTATTTTCGAATAATTTTTAATTATTAGCTGTAGTTGGTGAGAAATAAATTATGTTTTTAGCGTATTTACTTTAAAAAATAATTATTAATAGGATGCGTGTTACGGTGGGGGCCGGACCCAAGAGTGTGTCTAAACACCGAGGGATAATATTTTTTGCCGGAAAAAGAGCTGATTAAGTAGGTTTCGGGGTTGCTATATAGAATAACACCGGTCTGAAGTCCATAGCGACCATTCTATCCAAAAGAGAAAACAATCGAGGTAAATGACCGGAAAGTTTATTTAAAATCTCTGCATTCTTACTTTAAAAACTACAATTCAATTCCTAAATTATTTTATGTAATACGATCCCTTTAATTATTTTAAAAAGTTCCCATTTCTTATCTGGAATCTAATATTATTTATCCATTGTTGTGTAAGTGGGTGCACTTACTTCTCTTCGAGTTACGTCTTGAAATTAGTCATTCTCTCTCACTTGCAAAGTTGTTAATACTTCTCCTAAACGAAAGCAACGCTTATAAGGGCATGAAATGAATAAAAGTTATAATTTTTGGCCGTATAATTGTGTCTCTAGGTAGTTGTAGGTAATCCGTGATAAGGAAATTTAGTCCCTCGCTGTTAAATTATTTATTAACTGATATTTAATTGCTGTTAAACCTAATCGAGACCTAATTCATACTAGGCAGTTTTAAATTCTAATAGTCGGTGTGACTACTACAAGTTGGTGGATCTTGTAATAAATTTTATTTCAAGATTCTTTTATTACCTGCGAAATTAAGGGAATGAACAATCGTAAAAATGATTAAAACTCGCAGTTCCCCTCCTTTTGTCTTTGCATTGTTTCTCTTGCATTAATAATTCCTTTTTACTTTTTGTTTCTAAAGGATAACGGGTTTTATGATGTTTTTCAGTCTGCTTTTCGCTATATTTTTTTCTTTTAACGCGAAAAAGCTTTTCCAGCCTAGTTGACGTGGAAGATTTTAGTATATAATTAACTTATAACATGCTCTGTTTATGGACAAGACTTTTCCCAGTACGTCCCTCGTTAAAAAGGTTAGTTCCGCGTCGTCTAACTTTAAAAGTATTCACTTGAGTTAAGAAAACCTGGCATAAACCTTTTATATTGGTGTCTAATTTTTCTTTGACGTTTGAAACATGTATGGTACTGTAAAATATTACTATATTGCTATTCTGTTAGTTTAACATGCAACCATGTTGCTGTTGTATTTGTTAAAATTGCAACCATGTTGCTGTTGTATTTGTTAAAATTGCAACCTTGGTGCTATTCTATTAGTTTAACTTGCAACCATGTTGCTGTTGTATTAGTTAAAATTGCAACCTTGGTGCTATTCTATCAGTTTAACATGCAACCATGTTGCTGTTGTATTAGTTAAAATTGCAACCATGTTGCTATTCTATCAGTTTAACATGCAACCATGTTGCTATTCTATTAGTTTAACATGTAACCATGTTGCTGTTGTATTAGTTAAAATTGCAACCATGTTGCTATTCTATCAGTTTAACATGTATGCTATTTGAATTTATTATTTATTACATAATTTGTTTGTTATATAATTATTTATTAAATGTAATAATTGATTATATTTTATTTATAATTATTTAGTTATTACATAAAAACTATTTTCAACGTGTAATTATTTATGTGTTTTTATGTAATTTTTAGTTATGTATATATTTCTCCACGATTACAACCACATTGCTATATTATTAATAATAGTTGCTATTATTATTATATTTTTATTTAAAAATATATTGATTTTTCTATTATTTAAAGCTAATTCTAGATATTAGTAGCAGCCAATAAAATGTCTTATAAAGAGAATGAACTTAAGTTTTGTTCAAGATAATTTTTATACGTTTAGAGGCAACTTATTATCCAAATATAAATATATGGTACTGGGACCGAGTCCGGTAAATCAGTGGTAGAGCGCTCGCCTTTCGTCCTGGAGGTCGAGGGTGTAAATCCAGCCGGGGCAGGACCCCCTCAATATGAGGTAAATCCTTATACCGTACACTCGGGATGACTTTAATTCAAGAACCATCCAGGTTTTACGGCGTTTCTTTGGCTGCTAATACGCGGGGTTGGTTCCTGTTTTGTTCGAGACAAGTCTGGATCCACGTTTCCGTTGTTTCCAGCTCACGGAAATTCAAGGTTCTGCGGGCTGATGGAGATGAAGGTCGGAAAGATACTGAGCCTTTGTATGTCCGGAAACTTAGTCTAAGCTAAGCTAACTTTGTAGTTAGCTTAGAAACGAAATTCTTAGCTTTTGAAGACAGACGTCTCCTTTCAGGTCATGGCTAAAGAATGAGTTTGTGCAAACTGACGTCGGGTTTGCTTCAGTTCTCGGCGCTACTAGCTAGAAGCGGTAAGCCTAGCTAGATTTAGAGGAGCTGATGAGATTGGTGAGACTGGTTAAACAATGGCTGGGCCTTAGAGGAGCTAGTAAGACTAGATGAACCAAGCACACTTGAACTAAGATGAACTTAGTCGGCGCTAGCCAGAGTGGTGAACCCTAGCCAGAGTGTAGCAGGTCTAGAACTAGGCAAACTGTGAACCAGTCAAAGGTGTTCCTTCCACCCTCCGTTACTGTGTGCTTTCCATAGAGATATACTACTAGAGAGGCCCTATAGGTTAAATTTTGAAACATCGAAAAAGTAACCTGACCACCTCGCTAAGAAATACAGTTAAGTAATCAGTACAAACTTTCAGTATATAATACAGTAGAGCGTTAAAAATACAAATCCAAATACAAGGAATGACCGGGAAACCGAAAACAATTAATTTATTATAACCTTAACTCACTCTTGGAGAAGGTTTTAATGAGGTTACACAGAGCCCCTGAGAGCCCCAAAAAAGATCTTTCAGGCTTCTCAGTGTAATGAGATAGGTTATGCCCCCTCTAGTATATATCTCTATGGTGCTTTCTAGCTGATTGATGATAAGTTTGTGCAAACTCTGGGGTGGATTAGTTGAGTGAGAGGAAAACGCTATTATGACCTCACGTGTTCAAGCGTAAAAGAAGGGTTGGAAAGGTAATAATAAATAAACCTTTTTGTATTGCCTTGTTGTTTTATTTTATCTATACCAAAAGTTGATGATGATTTAAATTTTAAATAATAATCTTTGAACTCAAGGCGGAACCCGCATTGCAATTTTGAAAACGATAACAAAATTAAGTGATTATTATTGAGTACACAGCGTATGCCCTTAATACGTTACTAGTAATGATTCGGAGTCTACTTAACACAAAACTATAGGTACATTAACGATGTAGTGCTGAAGCATATTTTTCTTCACAGCAATTCTAAATATACGAAAATATTGTATATTTTAAACCAAATTTTTCTTTCGAGATACGGTAGCAATGTTACCAAGTGGTAATATTGCTACTATTAGACTAATTCTTTACTAAAAATGTATTCTTAGAATCTGGAACATTATACAAATGTATTCTAAGAGAGCGTAAAATTCATCCTGCGTTGTGAGTCCTTTGTAGTTTTGCAAAATTGATTGACATAATAATCCTGTCATATATAATCAGTATTTAATAACAAGAACCAAGTAAAATTGTTTGATCAAGTTCAAGGTTCAATATGAAGACACCTGAAGGTATCTTAGCTTAAAGATGAAATAATTGTCTTAAAATCTTGTTTATTTTGAAGAATGCGCGTATTTTGTTGTGTGCTTAGCTTATAACATTAATGAAGGTAAAGATTTGACCGTTTTTTAGCGAGCTCTAAAAAAAATGAGACTAATGCATTAGGTGTCTTGGGAAGGGAGGAGGAGCTACATTTCTCAAAAGTGTGACTACTAATAAAGAAGTATGTGTAAATGAGGTTTATATTCTGGTAACATTTGTAGTTTGTGAATGTATGTTTATATGAGTCACTTGACGTATTTGTCTCTCGATAACTTTCGATCGCTTCTCAGATCGGCATGAAACTTATTACAAAACTCAATTATCTAAAAGTATAGAACCTTATAAAGTGATGTAGAAATTCATACAGTTGAGGTCGGGCGGGGGGATACAGTGGTATCCCAGGTAACTCCCTGGTTTTAGGTGGCTCCGAAAAAAACTGAGATTAGTTGCATCAACTACCGCACCGAGCGCTAGTTTTCACCTTGTTCTCTTATCACTATTGTTATCAGTTTAAATCGATACTTCTATTTATGTTTATAAAAAATGTAAACAAGACAATTTTTATCTTATTCATTGACTTTTTTTCTTTTTAGTAGCTTATAAGATAATTTTTTTTAGAAAATAGGATAACGTGTGTTACGAAAGGTGTGTTATAATGAGACAACGAAGACGTAAATTAAATTTATAATTTCCCGGTTTGATGTTTGTTTACAAACATTTTGATGTTTGTCTACAAATCATGGTTATCACGATATCAGGTCTACTTAAAATTAACACAGCGTTTATATTTTTATAACATTTTATGAAAATTATACCTTTAAAATAATTAATACAATTTTTAACATTGTTAAAGACCCTTTTAAATAATTTTAACCTTAGAATTGAAATAATTATGTATTTTATATATAGGGAACAAGGTGAACTGACCCGCCACTAGCGGAGAAAGGGTGAACTCAGGCAGGTCCATCTAAAGCAGCTTATTTCGGGGGAGTTAGACCCACTGTGTCCTGCGCCCCACCCCTACTGTATGAATTTCTACATCACTTTAGAACCTTATTTTTTTATGAACTATTTATGAAGTCATAAACCCACAGTAACATGTATTATCAAATACATGTATTTGATACACTATAATGTATCAAAAAATTAAAAATTATCTGAAAATTAAAGCATCGGCTCGAACTGAAACTTGGTACTGTATATATGAGAGAAACAGCGTCATAAAGACGGGCTGAGCCCAATTTACAAAAACTTTATAAATGATTACACATAAAATTAAAATATATATTGAAAATACTAAGTAAACGTATTTAAAATAATTTAAATTACTAAAAACTTAAAGACGTAATAAATAATGATAAATAAAACTCGTAGATATTGTAATAAATCAAATACAAAGATAGAATATTGCTAATAATATTTTACAAGTCAAATATTATTAGCAATAATATTTAATTAATATTTGACTCGTTAATTATTGCAATAATATTTAATTAATATACTTGTAAATATTAATATATTAATATATTAATATTAATCAATATTATCGGCATTAGTTTATCGTTTTATCGGTTTTATCGTTTGTCACAAATAATTTTGTGTAAAAAATACGGATATTGACTAGTATGTTTGAATAATTTGCTGACATCAAAAACTAAGTTTCGATCTTGGAACTGAAAATACAAAATTTTAAAAACATAAAAATCGTTTACGTAAATTTACTTGCTACTGGATTTAATATTTAGGCGAAGAGTGGGAACAAGTACTGTGAAGAGGAATCAATAATGAAAACCAATTTCACAAACTAAATTATGGGTTGTTGAGTTGCTTGTTTATGGTGTTCCACCCCCATCCCTTCACTCAAATTGATGAAAACCTAGCGAGGTTACTTAGCGAGGTTTAAAATGAATTAAACTTGTAATTTACTGAAGTTAAGGAAGGTATTTTTTCATATTTTTGTAATTGAGATAATTGTTTATTTGCTGTTTTGAGCAGTTAAACCCACGTGTTTAATACATTTGTTGCATGTATTAAACAATTTCTATGTCAAAAGAATTATGTCTAACAATTTAATGTCTCTAAATGTACCTAAATTTGAACTCCCCCCTCAAACCACAATTACTTTCTTTAAATGTGTCTCCTTGTGGAAAAAATTGTTTTTCTTATTTTTAGTTACTTGTATTGCAAAACTATTGGTTGTATGATCAAATAATGGTTATTGAAAGATGATAGGCTTTGTAAATGCATTATACTGTGAGGGAACGTGCTGCGTTGTTTCATTATACAAGGTCTGATGTCATTCTTCTGGAATGTTTTCATCTCCCTGGTGCTAAGAGTCCAGTAAATAACGCTTTAAAACAAAATCTGTTCTGTCGCGAATCAAGGAATCTTCTTATCTGTTGTTTGCCTTCCTTTCAAATTTTTGTTATTAACGTCTTAATGATCCCACTAGGAGTCATTTAGTTTAACCAGTTATTTATGTATTCCATCTCTATCCTCTAAGAGATTCTCTATCTATTAGAGGATTAAAATACATCATTTATGAAATGACGTAGTCACATTGCATATATATGAAATATTTGAGTTGCTATTAGTTTCACTATTAGATCTTAGTTGATACATTAGTACACGGCGCACATAGTATCTTATTCCTCTGTTGTACCCGAATTAAAATACTTGAAATACTTATTTTTATTGCCGTAACTCTTAACCTCGAGTATGAAATTAAGATTGTCCTTTTCTTGTTTCAACAAAAAATCCCGTTACCTATGAGTTATAGCCTGTGAGTTGTCGAGAGGATTTAATCCTCTTTTATTATTTAATAAAATCAAACAAAAGCGTTGTTGAGCTAGAGTTTAATCACTCAAAAAATTAAGTAGTTTATTATAACCATTTAACTGTGAAAAATGCAATAAGTTGGCTATAAAAGAAGGTGAAAGTAACCTCCCGTCTTGATAGAGAAAGATATATGGAAATAAAAACGAATTCTATGTTCCAGATATAGACTGTACCACTAGTGTCCTGTGTACGTCCTGAAGGTTAGTCCTGGGAGGATGTTCCAGTCTTGCCAGACATCCATTGTTCCTATTGTATTCTAAATAGATTCTGCCTTTCTCCTTAACAAACCTCTGGCAGTTTTCCTGTAACCTCTCTAACCTACATTGCAGTCTTGTCTTCTTTTGAATTCTATTCCTTACATTACAGCTTTATCGATTACTTTATTTTTAATTGTTCAATCTTCTTTGGTTTATTGAAGCATACTTGTTTTGTTGTTATTACGAATAAAGATGGAGATGAAACTTTTTAAGACTTGAGTTCATTTTGATAATCTTACAAAAATTTTAGGATATGTAAGGCTGAATTGGTTTGATGTTGTTATTTCTAACATTAATTAGATCTATTTAAGATTAAAAGTTTTTTATTCCTTAAATCAGAGATATTTCTTCGTTCTCATAATTTTCATAGTTAACCTTAGTAGCGATCTATGGTTTTCCGTGGTGGGACGAACTTAACTTTTATTCGTATTAACATGACGAATAAATACGTGTTGGCTTCGATCTGTATTATATTTTCCGTTTCTGTTTTAATGTATCACATGTACATTTGAACCAGTATGTAATAATTTACCGTTTCAAAGTTTAAATGCGTAATATAAAAATACTTGTACCTAATGCGACCCTTCTTTTTACCCTAAATTTATTTTTTCCTTCCACAACTTCAAATGTAACAGATCGAGTGTTAAATTGTGCTTTTCTGCTTTGATTTCAGATGTTGCTGCTGAGAAAACCCAAAAAGCTCTCTTGGAAGGAGTAGAAGGATTTGATACTGCCAAACTAAAACACGCCACAACCCAGGAGAAAAACCCTCTTCCTGACAAAGATGGTTGGTATCATTTTAGGCAAACATATTAATGTAGACAATAAACCTAATTTTGGTCGCTTAAAAGGTTTATTTAACTAAAAATAAACATTGTCATAATTATGATCTTATGTTGCATGATGAAACATTAGATTAATTATTTAAACAATGAGGTAGGTACTTGCATTTGTCTCAGGTTACTGTTTTAACCTATTTAAATAAAATCACTATTTATTCTGATCCCATTATACAACATCCGACTAAGTCAGTTGACTGCAAGGAAAAATAATGGAAGGAAGCCAATGAGGTTAGTCCTGGATTTTAAACCACACCCTCAATTTCAAATCAGGCCAAATTTATTGGTCCCTCAACACTATTTCCCCTTGCTGTCAACTGATTTTAGCCATGTTTCTTACTATAATTACAAGAGTTCATTATAAATTTAATTTGTTAATATTAAAATTATTTTTAAAGTGAGTGGTTTTTAAAAAGTTCTGGAATAACTAAAATGACGTCACGGCCATAGTAGGTCTTGCTTTACTCAAAGAAGGCACTTATAAATAAGAGAAATGTAGGATATTTTAATATTATTTTATTTAACATAATTTTAGCTCATCCTATTGTTTGTATCAGAAAAAACTTGAAAAAAAAGTATTGGTCTTACAAAAAAATAATAATTATAAAAATTATGTCTAACGTGATTGATATTTTTGCCGAAATATGGAACATTTTAATTTAAATTAACAGGAAGCTCAGTACTGCTGGCCTTCCATGTTGAAGAATCCAAAAATGTGCAAATAACTTATAAAGTAACATTTCCTAGGAATTGTGTTGTTTTTTCAATTTTTTTTAAATACTTTATTTGTAGATATTTAAAGTTTATTCTTTATATTTTACTCCTCTTCATAAAACAATAGAAATGGTACAATATTTCTTTGTTCTCAAATATAATAAAAACTAAACACTTACAATGATTAGAATATAATGTATTGTTCATTTCACATTTTGTGCTAGTAGAGACAATTCATCTTTAATTGGCAATAGTTATTGAAGTATTTAGTTTAAAAACAATAGATTTATTAGCGACCAACCTTGCTTTATACCATATATGTAGGATTATTTATGCCAGGAATCATTTTGCTTGTTGCATGACATAATTGTTGTTTTTTCTGTTTTTGCTACAAAAATGACCTTTCAGTCATATCTTTACTATTGCTGAAAGAACTGAGTAAAAAATGACTTGAGCATCCGACTTATACTAGAGATATGAATTTTATTATAGAACTTGTATATTTGTAGTTACATTATTTTGACATCCTAAAAAACTTTTTTATAAAAAATGGTCAGGTTTCCTTTCAAAATATAAATAAATCTTAAGTTTCAACCTTAAAATATATCATATTATTTGATAAACTAAACTAAAATAAACTTAGTTTATAATAAAGTTTTTAAATTTATTATTCCTATAAATAGAATGTTGTTATCATTTAAGTCAAAATGCGTAGGTTCTTACTGGATCTTTCTTATTTAAGGTGAATCAACTTTCTCTTGTGACTCATACTTACTTCCCAGAAGTTTTAGCACCATTTGCTAAAATTTAAATTTCTTGATTTAATATTAGTAATATTATTTCCTGACTTTTATTATGTTTTTACCCACTAAAGTAATTTGAAGGGAAGGAAGATGGAAGGAATGGGGGGGGGGGCTTCCTCAAAACACAAAATAATGTCAAAACATCCGCTCTATAACACTAATAATAATCTATTGTGATAGAATTTTATCAATGGTTTCTTTAATTTTTTATTTTAATGTTTAACTAGTTTTTAGCTACATTCACTTTAAAGTATAATTTAAAAAGTAATACGAATGTTAATTTTGTAAATAGACCAAAATTTAAATTTCATTTTTAAGAACCAGATCTTTTTTGTGAAGTTTTTAATTGTATTACCTGTGTACTCTTCCCCCACATAGTTCGATTTCCCTTCTTCCACTGTGCTATTTATAATAATTAACCTTAATTCTAGTAAGTAATATGGAAGATAAATGTCTGTTAAATATTAAGCTTAACTATAGAATAATATAGCTTGTAGACAATTTTCTTAGTTGTTTGCTGTTACGCATGAAATTAAAGGTTGAAAAAAATCAATTTTACTGAATCCTGATTTTACTTTGAAATTGCTTATTTTAATTTGATTTATTGCATGATTATTTTTGTTTGCATATTTTTTTGCCTATCTCTGCTTTGGTTTTTATATTTTTGTTTGTTTTTGCTTTAATAAAATACTAAGCTGTTTTACAAGAGAAAACTCACCAAAATTTAATCTCTGGTGTTGAACATTTTGATAAATCAACAATGAAGCATGCTGAAACACTAGTCAAGAACCCTTTACCCGACCCTGAAGGTAAAAATTGATGTTTCTTTATTTACTTTTTTTATTTCTTATTTGGTATTGCTTCTTCAAGAAATTAAAATCTATTTACTTATCCAAAAATAAATTGAATGTGTCAATTGTGATAATTACCCCATTGGAGGAGGGCTTGCCACCATCTATTTTAATTTAATCCTGTGAGAAAGACAATTTTATTAGCCCACCAACTGGGATTTGGTCTGATAGAATAATTCTCCCTCTAAGGATCTTTGCATTTCCCTTGATTCTGATTTTTAGGGAATATACAAAAGAAATTGCTATAAAAGCCATTTTCTAGTTTAAAAAGAAAGGACATTCGATTTTTTTATTTTAAATAGTTTTTTAATGTGCCTATATCTATTTATGGATTTGATACTTTTACGTTTTGTAATTGCATAATTTATAATTAAGCAATAAGGATGATAATTAAAATACACCTAATGGAACATTGCTTAGGATAAATAAATTTGGTTAACTAAGATATCCCTCTGGCCCTATATGGATCCTACAATTCATATTATCTGACTTCCTATTAACATTTACTATAAATTGTAAGATTTTGATTTTATAGAGATAGTAGATTCTAAAGATTTATGTATTATATCTAAGTATCCATCGAATTAGATAATGTATTCATTTTATTGATGAAAATATAATATTTATATTTTATTATAAAATATAATATTATTAATATGTATTATAAAATATAGTATTCAAGAAATTATATTTTTTAATATTTGATGTTATGCAAGTATTATTTGTAATTGTAATATTATTTGACATACCTATAAAATATCCATTTAGATTAAAATCGGAAGTTAGATCATAAGTATATGTGATAGGCCTCAAATAACATCAAATGTCATAATTGTCTGATAATTAATTGTTTTCTTTAATATGTTCAGTAATTGAAGCTGAAAAGGGACAGCAGAAGTTAATGGAAGGAATTGAAAGCTTTGACCCTAAGAAATTAAAACACACCACAACATGTGAAAAGAACCCCTTACCAACCAAAGAAGGTGAGAAGCTATCGATTTAAATAAGTATTTCTTTATTTTTACATTGAAATTAAATTTACATTGAATTTTGTGAATGGATAATGGATATTAACAAAAATCTACTTAATTGCCATAAGAAAATCTCCCTGGTCAGTTTTATTCTAAACAGGTATTTTATACTTAAGTTTATTAAAATTGACTAGAATGATTGTTCGTATTAATTCTAATTATAATTCCTTTTTATGATTAAAGAGGCGAAAAATTTGTAGAAACTAAACTTGGTTAAATTCTACACTTATTCATTAATAGTTAAATTAAAAACTAATGATATTTAAATGTTCCATTGCAGCTGATGGCTGGTTAGTGCAGATTTGTTCTTCAGTTTTTGAGGGCAGGCAATTAATGAGCCTTATAAAAATATCAATAACTTGAATAATAAAACCCTAAATTACTTAACAGGTTGTGTCAACAAGTTGGCGTGAAATTGTTTTGCAATACTCGGGTTTTTTAGTTTTCCAATGACTTGATTATTGTAAGATAATTTTCCAATAAAGCATTAGTTATTATTAAATACTAATTTGTTTCTGATTTTTTGTTTGTTTTAGCTATTGATCAAGAGAAATCAGCGTAATTTAAAAACAACATCTGTATCATGAAGCAAACCACTCTATGCATTTCCTTCATTCCATTGGTTGTGATAGTCAATCCCCTTTTCTATGCCAATATTTGTTTTCTCCCAAAAAAAAAAAAAAAAAAAAAAAAAAAAAAAAAAAAAAAAAAAAAAAAAAAAAAAAAAAAAATTTCTCATCTAAAGTTTAAAGAGTAAATAAGCAAAGAATCAATTAAAAAGAAATATAAAAGCTATGAGTTCAATGTTTTACTTTTATATTTATTTATTTTTAAAAGGGGATTCTCAGCAACTGTTTTTTTAATTATGTAAAAATATTTTCCCGAACTATATGTATTTGTATTTTTATATATTTTATTTATAATTGTATTCTTTTATAATATTTAAGGTATAATAACTTAATAATTGTAATTTTATTTATTTTCCCCAGCTTTCCATTTATTTTAATGTTATTTTTTTCTGATTTCGCTTAAGAAAAACAAATTTTTAAAAAAGACTTAATTTAATAATAATAAATGTGTATAAATAATGATGTTTCATTTTAAATAAACTACCCTTATCTTTAGTTAAGAAGTTTTCTTTTTTGTAAAACTACCCTTATCTTCACTTATTAATGAAAGAGATTTCCTCTAGTAAACCCCACCCTTGATCTTTAATTAATAATTCAAAGAGCAAAGTGATTTCTTATAGTAAAACCACCAATCTTTAGTCAATAAACAAGAGATTTTCTTATCGTGAAAACCCAGACTTTTGTTAATATATAGAAAAAACCACCCTTATCTTCAGTTAATAATAAAAGAATAAACATTCTTTGGTAAAACTACTCTTCTTTTATATAATGAAAAATTACCATTACATTCTAGCACTCCAGTCCCCAGATAGGGAGGGCGAGCTCTTTTTTGGAAGCACTCCACTGTCCCTAATCCAAGGTAACACTACCATGAACCTGCAGACCCCATTTCAGAGAATAGTACTTGGCGGACTCTATTGTTCTTGTAACTCTCCCAATATATCTCATATATTTAAAGATAATCTTCTTCGTTTACGTTTTGAACTGGGCAAGAGAAGCAGTTTGCAAGGAGAAAACATAGGAATTAGTATATTTTTTTTTGAGTCGACTGACGATTTAAATCACCAAGTAAAAGCATTGTCAACTATAGTTATCTTCAGCAGTCTATGATAAAATAACATTAACAAGATTAATAAATATGATCATAATTATTCTCAGTGCACTTATAATTTGTACAACATTGTCAAAAAAATGGTGATCATTTTCCGAAAAAAAAAAAAACAATTATTTTGTTATCTTTAAACTTCAACCAAGATGAGGATGACACTCTAGATTTTAAATAACAAACAGAATCTCGTGATTATAGAGCAACCCTAACTTTTTTGCCTTCTTATTTACAAAAAAAGGATGGTAAATTATTCCGTTTTCTTATGAAAACTTGATCAGTAATTTCTTGATTTATAGATTATATGTAGTATTCAAAGAAAGCACGTGAACTGTTAAGCTAATTTACTCTTCTCAGATTTTGCTGTAATAGTTTACACCAGAGGTACGGGGAGGACCACACTTTGCTTACCCTTACCCTAATTTATAATGAATGGATTTTTGTTATACTTCTGTTAGGGCTAATAGCAAAAGGTGGAAATGCAGAATTCTGAATAAATCTCTCTGGATGGTCAATTAAAAGACCAATGTGATACATGGCAGTGTATAAATTTTTCCATCATAGAAACTATATTTAATGTCAAGGTAGTGAAAATATCCTGACAAGACTCAGAAGCCTAGCAGTAGTATGAGTTGGTAGCTAGCCTGTTAGCATAATGTATAATTTTCTCTTTCTATCAGCATCCTATAGACACAAGGAAAAATTAAACAGGATAAACAAATTCTTTTACTTTTCAATAATAGACTTTGTATTAAATTCTTATTTATTTTGTAGTCTGCTTACTATTTTATTTCATTTTATTAAATAAATATTTTTATTTATAAAATGTAATTATTTTGTTATATTTCATATTTGTTATACAAATAAATTTCTGACGTATTATATCGTTTTTTTAAAATTGCATTAGAATAATTAATCAGTCATTAAGTAAATAGTTTTAAAAGAAGGGGCAAGAAGTAATGTATTTACCACTGAGTTAATTATAGTTTATTTTTTTCTCTATTAACTGAGTAAATTGAATCATTAATACAAAGGTACAAATGCATAATAATTATAAAAAGATATTTTAAAACTTTGACACTTGAAACGTTTGATCTGCTTTAGATCTCCGCCACTCCTTCTCAACCGATTTACTTAATGTTACATTACAAATAATGAACAATAGTTTCTTTACAATTACAATATGATTAATTGAATTTTCATAGGAAATAATAAAAAATGATGGAAATGAGAAAAACTGAAATGTCTATAAAAAAATGGCTATTGCTTTGTTTCCTATATTTAACAGCAGTTTAAATTACACACATATTTTTTTTTAACCCCAAATAAGATTTTTTTTTTTTATTTATTTTATAAATGTATTAGATTATTCTAAATAACCAGTTTATATAACCTATGAAGGTTACTTTATTAGAAATTCTAAAATGGAGATATTAGAAGTCTCTTTAAAATATTTTTCAAAGAAGATAGAGACTATTGGCAAAACACTATAGCTCTAAACAATGATATCTATTTTCTGTAAGGAACTACAGTCTATCGTTTAATTTAAAAATCTTGACAAGTCAGTTTAGACACCACAGATTCTTAAGAAAAAAAATCCCTGCAAAAAGGGAGCGAGAAAAAACTATGTAAACAAATCAGGTTATTTTACCTGTATTTTCTTGGCGATGTTTTTCTACATTTCTTTTGTGTAGTTTTATTTCAAAATATCATTCTTAAAATTAATTTGAAATTAGTTTTCAAAACGATGTAATCAAAAGAAGAACCACAAACAAAGTGAACGATTGCCGGGAATAAAGGTTTTTTCCCTACAGCGGTTATTGTGGTAGGGATTTCTTTCTCTTTTTAAGTAAGAGGTTGGCAGCAGCTTCTCTGATTGGTCAATCCCCAAAATACTTATGACCTTGGGGATTTTTAAACTAAACGATAGACTGTAAAGGTTGAATTCAACAACCTGGCAGTAAAGTTTGATTTTAATGTAGCAGAATTTTACTTATTGGTGTGTGTTGCTTGATAATATGAATTTATAAAGCAATAAAATAACTTTAGCCATGTTGTCTTTATTGAGTCTACTAGTATAGATATAGTATATCTACTAGTATCTAAAATCAAAACAGAATTTTTGATCCTTTGGCATTTTAGTGATTTTTTTATAGCCTTCTTAATAAAGAACTATTTTGAGTACTGATGTATAGTTGTATTATTTTTTAAAGACAGCTTATAGTCAAGCTAGGCTTTTTTTTTAGAAAAAAACGCATTGCAACTTCAAATAAATTAAATTTTATTACATTTTACTGTGCATTACTGCTTCATTAGTCATGCCTACTTATATTCCACATTGCCTTAAAATAAATTTTTACAGAAAAATGTGAAAATCCTTATTTCTTTTAAACTAGCTATGAAAAGATTAATAATTTGTAATTAGACCCAGCAAGTTCATTTTTTTCATTCCTGAAATTATTTTGTACATAAACTAATCAAACATTAAAAGCAACATATGGATTTTTGTAAAGCATTTTTAAATTTCTATCAACAGTACTCAATTGATTTAGGTATTACTAGTAAAGAGCAATGTTTTGCAGAATGACTTTTTTTAGGTAGAGCAATGACAGAGCATGTTTAAATACACCAATAAAAATTAATATATTTTTATTATAAAGCAAGTTAGAGGGTGTAGACCAATGAGGTTGTCTTTACTGCAGTATTAGTAGTACACAACTATTATAGTACATTGACATTAATCTTCAAGCTGGCAATAATTCAGTTTCAGGTCCAAGAGGATTTACTATTCATTTTGGAAGAGGGCTATCACTGACCAAGTAAAATTTTAGACAATTGATATTCCAATGTCTCTGTCAAATCTTATTGCAGAGGAACATCAAACATGATAATTCTTGTAAATACACCCATCTTGCAATACAAATCCTGTGGGACCTAAAATTGAATTATCTCCTTGAATTTTATTAAGTAATTTATATATATTAGCTGGAACTTATTTATGCTTAGTAAGGGGGTTATCTTATTAATTACTTTTTATTTTTTCAAATTCTAAAATAAAACAAGTTTTAAACTAACGAAAAAGTTACAGACTTAATATTTTCATTCAAGGATAGTGTTTTCAATTTAGTTAAAATAGTCCACTACTTTTTATATTGATTCATTTATTTTCCAATAATTACTCTTTTACTATCTATAATAGTTTACTATTAATAATTTTATTTATTTATTTTTAAAATGAACCCGTGTGTAAACAATAAACTAAAGAGGTTTTTCCTAATACAAAATAAATTAACAAAACACCTCTACGAGCCGCACCCAAAAATCATAAATTTTTAATATAAATAGTATACTAATAAAAACAATACATTACTAAAAGGACTAACATGGGCTTCTAAATTAGTAGATTTTTCTTTCTTGTCAATATTAGGTATTATCTGTTTCATACATAATCATTGTAACTTCCCTAATAAAGGACTTTTTATTATTTTTAAATCTAATATAATATTCATTTAGTATACCAATATTTACCTTATTATCATATACAAACAGCATTGGACATTTTAATGCTATTTTTAATTCAATTATAGTAAGATAAACATGGTTTTATAATCTTATAGAAAATGAAAACAGTAAAATCTACAAATTACAGCCCTAGGAATCATAAGGATTTGGAAGGGGCGTAAGGAGGAAAAGAAGGATATAACTGAGCATCTCAAAAATAGAGCTCCTGAATGACAATAATAAACAAATTCAGTGTGCTCTATTTCAAACTACTTCATGCTCAATAACAATGGGAGAACCTAAAAAAAACAATTTCCAAAAAAAGAAAAACTAATTATTCATTATTAATAAATAACAAATAACAATTGCACTAAAGGTTATTTTTTCTTCATTTTAAATACAATAAATAACAATACAATATTAAACATAGCTTATTTCGCTATCGAAGAAAAAAGTTGTTTATCTCATTACTTTGCTTAAAGTTAATGAACTAAATTATGACTAAAAACAAAGATTTTTCGCTAATTATTATTTTATAGGCCGATATATATTTTAATATAGCGTTAAATAGTATCAGCCTCCTCAAACTACTTTTTAATAAATTTTAATTATGAATTAATAATATATACCTTTTTAGGGGGTATAGGGGAAAGTACTTACTAAGAAGGAATAACAATTTATCTGTAGTTTTATTAACTACTATATTTCAGACAAAAGTGTTTGGAGGGGGCCTATAAACTAAGGCAAAACAGGAGTTTTAAATTCAATATTATATTCATTATATCTCTTGACACTCAACCATACTCTAATTATATATTTATCTTGAATGCATGAGTCCCTATGCAGAGGAAAAATATTACAGAAGTTGGGATTTTAAAATTTTAGAAACAGTCATTGGAAAAAAGTTTTTCAAAAGTTAATATATCATAATCATAACTATCTGGAAAGACCTATGGGATACTTTTCTTTAAATAATTATTTAAAAAAAGTAAACCTTTAAAAGGTAAAAAGAGTAGAATAATTAGTCTGAGTTGTAAAATAATAAAATTTTATGCGATCAGATAGCATTACTTTTATTATTAATACATAAATAAATAAAGTAAATAAATCATGGCAAAACTTTAAATAAATAAAAAACAAGATGAATAATTAACAAGAAAAAACAATTTTATAGTAACACATTTCTGGTATTTATTAAAAAATATACAATAAATAAGAATAATAAAAGGTTAAAAATAACAATTATGTTGATTGTCATTAACATATTATTTCAGGTACAAAAATATACATATTATGTAAAGCATAACTACAAAATATAAAATAAAAGAATGTAAGAAAAACACTCTTGAAAAAATAGTAGGTACACAATTTAAAATTAGCATTATTAATTAATTGATAAGATAAATATAAGAGTTTATGCTCAGACTTAATAAATAGGAATATTTGGTAATTTATTAAAAATATTTTTTTATATAATTCACTGGGATGAATATTTGGTGTCTTAATAAATAAAATTAGAAGATAAATCAGAGGGTAAAAAGTACAACTGTTTCCAAAATACCCAACAGAGAATATTTGAAGGAGAGTAGAAAATAAAGAATATGTTATAAAACCTCTAAATTTCAATCTCAGATGAAAAATAGGAAGATTAATATTCAGTTAATTTTTTTTTACTTTTTTCTTTTCTTATATATAAGGCAAAAAGAAGTCCTCCTAAGTTTAATAATGTTACGAAAGATATAATAGCCTGTATTATAAAAGTAAGGGCTAGCTAAGGCAGGCTAATGTGAGAGAAGAGCGAGGCGGGGGCTAGCTAATATGTAATCGTTTGGATGACTGCAGGGTATCTGCATGGTCAGTATGATAGGGTCGTTTAGCAGCAATACTGAAGCGTGGTGTTTTGATACCAGCCAAGTTTAGCAGAGCATCTGCTCCTTCAACTGTTTTCTTATATTCTTCAGCATCTTCGACTCCCCTGAATCACAAATTAAATCATTTACATACAATACTGAGTAAAAAATCAGATACAAGGTACCTCGGTACTTTTTCTCACAACTTAAGACTAGCTTCACTCATACTCAGATGTTGACTGTCATTTGCAACTTGTTTTGTTTTTAGTTTATCCGATACATTGTCATTGGAGAATAAGATAAGAATGAATCCCTAGTTACTAATATAAAAATTAAAATATATTAAACAATATTTTAAGAAATGATGCATTAAAAAGAATAAACCTTTAGGAGCATTATAAATATTAACATTTAAAGACTCCAGTTCTTAGCCAACATACATTGGACTGAATCCAGCTTTACTATTTGGCAAGTATACTTAACTTTATTCATATTTCAGTCAATGTGATTTTAAGTACGTTTCAGATACAGGGAAAATTTTGAGTATATAGTTAGCATATGCTCACTTAGTTAAGTGTATTAAGTAGAAGTGTATTACCTGAAGGCAGTTAGAGATGCTGCAGTGTAACAGTGATCTGGCACTGACTTGGGCCTTGTCGAACCAAAATATATTTTCTCTTTCTTTCCTAAAACACCGAGTGATATATTAAAAGAATGTTCACAAGATCAACATTATTGACTTTTTAAAGGGTTGAAAAGCCTTTCTAAAAAAGAAATATTAAGTTACAATGTTTTCTTCTAAAAATTATTAAACTTTTCACATTCAAATAAGCTACTAAGTTAAAATAGTAGTATCGAACAGATTGTCCAAAAAGATATTAAGTCAGGCAGTTCTTCCCAATCAAAGTTCTGCTATACAAAGCATACTAATCTGAACAGGTATTAAAAATAAATTTCAGAAGGATTGCCTGCAGCTCACTTTAAAACACGCTTAATTTTACTTTAAGTTCCACATTTTATTACATTAAATATTTAATGAAATATTTAATAATTCTGGTATATGTATACCAGAAGTCTAGTTTTATTCTTTAACTCTAGAAAGTCGTCTATTAATTTACTCTTTGCATAAGATAATTCAGTTTTTTAATATGGTTAATTTTAGACTTATCTTTCTTTACAAAATAAATTAAATTTGATTGTTCTGCTATATTTTTTTGGTTCAATAAATTAAAAAATATTGAACAGCGTCTTTTTAAAGAATTTTTCAAAACATTACATAATACATACAAAACACTAAGAGTGCTTGAGGTTTAAGAAGACATCATGACCCAGTAAGACCACCCCTTAGGCACTCTATTGTTTCCTAATACTTAAACACCAAAGATGACAATGTGACAATCAATACTTGCTTTTTAATAAAATAAAAAAGAGATGAGAAGCCAGCAAAAGTTTTCACTCTTAAATTAAACAGTCATAATTTTTATTTTTCTTGTTTTAAACTCATTTCAAAACAAACTTAGAAAAAGAAAATAAAATAAACCTAAAATCTTTTAAATAGTTAAGTAAAATTTAATACATAATATTGACATATGAACTTATTGTCATAGGCAAATAGGTTTAACTTAGTTGGCCACACTCAGTTTTAAAAATGATAATTTTAAACATTTAGCTCTAATATCCACAAAAGTTAAGGTAATGGCCAAGGCTTTTAGTATTGGTTACTTTTCAAAAGTTTAATAATTGCATTGTTGAAGTTTTTAAATTATATATATACCAACAATATGCAAGTATGATAAAGATAAGATTCTTGGTTTATTTAAAGATAGGTTCTATAAATGTAATGAGTATTTGGATCAGATAGGTCAAAAGTTTTTTATTTTAATAAATTTTCTATTGTTAGATAAATACAAATAATTTAGTGGGTGTAAGTGAGATAGAGAAAAACTCAGCTGTAGTTATTGGTAGAGAGCCAAGCTTAGCCTATGATACGAGGCCGACACAAAATTCCATTACATATTGCTACCGGGTTTTTGTAAAATAATTATTATATTCAGTTTGGTCCTATTAATCATAATTTATATCCTGCTAAGTATATTAGGTCTCTTTTAAAATGTATTAAGAAATGCTGATTTTATTTATTTTAGGATTAAATAAAGAATTAATTTACCATTGATTTCATCATCAAAATAGTTAAACAAATAAATGAATTCAGACATGCTGGATGATTTTTCAAATTTAAAACAATTAGGTACAGGGTACCTCGGAACTTTTCCTCAAAACATTAGATTCGCTACGTTGTCCTCAGAATATAAATTCACCAAACACATCTTCGAACTCGCTTTGCTTGTCCTCAGATAGTAAATACCTCTGTTTCATTCTCAGCAGTCACCCATACAGTAATGCTGCTTAACTTTTATGATCCAATAAATCCAAAGATATACTTGTTATATCAAAACGAAACTTAGTGTACCAATTTATTACATAAAGTTATACATTTGTACCAAATTTCAGCTCAATTTGATGATTTGCTGATTTGTAACAATTTTTTAAAAACTGTACACAAGTCATTCAATAAAATTGAATTAATGTTGATAATGAGATGAAACTTGCCATATATTTTAGTCTTATGGCTACATGCGTGTCAAATCTCAATCCGATACCATAATTATTCCGTGTATTATGCTTTTTTTGAAATGTTTGCTTAATGACGTCATAAAAAAATATTTTGCGAATAGCACAACTACACCTAAAGACTGATTTTTGTACAAAGTTTCAACTCTTTTGCATAGCATAGAAAACGTTGTGAAACCACTTGGGAGGCCTTAAAACACCTAAAACGGATAATTTAGATGACATCCTGGGTGGAAAGTAATATATACCTATGGTATAAATGAGGAAAAGTACAAGTCACATTTTCTATAAATTGGCTGAAGCCTAGGTAATCTAATAGGGGACACATGTGTAAAATCACCTTAGTAAATATATTTAATCTATTGCTCATTTTTTACATTCTCATTCTATTACATCATAATAATATTACACATAGTAATATGTTATTACATAACATATGACCTGTCCAACATGTTTTAGGTCTATTTTCCATCTTGCAATGTATACACATGTTCAAACTATATATTCTCATTTCTATTGTAGAATGATTTCGAATTTTACCAATTTCTTTACTTTTTTTTTATTTTTTTTATTTGTTATTATATAATTTTTTTTCCTTCTGTTTAGTATATTATTTTATAGTTCATGGTTTTAACTACTTGCTACTAGATTTTGAAGGTAATAAAGACTGAGGTATTGTACTTTGTTAATTCCAACAATGTTTTATGTTCATTATCTTCACTCTTAAGCTGATTCATTATATTTTTAGAAAAAATATTTTACTTTTCTTAGAGTTTTAGTTATAAGTTAAATCATTTTATATTTGTAACTTTATAAAACACAAAATACTGATGAAACAAACAAAAAAAATCTGACGGTTCATAAACAGCTGGTTTGTTTGATTTAACATATATATTAAATGTATGTTAAAAAGATGAACAAATCTAAAAGTAAATTATAATAATTTTATTTATTAATTAAATTTGTATTTATTAGTTTATTTATTAGTACATTATTCATTTTATTATTTATTTTATGATAATTTCTAGTTAATACATTTTATAATTTATTTTTAACTAATTTTCTTATCAATTTCATGTTAATTATAATATTTATTATACACTTATAGTTTTTCTTAAGTTGTAAATTTTATACCTTTTGTTCATAGGTACAGTCCATCAAATGAAAGAATGTCTCTAGAAAATATCAAAGTCTAACCCATGCCCTACAGTCGATAATACTACCTCACACATTGATATATCGCCTGATAGGTAAAGCAGAAACCAAGAGTGCGGACAGGCTTTTACTTCAATCCCAAAAGAGTTATTAGTAATTTTCTACCTTACACACTTTTCGTACTCCCCTCATCTGAACTCACCCTTTTACTGCATGATTTAGTTATGTTTATTACAATTCCTAGGACATCAAACACATCTTATTTTCATAATTAAATAAGAATAAATTACTTTTTGAACTAATTTAACACATAATATTTTTATAATCAGATATAAATGAAGTATCATCCAAACTAATTAAAAGCATCTTATGATTTGTTTGATAAGTTTTGAAGTTAATTTATTCATATTTAATTATAAAAATAAGATGTGTTTGATTCGTTTAAAAGTTAATTTATTCATATTTAATTATGAAAAGATGTGTTTGATTAGACTGAAGTTTAAATTGTAGATGTTGTCCTAGGAATTGTAATAAACATAACTAAACCAGTAGTAAAAGAGTGAGTTAAGCCGAGGGGATTGCAAAAAGTGTGGAAGTAGAAAACTACAAGAAACTCTTTCGGGATTGAAGTACAATCCAGTCCATACACTTGGTTTCGGACCTTACCTGTCTGGCGATATATCGAAGGGTGAGGTAGTATTATCGACTGTAGGTGAAGGGTTCAACTTCGATATTTTCTAGATAGATTCTTTTATTTGGAGGACTGTATATGTTCCTTGTTTCATACATTCATGTTACATTGTAAAAAATAAATTAATTGCTTGTTAATTCATTCCTTTATTTATTTATTTATTTCTTAATATTAACCAGTTAATATTTTGTATTACTCATTGTATTTATATATTAAAATATTTAATATATAATAATATGTAACAATATATTGGGATAATTAATAATTTTTACATGGACGGCATTCACAATAAACATGTCTTATTCATGCTACTTTTTACCAATTTATATGCAAGAATCCTTCATTCCTTTATCCCATTTTCAGAGGTCTACTTTTCCCTCTTTTCAAGTTCTTTGGACGCCTGTCAAACATTTCTTAGGTCCATCTCCCAATATATCTAGCCCAAGTCCACCCTACATCTTCTAAGCTTGTTTCTTTAAATGATCAACAGGTCTCAAGTGTGATCAACTACAGTTGTTATAACAACTATTATTATGAATTTATTAATATTAGGTCAGGATGATAAATTGAATACCTATATTGTTATTGGTGATTGAAGAAGCTATGTTATTATTTATGGAAGCACCGTGTTTGAGAGCAAGCATTGCTCTTGCAGCATCAACATCATCTATCATATCCTCACTGCTAGAGTACAATCTATCATCTTCTTCCTTACCAGACCCATCATCACTACTTGATACCCTGAAACATTCAAACTTATTCATAAAATAGAGAAGAAATAGACATATATTGGAAAAGAGAGAGGATGCATTTCAGATCAAGTTGATTATGAGGAAACCAAAAAATAAAAACAAACACTATATTTTTACATTTAAGCAGCACTTGACTGCTCTTAAAGAATTTAAGAAAATGACATCAATTTTGCTCTAGCCAGCTAATTCTGTAACTGCTATTAAATCTAAAACTAAAGTTAAATTTAAAACAAATATATTAAAAATAATGCTTATCCCAATTTCTTTTTATTCAGGAAGTTTATTCTATTGGGATTGTGGTCACAAAAAAAAATTATGTTATTAGACAAATAATAACCTTATGTACCAGTTGTTGTCAACAACTACCTGTTGTCAATAGATACTGATGTTAAATTCTATCTATCAAGATAATTTAATTGCAAGATTTATTAATGAAACAAAATTTTTTCCTTGAAGCAATCACTGAAGTGTATCTATCAAGGCTTGTTACACCTGAACGAGCATAATTTGAAAGCCATTTTTTAAAAATATGTCTTCAGACTAAGTAATATAATTTCTCAGCATGCATCTCTGATAGAAACGAAGAGTTCTCATTAATTTAATATTAACCTGTAATTAGTGGTAGTAGGTGTATAGGGATGACTGGGAGCTGGTGCCTTCATCAAAGCTTGAACTAAATTCAACCTGTATTTTGGCTCCACCGTCCACAGCGAGCCTTTACCTAGGTTCTAGGACAACAATATTACTCTCTATTAATTTAGAATTAGAAGCATTGTATCCGTTTACTACACCAATTATAAGCTAATCGGGTGGGAAAATGTAATTCCATTGACATCTTCTTGTTTCTAGGGGACAAATAAAAAACCATAACAGAATGGAGTTTGTATCTTGATGACGATTTCTTTAAATATATCTTGCTGGTATGGGATTCCATTAGATTATTTTTTAGCCTTTTTATAGTCTTTATCCACTGGGATAATCCCACTAAAAACCTGCATAAATATTGGCCCTCTTGTTATTGTGACAATCACATTGTCTCTAGAAATAAACTTATACAGAGGAAAAGAGAAAGACATACCTATTGCACAGTAACTTACTAATCAACAAAAGTTCTTGCCCACCTTTGAGTAAATAATCGCTTTCACTCTGAGTTTTAAGCTTTATATTTTAAAATACTTAAAAATGGAATGCAAAACAAATTTAAATTTTTATAAAAGATTGATAAATTAATATTTTTTAAGTTCTAAAATATTGAATGATAAAAATATATTTAAAATAATGCAACTAAAGCTAATAATACAATTATTCATGTTGAAAATAAAACTTAGAGGGAATTTACGAGGATGAGTTTTCTGTACATGAAAGCACATAAATAGTGTTTCTAACAATGTTTAACCAAAGAAATAAATTTCTTTAGAATAATTATAGAAGAAATTTATTTTTTAGTAAACCATATGTGTATGGAATCTATTATTATTACCTATAGTAATATAGGTAAAGGCAACCTAAGCAATCTTTTAGATATGAAGCATCAATTATTAAACTTGTATTATTTAAGAAACTATATAAAGAATAAACACTCACTGATGGTTTATCTAATTTTTTAAAACATTTGTTTAATGATAGATTATGTCTAACAGAATTTTTCCATCCTAAAGGTGCTGTTCTATAATATGGGAAGTGATCTAGGATCCAAGCATAGATTTCTTTAACTGGAAGTGCTTTAAGTGTAGAATTTTCGATGGACATGAAGATTAAGCATGAAAACGAGTACGGAGGCTTCCATCTTGTATGCACCTGGAAAAGAAGGAGGAATAAAGAATTAATTGAATAAATTGCAATTGAAAAAAATTGGGTACGGGGTACCTTTGAACTTATTTTCATTACGCTCATCCTTCCACCTTTAGACTCACTTCACTCGTCCTCAGAATATACAAGTCATTAAATTTATACTGCAACACATCTTCGGACTCGCTTCCCCTGTCCTTAGAGAGTAAAGACATTTGTTTCATTCCCACTGGTCAATCATCCAGACACTGACCATGCTCAATGCTGCTTAAATTATATGATCCACCAAAAATCATGTATATACTTGTTATATTAAAAGAAAACTTGGTGTACTTAATTATGTAAAGGTATGTACTTTAACCAAATTTCAACTCAATTAAATTATTTTCCAATTTTATTAAAAACGTATACAAATCATTTGATAAACATTAAACTAATGCTGATAATACAATTTTTAAATTTTACCTTTGGATTGTAAGGTATGTGATGTGGATGATGTTTTGACTGTTGGAAAGCAACAGGTGTTGTTTGATCTCGGTGATCATGATTTGGTTTAGTTTCTACTTCTTCCTGATCCAGTTCCTCTTCGCCGGCCTGGCTCAGTCTTTCACTGCCTTCTTTACCACTAGCACCAGCCCTTAATTTCATCCCTATAGAAACAACCTCACAATTAATGAATAAAAATAAAAGTTTTAGATCTGAAATACAACCAACAGCTGAATTTCAGCGGATAATATTAAGAACAAGTTACTCCTCCAGAGTGATTCAACTTGAAAAACTTAAGACTGGGAAAAGTTTTTGTTCTAACTCAAGCCAATAACAAAAGTTTGTTATTCTGCAAATTAAGTTTCCATTATGTTAATTATACAACAAATAGATAGCTTTTATACAAAAGTATTTCTAGACATTAAATAACAATCAAAAATCTACTTAAGATAAGTAAAGATAGTAAACCTTTAAGGAGATTTTTATCTTGTAACCAGGATAGTGACGTGAGCTCATCATCTTCTCTTCTTCTAGGTACTTGTCCATCCTGTAAAGTCAAATCAATCTGTAATAAAACAAAATAATTTTAATGCATAAATCTACCACATTAATATTCATTTAGATTTTTTAGAAATATTTTATACTTATAATATATATTTGTAATATTATAAGTTACCATGGCTTTTAATTTTATCTGAAGAATGCCGAATAACAATTAGCTATCCAATGTGCCAGTTAAGTGAGTACATGATATTATGTTTTATCAGACAAGCTGTTTAAATAAAATAGATTTTCTACCGCTCATTTAATATAGACATGCCCCTAAATGAGAAGTATCAAATATACAAGATTCAGATTTTCCTTTCCTTTGACTAAGAGTTCATAGTCAAAGGAAAGGAAAATCTAAATCTAAGAGTTCATAGTCAAAGGAAAGGAAAATCTGAATCTAAGAGTTCATAGTCAAAGAACAGGTTAAGTTCCTAGGTTATTACAGTTCTTAAAAACCTATTTTAAAGTTTGATCTATATATTATTATAAAGTAAATAAACAAGGTAAAGGCAACAGAAGATAAACAAGAGATATTTCTACCCTACTGCCTGTAATTTTAGGGTTAAAAGGGAACAATCAAGCAGCTCAAGCCATGGATCTCGCTTACGTTAAAACCATTTAAGTAT
Source organism: Microvelia longipes (assembly GCA_018340805.1). Lineage (NCBI taxonomy): Eukaryota > Metazoa > Arthropoda > Insecta > Hemiptera > Veliidae > Microvelia > Microvelia longipes. The sequence goes on along the minus strand of JACMZG010000008.1, from coordinate 35,006,776 downwards.
TTTTGTTTAAGAAAGAAAGAAAGAAACCCTTTATTTTTCAATTACAAATTAAAAAAATAATTTGTTTGAATTTGACTGTAATTTAAAAATATTATATATAAACTAAAGTAAACTTGCATAGGAATAACCTGTTCGCAGAAGGGATATACATAAATTAATAAAACAAAACAAAGAAGGGTTATTCGCGGTTGTGCTCAAAAAAAAGAAAAATTAAAAAAGTAAGTATAATATTATTTTTTTTAATGATTGTAATTAATTATATTAACTTAGCAAGATTTAAAATTATATTGATAAATATATATATTTTTTATTAATTTTATTATGAGAAACTAAATTGTTATTTTACAAAATACATTTATAATTCTAGTGATTATTACTGTTTATTTTTTTATTACACTTTAGTAGTTTATTAATGATATATGAAAGCCTAAATTGCCTAAATAATAATAATAATAATAATTAATATAATAATAATAAATAATAAAAATAATAAAAATAATATAAATATAATAATTAAATTGCCTAAACAATTTAGGCAGAGATATTTTTTTGTTCTTGTTTTTTTGTTTTGTCTCTTGTTTTTTTTTTACTTGTGGGATTGCCCTTCAAACCTTTTAAGACAGTATCGATTTAAATTGTAAAATTTATATATATATATATTTTTTTTATAATATGTATAATTATTGATTGTATATTTTATATATTTCATTTGTGGCAATAAAGGATTTTTTTAAGTTTGAGTTTGAGGCAGGAGTCAATTATTTTATTATTTTAATTTATTGAGAAGCAGATTTAAATGAAATAATCTGTCAAAGTATTATATTCATTTATGGTATGCAAGCAGTAATAAATAAATACAACAAAAATTAGGATGCATTTTTACAAAATTGATCAAAAATCCAATAGTAAAGAATCTTTCTGGACAAATTTAGTCTATTTGTGAGATTTTCTATTGTTATTTTGTTGTCATTGCAAAGGGAATTTATGAATTTAGGACAAACATAATCCAGATATTGCTGGGCTAATCTAGTATTTTTCCTTAGCACTTCAAATTGTCCAAACTATCTAGTCTGACATTGATATTTTGAAAAATAATCTTTGTTTCTTATTATATATTTCATACAGTGTAGCTTATAAAGAGAGGAAAGGTCTAATAGATTAGATTCGGAATATAATTTCCAACTAGAATATAATTTTGGCTTGTTATAATTTTAATAATCTTTTCCTGCAAAACTAGAATTGAATTTTTATAAGTATCATATAAACCACCCCAAACAGTGCTACCAAAGCTTAAAACACTTTGCACTAATGAATTGTAAAATATGAGTAAATTTTTAATAGAGAAAAACTGTTTTAATCTAATGAAATTATAATTCATAAATTTTAAGAATTTATTAAGTTTATTTGCTTGGTGATTTCACTTTAGATTTTTATCAATTATTATACCAAGATATTTAACGTGAGTAAGTCTTTGGATCTCAGTACATTTACAACTATTGATCAAGTTAAATTCATTTTTATGATTCTTTACAATTAAATTTTCTGGAGGTTGGTTTCTATTTTTAATACTGAAGCACATATAATTTGTTTTAGTTTCATTTAAAAATAAAAGTTTTTATGAAGTATAAGGTTATTTTTTTTCATACATGAGTTAGCTTTTTGAAATACTATTTCCCAGGTAACACCACTCACCTCAACAGCCGTATCATCAGCATAAGCTACTATACTACTTTCAAGTAGGGCATTACAAAGGTTGTTAACATATATAATAAAGAAAATAGGACCCAAGAAGGAGCCTTGAGGCAATCCGCAATTGACAGTGAGTGGAGAGCTAAGATAGCCGTTAAAATTAGTTATTTGGATTCTGTTGGTTAGATAATTTTCTAAAATTTAATACAATAAATTTTATTGTTTACAGATTTCAAAGCATTTACAAGTATTATATGGTTGACAATGTCAAAGGCTTTCCTCATGTCTAGAAAAATTATTAGAACTTTTTTATTATTATCTAAATTATTGTATACAGATGATATTAATTTGTTCATAGCATGTTCTGTAGTCATATTAGTTCTAAAATCCAAGTTGGTTTTTAGAAATAAGAAAATTAGCTAATTAACTAACCAGCCTTGCTTTAATACATTTTCAAAAATCTTAGCAAGGTGTGTTAGGAGTGCAATGGGTCGATAGTTGTTTACAGAACAGGCATCCCCTGATTTATGAATAGGAGTGATAATAGCAAACTTGAAATCTTACTATAAAGTAATATAGTTCCTAATAAGCTTTAGGAACTATATTACTTTTGAGGCAATTATTGAAAATATGCTTTAGGGGGTTGACAATAAAATCTTTGGTGACTTTGAGAGTTTTGGTAATAATTTTATGATGACCATTAGCAGAGTTGTTTGGTAAGTTTTTAATGTATTGAGATATTTCTGATTCTTGTATTAAATTAAATTCTTTAAGATTGATATTAGGACTTGAAGTAGGTGTATTGGTTGAGTTTTGATTTGAGGAGGTGTTATTGGTTTTCGTTGTAATTATTTGATTTATTAGAATTTTCTTAATAAGAGATTTGGCCATGTCTGTGAAATATTTGTTAAATTCATTGGCAATGTCATTATCTGTGGTAAGTATTTTAAGTAACATATCTTTTCATTTATTATTCTTATACTCTCTAATTAATTTATTCAATCATCATTATGTTAAACTAATTATAGAAATTATTTGTAGACTAAGGCTGATGATGCACTTACTTCTTTATGAATGTGACTGATGGTTGAGTCGACGACATTCTCCTCTGGAGCCATGTCATCTAAACAAATTAACAAAATTATAAATAGAAGAATCAAATGCATAGCATTTTCCTATACAGCTGGTAAAGCATTAGTTTCTTTTTGAAAATGGGCCATAACTTTAATTTTATAAAAATACGAATTTTTTAACAATATTAGTCAAACATTAAATCATCCATTTATGAGATCTTTACTACTCCCTTTCTTTAGGACAACTCTATACTACATGTTGTTTGATAGAATATGAATGATTATTAAGTCTGCCTGCATCTTAAACATGGAAAGTTTTGAGTGTTTTAGGGTGTAAATTAGTGATTTCCGTTGAACAGTTTTATCTCAGGCCCTATTGAACCAATTTTAATTCAGTTTTATCTCAGGTCCTATTGAACCAATTTTAATTAACTTCATAAAAGAGCCCTTTCACTTTTTCGATAAAACCAATAGGAACACCGCTATTTTTTCTGGACTTTGAAGGAGCACCGGAGTCAAACTTCCCGATCTGAAATGATAGACCTGATTCTTCACCTGGTAGCCAAAATAAGTCAATAAAGAAGTTGAACCCTTGGAACTCGAAGGTCGCGTTTTTTGAGTCTGGTTCTTAGATTAAAAGCTAGAAAGGGGCAAAAAGAAACAAAAAAGACAAATCATAATATTTTTTTACCTATCATAAATAACTAGCGCACTTTCTTACATTTTTTTTATAAGAAACTAACTCCATTAACTGTCCATAAGAGATTATTATTTTTTTAAATAATATTAACTAATCATGTATGTTTCTAAATAATAATTAATGCAAATATGAAAAATAAATAGTGGCGATAAAATGATATGTATCAGAGGTACATATCACTGTGAAATTCTGCTACAACAAAACCCTTGTATTGTAGTAAACAGTGAGAAAGTATGAAAGATTCGTAAAGCTAGACGACTTAAAACAGGTAGGTATGCTAAACCAGAAAGTCATAAGTGTATTACAGATGAGTCTATACATAATATTTTGTACTCGACTGGAATTATTAGATTCCTGCGAGGAGTAGGGGAGTTAACTGTTGAACATTCATGAGTTGTTAACCAAGTGGGTTCGGAAGGAGCACCCCTACACTGGCGGAATTAATACGTAACTAGAGACTTTTCTATAACAATCATTTGTCGAAATATAAATACTAATCATCCTCACTGAGTCTTATTTCCGTTATCTCATTGAGCTGCGTTTTTATTTAGTTCCTCTGAACTTGTGAAATTGAAACAGATAATTCAAACAACAAATTTTGTAATTCATTGATTGATAATAAAAATAACATTGTTGATAGTGCGCATTTTATTGTTGATGGGATTATTATATTTTTGCTACTTTTAAATAAAGTAGTATAACTAACTAGGTAACAGTTTCTCATAAAATTTCTAAACTGTCTACTAAAAAAAAAAAAAAAAAAATGCCCGTTTTAGGGCCTTTCGGCCCATCAGGGTATTCACCTTGCGGGAACCACCTCCGGTGGGTTGCATCTACTACACTCTAAGAATTAATTAAAGTTGGCGAAATCATTTTAATACAAATACTATTCATAAAATCTTAGGGCATAGCCCGGGCTGCGAACCCCGGACCTCCGGTGCCGAAATCGAACGCCTTTACGATGACGGCCACGGAGGCAGACAAACTGTCCACTAAAACTAATAAACCCAAATGGTTTCTACTGTTTTCTAAATTTAGCTCAAAACCAAGTAATTAATGTATGAATTTAACAAAAAATTAAGGCAAGCAGAATTTTTACATAAAGGAACAACAGAAACAAACAACACCGCCTTCTAAATAAATTTATAAATTAAAGTAGATAAATGAATGAAATAAGATATTAATTAAATATTTGACAAAATTAACCAAAAGCAAAGAAAATAAAACATATATAATAATTAACGTTATCTGTAAGTACTGAAATGAATGTCGAAACTTGGAAAATATCTTCCGCAATCCGTAAAAAAAACCCCTCGTATTGAGTCAAGTATAAGAACCAAATACATCGTGAAAAAGTTAGATGACAAAATTTCTTGTAAAAATACCCCCTGTCTACACTATCATCGCATAGCCTATAAAAAGAGGCTCAAATACTTTATTTCCTATATCTTCAAATATTTAAAAATAAGATTAAGGTAAAATATTGAATTTACAGGGCAAAAAATATTATACTCATAATATTATTATTTCATCAATTATAATTAAATAATTATTCGTTATATAAGGTAAAGATTATAAAAATTACAGTCGAAACTAAGTAACAGTAAGTAAACTAAACTGTTCGGATCTGGGAACCCAAGGATTTGAGTACTCTGAGTGTTTTTATTTACTCCGGACCAGTTTTATACACCTCAGAAACATTTTAAGAAAAATATCACCTGGGTAAACAAGAACATTTAACTAAAATCATTAAAAAAAACCTTCAAATACTTTATTAAAGTCTGAGTCGGCTTTCTATCTCAAATCTCACGATGACCATCTTCAGAGTCGAAGAGAAGAAATAAGGAGAGTATTAGTCGGACTTTTTTGGGTTACAAAACGGACTCTTATGATTCATTAAAAAAAATATACGCTCTCTCGACTAAGAAAGTTTTCAAAATAAAGCATTAAGTTCTGGTTGACATATTTATAGGGCTTCTACTAGGTAAGAGATGTAGAGAAAGAAGCAAGGGAGGCCAAACTGATTTTCACTTATTTTCGTGTAAAACAAACTCAACAGTATTCTATCGGTGTTATGTCCAAAGCTTCAAATTGGTACAAATCCTCTTGAGAAATAGAAGATATAATATACCACCGTTTATATTCGTAGGTTGCCATTAATATATTAATAAGCCTATAGGCTTTGTATGCTTGTCGGATTTTAATATTTTAAATAAGTCTAGATACAGTGTATTTAAGGGATGATAAGAGGTCGTTTTCACTAATTAAGAAGAAGGGGACCCACTTATTAAGAATATATATATTCTTTGCGAAGAAAGAAGATGTTACAATCATCAGTGAAGAAACAAATTTTTTTTAACTTAATCTTTTAAGTTCGAAAAAACTTTTAACTTAACTTAAAAGTTTAAGTTCGAAAAAATCTTGTTCCTTCACGGATGATATTTTTAGGTTTAAAGGAGTTAAATAATTAATATTTTGTGAATTATTTTCTTCGCTTTTAAGAAAAGATAAAGGCATTAGAGGTTAAAAAAGAAGAATCATATTTAAATTATTAATTTAGAAGCCAAAAAGTACACCATTTAAGTAAACAAAGGCATCAGATATTTTTAACAAATTTTTAAGCGTGTCTGCATGTTAAAAAGATCTGCGAATCGACAAATTAATGTATGCTGATACGAAAGTGTCATGTCATATCAAAAGGTGATCGAGATGCTTTGAAGGTTTATTTCATGTCCTCCCTCCAATGTCTTAACTTAATAGTTTAAGATATAATTGACAAACTGTCACTTGGATTTCATGTGTATAAAGTTCTCTATTTCAGCGCAATAACATGACAGTGAAGCTGACAGTTTCCCACGCCTTAGTACCTTCATCTACTAGTTATACACCTTAGCCAGAATAATAGTAACAAAAACAAGAAACAATACGGCTAAATCTTAATACAAGGTTGCATTGAATACAACTGTACAAAGAAAAATAGATACAAGGGTACCTGACAAGAACCTGAAACTTCTTAACAATATTCACTCAGTACGAATAGTATTATTATAAAACAGCTGCTTCACTATTATTACAGTAACGAACATTTCAGGACATTTAAAAAAGTAGAGTAAGAACGCAAAAATTTAAAAGGAATGGAAAATAAAGAAAGAACATTATGGGGTTACGAATTCCGTGTAGAGTATATTATTTAATATGTACTGTACTCTTTTTGTAGTACGTAAAATGATGCATTATAAAAGTCTAATTTAATTATTCACTACATTTAGTTAGTGAAACACATCAATCTATGCTTAAACTAAGTAGTAAGAACTAAGGAAATTGTTTACGTTATGGTGTCTACTGATTATAATTCTGTTTTATTTAATATCATCTATTGCAAGCACCATTTGTACAATAATTCGATAGATCCACATAGCTTTTACAATGGAAACGATTTCTTTAAATACTAAAAAACCTCTACTCAGCAGGTTCAGAAATGACTGAGCAGATTTTAATTGTAAAACATGATTTAAATATGATTTAAAAATTGGATACGATGTAGTCATGTTTCAATAAGCAAACTTTATTTGTCGCGCTGTTTTCGAGTTATAGGTTGATATATGTAATTACTTTTGGTGAATGGAATTTGTTTCTTGCAAAATATTTAATAGAAATAATAATTAGCTGGATTCCTATAGATACAAAGCAAGTTCACCCCAAAGCTGTAAAAGCTAATATTAAGCGTGATTATTGACTGGTCTATAATATATTTTCGAAAATATCTACTAGGAGCTGTCTCTTAAGTTCTGGCTATTAAGTTATTAGTAAACGAAATCATAAGTTAAATTGTTTTTTTGAATACTTATAGCAAATCAAGCAACATTTAAATCAAAAGTAAATAAACCAAGAAAAGTTTATAGATATGAGTTGTAATAAAGATATGTAAATAAGGTTCGATGACTCAAGTGAGTTAAAATAGGCAATGATAACTAAATAAGAATCGAGAAGAGAACAATTAAGTTTTTTGACCTGCGAGAACAATCAAGTAGGATTAAAAGCTGTGTGTTTATATTGAATTTCATATTTCATACCTGATCTATTTTTCTCCCTAAATAGTGTGATGATAAATGGTAATTTTAACTATGATAATACGCTTGCAGTGTTTTAAACATGATAAATATGATTTTCTGGGCTGACAACTGACAATCTATAGCGAAATTTCAGCTAGGAGGCGGGAAAGGATCAATGTGGCTTCTATTGGAATACCTAGAGCCCTATATAATAAAACTGGAATATTTGACTTGTTACACACCTGGAAGCCTTGGATTCACTTAGTTGTTTACCTGAGCCTCTCCATGACGATATCCTTACAGTGTCAGGCAACAACCAAGCCAAATATCGGTACGACCTTTAGGCCCACATACAATAGGCTTGGTTTATTCAGAATTAGAGCATTCATGACCTATCCCCCTCCTATAACTATAGGCCTCGACCAAACTAAAAAAATAACAACTCTTACTCTCTCACAATGAATGGATCGGTAAACATATATAAATTTAAATAAAAGGTATTTATTTACAGGATTTATTTTTAGGATAATATAATATTTCGTCATCACAACATTAATAATAATCAAAACTTTTTCGTTACTACTTTAACTTTGCTCGACCTAAATCTGAATATTTCATGCAACCCACATATTCTGAGTATGTATAACATAAAAATGTACCGATGTTAAAGATGAAATGACCGGGCTGGAATAACTTTAGAGTAATTTATAGTCAAAATTAATAATTCAAAAGTCAATATCAATACTATCAAGATGGGGGCTGATATCAAATAGTGGAACTAGTTTTTATTAATTACTTTTCATCATCTGAAAAAAACAAAGTTCTGGCAAATTCCAACTCTATTGTTAATTTTTTAACGATTTGAAGAGAATTTTCTGTGAACACTTATTTAAATAGCTTTAAAAGGTCCTATAATTTCGATGTATTAGGCTTAGACCTAAAAATAACTAACTAGACTTAAAATTTAGACAAACTAGACCTAAAATTTGATTTGGTGCCACTTTTCAATCACGTCATAGTGGCACACGGAAGCGTGAACACAAACACACATTCTCTGACAGGTATCATGATAAAAACGCTTAGGATTTCCAAAACGTAGAGTTTTGGTGAAATTTCTTGTTCTGAATCCTCCAGAAACAGAAAGGAAGTCTTCTTGCTAGTAATATGCGAGACAAATTTAAAGGGAAAACTATAAGGGATGTGGAGTGATAATAAAAAGTATAATAAAATACTATCACATATAAAGGAATACTTAAAGATTTTTATGTAATACTTAAAACTTATATCATTTGATACTACCGAGTTTTGCAAAAACACACAATTATATTGTGTCAACTTAAAACTTACGTAATTAATTTGCTCATAAAAGTATGGCATATGAATCTGAAATGTATATAAAAATACACCCTTTCCCCCCCTCCGAAGATTACATATTGTTTTTATGATAATAAATTATGTTAACTTATTAGACTAGGAATAATACAAGCACTAAAAACAGGTTATGTATAGTTAAAATGGTTCGTCAGTTGAAGACCTAGACCCAGATACACACCGAGTTACCTATCAATGTAATACTATGTTTATCTAGTCACTGAAAACTAATTTAACAAAGTCAGTAGTACAGAAATAAGAATAAGGTAGTCAGTCACAAACTTAATTTATAACTAAAACTTGCTTAGGGTAAGGTTGACACCAATGAATACCATATTAATAATAGTTTAAGTATTGTTAAAACGATAAAAGTACAAGGAATAGTTTGTTGAGGGGCGAAATGAACTGAATAAAATTAAATACATATAAATATTTTTGGTTCAGAGCAAAATTTTAAGAATGTAAGGCGGCACTAATGTCCACACTGCACATGAAAACATGTTTTAATGATACATTTTAGATAATTTTAAGCCCTGTTTTAACAACATATTTGAATAATTAAAAGTCCTGTTTTATAAAGTATTTTGGATCAATAGAAGTCCTGTTTATATGGCATTGATCTTAAATAAAGAGAACATAAAAGAAGCATTTTTGCGAATCCATAGTATCTATACCAAAATTATTTATGGTAAAAATGTACAAAATTAAAATCAAACGAGAAGTGCCATTTTTGATTTGGCATGTTATGTATAAAACCGGATATAATTCTGTTTAAATGGCTATAATTCTTTAGTAGAAAAGAATTTGCAAATTTATTCAGAAAAATCGCTAAAACTTATCAGACATTACTTTATCAGACCAATTCATTATCATTAAGTCTAAAAAGGTAACCTTTATCATTGCTATACATATGCGTAGAAGTTATAGAAAAAAACACCATAGAAAAGTTGTGCAATTTACAAAAAATAAGTCAACAATTTATAATCAATAGCCACCTCAACATATTCAGTGAGAAAAGGAAATCTATTGGACTATTATCCCCACCACTTGGAAATATCAAAATGAAAAAATAGAATTCGCTCCTTCCCTGATTTTGACGGGTTGTCAACAAATCATAACCATGCCTATTAATTAAACCCATACAATACTGTAATATGAGTAAAGATTACTTTACCTTTACCTTGCCTTTAACATCAAAATAAGAGATTATTTATTCAGGGTTTATTTTGTCTTTATTCTGTATTCTAAATAAGCTTCTATAAATCTTTTTCATAATAGTACTTAACTGCTGTTAATAACCTATAAAATTAGAAAGAAAGTAATAAACTGAGCCATTAACAAGAGAAAAAAACATCAACAAAAACTATGCACTTTTTAATAAAATAAACAGATTGTGGTGAATAGTGGTGGGAGATGAGATTATTTTTATGAAAGCTTTTACTGATTATAATGAAATATAAAACAACAGGATGTTTTTTGTTCCTTTCACACAGTCTTATTGCAATAATTTTTCACATAAAACTCTCACTATTCGCACTAAACAGGAGCATATCTGTTTACATCACTTTATCAGCCAATGGTTTTCTTTAAACTTGATTTGGTAGATGAAAGAAATTGGGTACGCGATACTTCGAAAAAATTGGATAATTCAGATAAAATCACGGTTTTGGATTTTTAGAGAGAACCTAAAACTTTTCCCATATACGTACAGTAGTAGGTAAGAAAAAGTGAAAAGAGCTCTAAAGAAGAATCAAACACCATAAAGGCAGTGTTTTTTTCGAACCCAACATTCTTTTTTAGTTTCCGCAACACCAAACATAAGCCATACATAATAACCTTTTTACAAAAGAAAATAAATTTGTAGAGTTTACGCCTGTTATATTTTATTTACAAATGTTTCAATAATTCATATCCTTATGTGTTGATAAGGATTACATTTGCAGCAGTAAGGTAAGGTGCTGTTGCTATGGTATTATTCTCTGGTTGAGAGCTTGTTTTCACCCCCTCTACATACATCCCAAGCTAAGCGGAGCTTTTATTTCAATAATAGCTTCGTGAATGATGATATAACTACAGAGAGCAAGGAGCCCACTAAGAAGAAGTCCCTAGTGAAATGCTTGTTGTTGTGTGTTATTACTTGTTACATAGCGTTTTGCCACGTATTGAGCAAATTCTACGTATTGAGAGCCGCTTCGCAGTTACCTCGCTTAACTTGATTGAGCTCAAACCGGTCTCATTCGAGTCAGCAAGCCAAAAACCTTAAACTAATCAACCTTTAGTTCAGTACGTTATTTTAAATTTGATGACTTTATTAGATTGTATTATTAACTTAATAATTTTCTACAAACAATAGCTTTCGTAACCTTCCCAACAACTCTCAATATACCAAGTTTTGTTCGATTATAAAAAGCCTTCAAGAGTTATAGTGCTCCACACGCAATAGTATCATTCCTGTCAAAGATATTAGAAAAGCGGTTTTAGATCGTATAAAATAATGGTAGTTTCTTGACTATGTATACTTAATTAAAATCATTATAAAATGTAGGAATTATACACTCGGGGACCCACATTCCTCCTGGAGATAATGGTTATTTATTTAGCATAGAGTAGATTGGGCATCAATATTCAATTATCATTCTTGCCAAAGGATTATGATTGGTTGATTGTATAAGATAATATGAGGGTTCCAAGTTATACTTTGTAAATATTATGGAGAGAGTTTGTTTTAATACCTGTATAAAGCTATTAATACGAGCTCACAACAATCAGATACTTTCTACAGGATCATACCAGACGAATCTCTTCTACCTTAACTCTTTCTTTAGTCCCATTCAGCGTCCTATACAATCTTTTCCCAACATAACTCCTTTAGCTGAATTACTTCTTCATTCAATTTTTTTCCTTGACTGAAATTTAAAAAAAAGTATAAAATAAATCTCATTTTAATCGGTATAAGAAATTTAAATAAGATATTACTTCATCTAGCCACACATTGTAGAACTAGATAAATTCACTAGGAACCCGACTAAAATCGTACGATTTAATATTAGAGTGAATTACATTATACTATTAAATATATAACTACTATTAATATTAAAAATGAAGTGTATGCAAATTTTAGATGCGCCTAACGCATAATTTAATAGTGTAAGTATGTAATTTTCGCATTGGCTATAAAATAAAAGTCCCCTCCCAAGACATATCATTCTATATTATATAAGGCTATTTATAAGTTAAAACTTCAAGTAATTTTTAATTTTATTCATAAACATTTTAATTTTTTTCACAAGAAAAAATGCCACCTATCTCAATGCAATTTATAATGAATTGAAAATTAACTAGAATAAAAATGGAATTAATGGTAATGCATGTTAGATTCTGGTACTCTTTGTCATTTAACCCGCAAGGACTGAATACACAAATTTATATATAAGTAACTTAAATTCTAAAGAGATATTAAGATATTTCATAAAAATGTACCAAGAAAAAAATACAGAAGGTTTGTTTGGCACATGAACTCGAGTACACTACTCTACTCTGCACTATTCTTCTTTACACTCAATTTTTCATTTTGGAGTAATCTAGGATAAAGTAGAGTAAACTCAAGACTAGATGCGTGCGCGAACAGAAAAAGTGTAAATAACCTTCCTAGGTTATCTAACCTTACTGGCTAAACAAAATTAAAAATTAAAATTTACAACGTATATACATTTTTTGTTCAATTTATTGTTTAATTGAGTTGCTTTGTCAGAAAATGTTCTACATAGATTTTACCCTAGTTTACTCTAGTGTACACTGGAGTAACGAGTCGAACAAACCTGTATGTTTAACAGCAAAATTGTATGTTATAACAGCAACAACAACAGAAAATCTAATACGTGGAGACAGAAAGCAACCATTATAAGACCACTTAAGAAAAAATCTAACCAATAACATATCATTTTATTATCTTAAAACATTCAGAATTAGGGTGCTTGTTGCATTTTTAAGTTTTTTTTTTTAAATATCATTGGAATATACGAGAAGTGTTGTTTTAAGAAACAAAGAAAATATTATTTCCCTTTGATTAATAAGTTGTATTCATGCAATGAACAGACTAATACAATAGTTAATTTTTTGATCAATAAATAACTTAATTATAAATAAATAAATAACTTCAAACAATAACAAAAACAAACAAATAATAAAAACAATAAAATAAAATAATAAGAAACAAAAAATAAATATAATCAAACAATAAATAACTTAGTAGCAGGCTAAATTAAAATAATGTTGGGACTAACAAGCCGTGTGTATTATTACACGGCTATTGATACAAAACCGTGTAAAACCATGTAACCGTTTTTAAATACTTATTGAATTTTTATACAGGGTTTCAAATAATGTTGTTATAAATTTCTGCATGGAAGCCGTCTATTTATCTCATTAATGTTTTAATATTAAGAAAAAATGTAAGTCACTATACTTTTATATAAAAGTTATAAATAAGGTAATAGCAAAATTATCTTTTTGTTATGCTCTAAGTGCAAATTTCTGTTCTTTTTGGATGATCAACAAAATATTACCATACACTTACTAAGAGGTCATGGATACTTTCAACTTCCTAACCTAGAGCAACAATACAAGAAGCCATTCTTTTATAATTACAGCCTTTGAGACGACACTGCTCGAATTAAATCAGTGAACTAAACTAGTTTAGATTAGGATATACTTAAGTTACCTCATAACTTTTTTAATATTCTGAAGTTACCTTGAATGAACATTAACATTGTGGTAATTTAAAACCTTTTTTATTCGTCAATCAATAATAATGCGACAATTTAAAGATGACTTCATTAGACTTTTAAGTATATATTGTTTATACATCCCGGAGGGTATAGCTAAACATGATTTTCATTTCCTCATTTATAACGTGGGTATATAGGAAAAATATTATGTTAGCAAAAAAAAATATAAACTGGGATTTCCCCTAATTATCCGTTTAAGGTGTTTTAAGACCTCATGAGGGGGGTTTTAGAATTATTTCAAGATAGATTTTAATGCTTTATCAGAGAAATATATAAAGTTTGCGATAGTAGATATTTTACGATCTATAATTCGAAAATTATATTCTATTTATACTTATGAAAGTTTTAAATTTTTAAATTAAAGTTTTGAGCATGAAAAGTATGAATAAACAACAAAATTATGTTCAAAATCCTATCCAAATAAGCATAGCCTTGAAAGGTGTTATAATTCTAACTATTCCTGCTCAGCACGTATTTTTTAAGAAAAAAATTCTTATAAATTTAGATCCACGTGCGTAAACAATTTAGAAAATGATCATGAACTACTTGCTAACCAAGTCGGTTACAATAAAATAGGAAAACACTTCCTCAATCCACCAAGTTGAATAAAAAACGATTTAGATAAAGCATGTCCTTGAAAACTATTTGCTAAGGCCTTGTTCGAGTTTATAGAAGCCACTCAAAGAACCGAGCGTTAGTTCCTATCTTACAAGCTAACAATAAATGACCCACGCGTCATTCTTAACTTTCACGATATAACTTAAAAAGGGAAAGGCTTACACTTGAATACTCGGACTTAATGCCATTCTAAATTCTAACAATGACACAGGATATAGATCAATCATGAACGTCCGCAGGGGGGTCAAACGGGTCACTTGACCCCCTTTGAAAATCAGAAAAATTAGATTGACCCGCACTGCAAATTTTTAAAAAATTATTATTTATTTTCCTTTATTTTACTTTTGTAGTGTTTTCTACTCTTCTAAATGCAAATCTACTGAGAGCCCTAGAGTTTACGCACACACTGCTCCAGGAACATCTCGTACTTCTACCCTCCCCTTTACGGCACTGCACCAGTGATCAGGTTCATAGTTAGTCTAGAATATTTTCAAGTGTTCCACTAGTTAATCTGATCTTATTATCCTCACAATAAATAAAATATTACATAATTTGTTTAATGAATTAAAATTTAGTTCTCTGACTTTTGCAAAGGGTGCTGAAAACTAACCCCGCAGCACATTATTGATGATTGAACTTGGCAGCTTTGACCCCCCATGGAAAAAATCCTACGGAAGCCCATGATATAGATAGTTGTAAATGCATTGATGCAATGGGTAAACCAGTCAGTTCTGTTTACTAGTTTTAGGGAATAATAGTCAGTAAAACCTAGCTGCATAGTATTAAACACGAAATAGTTTTTTAATAGGTTATAAATAGTAACCCATTTTTCCTAATTGAAACTCAAATTACGTAACCTTTTTTTAAGAATTCAACAAAATATGAGCAGTCGATAATTTTCCTGTGATATTGATAATCATTAAATACTAAAAATAAGCACTGATGTGTAATACAGAATTATTTAAAAATAAAACTGTCATGCATGCTAGGTATAGAACCCAGCTCTCCCTGTAGGCCATTATATTGTGCTATAGCTTTGTCCTTTCATAGCTCTTTCAACTTGTTAGTATTTATCATAGAAACCTTATATTGAGTTTGTCAAACCCTTATGTCCTGTGCGCATTAATATCTATTCTTAATTTCTAATAATAGCTATTCTTAATATAACTTTCGTAATTTCACTAGTAACTGTAATGATGAGGGTAGTGCTCTTATTTTTCAATACTCTGAGTTGATTTAATGTTAAATTATAGAATTTAAATACAGAAATTTCAAGAGGTAATATTCTTAATCGGAGTGACTAATTCTATCATCGTCTTGACGGGCATTAACCATATTTTTGACGATGTGATTTTTTTCGAAATCTATTGAACTAACTCTATAACTGTTGATACCATTCAATTACTATATACTTTTACTTCATATTATTTCTATAAAAAATTAAAACAGAAATATTGAATAAAAATAGAGTAAGAAGAGCGAAAGGAGAGAGTAGTAAAAAAGTCAAATTGGGAGAGGAAGGGTCAATAAGGTGTACTTTCCTTTCTCTTAGGTTACCAAAATTGAACAAATCTCATATTTTAAGAATAATGTCAAGGGTCAACCGAAATTAATGCAAAACGAGGGTTTTATAAAGTATCCTAAAGATTTATAAAGTATTTGATTTTTTGATTTTTTAGCGAATTTTCAAAAAAAAAAATGAGCATATGAGATTGGGGTCATGGAGGAAGGGGTGAATTTTTGTAGAAGGAGGGGAGGGGATGTTGATCAAGATATGTAAATATTTTTTGAGGTTTATATATATAATATATATATATATATATATATATATATTATATATATATATATATATATATATATATATATATATATATAATATATATATATATATATATATCTGTATGTATGTAAATAACCCCAATACACTCACAAATTTCAGAATCTCGGAGCAACCTATTAATGTAAGAAACATTATTTCTTTTGTCAACAAATATCTGCCTCCGTAGCCGCGTAGTTCTGGACTTCGGCACTGGAGGTCCGGGGTTCATAACCCAGGCAAAGCTCTCAGTTTTATATGAATAGAATTGGTTGTAAAAAGATTTCGCCAACTTTAGCTTTACTTTGAGCATAGTAGATGTGACCCACCTGAGGTGGTTCACACAGTGTGAATACCCTGAAGGGCTGAAAGGCCCTAAAACGGGCATTATTATTATTATTATTATTATTATTATTTATTATTATTATTATTATTATTATTATTCAACAAATTAAGAGTATACGGAATATTATCACAAATAACATAATTGTAATAAAGTGAACATAATACTTGTAAATTATAAATACTGGGTAATGATTAAGATTTGCGTGGGTCTCTTTTAGTTCAAAAAAATGTGTGACGTGGGCACAGAGAAGAGACCAGCTCACATTTGAGCTGAAATGTGAGCTGGTCTCTTCCCTGTGCCCACCTCACATACATATACTGGGTAATTGTAATCATTATAATAGAGTATCAGCAAATGATCAATTTGAAATTCAATAAATGAATTATTAAAGCGAAACAAGAGTCTTTCAACCTATTGATGACTACTTCGTGGCCTATATATTATTTAAGTCCCAAATATTCAAAATACGATTTGTTTATAGATGTCAAACAATAAAAAATCATGTCAGAACAAACGTTGGCAATTAAGTTAAATTTGACCATAATCAATGGTCGAATTGACCATTTGAGCCAATGATTTCTAGAGGTATTTGATTTTTTGCTGAATCAATTTTCTCGGTTTGACATCAAGTATATTCCATAAATAATAAGGACATTTATAAAAGTTTCGTGCGGATCCAAAAACGCGTTTTTAATTTAACGTGTTCTAGTTGTATAGAAACGTTTTAGAACAAAATCTTGTACATGCATATTGACACTGTGAGTACATACCAGTGTATGTACTCACAGTGTCAATTTTTCTGAATGTTGGCACTCACTGATATTGATCAATATCACTGAGTGCCGACATACAAAAAAATCATCTCCCTCTCCAATCTTATAAGATCATTTTTGAGGCAATTAGCTAAAACGCATTAAATAAATTTCTCAAAAATATAAATAGCTTTCTGTAATTTGATAAAACCAACACGTATTGATTAAAACAATAAGTGTAACTTGAGGGATATCTTGTAAAATATTGTGCAACTAAATTAGAACATAGATAGTTTCAAAAAGGAATCCTTATGATCATAACGAAATAGTTATATAAGTCACAAGGCAACAAAGTGGACTTCTGCTAAGTTTATTTTATTTAGCTCCGAACCAAAAGGCGAGGATTGACTAAATAAATGTACAGCCGAGGCGAAGCCTAGGCTAAAAAAAATAAAATTTGACTGACAAGGCGAAGCCAAGTCTTGCAAAATTCAATTACCTACTGAGGTACTACCGAAGCTAGAAATCTTCAGACGAGGAATGTTTTCTCAGAAATGTTTCTTTTTATTTAGCAATATTTTCTTTGCTCGATAGTGACTTACAAAATGTTATCTAATATCGGCAGATAAATTAGTCAGACAAATTAATATACCTTACAATATATCAAGATGTTAGAAATATGATAAAACCAACATGGATTAATTAAAACAATAGCGATAATTTAGGGGGAGATCATGTAAAATAATTGATTTTAATTATTATTATTGATTATAATTAATTACACATATACATTAAGGTTATACATTATATATATATATATTATATATTATTATTATATATTATTTATTATATATATAATATATTAATAAATTATAAATAAATTAATTTTAATTAATTAAATAAATTTCTATTTATTTAATTAATAATAATATTAAATAATTAAATTAAAATATATATAATTTTGTTTATAATATATATATTTTATAATTTAATTAAAATATTTATTATTAATAAATATTATTATATATATATAATTATACATTAAGGTGATCTTATTTGATGTAAACAAACCAAACCATTCGGATGCTTTAATTTATAACCAGACATTATTATAAATGAAGTGTGACGTCATTGCAGGAATAATTGAAAATTTACTATTTATTCCTGCAATAGCATCCATTCCAAACTCTAACCTGTCAAAAAAATTCTTTGATTCATAAAAGCACTTCAATTGAATCACCTTATAAACTCAATCAGCTTGACATTATATCACAATTTATAATATTGACGTACGGGTAAACCTCAACAAAAATTAATTTATCAATAATAAAAGTTAAAAATAACTATAATATGGATTTAATATGGATATTTAAGTCGATAAAATGTTAAATAAACGAAAGTTTGAAATGCAGGGATCAAGTTTAAACAAAACAAAACAAGGACAATGCCATAATCAGTGTTGCCACTTTTCTTATAAAATATGTATGACGTCTTTAACCCACATAATGACTTCACGAACATATCAAACATTCACAAATCTTCAAAAAGTTTTTGGATCGGGTTTTTACACATGTACTGCTATTTGTAGTTAACAAAAATACGATAGAAGAATCAGCTACTGTCGATACTTGCTGTTGGATAAGAATATTCCTGTATCCAACAGTATCGATGGGAGCTGATTCATCAAATGCTTCTTCAACTTGCGGTTTAACAAAATTATAAGTTAAATTTTATTATCAGTATAAGTTCTGGCTTTATTAATTGACAAATATACCATAATGTAAAGAAATTAAGTTTTTTGACTAATACATTTGAAACTTTGCTTATATCGTAGCAGTATTATATAAACTAGTAATATGACAAACTGATAAAGCGGATTTACTATTCAGCGGATTGAAATAAAGCCGTTTATAGAAAAATAATTTATTTATGCCTCAAATCGTAATACGTAGGTTGGTTCAACAGCAGGTTTTAAAGATTGGTTTTACAATAAAGAAAAATTTTCCAGATATTATGCAAATATGTAGGTTGGTTCAACAGCAGGTTTTAAAGATTGGTTTCACAATAAAAAACATTTTCCAGATAATATGCAATGCAATGGTAACAAGTACCATCCATTTGAAAAATAACAAAAATATCAATATGTAAGTACTTATGTTTGTAACACATTTTTCTGGTCTCATTTATTTGTTAGCAAACTAACGAACGTTAATGAACAAACAAAACAAACCACTTATCTGAGGGATATATTTGTTATCAGTCTAATAAAATAACTCCGTACAGTATAAAATACTGATTATACATTATTTAAAAAAGACATTGTCTCGAGACGCCACTGATAATACAGGCGTTTAAATCATTACGTCACATTAATTCTTGAAAAACAACAACTCTTCTACTGGAAGAATTAAACAATCTCAGAACACTTAACGTATATATTAATTTGTTTTTCAAGGTATCATAAGTCACGATTAATTAATTAATAAGCAAAATGTAATTCATAATTGAACAGAACATATCTAAGAAGCACGATGAAAATTATGTAACTTAATAACTATTTACGCAAATCTATTATTTAAGATTTTATTTAAACCCTTAATTTCTTTTCTTTAAAGGTTAAAGTAATACCCCTTTTATGACTCCAACGTCATAAGCTAATTTTTTTCTTTGAAAATTCGGTAAAACCATTTTAATTTGTTAATTTTTTTTAAACTTTTACTCATTTAAATCCAAGGTATAAAGAGAAAGTATTGTGTCTGCAAAAACATCCGAAAACGGGAATTCACATAAATTATCCGTTTTAAGTACTTTAAGACCTCATGAGTATAGTTTTTACAAAGATTTCTGTTTGTATGAGGGTTCGTGTGTCTGTTATCATCTTACATACTGGTCTTAGAAAATTAACACTTGGTCCAAAAATCCATCTTTGGGTCTAGTTGCGCTACCCGGAAAACTCATCATGACGTAACTACCGGACAAAAACGACAAAGGCGAAAATGTTTTAACTAATACTTTTCCTATACACCAACGGTAGAAATAAGGAAACTTGAAATTCGAATTTTCTTTTTAATTTAGCAGAGAAACTAATTACCAGTAAAGAATATACAGTAAAAACTATGAATATGGCCGATAAGAAAAGCACGATTCACGAGTGTCCATGTACTGAGTTACCCTTTTAAATCTTCAGATGTAAATATTTGAAATGGTATTCAGATCAGCAATAAAATAATAAGACTTTTTAAGTAAACAAGTAATTTCTAAAACCTTCTGTTATACAACACCGCAATCTACTTGCTAACTGAATTCCACAAGATACTCAAAATAAAAGTAAATACTAATGAAAGAAGAAAAAAATAAAATTACAGCTAGAAAAAAATAGTGCAGTTTAAAAAAATTCAATATATCTTCTGACAATAAAATAAAATGGTGTAATAAAACTAAAGTGTTATGTAATAAACAATGAACAACTCAAGTTTAATTTATAGTTCACCTGGATTGATTCGTTTCTATTCCTCTAATTATCTTTATGGAGCTTGATTTCGATTTCTCACAGAAAACTGCAACAATTGCAGCAGTGAGTTCAACCTTGCCTATGGGATGTTAAATCAATGAAACGCATTCATTAAAAATTACAACTAACACTATTAAACTTCAAAGCATAATCTGTGCAACTATAAATTAATATAAAAGCGTTCATTTCCGTACTTATCTAAATTATGTATAACTTAAATGTTATTTCATACAAAAGGTTTCATTTAAAAGCCACAATAGTTTTTTTGTATAATATTGCAAAAAAATTATATTTAAAATTCAAATCTTAATTTTACATAAAACGGGTTTCTTAAAAATCTCTTTCTCACTTGGTTCGGAAACCAATGACTACTCTGAGAGGCTTTACATAACTCGGAATTTTTAAACCCTTTAACTAACGGACTCCCAAAACAAATACAGGTGATAATTTAAATATCTTCGTTGACTATGTATTTAACTTGATTTAATTTGACTTTGTAAAAAGTGGTTACACAACACATAGCTGGATAGCTGCTCAGAAGCGAGAAAAAAATAGCGAAAAAAATAAATAAAAAATAATCAAGAAAAGCTAAAGAAGAAACTCGGGTTCGGAGTACCTCGGAACTTTACTTCACCTTCGCTACGCTTATCGTCACCACTTTGGACTCACTTCAAATTTTAAATATGAGTAATTTTTAATTTGTTATATCTTCACATTTTAATTTAACATAAAACATAAGTTTTACTCCCAGCGTCTACCCACCTCCTTACTGACCATGCTCGATGCTCCTTAACGAAAGTGATCCAAAAACACGTGAATATACCAGCTGTATATTCATCCTGTGATTTCACAGGTGGCAAATTAAAAAAAATTTGAATTAATGTTGATAATGAGATAAATCTTATCACATTTGTTGATGATATACAGCCTTAGTCTAAATGCGTGCTAAATTTGTAATTAAACCTATCGTATTTTTGTGTCTTATGCGAATTTTTAAAATGTTTGATAAGTCATTATTATTAAGTCATACAGGTTTTGGATAGCACAACTAGACCAGAAGATTTATTTTTGAGCCAAGATTTAACTCTACAGCATAAACACACAAGGAGGTACGGTGATAACACACACACCCATACAGACAGACAACTTTTTAAAATCCAATTAAGAGGAATCAAAAAATAACTGAAACAGATAATTTAGGTCAAATCTCGGTTTTCAATGTAAGTGCAAACTCAATACTTATCCTGTATATCAACAGCATACATCAGAAAAAGTTAAAATAATATCCCTTTTTCATCTTTTACTAACTTTTTTACTTTTCTCATTTATTTTTGTAAAAATATAAAAAAATAATTGTGTTAGCAAAATAAAGAATCGGAAAGAAAACGCGAAATAAATTGTCAATCGATTTGAGATATAGCACGCATGCACTCTATAAGACCAACATAATAGTCAAGTTTCATCTTATAATTAGTATTAATTTAATTATTGACTATAAATAAATATAAATAAATATAAAAAAAATTAAATATTTTATCAATTGACTATCATGCTTTTTTTTAATTGTAAAAATCGAAAAATACTTTAATTAAATCAAAATTTGGTACAAATGCATTACATTACTCAATAAATAAGTATACTTAGATTCGTTTCAGTACGGGAAGTATATCTACGGGTTTTTTGGATCAAAAAAGTTAAGCAGCATCGAGCGAATTGAGGTCAGTGCCTGGATGAGGTGAATAAAACATATGAATTTACTGTCTGGAGGCGAACAAAACGAATTCAAAGACGTACTTATTTGGTGCTATTCTGAGGACGAGCGAACCGATTCCGAAGTAATGAAAAAAGTCAAAAAGTACAGTACCATGTGCCCAATTTTCCTACTTTTGCACTGAAACCAGAACCATTACAGGAGAATTAGACCCATAAGTGTTTACTCAAATAAAAATGTAAATATAAATCAAAAGATAAATGCGCATGGAATATAACGCAATTTTTTATAAACCATAACTAGCGTTTGTTCAACAAAATGTATTTTGCAAAAAGATAAATTCTACCGTCAGCTGATTTTAATTTGTTTAGTCTTGCCAAAAATACAATAGAGGAGAGATAGTATAGAGTTATAATAATGATTAGTTAAAAAGTTAGTGTCTACAAAAAAACTTAATAATTATTTAAAAAAATAATTTAAAACAGTATTTAAAAAAATATTTTAAACAAATAGTTAATACTAATTAAAATTTATCAACCTAGTTGATATCTCTAATTTATAACAAAAAATTTCGACTCCTAATTTTTAATTGTCACTATCCAGAAAACAAAACAATGAATAACCTCATTACAATATTGATAGTTCAGTAGCGTGTAGTTAGGAATGCACCTTGAAATACACTTTTAGGAGCGATGTTTACCCTTACAAATTAATTATTTTTTACTAAGTCAACTATTTCGGACATAATGTTCAAACTAACTATACGATTTCCAAACCAATGCTAACTATATAGTTAAAAGAAGAGCAAGAACTGGAGCGTATTAAAAGCGTATAGGATACGATTACCAGTACGCTGTATGAACGTAGAGGTTGTAAACTATATGCTCATGAATATTTATACCTTAAATTTTAAAAAATATACAGATCCAATACAGACATCTATATTTTTACTTTTCCTCGTTTATACCCAAGGTATAAAGGAAAAGTATTGGGTTTGCAAAAAAAAATGGGATGTCACCGGAATTATCCGTTTCTACCGCTTAGTTGTGCTATTCGGAAAATATTTTTTCATGACGTCATTAACCCGCAATAATGAGTCAGCAAACATTTCTAAATATCATAAAAAGCGGAAAAATTGTGCGATCT
The DNA here is from genome assembly GCA_018340805.1 of Microvelia longipes. NCBI lineage: Eukaryota > Metazoa > Arthropoda > Insecta > Hemiptera > Veliidae > Microvelia > Microvelia longipes. The sequence goes on along the minus strand of JACMZG010000008.1, from coordinate 34,983,204 downwards.
GATTGAGATCTAGCACGCATGTAGCTATGTATAAGAATAACATATATGCCAAGTTTCATCTTATTAACAGCATTAGTTTAAATTTTATCAAATGGCTTATGTATGTTTTTTTTTAATTGTAAAAAATAAGAAAAAATCAAATTAAGTTGAAAATTGGGACAAGTATATACCTTTACGTAAAAAATAAGTACATTAAGTTTTGTTTTAATATGACAAGCATATCTATGATTTTTGTTGGATTATAAAAGTTAAGCAGTGTGGTCAGTGCTGAATGGGTGCTGTATAGCTGAGGATGAAACGAATGTATTTATTATATAAGGACGAGCGAAGCGAGTCCGAAGAGGTGTTGCAGCATACATTTGACTAGTTGTATATTCTAAGGACGAGCGAGGCGAATCCGATGTGATAAGGAAAATTTCTAAAGGAACCCCGTATTAGATTTTTTTCTAGTTGAAGTGTTAATTGTAATTAGGGTAACGACCGGAAGGCCATGGGCGGACTTAATTTTAGATAGCCTTGATTTGAATTAAGTATTCATAAAATATTGTCTTTTACGATACAGACTCAATTGTTAATAAATCAAACAAAAATTACTTATGACTTCTTTAAAAGCCTATATTCTGATTAATTTATAGAAAAGAAAAATTAATCAAAATGTGATATAGCTAAAGAAACCGATATGGCAGATAGCTTGACAAGGAAAAGGTTTGTTGTAGTGACGGCTCTTTGTTTCTAACCATTCGTTTCTCTTGTTGTTTGACCCATTTTTCTAAATCATAGTTTTTTTGAAAACCAAAGAATTAAATATTTAATGCTCATACTGAGCAAATCAAAATGTATTCTATAACAAGTCACAATTAGTAACCGGTCATAAAACAAATTTATTCATGAATTTTTTTATTTAGGCTTTTGTTTATTAAGACCAACATAGCTTCATTCCAAGAGGCGATGTATCACTCATTACTTTTACTTTTCCTCATTTATACCGTAGGAATGTATAGGAAATTTATTATGTTTGCAAAATAATACGAAACCGGGATGTCACCTACATTATCCGTTTCAGGTGTTTTTAAGACCTCCCTAAGTGGTTTTAATATAGTTTTCTATATGTGTGAGTGTGTAATGTATAAGTATCTCCTAGTGTACATATGCAATATTGTAACACCCGGCTAAAATCAGATGACAGCGCGGGAAAAAAATACCAGAGAGCCAATGAGGTTATTCCTAGATGTTAAACTACGCCCACCCTTTCAAATCGAGGAACCAATACCTCATTGGTTCCTCAACACTATTTTCCCACGTTGTCAACTGATTTTAGTCATGTGCTAAACTATAGAAGTTAATACTTGGTACAAAAATAAATCTTTAGGTCTGGTCAAGCTATCCGGAAAATATTTTTTTATTTTTGAGAGACAATAATTGGAAAACTCAGGACATAATAATCTTATCGAAAAATGAAAAGTTCACATTTTTGAGTGCATGGATGAATTCAATTGGTACTACCTCACGTTTTAGATGACGAATAACCGAAAAATAATCAAATTGAGTTGGAATTTGGCACAAGTAAATCCCTCTACGTAATAAATAAGTTTCGCTTAAATAGGACAAATATATCTACGGTTTTTGTTGGATCATAAAAGTAAAGCAGCATCGAGCGAGGTCAGGGCCCAGATGGGTTACCCCCGGGAATAAAAGGAATATGTTTACTGTCTGAGGACAAGTCAGGCGAGTCCGAAGACGAGCAGCAGTACATTTAGTTTTTTATATTTTGAGGACGAGCGAGGCGAGTATGAAGAAGAAAGGATAAGCGAAGCGAAAATAGTGGTAAGAAACTTAAGTTTGATGTGGTGAGGAAACGTTCCGAGTTACTCCATACCTAGTTTTTATAATATGATGTTTATCTCTATTTTTTACCCTTGAAAACCACCAATGTGCTACTTCATGTTTCTAACATTACCACCCATAACGACCTCAATGTCCCATTTGTCAGAGATCTCTCTATATCTCGTAATCAAAAATTTCATGAATCCCTTATTGATTATCCTAATCCTCTTGTACAACTCTTTTCCTCTAAATCCTGAAAAAATGAGTCAAGAGTAGAGCTTGATAATTGAGTAACTGCTCACGTTATCAAGCATAAACCAAAACCTTAGGCAAAAATGGATTCTTAAGCACAGAAACACGCATTCTAAAGAAAATTCGCCCGACATTCGGACCACCCGGCCAGTATTTTTTAACTAAAGGTTCAATTTAAACAAAATCAGGAATGTATAGTGAAACTTGAAAATCTTAACACTTCAGCAACAGGATGTAATTAGTGCGATGCAAATTAATTAAGAAACTAATATAAAACATAAGTAGCTCTTTATATAAAACATTAATTTTTAGTAGGTGCGATGTAGTGCAATGCAAATTAAAAGAAACTAATATAAAACATAATTAGCTCTTTATATAAAATTTTTTTAGTAGTTATTACCATATATTTATTTCCAATCTTAAATTAATTATATCCTAACTTAATTGCTTAAGACTGCGTGATCTAGAATAAATTTATAAAAAATAAAATTATGAAGTAGATTGGGTCATTGTCTACAGAGCTGAGATAGATTACATAACGTGGCGTCTGCAGCTATTAATGTTTTCTATATTTCCTTCTCATATCAAAACTTTGTTTACCGCACCGTTCCGTTCGTACACAACTCAGTCACATACATATAAAAGTAGAACAGAAGCTTAGACTCTTTTAAACATTTATTAAATGCGTTATGTCGGATGCAAAATTCTTTTGCAACTGAAATTAAACACCAGATAAACTATAAATACAACAACCTAAATAAGAATAAGTATTTTAAGATAAAACAAGGAGTATACATACATACATACATACATACATATAATATAAATATATATATATATATATATATATATATATATATATATATTATATATATATAATATACTCCTTGGCTAAATGTTTAAAGTATCTAAACTACTTCATCGGGTATCCCAATTCCCACTAAGATATTTTATAGATCGGATTTTCGCACATTCTTTTTGCATTTGATGAGTAAGAACCATTATTTGTAACCACTGAAATAACCGTAACGATTTCTCGTTAGAATGATTGCTTTGCGTTCCATTTCTTAATTACGTTTTTGGTATACGCTATGGAATAGGAGCAGAAGCTTTTCTACTTCTTAGGAATTTTCCTGGATTTAAAAAAAATATTAAAATATTTTAAAGATAGAATGTAGTGCAGCTTATTATGGATAGACGACCACAATCGTATAGTCTGAAGAACAAAAATATGCGCGTTTCCTTACAATAATCTTGGAAAATTTACTTAAGTGTAGAGCTACTGCTTTGTTTTTGAAGGATAAACGTAAAACTTGAGCCAAAATGCTGATCGTAGAGCAACATAAAAAACCTGGTTTGGCTTGCGGACCTGTACTCCAGAATTTTGTGAAATAACTCCATATAAGAATTTATTTATCTATTCTTTTTTTTTTTTTTTGACTTTCATATAGTTTATCTATTTTTATTTTAAAAAAAATCTTATTATATTTATATTATACATCAATTTAAATGGCAAAATACATATTTATAACTATGATAAAAATTAATTATGTATTTGGATAAGCTTCAAAAACCGGGACAACAATCGGCGCCCAAGCTTGACTGAGGCGACAGTCCTAGGGAAACGGGACGTATGGCAACCCAATATGATCTTTGATAAAACTTTTGAGTTAATACTGTTATGTAATTCTCTACATACTTGAGATAAATTGACACGACGCAAAAATATAAAAAAAGGTTAAACTGAGTCAGGTTAAAATTTAATCAGTCGCGTAGCGTTAGACCAAGGATTGATATTAGAATATGAAAATAAACAAAAACAAGAGTAGCGAGGTTTTTTTATATGATATAGCACTGCGGCAAACATGAGTGTGTGTGGTTCAAGGTGAACACGGAACTACGAGATGGGACTCGCTAACAGAATCAACAAAAGGCATTTAAATGCCAAACGACTCTATAATACAACTCAGCTGGGACGCCTAGCACGGCCTCAACAATACACACTCGACTTGCCATCCCAGTCACTGAGAACACCACGAGGTTGACATAACAACAGCACAACGACAACGCTCCCCCTCCCTAAATATTATTGTAAGCGTTCATTCAATGAGCTTCACTTTGCGCGCAGTTCATCCTTCCTTACTCATTCATTTTCTATAATTATGATGACTCGGCAATAAATAATCGCTTTTAAAAAGTAAGCAAATTATAGTTTTTAATGTTTACCGCCGTTTATATACATGAATAATAAGTTTAATTATGAAGGTGTAAAACAATTTCTATTGTTTCAATGATGCATCATGATTAAACGAACGTCAGAATATTTAGTTGCACTTGTACTGGAACAAGTACTGAGGGAGGAGGGAACCACGTGTTTAAGTATTATTAATTGAACCACTGAAAGGTATGGTGTATTTTTGCAAGGATACTAAGTTACCAGGTTTAGCGTGACAGTCAGCATAATAGCTAACCTAGACTCGTAACCTATCTCAGATCATGGTTACTACGAGTAAAGGTTATCAGTTGGTAACCAAACACATATTCTCGCCAAAATACGCCTACGGATCTCTGTAGATAAATAAAAATAAAGGATGCGTTTTAGATATAAAAAGAATAAGGGATTCCAATATAGCTAACCAATTAGAGGATGGGACAAAATGGAAATCCTCCTAGGCCTTTTAATGTCGAAATCTTTGAAGATTATGCGAACAACTTTTCGATATCAATCATGTTAGATACATAAATAAGTCTTTAACTCTGAAGGAACTCTATTGTGATTAATTTAAATTCATATACTCGCATTAAGTGTACTAACTGAGACAAATTTTAAGCACTACAATGAAATAAATAAAACTTTCGTCATATTTTTTAAGTAGAAAGAAATAATAAAGAACAATACATTTTTCTCTTTTTCATCATTGGTCATTCATCCGTCGCTGCCGATATAACCGTAACTTGATTTATCAACAGTGTAGCAATGATTGCTATAATAAGGTATTTATATAGTTCTGTACAAATGTTTCGATTTTTTCTACACTTAACTCCACCGCTTATATGCCGACGACCTCATTAGAATGATTTCCTTTGAAAATGTAAACATTTGCTAAGATACACAAATGAAATTATAAACATATATTCCCAAGAATGTGGTATATTATTAATGTATAAGTAAAAGGAAAGTGGGTAAAAGTTTGACGCTTTATGACGTAAGTTGCAGAAGGGCTGCTAAAAAATTTCAGCCCTCTGTCACTCGGATACGACCTTTAAACATGGTTTGATGACTGAGAAGAATATTTCCCATCTTCCCTATTGTGATTTCCATTCATGGTCTACGGAGACAAGCCCGGGGGCAGAAGACCTCACCCCCAGACAAGAATGTCCTATTTATACCTCATAGTCTTCCCAGGTCGCAGACCCACAATCACTTTGCTACTAAAATACAGCACGTTACTGTGTGCATCGGGTTTCATCATTATTACACTAAATGGTTTCTATTTACATAATGTAAATACAACATGTTATCAGAATTACAAATTCATGGGAAAAGTGAGTGTCACCATTAAACCGTACCTTAAAATGGAACAAATCATTAAAACGCCGAAGAAAATTATTACACTTCGGTCATTTAATGAATTATCAATTATTATATCCAAATCAACTTCGCATACGAATTACGCTAAAGTACTATTTCTATGAAAAGGTTTAGGTAAGCACAATATTTAGATTTATGAAAAATGATTGGGTGGAACTGTCTGACGCACCAGCTGATTGATTATTATGTTGACCCTGATGCAGATTTTCAGTATAAAAGAAAAAAAATAAAAAGAATCGGAGACGCCTCCTAGGTCGATGTGTCCACCCACCGGAACCAAATGGAGACTGGGAGAAGATGAGCTGAAATCAAATGAGGCAAACAACTCAAAGGGGAAATTTTAACCCCTTTTCAATGCTTAAGTGTGTAATTTGAGGAAATAAGCAAATTTCTTTTGCTGTAAAAGTAGAGGGGGTTGCGTAACGAGAAGGTATCTGGGTCACGGGCTTGCTAAAACACTTGACAAGATTATTATTTATTTTTCAATGAATTATAGAACTTACCGTACTCAATCGGAGCTGGACTTAAACGCTTTAGTGACGTGACGACGGACTTTAGTGACAAAAGCGGAAAAAAATAATTCAAATATCGAAAGATAAATAAAATTATACCGAGTATCGGTACACGGCACACTCCGGAGACAAACACTACTCACTCAGTGAAGAGCACACTACTGAAGTTGAAACTGTTCGGATATAGAGAGCGGGGCGTTGTGTGAACGGTGACGTCAGAAGCCGAGGCCTGTCCGCTGTTGCTAGGTAACCACAGTCGATACCCCCTCTTTCCGACACCGGGCCCGCAATCCTCTTTCCCTTCCCCCTGACTGCTCCAGTGCTGATACTTGTCTGGGTCTTGACTTTTTTTTAGCATCAGTGAATTTTCTCCAGGACCCGTTATTTTCACCTGTAACGTTACCTCAGAAATTATTCCATTTTCCCCCTCTAGTAATTATCAAAATCATATCGCGTTGAAATATAATTAAAAAACTTAACTAAACTATTTTTATTTCATTCTGTCCATATAAAAAGCTTTTTCACTAGAACTCAAATACAATGATTTCCTTCATAAAAATGATGCATGCAAAGTTATGAAGCCGTTTTTCCAGAAAAAGTCTTCTTTTTATCTAGACTGTTAAAAAATAAATTCCTTAGCCACATTTTCTATACGATCATCCTCATAAGTGTATTGTCCTTCGAAAATGACCAGCAAATCCTTGCCTTGCAGATAAATTTCCCTCCACCTCCGCCTCTATGACCCCAGTCTCGTTAGCTCATTATTCCTTTAACTAATGGCTAAAACAACATATTACATATGTATCTACCTAAATGTTTGAGCATTTTAGCTTCATAAAATTTCATTGAAAAGTGATTGCTTTTAATTACCAGTAGAAATATACAATGGTCTTGAATAGTCTTAATTACTTGATAAATGTATTTAGTAAATAACAGATTTTTACAAGAATTTACTTATCATTGATTAAATTCAACTGTTGCAAATTATTCACATAATTTATAAATTTCTCCCATTTTAAAATATTAGACGTTTTAATTCCAAACGAAATTACCCACCGCTTTTGTAAATTTTAAAGGCTGATCCTTCTAAACCTCTAGTCCCTATAATTTGCATAACCCATTTTTCTATCTAGGTCACGTCAATAAAGTATTACTCTATACAACAGCTCAATGACTGGAACACAGCTGTAGGATTGTGTAAAACCTTAAATATGGATATTGAAATTAAGCTAAAAGGAGACACTAAAACCGAAAGATCGAATGAATTTGAGCTTATAAGTTTGAGGAATCTCTTGGCATGGTGAAAGGGCTGAGACTCGGTCTCTACAGGCTGTCTCCATGCCTACCTAAACCTAGATACCAACCCTCTACTCCCCTTACTCTCCTTCCTAAAATGACACATTTATTCATTTTGTCCATTACTTTTCATCTTTATATGTTCTCCTTTTAGCGAATTTCTTTTGTAAAAAAATCGCTAATAATGAGAATAATTCGCTCTGTTTTAGAGGATTCTGGTCACAAAACCAAAATAGTTTCACGAGACATAAATATTTTTTTCTGAATGGGGAAGAGAAGGAGGAAGCGAAAATGGGTTTCTCTAAAAGCGAAACATACTGATAAAACATAATATATATTATATATATATATATATATATATATATATATATATATATATATATATATATATATGTGTGTGTGTGTGTGTGTGTGTGTGTGTGTGTGTGTGTGTGTGTGTGTGTGTGTGTGTGTGTGTATGTGAAATGAAACCATTCTGAAGTCGATGCCAAACCTAAAGTAATTTCTTTGCTCGATTTTTCGGATTTTGGGTCATTGTCTTATCAGTAACATTTTAACTTGTATGGTGAATTAAGTTGTGGAGTCCCTTAATTATGAAAAAAACAGAATAGTTTTTGTCTTTCCGCACATTGTTATATTTTAATAACAGAGTGGAAAAAGAGTCAATCGTTGAAGGACTATCTTAGTTTTTTTAGTGTATAGAATAAAAATATTCATTTATTTGAAAAATAAAAAGAAATGTCTTAACAAGTGTTATGGTTCAATCGAGTACCCATATTACGAGAAATCAAGCAAAAAATAAATTGATGAAAAAATAGTCAAGCATTCTCACTCCGCTTACGGATCATCGCACCATTAGAATTATTGTTTTTAGGCACCTCTATGACGTTATAAGTGTTTTTTATCATCCTGTCTGTGTGTGAGTGTGCCTCTCTGTTTCACGTCACGCATATTTTTTAACTCGTACTGTGTTTGTATGGGAGATGTGAAACTGAAAATAACGTAAAAATATATAATTATTGGTGAGACACATTAAGAATATTATTCGAGTATGTCAATGACACCTAGTTAACATATTTGGTATCTTTGGAAAATTTAATTATTACGTATATAATTGTAGAATTACATGTGAAAGCCAACTAATTATTATAATTAAAACATTTAATAAGTTATAGACTTAA
>JACMZG010000008.1:34927047-34969547 GCA_018340805.1 Microvelia longipes | reverse complement strand
TAAAATATCTTTAAAAATCATGAGAATTGAGGGTGATTTTAAGAAAAAAAAACTGAGAATTTAACTCAGTTTTTTTCAACTTAAAAAACTGAGTTGAAATTCAGCGTGTTTCATTACAATACAAATGGTATATCTAAGGTTTTTGTCGGATCAATTTTGTTATGGAGCGACGAGCGTGGTCAGTAGACGGATAGGTGAACGGTTGTTTTAAAACTTATATTTTTTGTCTAAGGATAAGCAAAGCGAGACTGAAGATGTACTAAATTATAAATTAGGCGTTTTATTATTCTGAGAACGAGCAAAACAAGTCAGAACCATTGTAGTGATCATTTTTTACCTACGATGTATATTTTTGAGGTTAAAGTGTTGGCAGTCTAAATTGACTCAACTAATAGTAAATATTAGAAAAATGGGTGGGAGGGAAGGAGGGTGAACACACGAATTGTGTAAATACTACAGGAGCATAAATAAATTACAGTAAATAACTTGCCTGCACAATACCTTAACATATTGCCTTCGTCTTTTTGACGAATGCGTTTTCTCACAAGAGGAAACAATCTTGATTCCTTGGTAGGTCAAGTAATCAATATAACTTCATTCATTTTAGGGTTTATTTAAAGGTAAATGGCTAAGCACTTGGTCACTGATTAGTATAATAAACGGATTAAAATACTTAAATGATCTCATGATAATACGAATTGGTGCTTGAAGTATCAAAACAATTACCCCCAAACAACACTCTACTGCAAATAAAATGGTCTTATTAAAAAGAAACCTTCTACGTGTGTTGTTTAGCTACTGCATTTTAGGGTTTTCTAATTTTTCAGAACATTCATTTATGTTGAACAATTGAACATTCATTTATGTTGAATGCTTCAAAATTTAAAAAGAGGGGCTTTTGATCCACTCTGTATAATAAAATGTAATAGAAAGATTAATATAATAAATATATGTAAATCAAATATTACATCTTATTTTAAATTAATTATTGTATCCATAATAAAATTCTATCCACAAACTAGGTAAATTATATTTTCCGAGCAATTAATATTTTGTTTCTTTACAGATACTTGGAAAATGGATACATGTGGGTCATAAACCTTCAAGTCAGTGTAAATTCAGTATTATGGGTGTCTTCAATGTATCTGTTGCTGTTATTTACATAATAGATATAATTTTACTAGCGTGGAACATCATGGTACCCAACGTATAGCCTTCAACAAGTAGGCAAAGTTGTTTTGAATTACTGTGTTAAAGACTACTTGCTATCCAAAGAGCTTAGTTCAAGTAATTTTTTGTGTTGGCTGTTAATTGAACAAACATATCAGTAATGAACAGGGGCAGACTGGCCAGGGAGGACGAAGGCGGCAGCTCTCCTTGGGCCCCTCTGTCAAAAATAAATTATGAAAAAACAAATATAAAAAAAAAAATCTACTTATTAAATATTTTTAAGCATAAGCATATTATATAAACATAAATTTATTTATTATGATGATGATGATGATGCCCGTTGAGAGCCTTGCGGTCCATCAGGGAGAACCTCTGCGGGAACGACCTTAAGTGGAATGACCATCACGCTCAAAGTGTAATCTAAAGTTGGCAACAATTTATTTTAAGAATAATCATATATAAACTGAGAGCGTAACCTGGGATGCGAACCCCGGACCTCCGTGGTGTCAAAGGTCAGTGTAATAACTGTCGCTTTAAGGACCTCAACCACGGAGGCGGCTTTTATTTATTATAATTATGTAATATATCCATAACACTAGAGTCAAAGGGACCAAATACTCTAAGGTAGGGCTTAAAGATCTCCTGGATACAAATGTTTTTAAATCTAGGGTCTTTAAGACACCTTTTTATTTACTTGGACTTTTAGGGCCCCTTTACGGATGACTAGGGCTTTATGTTATGATCAAGGCCCTAAAGCACTACAAAAGGGTTCACAGCAGGACAGTCAACTGATTTTAGCCGTATGTCGTATTGTAATGCAAGCGATATGCATTTATTGAGGGAGCCATACCCGTTCAAACAATAAGCCATGCCTGATGACTTATAAGTTGGCTTTAGCCAACTACTTTAGTAGTTATACTACTTTAGTAGTAAGTCCACGATAAGGGCTCTACCTTTTGCTCTTTATAAACCTGTATAAGTTTTTTCAAATACGTTCAGGAACACTAATTAGATCTAAATCAAACTTAATTATTTTGGTGACTAAACCAACCAAAAAAGAAAAAAAACAATAACTTTTAGGTTACCATTTATACGATACTCGGAACAATAAACAATATACAGTGGTTTATACATAAAACATTTTTTTTTCAAAATTGTCTGGTTCAATTAACTAATATGTTAGTCATTTTAGTCTTTTTGAGTAAATAAGTTATTCAGGTTATTAAGATTAAAAACTTATTTCGGATATAAAGGATTTGAAGAGCGCCGTTGCTAGCCTTAATGGTAAGGAAGGACAAGAAATTTCAAGAGGGGACAAAGGCACAATTGTCAATGAGAACAAATTAGATTATATGAATTGAAACTCATATAAGACAATGCATTCTATTGCTCATAACAGGGCTTTAAAAATTGGGGTGGAGGAGGAGGCTAAAGGCTGACCCTCTGGTAAGACTTATTTTTTAATCTTAGATAGAGAAAAAATAGGCTTATTTTATACAATTTTATAAGGAACATGATATTTGGGAGGATTTAGCTTCTTCTTCAAAATTCTTCCTAAGTCCGCTTATACTTTTTCTCCCTATATTCAACATTCAACAGCCTGTTACCGAGAGGAAACTCCGAGAGGAGACTATAGAACTATAGGAATGAACCTTCGAGCGTAATATTAAACAGTTTCGAACTAATAAATCGTCGGCATTATGACATGACGCTTACATAACCTTTGTATGGTTATCTTGCAGGTTACCGATCATTTCAGGATTCCGGGTTCTTGTCATTTTCTCGAAGTTATTTTATCGTATTTTAATCTTGTAAAACAATATTATTTTCTTCAAAAATGAAGTACGAGGATATGATTCTGTGGTCAGTCCTTGGAGTAACTTGGGTTGAATATTTCTGGGAATTATATTTGTCCATCAGACAGGTAAGTATCTTGTTTTGATTTCAATGTGTTTTTTTCTATATTTTATTTTCACCCTGAGTATAATGCATAATGTTCATAAGATCTTGGGCAAAGGGAGTATTTTAATTTATTTAATATAAGATCTGGGTCTTTATTAAATCCTTATGATGATTATATGAAAATTTTATTTTAGTAATATTCGTTTGAGGTTTTAAGTAACCATAAGGAAGTATACAAAACTTCAATTTGTAGTAGTATGCCTAGGTTTTATTATAACTGTTTTATTTTATGACTTGATTTTATCGAATTTCCAAAGGTAAAAGGTATGAGTAAATTGTGAAGCACCTGAAGCCACATGCCTTTGGAGAAGTGTATACAGTATACATTGTGTTGTAAGATTGCTGTTGGTTTGAAATCCTGGTGGTATCTTAGATTGGCTGACTGTAGAGGGTTTAAATAGGCTGACCCAGCCTATGTTGAGGCTTTGGTTAAATGTCATAAAATATTGAACTACAAGTGAAAACATTAAATTGAGTGTACAAGTTTCTAGCATATTACAATAGTCAGCATCTTTTAATATTAAATTATCCTAATACAATTTTTCTTATTCAAAATATATTATGTGATGTATGAGATATTAAATTTGGACAAAGTTGCACGTCACATTTGCTGTTAAATAAATTACTTTACTCTATATCACCTTATCAATAATGTAGCCACAAAGTGGCTTGAGGTGCTGGTATTTAATTTTGATACATTGTTTATGACTGACAACAGACTCTATTAACTTTGGTAATACTCAAAATTACATCTATACACAAAGGGTTTACAATTTTAAATTCTCAGTCCGACTCTAGTTAAATGAAAACTAGGTTGATCTCAAGCCATTGTTTGTTTTATACTATAAATTTTGAACAAATCAAATTTAAGGAGGTAGTATTGGAACATAATTTATCTTTTAATGCTAATAATACTTATTAAAAATTTATTGTTAGGTTAGTTTAATTCTGCTCTTGTGGTTCCCTCAATGGTATTGGCTCTTTTCTAGAATTTCCTTCATAACTTACATTTTTTATTCTTTCAGCATAAGGTTTATAAACCTCTACCAAGGTGCCCAAGAATCGAAAGTACAAAAAATATCTAAAGAGGTTTTTGAAAAATCCAAGGCTTTTTATGGTTTGGATAAAGCAAAATTTTGGGCTGTTTAAAGACTTTTATTCTTTGGTATTGTCTTCGGTAAGTTGGCTGGTTATTTTTGTTTATTTTCCTTCAATCAAATTCTCTGTTTAAATTAATTCAAATTAAGATTTTAGCAGAAAACTAAGGATTTAAATTTGTATAGGATTTAACAACCTGAAAACCAGGTTGTTGTGACGTAACACCGGCTTTAGTCAGCAAAAAAAATCATTAAAACCAAGGTTAATTTATTTATTGCAAAATGGGTCGTATTTATGTTTTTGGCATCTAAATCGAAGGAACCTGGTCTCAAGTCCACACAACCTCTCTAAGTGACCAAAAAGTTAAAAAATACATGGAAAACAACAGAATTACTTAAAACGGTCAGTAAAAAATAATTTTTGAGTAGGGTGTCTTTTTGATGATTTCGGGGGTGTGAATTCTATAAAACCAGACCGGAGTCACACAATACTTCTTGAAGCTTGGTACGGGGGAATTTCTTATCAATCTTTTATGGTACTTAAGTTCATAACTGCTAACAATTCTGGCATGGAGGTCCACAAGCCTGGTGAATTTCCTTTGAAATGTGCACTTTCTTGCTTATCAATCCCTTTTTTTGATCTTTTTATCTTATATTATTATATTTACAGAACACAATAAAATTGTGCAAGATACACCTAGGAAATGTAACAAGCAAAATGCAATGCTGTTTCGTTAGGTCTAATTAATCAGGGTGCTGAACAGAGCCTGAAAACAAAATGAATGTAGCATTTCATTTTGCTGATACATTTTCCTATGTGTCTATTTATGTTTTTCCATGCCAAGCGTGGAGAATTGTTCGTTTCTAGTAAATAACTCATATTACTATTAATCTTCAGAGTTTTATTGATATTTAGAATGAGTTTAGGCTCTGTCGTTTCCTGATGAGTTGGAAAAAAAAAAAAACAGAGTGGGTCATGACATGACATTACATGCAATGATGATGAAAGAATGTCGAATGATGGAACAGTTCCCATGTAGCCATTGCATTTTGCTTGTTACATTTCCTAGGTGTCTCTCGCACAATAATTATATCAAATCAACTATTCAAATGTTTTGCAAGCTTATAAGTATCCAAGATGATTATAATGATATATATATATATTATTATTTTATATATATTTAATAACCTAAGCTGTAGCGTTGCAAACTTGTGTATTTTTGCTTTTTTAATATTTATTTTTTTGAGAGAATTTATTGCTCAAAGAATAGCATACCCTTAGCTTCTAATGAGTGCAAATAATTGCTGTAGGCTGCGTGTAGTGTATCTCATTTATTGAATACCTATGCGCTATTGTTGCTCTCAAAATAATTAACATATATATCTAAAAAACCTTGCGATTGATGATGACAAAATGCGCACATTTCATAGAAAATGTAGCCTGTTGCGGACCTCTGCGATCAATAATTTGTTTCATATTGGTTTATCATTTTATTTGTGTATCAGTATTGTTCGGTGTGATTAATACCATCATGAAAAAACATGTCATATGCTAAAAAAAACATTCATCAGCAATTTAAGAATTTTTTCTTTGAAAATAAGATAAAAACCATCCTACTACTCATTCTAATTTAGTCTTAAAATGTTTTCATTAATAGTTATTTTTACCAGCTTAGTAAAATCCTCTTTGTCTATTACTCTTATTTTAATTTATTTTAAAGCTTATATAAAAATCAATGCCTAATTCAGGGTATATGTTTTAAGACAGTCATTAATATGGGTATGGAGCATCATTTAATTGACTTAGGTTTGGGAAGGAGGAGAGATGAAGCAAAGTGCTGTCTTTATATTCATATTAAATACAATCAGTACTGTTATGTCTTTGCCCATGAGTGTGTATGATACTTTTGTGCTGGAGGAAAAACACGGATTTAACAAGCAGGTTGGTTTTATAACAATTTTTGTATACTTCACTATAATTTGTTTTATTGCTACTACATACTATGATATTTTAAAGAGGGTTAAATTAGAAAGGAACGAGGTAAGTCCGTGCACTTATTTGGGGTCAATGCTTGATGGAAAATGACAGGTTAAGCAAATTAATCTCCTTTGTGAAAATATATTTATGTTTTCATTTAATTGTAATGCTTTGTAATATAAATGTTATTCAACAGGGATTAATTAGAATAATAGCTAATATTAGTGTTCCCCGGGATCTTGTTTTATATGATAGGATTTTAAAGGACTCCATATATTTTATTTAGAATAGAAACTAGAATGTTTAGTTATATTTAAGTATATAAGCTCATAGTCAAGAAAAATAATCTAAGAATGAACTTCTTACGTATTAATAATACTAATTCCAGTTGTTTTCTTTGTGTTTATGTGTTTCTTCTCATTTTGCTCTTGCCTCTTTAATTTTTATATTATTCTCTAGCCATTTCACTGTGAAGCCCCACATTAAAAAAAAAAATCAATTTTACGTCTTATTAGGCAGCTTAAAAAGTCTTTGCTTTGCAAATTTTTGCATGTCTGTGCAAAACTTGCATGGGGAAGTAAATAAATTAGAGATTTTTAATTTTTCCTCAACATCCTGTCTAGTCAACAAACGGGTTTTTTTTGCGAATTCAAAATAGTTAAAATTTTATTTAGGGAATCAGTTTAGACATGTTTAGGGATACCCCAAAATAGTGTTATTTTATTTTGGAAATTTTTATGTCCAAATTTTCGGACAAAAATTACAATTTCATAGGAAAACCATTGTATTTAATAAAACATTTGACATCTTTGTGAGTTGTTTCCGACAATTTTGTTTTTCATTCCCAGGGGACTTTTTTTCTATTGGTATTAGCACAAAATGGAAGAGGACACATTTATCTTCTTCTTGTCTTCTTTCTTTTCAATCTCTTCATTATTTGTTGGGACAATGGCGGGACAATTTGAAGTTGGGACAATTTCAACTGCAAAGAAGCAGTTGAAATTTTGTTTTCCTGTTCTTAAAAGATAAAATTTGCCTGGCTAGTGCTTAGAAGCTATTAAAAGTGAAAGCTATAATTTTGTGTAATAACTTGTTTTGTAGTCGACTTCACTATATCTAAAAATCATTACGTTTGATTGATTTGCCGTTGAGTCATGATAGTACATACAGAACAAGTTCACTATGAAGTAACAATTTCTAGTTTGTTTACATTGTAAAAAATGAAATTATGGTTAATTTTTAACTTTAAATCCTTTGTTTATAGTTTGAAATACTGAGAAGACAATTTATTTAGCTTCAAACTTTATTTGAAAGAATTTGTGATATTTTGCATTCCTACCAAGATATTAACGAAAATCTGAAAAAAGGACTCTTTTTGGTCCACTGTGATCGCACCTGTGATGCAAAGTTAGAGGACTTTTTTTGGGGTATCCCAGTGGGGTATCCCTAAACATGTCTAGACAGATTCCCTAAATAAAATTTTAACTATTTAAAAATTCGTGAAAAAATCCGTTTGTTGACTAGACTATTCATTTATGATGGGGTATTTTATATGAACTGAACGTAATCAATGAAAAATATTATTTAAGAGTTTAAAGCTCTCAACATCTATATAGTAAAATTCAGTATGGATGTAGTTAGATGAAATATAGAACCTGTTCACGACAGACTATTAAATATTATGAATCATTGTTAAAACAATGTAGATAATTGATAGTTTTTATTTGTATTTAGTTTTATTTTAATTAATCTTTATTTATTTAATATTGTATAATTGGTTTTGTATGTTTTTAGACTTGTGGATTTTATATTAAAGATAAAATCAAAGCATTTATTCTGACTCAAGTTTTATCTATTCCTATTGCTTGTGGTGCTATTTATATAGTAAAGGTAAATGAAATATTCTAAATTATTTTTTCTGAAATGTTTTCTCCGTAAAATGGGACTGATTATTTTATTGTCAAAAAGCGTATTTTTTTCTTTAGCATCAAGGATATTAACTATGTGTCTCTAGGCAATTAAATAAAATATTTGTAAAAAATTACACATTGTGTTAATTATGTTATAGGAAAAAAAAATAAAAAGTTGAGGAAGGAGGTGTAAATTAAAAATAAAATATCTCAGAGGGACAATGTCTCAATTAAACAATGTTATGAAGAGTACTTTTTCGAAAAGTCAAAATTTAGCCTACTTTACTTCCTGTTTTTTTTTAATAAAAAATTGCAGTTTTTGAGTCTAATGTTTAAAATATTAATATGATACATCTTAGTTTGAAAAGATGCAGAAGCTTTTATCATAAGTGACTTTAAAAAAAAAAAAATGTCATTTACTCGTATCATTAAATCCATCCAAGGACACCCTATATATGTAGAGTGTAACAGTAATATGTTTTAAAATTTAAGCTAAACTACAAGTAATTTATATTGAAAGTACCTGTTTTTATAATTTAATTTTTATATTTTATAGATGGGTGGCACCTATTTCTTTTTATACCTATGGTTATTCACCGTAGGTATGACTCTTTTCTTCATGACTATTTATCCAGAATATATAGCTCCATTATTTGACAAGTATACACCTCTTCCTGAAGGGCCTCTCAGAAAATCAATTGAGGAACTTGCTGCATCCATTGAATTTCCACTCTACAAGTTGTATCTTGTTGAAGGTGAGTTAAATATAAAAAACTTAAGTATTTGAATTATTATTTTATGAAATTTATAAAAATATGAGCCTTTTTCTGTCAAAGTGATGTTATTAGCATTACAGTCTAGATTTTGACCTGCTTAACAACATCATTCCAGTTACATTCGTCAAGATTCAAGTTCCCATCTCCTTCATCCATTCTAATGATCCGTTCCTTAAATCATTTCCTTAGTCTTTTAAGACTTCTTAGCCCTACTCTTAAATTGGTGTTAGTCTCCCCTAAGATTATTATTTCCTGAAAAAGCTTGTTTTAGATCCAGTAGTCTATGTTGACAGTTTTTTATTATTAAAGGATATTAAATTGTTTCTA
The DNA here is from genome assembly GCA_018340805.1 of Microvelia longipes. Lineage (NCBI taxonomy): Eukaryota > Metazoa > Arthropoda > Insecta > Hemiptera > Veliidae > Microvelia > Microvelia longipes. Next base: position 34,960,327 of record JACMZG010000008.1, on the reverse strand, counting down.
CATATATTTATAATTAGAATTAATCATATATTATAATTTTAAAATTTATGTAATATTTTCAGGGAGTAAAAGATCAGCTCACAGCAATGCTTATTTCTATGGATTTTTTAAAAATAAGAGAATAGTTTTATTTGATACTCTGGTGCAAGGCTATTCTCTGAGAAAAAAAGGACGACGATGAAAAAAGGTTTGCATTTATTCACTTTTATTCCCAGCTCTCACTTTAGCTTAATAAAACCAGCCAAACAATTCAGTAAATATGAATTTAAAAACAAACTATTATCTTCTTCATGTCCAATAGCTTCTAAATTTTGTTTCTTTAAGTAGCCAGGATTGTTTAAAATTTTAAAAATTTGACTGAGTTTTTAAAATTTTCACTTCTTGGTTTCAAGATGATTACATTGAGCATTTTCATTCATCTTCCTTTATGAAAGACCTAGGGCCATAAGGCTCGAAATATTTTAAAAAGATTAGAAACTAAAATTTAATCATAATTTATTGAAGAACATAAGTATACATATAAAGTAAATTATAACAACACACATATCGTATATCATTAATAAATAAAAATATATATCTATTGTGCTTATGAATATTACTAATGTTTCTTTGTTTTGCAGCGGGGGAGATAATGGTAAGAAGAAGAAAGCAAAAGTTTCTGATGAAGAAATACTTGCTGTATTGGCTCATGAGCTCGGTCACTGGTATCATAATCATGTCTCAAAGAATATTGTTATCATGCAGGTTAGATCTTTTTTACCTTTTTATTTTTTAACAAATTTCAATCAAAAGGTGAGCTTATAGGGTCATGCATAAGGGAAAAAGATTTTTTTAAGGAAGGAACTCACTTGTCAAGATAATATATTATATATTATATATATATATATATATATATATATATATATATATATAATATATATATATATATATATATATATATATATATATATATATATTGTGTTATTTACATTTTTACTTTTCCTCTTTTATACTATGAGTGCATAGGAAAAGTCATGCATGTGTCAGTTAGCATCATAGTTCCTAGTAAGTTGTTTATGGTGGGGTTGAAACTTGGTATGAAAGTCAATTTTTAGGTCTCATTGTGCTCTCTGGAAAATAACTTTTATGACTTAATTAATGACAACAAAAATTTTAAAATTTGTAATAAGCTCTTTGGTTTGTTGGTTACCAGTGGACTTTATTTTATTTGATCTAGTTGAATAATATCTTTATAATAAAGATAATTATACTTAGGTAGACAGAAGTTATAGTAATAGATAATAATTTTTATTCTTAATTCTATTTCAGGCAAATTTACTTCTTCAGTTTGGAGCATTTGGGATGTTATTCAAGTATCCACTTCTCTACAGAGCATTTGGTTTCACAAATGAACAACCGGTTATTATTGGACTTATTGTGATTCTTCTTTACGTATTTTCTCCTTACAATTCCGTGAGTATATATATTTACTTAATTGATTTTATATTTATTTATGTTTTAGAATGAGCATAAATAGAGTCCATTGTAATAGAACGAAGGAATAAAAAGTCTCTCCACAGCTATAGATGTTTGTTTACAATAAAGCAGAGTGCTTTTGACATAACAAGAGGTCATCAGGGGTCTTATTAAACAAATAAGACAAAAAACATAAAAAACTATACATAAAAATACAAAATGTACAAAACAAAACAAATAAATTGCAGAAATGGAATGATAAAAAGACAAGTGAATAACTCACTGTTGAACAGAGATTAAAAGGTAGAAAAGAGTAGTTTTAAATATAAAAAATATTATTTGAGTAGGCTTGTAACAAAACACATGCTGGTGGATATAGGGTGTGGTGCTCGCAGTAGTGCATTGATAAGTGGCGTTTTCTCCCCTCTCTGGTTCAAATTTAGATCGCCAACAGTCTCCTGACTTCTAAATATCTCTAAGTTTTGCAAAAGTTTAACTTACTACTTTAATCTCCATAATGTACCACGCAAGCTTTATGCAGTGCATTTACGTGGTCTTTAGGTGTATATGGTCTTGCTGGAAGTACGTTTAAGGTGTTCTGAAAGTCTTTTGCTTAGTTTCCTACCAGAAAAAAGTTGTGTATTGGACTTACTCCACTACGAAATTCTAATAGATCGGGTCCATTACATTACTAAGGTAGATTTTAAGAGTTTTACGATTGCTGAAGCTTACATTTAAGTTACTACTCATGAAAACACTACCTAATCACAGGGATAATGTTCCAACTTAAGGTATGGAGCACCATTGCTTGATACTTTCAGGCTCTATTATGTCCTGGTCATAATGACTATTCATAGCTCTAAGGATAAGTCTGGACTTTTTCTTCTTTATTAATTTATTAACTATTTCCACTGTATATCCATTAACCTGGGCTATATCACAAATAGTATTCTATTCTTTGAGATAAGCTTCTTAATTCAGGGAAGGTTTAGTAAACAATGAATGAATGAGTTGAAAGCTCCCATTTTGTGGCATTTTCCTCTAGAAGTATATAGTAAAAGTATTCAGTTTGGAAAACAATCTGAAACCTGTATGTCACCAGAACTATCCGTTTCAGATGTTATTAAGGCCTCCTGAGCATTTTTACAAAGTTGTCTGTGTGTGTGTGTCAGTTATCATCATAGCTCCCTGTGTATGCTAAAGAGTTGAAACTTTGTACAAAAACCAGTCTGTACCTACAGTGATGCTATCCGGAATAATGTCTCAGCAAAAAATTTCAAAAAATAATTAAACACAAAAGAATGATGAGATCAGATTGATAATTTGGCATGCATGTCGCCCTGTATAAGACTAAAATATGTGCCAAGTTTCATCTCATTATCAGCATTAGTTCAATTTTTATCATATGACTTGTGTACAATTTTTAAGAAATTTTAAAATAATCCAATTGAGTTGAAATTTGGTATATGTGTATACTTTTATGTAGTAAACAACTACACCAAGTTTTTTTTTATGCCACAAGTATAAGTATATCTATGAATTTTGTTCCAAATTTAAACTCTTTAGCATAAATACACTGGGAGCTACCATGATAACAGACACAAACACACACACATGTACATATAGACAACTTTGAGAAATCCCACTTAGGAGGCCTTAATAACACCTGAAACGGATAATTCCGGTGACATTACAAGGAAACACAATATTCGGTAAAAATGAGGAAAAGTAAAAGCCTATTCAATTGAATTTAATGTTTTAATTGTTATGTAATTGTTTCAGATTCTTGGTTTTATGATGACTGTACTAAGTCGCAAATTTGAATTTCAAGCTGATAAATTGCCATGGATTTACACAAGTCAGAACCTCTAGGTGCAGCTCTTATTAAGTTACATAAAGATAATCTAAGTTTTCCTGTGTATGACTGGCTGTATTCAACTTGGCATCATTCTCATCCTACTCTTCTTCAACGTCTAGCTGTTCTCAAGAAGAAAAGTTCGTAAACACCACATTTCATGAATTTATTAGTGAGTGGTAACATCCTATCAAATCTTGAATCAATATTTTAATTTTCCTTGAGAGAATTATTACATCTTTAATTAATTGAATATGTCAAAAATACTGAATTGAGAGCGAATATTCTTGTCACATTTTTTTTTATTATTATTAACACTTTCCTTTTTGAAGATATAATACAGTTTAAATTATTTGATTGAATTTTGAAATTGGATGTATATATTTTTGTTATGAATACTGTTTGATTATTTAAGTTTAGTAGTTTTTATCTTAATATTTAAATAAACTAAACAGAGAAAATGTATGGCTAAAATCAGATGCAATTGACAGGATTTATTTTTGATCCTAATGGACTTAATTTGGACACATTAAACAGTTATATGGTTCTTTTATGTTATTTGTTTGTTCAATCAAATCTTGAATTCTAATTTTCAAGCCATTACTGGATATCTATCCTATAATATCTATCTATAAATGTGATAGTTGGGTAATTAGTTGAATATTTGATTATTAGAATTCACAAAAACAATCTTATAAATAATAGTAATCTAAAAAAATGCATAGAAACAGTCAATCTATACAGGCCATTGTGAGGCCTAAACTAAACAGAACAACAGATGGTGAAGAGCTGGCTCTAGTCCCAGAGCCTCTACTTTGATTTACTTGTTTAAAGTATATCTCATTGGATTTGATCAATAAAAGACTTAATGATCTGTGGCTTTATGGAAGAGCAGTAGGCTTCTGGTGTTGGGGAGGGTTGAGGACTCTTAAATGAATATCAACCCCCCAAAGCCCTTATGGGCTCACGAGATCTCAATCGTGGGACCAAAACCAGCTCTCTTAATCATCTGCTCTTCTGTTGGGCTTAGACTTTATGATGACCTGTTTAGGATGACCTGTTAGGTGAAGTGTTGCTATGCCTTATTTCTATATGTTTGGAGAGACTTTTCATTCTTTTATTCAGACCTTGCATCAATAATAAGTCTATGATTGAATATAATTTTTTTATCAATTTTATGAATGTAATAAAATAAAAATACAAAAGTCATCATTTGTTATTTGTACCAAAATTACAGAACAGAAGCTATTTTATTTAGGATTAAAAAAAATAATAATAAAATATTTAACTATTTAGTGTAATGAATCTGTCAGTCAAATAACTCAACAAGACCCAAATTCTAATTAAAAATACTCTTTAATGCTTTTTAGCAAATTTCATTAGAACTATGTGAGTGTAAAATATCCACTATTTAAACAATTGCCACTTTATTGTATTTTATACAAACAGTTGTTGTAATCTAATAATTTATACATACAAGATGATGTAGTAATGCTTCTTATGCCAAGTTTAATACCTAATTAAAATTTTAATGGAGTGGAAGTGTTAAAAGCATCATTTTTATTTTGGAAAATGTAGCCTTTTTTAGTTATGTCTTCATCATTTTCTCTACTTGTGTCTCAAATAGTTATATAGTTTAGCTACACCTAATAACTATGTAGGTATTTTATTCATATCTAATTATTGATTATTCAATGTTTTCATGGCAAATTATATTTTGAGTGTTCTTATTATATATATTTTATTAAAATTATATAAAATGTTCTCATAAACAATAAACGAGAGCATTTTTTTACAAAAATAATTACTCCTATTATAAAAAAAATAGTATACTACTCCAAATATTCATATTTATTTGTTTCATCAAATATTTATTGGGTACCTTAAAACTGAATGCATTCTGAGTTTGTTGAAATTTCAGATGATAAATGAACTTTGAAAACGGTTTAAACAAAAGAGTGAAAATTGAATTACGAAGGAGAAAATAAATTGTTGGTATTTGGTTATTATATTTATAAACAAAAAATGAAATTGATATTATCTCAGGTTGCAACAATTGTCTGAAACAATGTATTTCGACTATTATGTATAACATGACTTAACTTAAAGTATTTTAAGTGGCATTTTTTAAATGAAAACGTTAAATTTATTTTTTGCTTCCCTACCTTCTATAATAAGAGAGGAAAGCATTGTATTGAAAAAAATGACTTCCACTTTATTCATCAAATGTCCATGTTTTAGTGGCTACAAATGCTAAAAATAAAAAGTTAGTGTTTGTATGTTTATAGGGATAGATGTTTCTTGTGAACACAGTATAGACTAAGAATTTTAAATTTTCTCAAAAAATTTCAAATTTTTGTTAAAATTTCAAATTTTTGTTAAAATTTTGTGCTAAAAATGATGGTATTTTTAAGTGTTCTTTGACCTATGAGAAGCTCTTGAGATATCTAAATTTATGAAGGTAGGTCGCATTGCAGCCCATGTTATTTAATAAAGTTTGGAATATGTGATAGGGAAGATTATTTCCATATTAGATGGCTTGTTTTTATTTATGGACACTAACGAGTTATTAAGTACATTTTCTAATTTTTTATGTAGATATTAATTTTTGGGATGCATTCCATACTGACGATTTCATTTTTCTAAGCATTGTTTTTTGTTCAGTTTTTATCCCTTTTTAAATATTTTCTTTTTCTTTCATTTATTAACTTGATTATTAATTACAAAGTTTATATAATGATGAGGTTTTGTTCATAATTATAAAATCTCAACATTTGAGCTTTTAACTGCCTAATTAGGTATTTATCAAAAAAGAGTTATAAAAAATGTCTGTGTTCATTATTAAACTCTTTCTGATGAAGACCTTATTTGAAGGTCAAACGTTCAAATGTGTCTTGTTTAATTATGACCAAAATCTCTTATTATTAACACTGTTTTTATTAAAATTGTTAGTAAACTAACTCCTTTTATTTTTAATTTTGGTTATCATTATTATTCTAGCATGTAATTTGTTTGGGTGATATTCAATGCTACAATTAAAATTGTGACCAGTGTGTTTACTTGGGCATTGGATTTAATTTTTTGTAATGGAATATTTAAGTTTATTAGGAATAATTATAGAAAGAAACAATATAATTTTTAAATGTTTTGCACAATGTTTCTATGTGTTAATTTTTACTTATTACTATTCCTCATTTATACTGTAGGTATATAGGAAAAGTATTGGATTCACCGGAATTCTCTGTTCAAGTGTTTTTTGAGACCTCCTAAGTGGTTTTCACAAAGTTGTGTCCTCCTAGTGTATTTATGCTAATGAGTTGAACCTTGCTACAAAAATCAATCTATAGATGTAGTTGTACTATCCAGAAAATAATTTAGTAAGATGTGATTAATCCGCTATAACGACTCAGCAAAAATGTTTGAAAAATCATAAAACTGGAAAGAATGTTGCTATCACATTTAGATTTGGTACCCATGTAGCTATTGTATAATACTAACATATGTGCCAAGTTTCATCTCATTATTAGCATCAGTTTAACTTTATCAAATGTCTTGTGTACGTTTTTAGAAAATAATCTATATATAATTGAGTTGAAATTCGGTACAAGTGTACCTTTACGTAATAATAAGTACATTAAGTTTCATTTCAAAAGGACAAGTACATCCATGATGTTTGTTGGATCATGAAAGTTGAGCAGCATTGAGTGTGATCAATGAAATGCAGCACCCATGGGAAAATAATCCAATTGAGTGAAATTAAGTATAAGTCTATACCTTTGCGTTATAAATAAGCACACCATGTTTCGTTTTAATACAACAAATATATCCATGATTTTTGTTAGATCATAAAATTTAAGCAGCATTGAGTGTGGTCAGTGCTGTTTGCGTGATCGCTAAGGATGAAACAGATGTATTTACTATCTGAGGACAAACAAAGCGTTGTCCGAAGACATGCTGCATTATAAATTTGGTGAATTGTATTTTCTGAGTACAAGGGAAGAGTGTCCGAAGTAGAGAGGATGAGCATAGCCAATCCAATGTAACGAGGAAAAGTTCTGAGGTATCTTATACCTGATTTTTTTTATACATTTTGAATCTTTGATTTATTGTTTGTTTTAAATATGATGTTAGCAACTTTAAGTTAATTTCAATTAGTGTCAATTGTATGTTAACAGCATTTTTAATTGTATAGGAGCTATAATAAGTGTTTTGAGGTACAATTATTTTTTTATTGAATTTTAAAAATGACTAAAAATCTGTTTTTTGTGTATACATAATATTTAAAAAAATCTACATCAAATACAAATTTGTAATTTTAATTGAATTTCTAATACTATAATTTTTGAAAGTGCTGTTATTATCTGTGTATTTTTGTATATACAAGTATAATTTAAATATAAGAAATTTTAAAAGTCACTTGGTATTTCAAGTGAAATATTTTGATGTATATTACAATCTATGTGAATAAAATTTAAATGAAGAAAAAAATATTGTTTTATTAATTTGATTTGGATCTATTCAAAGATTATGAAGTATCCATCATAATTTTGTATTCTATTATTGGAATTTAAGAGTTTATGTTTACCACATTTTAAAGAATGACTTTTAATTTGTGTGATGTTTTTATGTTTTTTTTTTCAAGAATCATTTTAAAGAAAGAACACAAAACTTAAGTAATGTGAATAAAAAAGAAGAAGAGCCAAAAAGAAATCAACCAAATGTAAACAAGTTAAGAAAATAAAGTTTTTTTGTTATTATTTTTAATGCAAATATTTCAAAAGAACCTAACACTTATTAGTTTACCTAAATATGAGAATACGTCTAAAATTTTATATATTCATTTTAATCTGAAGTTATTTTACATTAAATTTACACCATAATAATTTTTAATTAACATTTTATTTAGGAGTTTTATTTTCAGGAAGCCTCTTTGAAGTAGTTAATTCTCTGTATATTGCTGATAGCCAGGTTACCACTCCATAAGCTCCGGCATCGACATCAACCACCAGGTTAGGGTCCACATAACTAGCACGACCAGCCCTGTAAAATAAGGTCAATGTTGAATTAGATTGATCTCTTTTAGGGAAACCAATTCTAATGTTTTCTAACTCCAAACATTAACTTTTGGAAGCTTTTTAAATTATGTCTATGTTGAGTTCACTTTGTCATGATTTTGTGTTCTAGATGGTAATGATACTACAGACTTATTAATATCTAGAACTATTTTATTTTTCTCCCTGATATCGTACATATACAGGAAAGATATTTTGTTTGCACAACAAGTCTGAAACTGAGATGTCACCTGAATTATCCATTCAAGGTGTTTAAAAGCTTGTGAGTGGTTTACCACTTTACGTTTTCTGTGTGTGTGTCTGTTATTATCGTAGCTCCCTGTATGTTTATGCACAGAGCTGTTTCATTTTTGGGTATTATAATTATCCATTGGGTCTAGTAGTGCCTTAATATGTCTTAAGTTTTATCTAAATATCAGCTGTAGATGCATTTTAATCAAATAACTTGTATACTTTTTTTAAAAAACATCATAAGCATCATTTCCCAATGAAAATTCTCTAAAAAAAATTGCATTGAGATAATTTTCTTATTTTGGAAAACAATCCAATGACTTAAAATTTGATACCATTGAATTCCTTTTTTTAAAAAAGCTATACTTTGTTTAAGTTAAACTTAAGTTAAAATAATAAAATAAACTAAAGTGTAAATAAATTATACTTTATATAGTAAATGAAGTTTCACCTTACTACGGCTAGTAATTCAAGTTTTTTGTCTCCTTGTGTAAAATAGCACTGAGTGTTGTAGACGGGGTAAAACTGATTTTTGTCTGAGGATGAGAAAAGGAATTCCGAAGTGTAAAGATGAGAGAACACTTACTTAGCTTTCATACTTCTTGTGCTGTCACATCCTTTCGCCGCCTTTTCTACTGATAACTTAAGAGCTTGTCGCCACTGTGTACCGTTAGAGTCCTTCATTATTTGTGTAAAAGCCTGACATGCTGGGATCATAGCATCTAACTGTAAAATATATTTAATCCTGTTATTCTGTCATTAATTATAAAGTTAGTAGGAAATTCAGATAAATTTTGGTTTTATCAAGAGTACAAAAATAATATGCTGGAAATAATTCTATTGAAAATTAATTAAAACAGTCCTGCTGTATAATTGACTACTTTTTTGTGTCCTTGGCAATGCCACAGCTTTATAGATTAACTATAATTATAGTTATCAAAGAGAAATGTTTGTTTACTCTCACCCTACTAAACCACTTGTACTAAAATTTCAGCAATATAGTAAGGCCACTCCATAAACCAATAGTGAAACCCTATCTCTCTTGTTGAAGTTCATACTCCTTGCTAAATCAGTTTAAAATATCATGACTAAGTAAATTTATCTTGCCTTACCATTGTTCTGTATCCAAGACGAGCTGCTGAATATTTTCTAAGCATATCAAGCCCACCATTCCAAGCTGAAACCCAATCTTGACAGTTCCTCGCAGCTCCGAGGAACAGCAATGAGTAGATACATCCTGAAGTACCTCCCATTTCTTGCTGTGCCATTTTAGATAATTTTAACAGCAGTGCTGATACATTTCGTAGAGGCAACAAGTTTAACTGGCCTAAGATACCTTAAATACCATGAGCATTAGGTGTAGTTTTTTGCTTTAAAATAATGAATCATACACATTTAAGTAGTACATTGAAGAGGTAAATTAGTTTTATTTATTTCAGGTTATCACTGAAAATTGTGTACAGATTGGTTGGTGACAGTCTAATTTAAGTTGCAATATGGCCTGATAAATCTATATAGATTTATTTTTGTCATTTTATTTGTCTTGAATATTTTATTGACTCCTTCTATGCATACTAACCATTATAATATTTATTAAGTAAAAAATACTAATAAAGTATGTTTTCTTTGTAATTGAAAGATAAAAGGATAATTTTAGATCTTCTGGTTTTTAGACCACATAAAGAAAAAATAAAACATCTTGTTTAAAATGTATTTCTTAAAATGCATAAAGAAGGAAACTTCAAAATTTTATTGAAAGTTTGTCAACATGTTGAAACTGATAAAGACTTTATAAGGATGGAGACATTCTTTGTCTGGATTTTCTTCAATATTTCTTGTATGTTAAACTCAGGGCTCTTTGTTTAGAAAATATTGATTCTCTAGCTCTAGCCACAGTGTTATCACTTTGAGAACAGAGTTTCATTTAAATACTGGTGTTATATACCTGAGCATTATAGACTACTTAAGTAGGTTCTTAGTGTAAACAAGATAGACTTACATCGTGCTAGTCTAGAGTGAGTAGAACCTGTATCACCATCACCGCATCCACTATCCAGCTGATTCATTTTGTTCTCTTCACTAATAATTGCTTTGCAAGCGGAATCAATACAATCTCTGAGAAGTGATGTCATCTCTCCAACTAATTCCATTGCTCCTACAGGACTCTAAAAGCAAAGTTAGTATAGTAATATCAGGGATATAATTTGAAAACAACATATATTTAATTCTCGCTGTTAAAGAACTAGCCTTACTATTGCAGGTTATTTTTCTTTTATATTAAATTTTTTGAAACTTTAAATTGAGTAGAATAACAACAATTAGGGTTAATATAGTTTCCTTGGATTGAGAGGCTTATAAGAGAAACAATCCAGTGATTGCACTCTGACTTTTAGATTACATAAAACAGAAGAAAAAAATAAGAAGAACCAAAGAAGAAATTGATAGACTTTTTTGTGTCTGCACACAATTAATATGTAAATCAACATCAAATACAATGCTTATTGATATCAATACTTCCTTCTGCCTTCATCGGAAACCATTGATATGTTGATCAACTGTGTTATATTTATAAGCACATGAACTTACATCTTCCAGCACTTCTGAAGGAGCGAAATTTGGCTTTTCTATTGCAGGCGGCTTGCACCAATTGGGATTTGAAAGCCTTGTTCCTGGCCAAGCAAATGCTTCTGTCTCTAAATCCAAATAATCTACCCATACTTCCCTCTGTGATACGTTTAGCAATGAAATTTGAACACCATTCATTTCAAGTGACGTCATCAGAGTGCCTACATAAATTCTCAGCACTTCATACCCCATCTCAACTGATAAAAAAGAAGAAAATACTGATAATTCCCTATATTATTTATACAGGTTTAGGTATTGGTCTTCATGTATTAAAATTGTTGATAGGAGGGCACAAATGAGACTCAGTTTTTTGTTTAAGGTACTATTTTTCAACCATAACTGATATATTTATTCATGCTGATATGCTGTTAAAAAATAAAAATAAATAAGATTACTCATAGGATTAGAATACTCTAAGTACGTTATGTCACTTAACGGTTTGAGTAATCTTATTTTTATTTTTAGTGGCATATCAGCATGAATGTTAGTTCTTACCTTTTAATTGTAGATTCCTAATTTTAGGGGTTTTAGATAGTAATCTATAATGAATAGGCCCAGGTATGGGTGAAATATAATACCTTAAAACAAAAAACTGACTGTCTCATTTGTGCCCTCGTCCTCCTTTCAATAAAACCAATAATATAATTTGGATGTCATAAATTAAGTTTCTCATAAAAAAATTAACATAGAGTAATATTTAATAAAAAAATATTAACATTCCTACTTCTACTATCTTCCCTCCTTGAAAACTACAATTTAACATAAGTTAATTGCAGATAACATTATTTCAAATTTTTTCCATTGAAGATCGTAATTTTGAAACAAGCAAAGCTTTTATAAAGAATTTTAGCGAATTCTTTTATAAATAATTATAGTGAATTTTTTCAAAAGAAATTTCCCCCCTTACTTAACTAACCATTTTGCAGATACAGAATATAGCTACAGTAACATGGTATAGATATATTATAACAATAATATTACTTACCAAGTTGCTTATGAACTTGGTTTACTATGATATAAAGCTCTATATTCGTACAACTGCCCAGGTTATTAACGATACAGCAAAGTTTACATCGGTCTTCTTTTATTATATTTTTTAAAATTTGATTCAGCATTATTTTAATTATTTCTTCCGCCGGCATCATCTGAAAAGAATTAAAGGTTAAATTTAAATTATTAACTAAACGATTTCCTAAATTATACATTGTTGCAAATTTAATAAATCGTCATCTAAAATTTGCAGAAGATAAGACATTTTTTAAAATAGGGAAATACCGTTTGTGCTGTTGATACCAGTATTGTGTTTTGATAGATATATTATGTATTATTATGCTTTTTAAAAGAAGTGGCGAAGTAGGGCAGGGGTCTGCTCTTCACTGTCCTTCATGGAAAATTAAATCACTGTCATGAAAAAATTTTAGTTTGCTTTTCATTCTGAATGTGACAAAAATAACAAAATACTTAGAAAGGAAAGTGGTAGTAGCTGATGACCTAAAATTAAAGATCTAGCAAATTAAAATTCATGATATTATAAAGTAAGGGATATGATACTGATGATTGCCAATACACTAAGCTATTTAGTGTAACCCTCACTTGGTGGGACTTTGTCCCCTCCTTTATCTTGAAATGTGCTTACAGGATTCTACTTGTTAAAAAGCATAGCGATTTTTCCCAAGAAGTATAGAACTCAAAGAGCAGTGTCAATAATTATAGACTCCTGAATTTAGCAACAGAAGCTAGGAGGTTTTAACCGCAAAATTTATTTGCACTCCTTCAATTCCTGTTGTTCGATCGATAATATAATCGATAAATTATAATATAATATTGTCCCATCGATAACCTCTTAAATTTTTAACGGAAAACATCGCTTTGGAATCACTTTGACGAGAATATAACTTTAAAATTCCGTCAAAACTAAATTATCTGCCGGTTACTTCTTACTTCTATAGTTGACATGCCTGCTTCTCCATGTACTCCGATCCCAAGAGATATGCGGTCTTTAGCTAAAGTAAATAACGGTGGTTGACCAGGAAGCGAACATGGACTCAAACAGAAGCCCATGGATCCTGTTCTACAGTTAACAGCATGTACAGTCAGAGCTATTTCATTTAAATATTTTCCAGCAGTCGACATAGCACCTGCAATCTGCAAACATATTCAGAGAAAAGTAATCATACATTGATTAAGAAAAGTAATAATACAAAGATTTTTTTCTATAAAGAAACAAATTTTTTAATTTAATAAATGTTATTAAATAAATATACAATATTTTAATGCTTTTACAAAAATTAAATATAAAAATATGCATGCAAATAATTAAAATATAAGGTGAAAAAATGCTGCCCTTTATCTTTAGGAAGAAGTACTGTGGTGATGGAGGGGAAAAGTAGAATAACATAGAGTTTACTAGAACAGATCGGAACACTATTTTTTCGTTGTACAGTATTGTTGATTGATATTCTTGCTTATTTTTAATTAATAAAAATAAAACTGATAACACGCATTAGAATTAAAAATAAAAATTGGGTAATAATGGGTAACTCGGAACTTTTTAGACGCGTTTCGCTCGTCCTAAAATTGTCATAACGGGGACTCGTTACGCTAGACCTCAGAAAGGACTGTAAGCACAACTTCTAGGGTGTAATAACTTCAGTCTGGCAACGCTCAACCTCAGAATGGAGTCAATCCAGTGTCACGACAGGGCTTAATAACCAAGGTGGCGAAATCGAGCCGCCAATTTTTAGCCGACTCAGGAGTCTGATATTTCCTTTTCCCAACTCCGACCTTCTTTTTAACGAATTTTCACATAAAAATGAGCTTATGAGGTTGGGGTAATGGGCAGTTTGGAAGGGGGGACTCACTACCCATAGGATATATATACATACCACACACACACCACACACACATATATATATATATAATATTATTATATATATATTAATATATAATATTATATATATGTGTATATATATATATATATATATATTATATATTGGCACTCTTCCAGATTAGTGTCCCTTAGGGTCATCTAACTAGCTTTGGTGTCATATGGTAATAGATAGTTTAGGTGTCACTTGTGTTTATTTACTTTTTGACATTAATTAATTATAAAATGGATATATTTTTCCATTAATTTGCAATCATACCGGACTGATGGGAACCAGGGGGTATATGGGGTGGGGGATAATACACTGGGAAAGGATACATTTTCCTTTCATTTGCAATCTTTCGGGGACTGATGGGAATTAGGGGTTTATGGGTGGGGATAATACACTGGGAAAGGATACATTTTCCTTTCATTTGCAATCTTTCGGGACTGATGGGAACCAGGGGGTTTATGGGTGGGGGATAATACACTGAAAAATGGATATATTAACCTTCAAAAGAATCCTTTTCCAGTCTAGGTGATCCCACAATTGTTTCAATAGCTTAAAAGGTGTCATCTAATCTGGAAAAGAGCTATAGGGATCTTTTCCAGTTTAGGTGTCCCTCAATGTTATAATACATTGAGAGGTGTCATCTAATCTGGAAAAGAGGCTATAGGGATCTTTTCCAGTTTAGGTCCCCTCAATGTTATAACATGAGAGGTGTCATCTAATTGGAAAAGAGGCTATAGGGATCCTTTTCCAGTTTAGGTGTCCCCTCAATGTTATAATACATTGAGAGTGTCATCTAATCTGGAAAAGAGGCATAGGGATCCTTTTCCAGTTTAGGTGTCCCCTCAATGTTATAATACATTGAGAGGTGTCATCTAATCTGGAAAAAAGAGGCTATAGGGATCCTTTTCCAGTTTTAGGTGTCCCTCAATGTTATAATACATTGAGAGGTGTCATCTAATCTGGAAAAGAGGCTATAGGGATCCTTTCCAGTTTAGGTGTCCCTCAATGTTATAATACATTGAGAGGTGTCATCTAATCTGGGAAAAAGGTTATGGGATCCTTCTTCAGTTTAATTGTTCTGTATAAACTAGTATAGATATTTTTTTTAACACGGAAAGTGTATCCATGGGTTTTATCATATCCCTCGGGTTTAGCAGCATCGAAATTGCCACTACATGAACTTTGGGACTGTTGCAGTTTTTTTCATAAAGATTAAATGAAGAGCGAATAGAGTGCCAATTTGTGTGAACATAAGCATAGGGAAATAATTACAGAGACAAAAAGCTCTGAGGTATCCCGTTCTCAATCATTTTATTTCTTTCTCTTTTCATGTACTCTAATTTAAGCGTTACAATGACTTATGAAAGTTTTTTTAATATTAATACATAAATATGTCAATACAGCTTTTTGACATTTCTATTACATGTCAAAAGCTTCACTTTTCATTTATATTTTCCAAAGTTTTCTTGTTTTTTTTCTTATTTATTGAATAGCTTTATTAAAATGAATCAGTTAATAGGAACTGCTCTTTTGAATACTCTTAATAAATCAGACGGGAACTTCAATTATGGTTACAAGTAAGTGTTTCCTTCCCTTTTATTAATTATATACTAAATATAATTAGTTTATTTTAGTAGTTTCCTAATCTATTAAATCTGGAAATATTTGATTATAATTTAGTTTGCCTATTTATAAATATTTGTATGACTGTTTTTTTGACATTTGTTAAAATTGTTTAGTGAGAAAATGCTTTTTATGGAACTTTTCGTTTTTCCTGCATCTTGAATATATTATAATAAACTAAATATATTCAATAATTAGAATGTATAATAATTATAATTATATTTCATCTTTAAAGATATTACAATTTGATATTATTTTATTATAAATTTTTGTTTTTGACTTTTCAGGTTAATGAACAGAGATTACATCAAACCAGTAGCTAGAAGATGCTACCGCGCTGCTCCACGTCATTCAAAACTTGCGTCAATTTCCAAGAGGATCTCCTATTCCATCTACGGAATGAAGAGCTGGAAGCTGGTGAAATGGATTGAACTCGTTTGTATTAATTAATTAAAATGTCTATTTTCTTGTTTTTATACATAAATATTTAACCTCTGAATAGGGACTTATGGAACAGTTTATATTCATCCATTTTGTAGAGTATTTTTCCCCTCCTATTACCCCCTAGTTCCATTGGTCCATTTTATTTTTAAAATAGGGACACCTAATCTGGAAAAGTACCTATATATATATATATATATATTATATATTATATATATATTATATATAAATATATATATATTGTGTAATATATATATATATATATATGTCTGTATGTGTGTGTGTGATGTATGTGTACGAGATTTTTGTTCCGGGACACAATAACTAAAGAACGCTCTCTCGGATCGAAATGAAACTTAGTTAAAAACCAACCTGTATAACTTCAACGTCATTAACCCTACTGTAATGATTCGGCAAAATATAAGGAAACTTCAAAAAGAGTTTAGATCAAGCCGAAATTTTATACCAGTGCACTACTTTATATGATTAACAAATATAGGAAGTTACATTTTATTATAAGCATTAAGTGTGGTATGTATCCTATGAAGTCTTTCCCTATCAGGGACTAATTGTTTGTAATATATTTTGTTCAAAGTTATCTAGCAAAATATGTTCCTTCTTTTCTTTTTTAAATTTACAAAGTAGTAAACAATTTATTACGGATGTCTCCCCCTCTTCTAAGTATAAATTTGTTTTATATTATATCTTTATTGATTAATATATTATTAAAAGTGTGATGTTGATGTTAATTAAGGCATCTAAGAATATGCCAATTAGGAAAAGCAAGGAAGAAGATGCTTTTTAAATATTCATGTGTGGAGCTTCTTAAAGTTTTAAACTTACTTTAAAAGCAAAAAGACATCCTACGATCCCTCTTCTCCCAGTTACACTTAAGTCAGCTTTGTCCATTAAACTTACATCGTCACCAAAAACAACTGTATCTACCTGTAAAGAAAAATTGTTGTAAAATAAAATTTATGTTTCACTCGAATATTTAACTATACGTATCTATTAGTTTTCTTGAAACCCTGACTTTCGTTTCATACCTTTTTGTTTTATTTTTTAGCCAACTTTAAATAAATGGTAGAAAAATACCTATGAAACATATTTGTACCTACGAAACCTAGATTTTCTTAGCACTAAAAATATAAATTAGCCCAAATCATACTTTTATACTCATACTTTTCTTTCGCTACTGTTATTACCTCAATACCAGATGCTCTGGCTTCTTCCACAGCTAAACCGAAGTTCATAATGTCGCCCGTGTAGTTATTGATCATCACCAGAACACCCCCTGCAACATTTTTATAACTATACAATTAAAAATTAACAAACATGATTGTTTTGGTTTATTATTTATTTTACGTTATGACAATTAAATGAAAAAAGTCAGTCTTTGTTTACAACGAGACGGAAAATCAATTGCCTTTTTATTTCTAACTTTAAGATTAGATTAAGACTGATCTAGAACCCGTACATTTGATGGTCCTCCGGAAAATTTGACGAACTAGCTATATGGATAAGAGAAAAGAAGATCGAACTTTGGAAAACCCCGACAGATATACATCCGATTACGATACCGTAAGTAAAACCCTAGTTAATTCTTTAGTTGATAAGATGAGTGACGCCTTATCGAGTCACGAGAAGGCAGACAGCACAACAGGGCAATCTTACAAATCAGAAAGATCGAAAATATTAGATAAATCGGTAAAGGCAGACAGCCAAACCGAGAAATCTAAAACATCTAAAGTATCTGTACGATCTGGGGTCAGTAATGTGAGTATGACATCTTCTCAAAGACGAGAAGCTGAAATACGTCACTTGAGAGCTCTTGCTGATTTAGAACGAGAGAAAGAGCAGAAAAGACTAATGCTCGAAAGAGAGGAAATTGAGCAACGACAAAGTTTAGCCTTTGAAGAAGCCGAACAGAAACGAGTGATACAAGAAGAGAGCATAAATCTAAGGCGTAAGTTATTAGAGGCCGACGTGAAGTACTTAGACAAGCTTATTGCTATTCAGGGCAAAGAAGCTGAACTAGTCATGTCAGGTAGCTCTAGAAGTATGCGAAGTACTTCTTCTAAACGTGCATGCTCAACCATAGGCGAGTTCATTAGAAATGACGCCTCAATAGTAGTACGGGACGAGTGGCCTGAAGTTAACGGGTCGGTTCAGAGGTTGAATCGATCCAACGAACGGCCACTCGACCAAACACACAAAAAAACTAAAGGAAGAGTTTCGAAAAATGTGAAAAGATAAATGTTTATTAAATAATATACGGTTGCGCATAGCAACGGCTGTCAACAAAAAGAAAATTTAAGTAATTTATCAAATAAATATCAGAAAAAAAGCCTGATGTTTCTAAACTTATGATAAGACAATCAATCGGACGAGATTTGCCTACTTTGACGGTCAACCAAAAGATTGGCTAATGTTTTTCTGTCAATATAACAGGACATCCGAATATGTGGATTTTCGGATGACGAAACATGGCGCGTCTTCAGAAAGCATTAAAGGGAGAAGCTGCTGACGCAGTGAAAGCTTTATTCGTTTAGACAATTAAGACCCGTCTACAATCTTAAGTTAAGTTAGGAAGAATCGAAGAAGTGAAGAATTCCTCAGGAAGAATCGAAGAAGTGAAGAATTTTCACTTAGAACAAACTATTTTGAAATTCCCGCTCTTTGGACTTAAGAGATCCGTAACACGTCTACAACCTCTGAGTTGTTAAGTCAAGTTTTAAAGTTACAATTACACATATAGCTGTATTTAGACTACTTTTCTTCCTACCGTCTACACACATTTTATTTATTTACTTATTGTAACAACGAGCAGAGCTCAATAACAATTTTAATACAATTTAAATAAACATAAACTACTAATAAACTACTTTTCTTTCTACCGTCAACACACATTTTATTTATTATTTATGGTAACACGAGCAGAGCTC
The DNA here is from genome assembly GCA_018340805.1 of Microvelia longipes. Classification (NCBI taxonomy): domain Eukaryota; kingdom Metazoa; phylum Arthropoda; class Insecta; order Hemiptera; family Veliidae; genus Microvelia; species Microvelia longipes. The sequence continues at coordinate 34,941,201 of JACMZG010000008.1, read as the reverse complement.
AATAATAATTTTACAATTTAAATAACCATTGCTTTTCAATGATCTTTCCTTCCATTTTTAAAGACCTTTGCAAATATTTTTTAATTTACTTCTAAAATCGACCGTGTTTTATTTATTTTAATTAATAAATAAAATCAAAATGGATGAGGTAATTGTTGGGGCGTTATTTTCCTTATCTCTAGTATGTCTACAGACGTAGGAACCTCATCCATTTCAAAAACTATATAATTAAAAAAAAAAAGAAAAATATATATTATATAAAAAAATATCAAACAAACAAACAATCACATATTCAAACAACAACAATCAAAACAATCACATCACATCGTTTACAAAATATTGTAATCATTCAAAAAAGATAACGTAGTACATTCTTCTTTAGGTCACTTATAAAAAAACCATTCTTATGGTTTCTTAAGTCAAAAGAGCGGAAAAAGAATTATTTAAGAAGAAAAAGAGATTTTGAAAAATTCTTCACTTCTTCAATTCTTCCTAACTTAACTTAAGATTGTAGACGGGCCTTTAAACATCTTAATAAAAACATTGCAAATGAGATTCGGACGACCTGAAATAATAATTGAAAATTTTTAAAAACAGTTGAACGTCTGCCAACAGTATCTGGAAACAGAACTGATTTGCTTCTAAAATTAGCCACTGAAGTGCAAAATTTAACTGTGACTATTCAGGCACTGAAGCGACCTGAATATCTACAAAATCCAGTGATGGTTAGGAACATTGTGAAACTTTTACCGCCTTATTTACAACATCAGTGGGGAAAAATTCATTTACTCAGTGTGCTGGGATGCCAGACCTAGCAGAGCTATCCATCTGGCTGCAAGAAGAAGCCGCCTCTGCTAGCTTGAATTTTATACCAGAAGACAGAACACCTGAAAAGAAAGACGAAAAGACGATTAGTAGTAAACCTGATTTTAAAAGAAGACCAGCTACTGTTTATGCGACAAATAGAACCTCTACTAGCAAGGAAGGAAAGAAGACGTGCTCCTATTGCAACAATCGAGAAGGACATTCGATAGACACATGCTTCGCGTTTGGGAAAAGAACCGTAGACGAACGGTGGGAGTGGGTTACAAAGAACAAAGTCTGCTTTGCCTGTTTGACATCAGGTTGTCGTCTGACTACTTGTAGCTCGCGCAAGACTTGCGGAGTAGAGAAATGCGAAATGAAACACCACCCCTTGTTGCACAGTAATATAAACCGAGAGTGCGATAACTCAAAAACGGTAGCAAGCGTAGCACCAACCATATGTCAGGGAGAAATACTCTTTAAAATAGTTCCAGTTAAACTGCATGGACCTAAAAAATCATTAGAAGTCCATGCCTTCCTAGACGAAGGATCATCGGTAACTCTTTTGATTCCAACTTAGCAAAAGAACTCGGTTTGAAAGGTACCAAATGCTCGACTAAGCTTCAATGGTTGCAGGCGATAGCAACATCACAAAGCAGACTGAAATAGTTGACGTCGTGCTGTCATCAGTAGAAAGCGATGAAGAATTCACTTTAAGTAAAGTAAGGACTATAGAGAACTTGTCCTTGCCATCGCAAGAAGTGAGTGAAAGACTGAAGAAAAAATGGAAACACCTTGAACACGTGATGATCAGTAAAAATGTGAGACCTAAGATGTTGATAGGAACTGACAATGCTGACTTAATTGTATCGAGACAAGTTTTAGAGGACCTGTCAACGCTCCTATAGCTTCAAAAACCAAATTAGGCTGGGTTGTTCATGGACCGCTATCTTCAATACGACACAGAGTTGACAACGTGCTGATTCTTAAAACTTCTCACGGAAACAACCAAGACGAGGAATTAAACGAGGTGGTGAGAAAATCTTTAGACATCGAAGAATGGGGCATTACCAAAGACATCTTAGAAAAACCTAGATCGAGAGAAGATAGAAGAGCAGAAAAAATTTTAGTTGCTACAACCAAACGAATTTCAACTGGAGAGAGGTTTGAAACTGGTCTTCTGTGGAAGTATAACGAGTCACATAAACTACCGGACAGTAAAGGAGTAGCTATGAAAAGATTGGAATGCGTAGAGAGACAGATGAAAAAAAATGAAGGCCTAAGAGATGAATACATAAGTAGAATTCAAGAGTATATTGAAAAGGGTTATGCAAGGAAACTAAGTCATGAGGAAGCTGCAATCACTACCAACCGGACATGGTACTTACCGCATTTCGCCGTGTTTAACCCAAACAAAAATAAATTTAGACTCGTTTGACGCTGCCGCGAAAGCAAACGGAACCTCGCTTAACGAAAATTTACTGTCGGGACCGGATCTACTTCAACCATTACCGGGAGTATTAATTAAATTTCGTGAAAAACAAATAGCATTTTCCGCCGACATTGCGGAAATGTTTCCTCAAGTTCATATTAGACCTGAAGATAGGTGTGCACAGAGATTTCTTTGGCGGGAGGGTGACATGACGCGAGCAGTTGACGTATACGAAATGATTGCTATGACCTTTGGTGCAACCTGTTCACCATGCTCAGCGATTTACGTAAAGAATTTAAACGCTGAAGAACAAAGACACGAGTTTCCTGAAAGTGCTAGTGCTATTATTAGCAACTTTTACATGGACGATTATTTAGATTCTGCGACGACGGAAAGTGAGGCCATTACACGTGTCCACGAGGTTATAGAAATTCTCAAACGAGGAGGGTTCAAAATTTGTAAGTGGATATCGAGCTCACCGAAAGTACTTTTATTTATTTATATATTTTTTTTTTTTTATTTATTTGAAATTTACGGATCACACGACCCTTTTACATATAATCATTATAAAAAAAACAAATATAAAAAGAAGAAGATTTTAACAAAAAATAATTTTTTAAAGAAAAGCTTAACTATGTTAGGAACCATTTGGTAATTTTAATATAATAATGCACTAGATTCAGATAGAAAACAAATAGAAAGACATTAAAAATATATATATGAGTACAGTCAAACATAAAAAAAATAGCAATAGTGTTTGAGATTGTTTATACATATTAGTGCAAACATACAAATATATTTAATATCACAGTCTTAAAAGTGAAGTAATAATATTAAATCAACAAAGATTAATTATTAATTACAATATAAAAGTTAAAAAAAATGAAAAAAAAAATTGTTTAAAGAAATTATCATTATCTTATTTTATAAGAAATATGATGTAGTGTTTATATAGGCAAGTAAAAGACAAAAAAAAAAAAGTTAAAAATAAAAACAAATTTAAAAGTTATAAAAACAATTGAGTAATAAATAAAATAAAAAGTTTCTGACCATCTTTATTAAATTAATAATTTTAAAAAGGTATTATTTTAGTGCTAAAGATTTTAACGATTTCATGGAGCAATGAAAAATATCAGTTTTGCTTAAATATCTATTGGCTGACTTTTGCAGACGTACAAGTGGAGAATTCATACTATAATTAGTCCCTGTAAACTTATTGTCAATGTGAAAAATAAAGGGTGAGCGAGTAGAGTGTGAGGGAATTCGGAAGTTAAGATAAGACAATAATTCAGGACTATCAATAAATCCATGAATCAATTTATATAAAAATAAGAGGTCACTACATATTCTTCGATTTTCTAAAGACTTTAAGTTCAGTTGTTTCATGACAGGCTCATAGTCATAAGGAATAGGAAAAGGGGGAGGAGCAATACCTTGTTTGTAATTAATAAATCTTAAATACTTATGTTGAATTTTTTCCACAGAGTGGATAGATATTTGATAAAAAGGTGACCAAACAGGTGAGGCATATTCAATAATTTGTCTTACAAGTGTAGTATACAGAGTATTCATACTTTTTATATTTTTAAATGAACGACTATTTCTAAATATGAATCCTAGTATTTTCATGGCTTTTTTAGTTATATAATCTATGTGATAGTTGAAACTTAATGACTGATCAAGAATTACACCGAGATCTTTAACGTATAATTTAGAAGAAAGAGGGGAACCGATCATGCTGTAGTCAAAGATTATAGGTTCTTTAATTCTATAGAATCGAACAATATGACATTTTGATATATTTAAATTTAAGCGGTTTTCTTTGCACCACAGGCATAGCAAATCAATGACTTTTTTTGTAGGAGACTACAATCACGAACGTTACAAATTTTTAAGTAGAGTTTTAAATCGTCAGCAAAAAATAAGAACTTAACTTGTGCTAACAGAAAACCAAGATCATTAATAAAAAGTAAAAACAAAATTGGTCCGAAGTGGGATCCCTGGGGCACCCCACTAAGGACAGGAAAGTAATCAGATAAAACATTCTTGATTTTCACACAAGTTTTGCGATCAGTGACAAAAGTCATAATCCATGAGAGAAGAGGATCACGTATACCTATTGAAAATAATTTGAACCTAAGAATAGAAAAACAGATTGAGTCAAATGCTTTAGAAAAATCAGTGTAGATCACATCTACTTGACAGTTCTCAATGAATGCATTAAAAATAAAATTTTCAAAAGTTAACAAATTGCTTGTTGTAGATCTACCTGAACAAAAACCATGCTGTTCTGAAATAATTACTGACTTGAGTAGAGGTAATACATCCTCAAGTACAAGAGATTCAAACAGTTTAGGGAGAACAGATTGAATAGAAACTGGTCTATAACATGAAACATCTGATTTATCACCGTCCTCGAAAATCGGTACAATGAAACTAGATTTCCAAAAATTAGGGAAAATACCATATTCTAAAGACTTATTAAATATATAGAAAAGAGGAGATACTAGTGACTGAGCACAAGATTTAATTAAGCAAGGAGGAATATTGTCGGGTCCTGGGCCCTTATTTATGTCCAAATTAATTAATTTAGTTTTAATTTTATCAAGTGAAATAGAACTTTTATTTAAAGTAATTAGATTAGGGAAGTAAGATTGAGGATGAGGTGGATTTGTATCTGGTTGGTAAACTTTGGAGAAAAAAGTGGCAAAGAGGTTAGCTATATCTTTGGGGTTATCTTTAACTTCACCTTCATATGACATTGAGTTTGGTATTGTAGATTGAGCTTTTAAAGAGTTAATATGTTTAAAAAAATATTTTACATTAGTTAAAACTGAGTTTTCGACCGAGTCAATATATTCAGCATAGTCTCTCCGAGAGAGTCTTTTACATTTAGATCTAAATTTGGAAAAAACAGAATAATCATAGTCATTGCCAGAAGACTTATAATAAGCATGTGCTTTTTTTTTTCTTAAATATGGAGTCAATGAGTTCTGGTGAGTACCAGATAGGGAAAGTACTGTCACGTTGCACATATTTTGGAACAAATAAATCAATAGCTTTATACAAATGTTTATAAAGCATTTTAACACAAGAGTCAACGTCTGAATTTTCCATTGATGTCTGCCAATCAACATTATGCAAATATTTGTTCATTGCAACATAATCACCTCTTTTAAAATTAAAAATATATTTAGGACAATAACTAATATCTTCTTTAGATAAGGCTAAATTACATACTACTGGAGGATGATGGCAATCAATAGGCTCTATAATTGGTTCATCTGCTTTACTTACATTGTTTATAAAAATTGATGATAAAATGAGGTCAAGAATTTTATTATTTGAGTTTAAAATATTATTATACTGGGTAAGCTGAAGAAAAGATGCCATATTTAGCAGAGAAGAGCATTGTTGACTTAGAGTTGATCTATCAATCAGATGATTGTCCCAAGCAGAAGTGAGACCTGGAAGGTTAAAGTCACCATACATCACGAAATCGCAGTCAGGATGAAGTAATACTATATTTTCTATAGAATTTATAAGACTATCATATGTTCCTGCATTAGAATTTGGTGGAATGTAAGCACAGCCAATTATTATATCTTTAAATGATATGTTAATCTTGATGAAAATTAATTCAAATCCTTGGTCAGCATTACTGTTCAATAAAACTGATTTATAAGTGTTTTTAACTGCAACCAGAACACCACCTCCTGACAATTTATGGCTGCTCAGAGAGCTTCTATCATATCTGTAAGTGAAAAAATTGTTAAGGCCAAGTTCTGAATTATCTATATCTGTAGTTAAATTAGTTTCTGTAAAAATGATTATGTCAAAGTCGTCTAACAGGTAGGAATTTAAATGAAATTGATTTAATTTTGACCTTAAGCCATTAACATTCTGGTAATAAGTATTTATCTTTTTAAAGTTTAGCCCCGAGGCACTTGCGTGTTTTTTTCACTCAAACTATCAGAAGAAGTTCCAGTTTGATCTTCTGAACTGTTTGGCAATGTTAAATTTATTTTAGCACTTTTTTTGTGAGGTAATTTCTTCATTTCAACAATTTGTGGAAGTCCATAAATGTATTTAATAGTATGATTAGATAAACCATTTCTATTTAGTTCAGCAAGTTGATACTGAAGGGATTTAAGGTACTCTTTTTCTGACGGGGTTTTATCTGTACTTATCCGGACAGATGTGTGCTGAGCAATTTGTTTTTTATTTCTCATGACATGTAACACATCGGCTTCACAGGACAGGAAGACTTTTATTGGCCTTGTATGTTCTTTCTCAACATGTTTATTATTCCTAGCATCTTCAGGAGTCATATAATTATTTGCTGAAGGGGAATTATTACTTTTAATGGTAGCTAATTTCTCTCCCAGGCGGTGACACCTGACAGCAGTAACAATATTACCATTCGGTAACTCAGGAATTTCACCAAGTACACTATTCACCTTCTGCAAATCAGTTTTTGACTCGTCCATTTCAGAGATATTGTACATAATAATGTTAGAGGATCTGTTTTGTCTTTCTTTTATCTCTGCATAGATTCTCTCGGCAAAACTTTGAGGAGGGCATTGAGGGTTAGATTGTAAATGATTTACGCAAGACTCAATCTCACCTACCTTATCTTCGAGTTTTTTAAAACGAGTTGTTATATCCAATATACCTTCACAACGAAAGCAATAAAACTTGAAACGAACAGGATCTTTGGATAAATTTTTAATTTCATCACGTGATAAACCCATGCACTTGGAGTGTATGGGTAACGAGCACTTGTCACATTGGAAAGTATCGGCTTTTTTAAGAGAACGCTGGCACTTTAAACAAAGTTCCGAATCTAGAAGAACCATTTTAAAGTAAAACTTTTAAATAAATATTAAAAATATAATATAAAAATCTAAAATTAATTAGAACACAGAAAAAAACGATGTTCACGGGTTAATTCTTCTTCTTCTTCTGAAGAACTTATGTTACTTATGTCTATTCCAGAAGAACTAAGACATCCCGACATCAATGCATTCGAAGACTTACCATCAGGACGAGTATTAGGCGTATACTGGGACCCAAATGATGACAAATTCAAATTCTCGATCAAATTAGAAAAATTTACCGAATTTATTAGTGAAAAAATTCCGACTAAACGAGACATATTACGCTTAACGATGTCTTTATTCGATCCACTGGGATTTTTAGCAAACATAACTATTCAGCCGAAAGTTATCATGCAAGACATCTGGCGAAAGAAACTGGAATGGGATGAACCAATCACGGACACTGAAATTTTGACTCGATGGCGAAAATGGCTGACATATTTGAAGCCAATGGTAGACTTACGAATACCTAGATGCTACACAAAGACCCAAGATGAAATCACTAACGCACAATTACACTTATTTTGCGACGCGAGCGAAATAGCATACGCTGCCGTAGCCTATTTACGCTTCACAGATACCTCGGGAGAGGCAGATGTAACTTTAGTGTTTGCGAAAGCCAAAGTTGCTCCTCTTAAGAAACTTCTATTCCCAGACTGGAGCTGCTAGCTGCCGTGACCGCGGCGCGTATTGGACTGACATTAAAATCGGAATTTACAATAAAAATCGAAGAAACACATTATTGGTCTGACTCAAAAATTGTATTACAATGGCTAAGGACAGAAAGTGCAAGACTAAAAGCCTTTGTATCAAACCGAGTTATGGAAATAGAGAACATTACCAACTTAAAAAATTGGCATTGGGTGCCAACTGACCTGAACCCTGCTGATCAAGCGACTCGGATGAAAGAAACTACCGTGAATGCCGAAGGACGATGGTTTAAAGGACCAGATTTCTTGCGTCAGCCGGAATATTGTTGGCCAAAAGAAGAAGACCTGACAGAGACTGAAGAAGTACAAACAGAATTACGGAAGAAGTTCATTGGAGTAATTGACACTGAATAGCTTACGATTTCTACCTGACCCAGAATATTTGCGACATATTTAGTATTGTTAAGGACCGTAGGTTGGGTAATGAGGTTTGTAAGCCGCTGCAAAAAAGAAAACACCGACACCATAAAAGAGTTGACGGCGAGTGATTTGAAGAAGGCTGAAGTTTTACTTTAAGGAAATGTCAAGCCGAAAGCTTTCCAGAAGAGTTAGAGAAACTACGAAGAGGTGAATGTGCTGGAACTAAATTAAACCAACTATCTCCGACGTTAGACGAAGACGGCTTAATCAGGATGAGAGGACGACTTCTTCACTCAGATATAGCTGATGATGACCTGAAAAGACAAATCATTCTAGACCCGAAACACAGAATAACGCAACTCTTAATCTTTCACTACCATGTGCAAGCGCATCATACTGGACGGGAACTTGTGTTGAACAACCTAAGACAACGGTTTTGGATCTTGCGCGGGAGAGCAGCTGTTCGAAAATGTTGGCGGGAGTGTCAATTTTGTATATTCAAAAGAGCGAAACCTGTCATTCCAGAAATGGGACTTATTCCTGACGTTAGACTAAATGCCAGATTACCTCCGTTTTCGTATACGGTATGGACTACTTTGGACCAATGACGGTGACGATTGGAAGACGACATGAGAAAAGATATGGTGTTATTTTTACTTGTTTGACCGTTAGAGCAGTCCATATTGAACTTGCCAGTTCGTTAAACACAGCGTCAGCGATAATAAGACGTTTTATTTGCCGCCGGGGAACTCCCAAGCAAATGTGGTCGGACAATGGAACAAACCTTAAAGGAGCAGAACGAGAACTACGAGAAGCTCTACAAGAATGGGACCAGGAGGAACTACTACGAGAAATTCACCTAGAGGAATCGAGTGGCACTTTTCCCCACCTCACCCCCTAATTTTGGAGCCTGTTGGGAGCGTCTGGTCAGAAGTATTAAATCATCACTTCAGAAACCTTAAAAGACCAATTCCCGAAAGAAGAGACTCTATACACATTACTACTGGAAGCGGAAAGTATTATTAACAACAGACCATTGACACACGTATCCGTAGATCCGAATGATTTAAGCCCGCTCACTCCAAACGACTTATTACTCGGCCAGAGAATGTACAACCTACCCCCTGTGCCACTACAAGAACCATGTCTGCGAAACCAATGGAAAATCGCCCAAGCCTTTGCTGATAACTTTTGGAAAAGGTGGTTAAGGGAGTACCTACCTGAGTTGACAAAACGCCAGCGATGGCACAAACCTGCCGAGCCTTTAAAAAATGGTGACTTGACTCTCATCGTAGATGATGGGCAACCACGTAACGTTTGGCTACAAGGAATCGTAGTAAATACTTATCCTGGTCGTGACGGGCAAGTCCGAGTTGCTGACGTTCGCACCGCCTCAGGAGCAATTTACCGACGTCCCGTAAGCAAACTATGCCGCGTTGCTTAGCCCCGAGCCGGGAGGATGTTTTGGTTTATTATTTTTATTTTACTTTATGACAATTAAATGAAAAAAAGTCAGTCTTTGTTTACAACGAGACGGAAAATCAATTGCCTTTTTTTTCTACTTTAAGATTAGATTAAGACTGATCTAGAACCCGTACAATGTAATTTTACCTGTTAAATAGATCACAACTAATGAGGGACACAGATTTGTATATTCTCTGACAAAGGAACAAAACTTGGAATGTCCCATATCATTTCATTAATTTTTACCATTTACAATTTTTCCTTTTTTTAAAAACAAGCAGCTTCCGGCCTCTTCGCCACTCGCGACGTAGGCGCTGGGGGCCGCTTCGCGGCCACATAGTTGTAGTACTTTATCAGTTCGTCATATCACAGGTTTATATAAGTGGCATACTGCCATGACATAAGCGAATTTTTAAAATATATTTTAGTGTAACAGAGAGTTGTAACTACGCAGCGCAACAAACACACGCGAATTTTTTCTCTGTTCAAATTTATTTTAAATTCTATATTGTGACCGTTTTTTCATGCAAAATTTTATTTATTATTTTTCAAAAAACTAAAATACTCATAGTGAACATATAAAACTTAAAAATTGTGAAGTCATTTTTGAAATATTTAATAAAAGTTCGCAAAACTGTTAAAAATTGTATGACCGGTTTGTGACCTTGGTAATAATTCTTCCTGATTTTCACTTTTATTCTTCCTACTTCTCTTACCAGGTAAACAACACAACTCAATATGGCGGACAGTTTTATAGCTAATACTTTTTAAAGCTATTTTAATCAAACATTCAACCAAATTTACACAATTAATGTCTAAAAGACCTTTGGAATTACTTCACCATAACAAACAAGTTAAAAAAATGTTAGGAGATAATTTACCTCTTTAATATCTGCTATGTCACCTGAGCAATACGCCAGCTTTATGTCCTCTTTTTTGGCTACTAAAGATGACATAAAATTAGTTAACACTAACATTAGTGAATTTAGAACAGATCTTCAAGACCTTCAACAAGAGGTTGCTGCATTAAAAACTGAAAACCTTAACATGGTCAACAAAATTAATTTCCTTGATGCAGAAATCAGAAAAAATAATCTTATTTTTAGGGAAATAGAATATCTACCAAAATCTAACTACAAAACTGCTTTAAAAACTTTCCTAAAGGAACACCTCAAGTTAGCTGATGATGTCATAGATAATTTTGTAATTAATAAGGTCTATCCATTGGGCCCCAGAAAACTAAGTAATAAAAGACCATTAATTGCAAACTTTCCTTGATGACCACATTTACATCGTTTATCAGCAGCTAAAGAGCTAACAAACACCAAATATTCAATCAGCAGGGACCTTCCAGATATGATAAGAATTCAGGAGGGAAAGTTAAGGCACCTGAAGAAAAAAATCATAGTTCTAAAACCTGAACTTTCACCAAAAGTAAGAAACAATAGTATACAGGTAGGTGAACATGTATTTTACATGAACAATAATTTTGACATCCTGTACAACCATGAGGACGGGGTACCAGTACTAAATGAATTAGTAAGCTTTGATATGAGCAAGATCATCAAAGAAATAAAAGAATACAAGAAGGAAAAGAAGGAGGGCAGCTGACTACCAACCTCATCACAACAATGCTATAGTCAAGATATTAAAATTATTTTTTGGAACGTTTCGGGATTTAATCATTTGTATAATTTAGATGAAAATCAAAAGAAAGTATTAAATTCAAATGATGTAATTTGTTTCACTGAAACTTGGCTATCAAATCCTTTAAAATCCATCCCTAATTTCCTTAAACCTTTTTCCTTAAAATCAAGTATATCATCAGAAGCTATCAAACCGTCAGGGAGAGGGCGGCCCAGTGGAGGTCTTATTGTTTTAATAAATCCTAAATATAATTTTAAACTTATTCATAAAAACTCTCACTGGATTGCTTTTCTCTTTTGGTTGGTAGCCAAAAAATTAATATTATATCTATCTATATTAAACCCGATATTGATATCACTGATATCCTGGAATCCTTAGGTAATCTTCTCACCCAATATGAGCTCACCAATGAGTCATCAAAATTAATTATAGGTGGTGATTTTAATTCTAAAATTGGTGATCTCAATCAGTTGGATGAGGAGATTACAGATGGATCCATACTAACAAGCTATAGAAGTACCTTTTCTCCTAAAATAGACTCAAGAGGGAATCTTTTAAATGATTTTATGGAATCAAACAGTATGATTGTTACTAATGGCAGAACTCCTAATGATACTCCAGCCAATCAGACTTATATTTGCCACAATGGTACATCACTCATAGATTATGTCTGGGTTTCATTCGGTTGTTTGAGCATCATAAATGATTTTAAAATAAAAACTTTAATAGATGTTTCCGATCACTTTCCACTAATACTTATCCTTCAATGTCCTTCCAATACAAAACAAAATTATGGTAATTATAAATTACAAAGCTAATCACAAGTGGGATGAAAACTTAAGTGATATTTACAAAAATACAATTGAAACCCTACCAATATCAACTTTTTTGGATGAATCACCTGAAACTCTGAGTAATACCCTAATGACATCAATTAAATCTTGCTCTGCACAACTAAATATGAGTAGACTAATTACAATAGACCATAATAAAGTATCGAAGCCCCCATGGTTTAGCCAAGATTGCTCTCTACATAAACGTGAAATGAGAAAATTGATTAGACAATGCAAAAAAACTAAATTTACAGATCATAGCCTAATATCAAAATTTATTTTAGCAAAAAAAATATATTTTAAAACATTAAGAATTTCCAAAAAAATCTATAGAAATAATCAATTAGAATCTCTGTCAAAATGTAAAGAGTCCAAAACGTTTTGGAAAACAGTTAAATGTTACAACCCATCTTCCTTTAAACCTAGTGTTATATCTGTTCAAAAATGGCATGCTTACCTTAAAGAAACCTACCCTCCCAAAATCTCTATAGATCTTAAATATCTAGACCCTTATCCAATCCACCCAACCTTAGATAAAAGCATAACTTTAAATGAGCTTACTACAACTTTAATGAAGTGTAAACATGGGAAGGCAGCTGGCCCTGATGGCCTTAATTATGAGTTTTTTAAAAATTTGCCTCAAAATTGGATTAATTTTATTCTTAATATTTTTAATAAAATTTTATTAACAGAAAAATTCCTGATTCATGGAGTGATAGTATAATTAAATTTATTCATAAAAAAGGTGACCAAAAAGATTTCCTTAATTACAGAGGTATAGCTCTTACTAATGTTTTGTCCAAAATTTTCACATCTATCCTTGCTTCAAGACTCTCAACATGGGCGGAATTCAACAATGTATTACCTGAGGAACAGGCTGGATTCAGAGATGGAAGAGGCTGTGTTGACCATATTTTCCCTTCATGCCGCAATAAGCACTCAATTAATTAATGGATATTCTTATATTATTGTAATTTTTGTTGATTTTCGTAAAGCCTTCGATAAGGTCCACGTGATATATTGTGGAAAAAGTTATTTGAACTACAGATAAGTCCAAATTAATAGAATAATGAATAACTTGTACAATAAGGCCAAAGCTCAAGCTGAGGTCGAAGGTCAAAGGTCTGAACCTGTCGATATAACAGAAGGGCTATTACAGGGTGAGCCATTATCTTCTTTTTTATTTCTAGCTTTTTTGGCAGATATCGTGAAGTTTTTTAAAAGCAAAGGATTCAGAGGAGTCAAGATAACTCAGATAATATATTTAATAATGTGTTATACGCTGATGATGTCGCATTCCTAGCCCATAGCTGGTCAGAAGCTCAGGATTTATTAAATACATTAGAAGAATATTGTAAAATTAATCATTTAACTGTAAATATTGAGAAAACTAAAGCTGTGATTTTTAGCCGATCTCCCAAGAAAAAGAAACTTAGACCCCTTATATTTAAATCTCAAAAAATAAGCTATGAAAGTGAGTATACTTATCTGGGTGTTCCATTCTCATCTTCCTGTAAATTTCATAAAGCCACTCAATTCTTTACCTCTAAAGCCAAAATAGCTCTTGGTAGAGTTAAATCTATACTTTATAAGTCCAAGTCAGACTGTTGGCACACTAAGACTACTTTATTTCAAAGCACTGTGAAACCAACTCTGTTATACAGTTCTGAGGTATGGGCAACATGATACTTAGAAGATATCGAAACAAATTCAATCGTCTTATTTTAAATCAATTTTGCACTTACCAAGAAGTACACCACATTATCTATTGAGACTTGAGTGCGGAATTCTATCTATTTCTTCTAATGTTTTAAACAAATGACATCTTTATGGCTCAAAATTTCTAATATGCCTTCACAGCGCTTACCAAAAGCTTGCCTTGAAACTCTAGTGGAATTAGACAAAAAAAAATCCAACTTGCCACAGTATAACTGGGTAACACAATATAAAATATCCTTACTGTCATAGGATCTCAAGATGACTGTCAACTAGATCATGCAAAATTTTCATCAATTCACAAGTCT
>JACMZG010000008.1:34919547-34922047 GCA_018340805.1 Microvelia longipes | reverse complement strand
TTCCTTCCCTTTTATATAAGTTTTAAATAAATAAATAAATTCTACACATAATTTATGTGGAGAAGTTCCTTCTACTCTCTGCTGTCCTCACTCTTTTATTTAAATATAGTAAATAGGAAATGTTGTTTTCACACTAATAATTCGAGGCCAAGTTTACTTCTAATTTTCCTTTTCACATTCTTTAGGGACCTTCTGAGTGGTTCTACTGTCATTGTAGCTCCTCGTGTGTTTAAGGCAAGTACATTTTAGTATTCTCATTGATAAATTTCTGGTTTTTAATAACTGCATTTGGTTTTTTTACTGTTCTCATATTCCGTATGTTTATTAAAATAATCATACGGATAATAAAATAATGCAGAATTAGAGAAATAAGGGTTACATACATCTCTCTCTCTCTCTCTCTCTCTCTCTCTCTATATATATATATATATATATATATATATATATATATTATATATATATATATATATATATATATATATAATATAACAACACACATAAGCCATAATCAGGTTGTTCAAACTATCAGATCAACCACTCGTAGTTTATTATAATGGTCAAGCAGATAAAGTATTTTTAATGTAATACTACTAAAATAACAACTAAATGTTGAAATTGATGGCGCGAGAAAATGCAATTTTAGTGATCGGTCTATTCATCATAATGTTGGGTTATTTAGTTTTGGAACCCACGTTTATTTTAACGTTGTACTTTATAATTATATAATTTAACAGAGTAATGAAACATTATGAGGCTGATTATGAGGTTGCAAATGGCTATTATCATCAAAATTACTAGTATTTGTTAAGGCGGGGATATTTGTTTAAAGGAGGGACAACTTCACTCGCTAGAAATTATGTAAAAGTAACGAAATCTGAACATCGTTTATCACCAACAAACATGCGGGATACCTGAGCATCTATATTCCTTAGTCAAATTTGGGACAAAAGAGTACCCATGGTGTATGGATATTCCTTTGTCAAATATGTTTAGCAAGTGAAAATAACGATCACTTAATGTTTCTTTGTCATTATGTTTAGCAAGAGAAATAACAATCACTTAATATTCTTTGTCAAATATGTTTAGCAAGAGAAATAAACGATCTTTTAATATTCTTTGTCAAATAACGTATCCCATGTATCCCGTATGTGTGTCTGTGATGCACCATGTACAGATTACGTTAATTTTATATAATTTCTAGTGAGTTTAAGTGAAGTTTTACGTTCAAAAATTATTAAAGAAAGCAAGATAAAGGTTTACCTTATAAAGGTAACCTAAAGGTTTTAAAAGTAATTAAGGGGTCAACTGGATACCCTTTTAAGTATTTTACCGCGCTAAATAATTGAAGGTCACAAGAAATTAAAAATGAAATTTATTATTACCATGGAAATATATTGGAATAGAATAAATGCACTAGCAGCCTTAGAAAAAAGTCGTCCCTAGATTTTGAGGGAAGTAGGTGCATTTGTTATTCTATTCCACTATGCATGGAAAGTAAATAATTAATTATCTTTAGTTAGTTTACCTTTTAGATGCTGAAGTAGCTTGTTCTGTATCACCCATACTTAAAATTTTGTCAAATTTATATTTTAAGATCTTCCAAAAAGAATTTAAAATCAAAGTAAACAATCACAAAATTTATTTTGTATTTTCATTAAAAATTGAATCTGTCAGTATAAAATAATATACTATCTATGCTACAGAAAGCAAACTGCAGGTTATACTGTTTTGAAAAGTATAAATAAAAGATAATACATCTAACAAAGCTATTAATTTCTTTTATAGTTAACTAGATAAGAGGTATTTTATAACGCCCGGTTCAAATAAAACAGCATATTAACGTTATCAACACCAGTTCTTGGTGTATGTGTGTATGGAGTGTAGACATTAGTTTATTAATGATAAGAAATGTTGTCCTCTCTGAAATAACGTTTTATTATTTTTACTTTTCCTGATTTTAATTGAAGTATAAATGTGATAGCTGGCGGCAAACCATTAACCTACCTATCCTATCAGATTTATAATTATTAGTTCCCTCCTTATCAATAATCCATCTTCTATATAATCCTTCAGGCTTTGAAAATTCTGGCACGGTGACTGCATGCTGGCGAATTTCCTTTGGAATGCGTGTTTCCGTGATTAATAATCTATTTTTTGCTTATGTTTCGGTATATGCTTTATATCTTGAGCAGTTACTTAATTATCAAGCATTATTTTTTGCTCGTTTTTTTTAAGGAAATGCCCACAATTATCCTGTTTGCTAGCTATACAAAACTATGCCTATAAAATTGGTAGAGCACACCATTATTTTAACTAGTTTAAAGCTCAGTTAGCATTTGTATTAAAAGGTTTATTTTTCGCAGTTGGGACCTTTAGAACGGATTTTGGCCATAGTCCGAAGTTTGACTCCCGTCATGACACCTATCCCATCAGCGAATTTTTCCAAAGGAAATTCGTAAAAATTAATAACATGTATATATGTAAGACGTATGACCATAGG
>JACMZG010000008.1:34864046-34918707 GCA_018340805.1 Microvelia longipes | reverse complement strand
TTAAGAAAATTTGATTAAGTTTATATGAAAATAATTTTCTAAATGAAAACATTTTTTTTTTAAAAAAAGTGGCACAAAGGAAAAAACGGGACGGGGTACTTGAAACTTTTCCTCATCACATAGGATTCGCTAGTCTATCATCCCTGCTTCGGACTCGCTTGCTCGCTTAGATAGTAACCTGTATCATGCAGGCGGTCACTCATACAGCACTGACCAAAACTCAATGCTGCTTAATTTTTATGACCCACGAATCACGGATATACTTGTCGTATTGGAATGAAACATGGTTTACTTATTTATTAAGAAGGTTATAATACACTGTCCCAATAAAACTCAATTGAATCATTTCTGTTTTTACAGAATTTTTTAAAAAACGTACACAAGTCAATCGAATAAAAATAAACTATGCTGATAATAAAATAAACATGGCACATATTAGTCTTCGGTACATGCATGCGTGCCGATCTGATCGCATTTCATTCCACGTTCATGATTTTTCGAAACTATTGCTGTCATTATTGCGGGTTAATGACGTCATAACAAAATATTTTCCGAACAGCACAACTACAGCGGTAGACTGTTTTTTGTACAAAGTTTCAACTCTCTAGGACTGATGATGACCCACACAGGCACTTTGCAAAAACCACTTGAGGCCTTTAAAACATGAAATGGATAATCCGGTTTCGGATTTTTTGCAAACACAATACTTTTCCTATATAACTACGGTATAAATGAGTTAAAGTAAAAATTAGTCGGTGCTGCCTAAGCTTCTTTCTTTTTCTTTAATTGTTCCTCCATTTTTTGGATCTTGGGAGGGGGGGGATGGCCCCTGTATCTTTCCCTGGGCCTACTATACATCTCTGAATGTTATAACTAACTACAACTTAAAAACGCTCTTCGCGGTCTCTCTTTTAATTGATCCGCTAATCAAAAGAACTAAGTCTTCGAAAGTGTCTTCCCTCACGTATTGAAATTAAAGAGTAACATTTTGTTAATAGCAAAGCATCTAAATTGTAATAATTCTACTTTTAAAGTAAGCTGGGCTAGTCACAAGTAAGTGAAAAGGAACAAGAACAAAAGAAATAAAAAAATATTTATTATATACTTAAAGATTTATCTTAGGTACAATTATAAATGATTAAAACTAATATATTATTATTATATTAAATATAAATATTCATTATTGTTAATTATTATGAGTAACAAAATAACTAATAATAATAATTTATAAAAAATAATTAATCATAAGAAGTTTTCTTTTTTATTTATTTTTTTTAATGACTAAAAAAGAGTTTTAAAATACAAAATTCCTAATTATTGTTTTAAATTTTAAAAATGATTTTAATGCATCTAAAATACAAAGGTACATTTCTTTACAAGGTTTCGTATGTCGTCTCGCATGGGGTAGTATAATATCCTTACCTGGTTTAAATTATCATCATAACATATTTTATTAATAATTTAACTAGCTATAAACTTGTAAGCCAGTGTAATAATGGTGGTAGTAAGGCGTTAGCTCAGTTCTTTCCGTTGATGACGTCACTGTTGGTATTAGTTGTCGCACTGACATTGATGGAGTTATTTTATTTCTCTCCGATAGAGCCTGATACAAACTTAAAGGGCATGTCCAGCAGTACACCAAAAACACTGAAACCAAACAATCTTAGAAGTTTAACAAGATAATAAAAAAATCGGACACGGGGTACCTCGGAACTTATTCACACCTTATCGGTTCCGTTACAATTATCCTCACCTCTTCAGACACGCTACGCACGTCCTCAAAATTTGAAGTACGCCAGTTTATAACTTACTATATCTATAGGAGAAATCTGTTTTAATTCCCAGCGGTCACACATCCCCAAATACGATTGCTGCTTTACAAAATTGAAACGACAAAAACCGTGGATAAGCAGACCTATTAATAATATAACTTTGTATACTTGTTTATAATACGAAGCACAGGGGCGGACTGGCCAGTGAAGGCGAGGGCGGCACTCCTCCTGGGACCCCTCAGCAAAAAATGAAAAGAAAAGACAACGAAAATTTAAAAAGATAATAATTAACATATTAAATATTTTTAAACTTATAATATATACATTTATTTATTTATTTTAATTATGTAATATATTTATAATACACGAGTCAAAGGGGCCTCTATGATAGGGCATAAAGCGCTCCTAGAGAAAGATGTTTTTAAATTACTTCAAAATATTCTCAATTTGTTACCTAAATCTAGGTTCTTTAAGGCCCTTATTCTTCATAACTGGGCCTTTAAAGGTCCCAAAAGAAAGACTAAGGCCTAAAGGGTTCCTTATCATACTTGGTCAGGATCCTAGTGATTAAAGATGAAATAATTTAACTAAATTAAATTTAAATAAATAAACTTCAATTTATTTCAATACATTTTAAATTAAAATTAAATAAAGCTTGGCAATAATTATTAATACTACTCTAGTTAAAAGTAGACCCCTCTCTACTTGGGAAGCAATAGACCCCCCCCCATTAAGCCTCTTGAAATAAAGGTTTGGACCCTTTTTGGCCAAACCCTTCCCGGGCCTTTTTGGCTAAGTCCGCCACTGACGAAGCAACACACTCTATAAGAAGAAATTTAAACTAATTGGATGCTTTTCCGATTTTTAACAGGATTTTTTTAAAATACGTATACATATTATTAGATAAAAATTGAACTTATACTGATAATGAGATGAAATTTAGTCTTATTGATCAGTGTTTCTTATCTCAACCTTTTTTATCCGCGACCCCAAAAAAATGTATGGTAATCACCACGCGACCCAGTTCTAATACTTTATATACGAGCAAGTTATGCGGGCTTAGTATTTTGTTAGAGTTTGAATGATGACCAAATTAATTAATAAAACACGTACATACTGAGTACTGTATTACTAATATAGCGAATAGTAAATGATTATTTCCTACTAACATTGTAACAGTTGGATTGTATTTTGTTAGAGCACATAGCAAATTATAAATTGGAAAGCGCAGTAAGCGTACATTTTTTGGAGTATAAGGTTTTTTCTCCAATTTCAGGGAATCTTGCTATTATTACCTAAAATAATAGCCCCTTAAATAATAGCACTTAAACCCTTCATTGTCCGTGTTTTCTGAATTTTATCTGTTGATATTAATGGTTTATGACTTCATACATGTATTTTCCGGGTAGCACAACACGATCTATAGGTTGGTTTTTATATTAAGTTTTAACTCTTCAGTATAAACACCTTGATGAAAGCAGACACAATTACACACGTACACAAACACACACACACTCAGACGACTTATTAAAACAACTTGGGAGTTCCCAGAACCATCTGAAACTGGTGACTCAGGGGCAATTTCGGTTTCAAATTTTTAGTGCAAACACAATCCTTTTTTTATACAAACAGTATATTAAGGAAAAGTAAATAAGTATTTTTTCATAAAAATTTATTATGAATGTCAATCAACATCTATTTTCTCTCTATGAAAATTTTATTTTCTAAAATCTATAAAAATAAATATAAATTCTGAATTATAAATTCTATTTTCTGTCTATGAAAAGTTTCACTAATTTTCATTGATTAAACCATGGGTTATATTGGTATCATTTTTGAAAAATTTAATATAGTTTCCAAAACAGTTAACATTAAGTTATGCTTTGATTTAAATTTTTAGAGTTATCAAAACTGGTAACAAGTACAATATTCTGGTAATAGTTACCTAAACGAGAATGCTGAATTTGAACTCACAAGAGTCTAATTCATTGGATAATCGGGAGGGGGGCAATCTTTGAGTTGAGTGGCAATGAGTCAGTTGAGTAGATTGTTAGGTTTTAATCCAAAATGTCCAACATCCCTGAAGATCCTCCCAACGAAAGCAAAACGTCTAATTTAATATGACCTGAACATTTCAGGCTCTACACAAAACAATGGAGAGAGGGCGCTATATGTGAGATTTCTTTACTTACTTAACATAAATGATAGAAGAAGTGTTGCAGGGATAAGTTGCCCAAGATCGGAATCATTTTCTTTAATAGTGAGAAGAATTAAAGCAGTTGCTGATAAAAAAATAAATATCCTGACTAAGTCGCTGATTAGCCATATTATTATGAACCTCTTTATGCACTGTAACAGATAATCAACAACAAGCTAACAGCTAATAAAGGATAACGTTGTCCAATGTTACCTTCGATAAATTGTTTTAAGAGTCAAAGTTGTAATTTGATTTTAGTTTTTTTTGTCGGGTTACATAAATAATACTACGAGTGCCACATATTAGACGCATCCTGAGATTGCAATATTGGAAGGGTTTGCGGGAAGCCGGAAATGTAGCGCCTAAATACGCCTGGTAATTGAGCAAAGGATCGATGTATATCATCACTTTATAACAATTAGTATCAGTTGTTTTATTTGTTGATGTTTATGATTAATTTTATGAATGCATTCATAAAAATAATCTAATCTAAAATAAAAAATAAATAAAAAAGTAATAAATAAAAAAGTAAATAAAAAATCTTATCCGAACTGTCTGATTTTGCACGAGAGAGCCACTTCCTAAGATTGACGAATCAACTGACGACCACCAACAAATTTACTTTTGAAAAACCAGCTACCGTCGATACAACAGCAAGTATCGATAGCTGATTCTTCAAATGCTACTTTAATTTACGGTAAATACAAGCTTTTTAATTTTGACATAGCTGATCATGCTAACATGTTAAACGCCTTCTATTTATTTATCTTAAAAACTACCCAACACTGTAACAAGAATTTGATTTAACAGACATTATCTTACGCATAGAGCCAGTCCCACCTACTTTTGCAAAAATAATAAGCAACAGCAAGTGTCGACGGTAGCTAATACTTCAATTGCTTTATCTACTTACGTTAAATACAACCTCTTTAAATTTATATTTGTTAATCTAAGAAATAGTAAGAAAAGCAATTTCAATAAATTTTGATTATTTTTAAAAACAATATACTTATAAGATGCATAGATTAATAAAGTAGATAGAATAGTATGCAATGATGCAAAGAAATTAATATCCAATTGAAATACCCAGCATCTGTAAACCAAAATAATATTATTATAAGATAATTGAGAATTAAATAATTAAAATGGAATATAGAAAGCAATTCCTTGAAAATAAGCAGTATCTTAGGGATTAGAATAATACAAATTAACAATAATAATAGTTAACAGTAAAATAAATTATAATAGTTTTAAAATGTATTTGAAAAGCAGGTTTGTGGTAAATAAAATAACATAAATTTCGAACGAAACAGGCTGAGATTAATTTAACTGCTTTCTTATGCTATTTTGCATTATTACCCCTGCAAGAATGAAAGAAGGTACATGTGGCACAATTGCCTTTTGTGTCCCTGTAATTAACATTTAACATAACAGTAATATGTAATTACACTTACACTTTAATACTATATTGCCAAAGTGAGGAAATACTAGCAGTCCGACAATATCGATTGATAATCAATATTGCCCGCCACAACTACGACAATATCTATGTAGTAATCTAGATGGCTCCTAGTAATTTTATTTTATGTCCAATAGCGGGAAATGTAAATACTAAATATGCACAAAGTTTTTAATACAGGAATGATATCAGATTTATATGGATATGGATATTTCAAATATATTCTTGAAATGACTTTACATTATTTAACTATAATGTAAACAATGATTAGTTGGTACTTACGATCCTGTAATATAAGATAAAATGTATTCATGTAAGATACTTCATAATGATCCAGTACGTATCTTATATTGGATCTCACACAGTCTTTATCACACCAGCATAATAACCCTATCGATATTACTGACTCCACCTGCAATGGGACAATTTACAATTATTTAACGTTATTGACATTTTTAGTGGATTTTTAGTCATGCCTTATAATGTTATAAAATTATTGGAAATATAAGTAAGTACCTGCATTTAATTTTATAAGGTACCCACTATGGTAAGTGGGTAGTAACAAGATTGTTTTGGCTTTTGTTTTGGACCTGGACATTAAATATTTATTAACCATATAACACCTAAAAACGATTAATTGTTGTGACAAACTCTCTAGCTCTTTAATGTAGTTGCACTAAAATACTTTCAAGTAATACTTTAAATAGCTTATATCCTCGAAAAAGCGAAATCTTAAAGAAACCTTGTATTGTTCACAGTATGGAATATATAATTCATCGCAAAATTTAACATTTTCATCGCAAAATGTCGCTGTTAGGGAATTTTTGAAGGAGAGAAGGAGGATGGGATCATGGAAGGGGTTCTATAAAAGGGAGAGGCTTTATGAGATATTATTTTCTAGACGTTTCTAGGCAATAACTTTCCAACGCTTTTTCAAATCTAAATAAAACAATACAATAATAAACCTCATAAATGTCCAGAACTCTATTGGCTATGAAATGTGTATGACGTCAATAACCCACAATAATGAATCAAAGCAAAAACTTTAGAAATCACAAATCTTCAAAAAATAATCTCAAAGGGGTAAAATTTTAACTTTAATTAAAGTTAGAATCAACAGAAGTGTATTACCGAACTTAAAATACCCACAAGAAGTGCTCCAAGTCTTATAGTAAAATAAAAACAAAAAGTTTGGAGAAAAACCATGACATGTCTAAATCAAACTAAAACCCACTCTGTGCGCTCTACAAAACTAAAACACTGACTAGTGCAAGTTACCTTTAATAACGTGTTTAGAGGGGAGAGGGAGAAGTTGGTCAAGTAATGGAGCTTAATGATTGTTATCACTAGTAATCTAGATGTTATCAAAATAAAGCAAATGGAATGCTTAGCTCGCACTGCAGGCCCTTCATATGATTAACTTCGTCCTTGAACTCAAAAAACTTTAACTTCATCATGCAATATAGAATTGTAACGATTTCACTCTTTTCATTCAGATTGTTATCGATTAAAACCTTAAAACTATCTTTTCCTTATATATTCAATGAATTAAGGCTGACAATTGTTTTTTATATCGATATTGGCTTATTATTAATTATTTGAAAATAATGAGGTTATTCACATCTAGTTACTTAAATATTTAGTAATTGCTTAGGTATGATCCTAAAAAAAAACAGTTATTCTTTAGCTCAAATAGTTATTGGAGAAAATGATAGTACATTAACTCAACTAGTTCATTAAATGAAATATTTCATAAAGTATACAAGAGTTTCATCTGACTATTTTAATTATGAAAAGCTAGATTGCAAGAGTTCATCATCTGAACTATTTCATTAAGTAAACAAGAGTTCATCATCTAAGCTATTTCATATTGCATGAGTTCATCAACTGAACTATTTCACAAATAATACATGAGTTCAATAGCTGAACAATTTCATAAGACTATGAGTTCATCAACTGAACTATTTCATAAATAATACATGAGTTCATTAGCTGAACAATTTCATAAAGATTGCATGAGTTATATTCATAGATTGCAACTGAATTATTTTATAAAGTTATTAACTAAGCTATAAAACTATTTCATATAGAATATATTATTTTTTTAACAAAACAAATCCGTCACTCTAAATATTCAACAGAAAAAAGGGGGATGGATGTAAAAGAATAAAAACTAAGCGAATTATTATAATATAACTCTAACTCTTAAATTTCTTATTTCATTTACCCGCAATAATGCCTCAGTAAACATTTCCCAAAATTCATAAAACGCGAAGAAAATTTTGCGATCAGATTGCGATTTGGCACACATATAGCTATGTATAAGACTAACATAAGTTACATCAAGTTTTTAGTTTATCAGCACTAGTTCAATGACTTGTGTAAGACATTTATCTAATGACTTGTGTACGTTTTTTAAAAAATTGGAAAAATAAACTAATTGAGTTGATCTTTGTTACCAGTGTACACCTTCTAATAAATACGTGCATTATGTTTCGTTTCAAAATGATAAGTATATCCATAATATTTGTTGGATCATAAAAGTAAGCAGCATCGAGCTTGTTGGGGAGTGCCTGGATGAGTGAGCACTGGGAATGAAACGAATGTATTTACTATGTATGCATGAATGTATTTACCATGCGAGAAGAGTATGAAGATGTATTATAGTATAATCAACGATTGTATATTCTGAGGATGAGCGAAGCGAGTCCAAAGTAAGGAGGATGAGCGTAACCGATTTTGTTTATGAAAAAAAAATATATGAAGGAGAAATTATTATAACGAGATTAATATAACAAACTAAATATAAAGACTTTTCGATCACATTTTACGAAATTTTCTTATGAAGTTCGGACAGGCAGTATTTTATACAATTTAATTAGGAATAATAATGAGGGATGCTTTGATTTAATAATGGCCCAAGCAAGTGTTTTTGAGCATAAAGAACACTTACAAGTTTGGCATCTTTGCTTCATCAATTTGTCTTTTGGCTTAGTAGGTTAAACATAAATTAAATCTTTCATATAAATCAAATGAAAAAAATGAATTTACTTATTTCTCCTTGATATAAAGGTAGATTAAACCGGATACATCACAATGTACTGCTTTTAGTCTACACTGCCCTACTTTGCAAAAAATTCTGGGCAGATCCGCATGTCGGGCGAAATTCTTTTGGAATGCGTGTTTCCGTGCTTCACAATTTATTTCTTGCTTGAGGTTCCGTTTATGCTTTAACTTGACCAGCTACTTAATTATTAAGCACTACTTATAACTTTGATGTTATATAATGCTTTGATAACTACTACTATAATGCTACACTACTATAATGCTGATACACTAATACACTACTATAATGCTTTGATGTTATAGCTTTTTTTCTTTTTTCCCCATTTACTTTCCTCCTTTTTGAATGCAATATTTATTTTTATTTATAGTCTTGTTAAATTTTCCATTTTGATGTTTACTACTAATTTATACTTTAACTTATTTTTTTTATCTTAATTTTGTAAATTTTTGTATCTTGATTTTTGTATATTGGCTCACGCCGTTAACTATAAATAAATAAATAAACTTTTATTTCTGTATTTTTAAAGAAAATGCGCGCACAATTATTCTGATGGCTACACAAAACTATATCTCTAAATTGGCCTTATTTGGCAAATTTCACCATTATTAGCACTTGTTTAATGCTTAGCTGGTTTTTTGGTTGGTTTCTTTAAAGGTTTCAGCGCATTTTCTTAAAAAAAACAGAAAAATTAGTAAAGAGTAGTGCTTGATAATTGAGTAACTGCTCAAGTTATAATTCAAAACCGAACCTTAAACAAGAAATGGATTTTTAAGCACGGAAACACGCATTCCAGAGGAAATTCGCCCGGCACGCGGACCACCGTGGCAGAATTATTTTGCAGTTATAAACTTATATAATGTAAATAAAACGAAATTGAATTGTAATCGACTTCAATTTTGGTTTCCGGAAATAAAATTTTATAATTTTATAAATATGAAAAAATAGGAATTTTTCGTCTTTTCAGTCTCTTTAAGTGGTCGTATCGGATTTAAACCGGTTTTAATAGATTAAGCGCCCTTAAAACATTAAAAACTACACCCTATTCGAAATTTAATTTTTAATGATCGTAATTTACTATGGATTTGCGATTTTTTGGTCACTTAGTGTGGTCGTATTGACTTCGGACTGGTTTATTCTATTCAGCGTTCCAAAAACAAATACTTTTTCATAATTTATATATAAAGTTTCGAAACCTATTTTTTGTCATTAGACAAATCATTAAAACAAAACAAATCATTGAAACTGATTTGTTTCGTGATCCCAGGTTCGACTCCCGTCATGACGTCTTTCCCATTAGCAATTTTTTCCAAATGAGCAACTAATGCGAGATTCACAGGACCACAAATTAAAAAACTAAATAACTTGATTTAATTATTTCTAAACATTTTTAGATTAAGGTCAGTAAAGTTATGTAAGATACATGCAATTTTAAAATAACAAAGTAAACTGAAGCAAAAAAAACAGTTTTTGTGACTTTATTTTCAATATCTTGAAAAACCAATAAGAAGAATTAGTAGGACTTGTTGAACTCTATTAGTATCTTTGCATATTCTTAATTTAAAAAAGTAATATTACTGCTATTCCATATTATTTTCACCAAAGCTTTAAAAACTTCTTCCTCACATTGAAGTTAGATTTTTAAGTAATATTTAATTTAAATCTATTGAGGTGTTAACCCCTTACGCTAAGGAGTACGAGCTTTTTTGATTTTAAATCTTCGGAAGTAGAACTTAGCTTTTTCCTAATTGATATTGACTAATTATCAGATAGTAAAAGAAGTATAGTAAATATTAAAATGAGATGATTTATTCTAAATATCGCTGTTTTTGTATTAAATACAATATGAAGGCTCGACTGTAACAAAAAATGGGATAAATAAATTCAGCATAATGTAAAACATCCATACATGTTTTTTACATGTTTTATACATCCATAAAAATGATTAAAATTGATAATTTCTCTAATATTTTTTCTAAATTATTTTTTGAAAATTTATTTAGCGCTCTTTAAAGAGATCTCAATAGTAAATAATCTCATACTTTAACTATAAAGATTGTAATATGTTATATATTATATATATATATATATATATATATATAATATATATATATATATATATATATATATATATATATATATATTATATATATTGATCCAATTTTATGAGAATCGTTTATAAACCAATTATCCAAAGCAATATAATAAAATTAACTGATTAGAAAAATCAATTAACGTCATTCTATTTATCTCATTCAATTTTAATTTATTCTATTTAAGAACAAATCAAAATATTTTATATAACTTGTAATTTTAATTATACTTATGATTTTAAATTTAAAAAAACTCTACAAGTTGTCTATTCCTACTTACATGAATATGTTAACCTTATAAAGATGTACGTTATTATTTTAATAACTAAATAGAGGTTGGTTTGTTGACAATATTTGTCGTAAATTGAAATATACGTTACACAATAAATTTATTTACATAAAAAAGTTAATAAGAAATTAAGTAATGAAATAATTATTTTTAGCAATACTTATTGATTTTGTTATTTTTACTTGGTAAAATTGCTAAATCAGATTTGGATTGATCAAGCAAAAACACGATTAAGAAACAATAAATTTATAACAGTTAATTTTAATTACAAAATAATTTCTGTATATAATTGGTTTGTAATTATCATTTCAATTTATGATAGTGTTATATCGTGACGTATTTTTATTTGATTTTTATGTTACATAGGCTAGCTAAATAGATAGAGGGTTATCTTTATGAGAAAAAACCATTGATAGCAAACAGTTTTTTGTAGTTCTTAAAAAATCTAAAAAAAAATATATTTACACAGGATTTTTGTGTTGTGAGGATATTTTTTCTTTGCGCTTTTTTGTAATCAGAGGTCAGTTGTAACGCCGCTACTGATATCATCGCACCCAGAGGAAGTAAAGGATATGAACATAAATCAACAGATATAAATAAAAGGATTCATCGTTTATAAGGTATGAATTATTTTAATCTATTTTTTGTAAATATTTTTTTTTTAGTTTTAGACATTAATTAAAAGAAATTGAGGAATCAATTTTCTCAAGCTCTTGTTAAAAATAATTTGCTACTTTTACTAATGCTTAAATTAACTCTGCTGACATTTAAAATGTTTTTGAGGCTGTAGAGCTTCTATTTTACAGCCTTAAAAATGTTAGTAAAACGGTTTTATTGCTAAGGCGATAAAACATTTATTTTACGTTCGACGACCGTAGAATTTTACTTTACAGTCGTTAATTTTTATTGTTATAAATTTTCCCAGTAATAAAATATAATTTAATAGCCTAGTTACATATGTACTATTTAAATAGAGTATTAAAACGTTTTTAATGACATATGGAAATTCAATATACAAAAAAAATATTTTCCGGATGGCACATGTATACCTGAAAATTAATTTTTGTACCAAGTTTCAACTCTAGCATAAATATGTTCGAAGCTACACTGATAACACACACACATACACATATATGCAGGCAACTTTGTAAAAACCATTCTGGAGGTCTTAAAAATACAAAAAACAAATACTTTAGGTGACATTTCGGTTTCAGGTTTTTTTTTCAAATATAATACTTTTCTTATTCTTTTTTTTTATTTTTTTCTATTCTTCGGTATAAATGAGGAAAAGTAGAAATCGATTGTAAATTATTACACAGACTGCATAAACATAGACAGCATAACTTACATAACAAACTTGATTAAATCTGAGGTATTAATAAGGAAAACTAAAAATAAAGTCAAAAATATAAAGAAGAAATAATTTTCTTTAATATTTATCAATTAGTATATTTCTAAACATCAAATATCATACCAACATCAATAAATATACTCGTACTTTATATATTTTACATTGCACCATAAATAATAGGTAATGAATTATACTATAGGAGGAAAGGGGATAAATATGCTAAAGCATAACTATCATTATAATTCACAGTTATGCTTAGTTTTAAATCACAGAGGTAATTTCAGATTCGTAATCCAACATGCTAAACGTATCAAATACGTATCAAATACTTATTTGTTATAATTTTATTTTTTTACCTTTATCACTATTGTTTTTAGTCCGGCAAAACAGTTGTCTACATAAATAAATTTCCTATTTATGGTAAAACAAAAACTATCTACATGTAGGAGTGTTAAATATTATATTAGTTATAATATTAGTTGAAAGAAACAGGAGAAATACTGTACACCAACATTTTATCTTATCATAGCTGTCAAAGCTCATGTGTATCGTGTATCCGGTATTTAGTCAAAAACTAACCCTGTCCCAAATATATGTGTTTATTAGTTAACTATTTATTTCTTGGATGTGACCACTGAATGATTATTTTTTTATTTTCAGATCTTAATTTTATAGTATTATATTTGTTTATTCCAATTATTGTTCGAGAAGTTGTTAAAAACTAATTGTTCTTCTATGTACAGAAGTTATTTAAACTCTGGCAAAAACGTTAGTTATCTTGACTTGTTTCTGATTATATATATATATATATATATATATATATATATATATATAATATATATATATAATATATATATATATATATATATATATATATATATATATATATATATATATATATAATATATATATATATATATACTATTTATTATAGAAGTAGAAATTAGATGCTCGTGGTTACGTACATTATGAAGAACTCCTACATGGTTTACTAAAAAGATTTCCTCAATTAATAAATTGTTAAATGAAATGTAAAATATAATACAATAATAATTTAGATGCAAAAGAGACGTGCAATCCCAGATGCGAGTCTAATTGCTCCACTTGATTAAGATTAATTAATTTACGTATTTCAAATGCTAAAGTTAAATAAATTTACAAATTTTAATACCAATGTAGTTAACCGAAATTTAAATAAATTGCAACCATAACTAATGGAAATGTTTTACTATTTTAGAAACAAATATAAACATAAATAACAAATCAAAGAAATTTATATAAGCTTTAATTTCAACACACACATTATTTTGTACGTGATAAAAATTAAAATTTATAAAATAAATACTTACTGAGTAACTTATAAAATAAATAAATAACCATAAATATTTATTTTGAAATAGTAATTCACGATAGTGTTTATATATTAAATTTTGTAATTTTCTTTGTTAAATTTGCACAAAATGTCAAAAGCAGTATTTTAATAATGCTAAAATATTGATTAGCTAATAAATAACATATCTGACAATTTACAGATTTATACATATTTTATGTAAATTTACTGTACAAATTTTAACAAATATTTATAAAAAATAGATTCAAAATAATTAATATTTTATATAGAAAAATTATACAAATTATAATTTTAAAAAATAAACAAAGCAAAATGAGAAATATCAAAATATATTTTGTCTAGCTTGTTAAAGAATATAAATTATATAAAAGAACAAATAAGAAGTAATTAATTTATCAGCTGTAACCTGTTGTTACGCAAATTAAATTCGTCTTAAATGTCGAAAAACTTCTAAACAGTAATTAATAAAAATTATCTGTTTGATGGTTTAAAATGACGCCCATGACCCAGACACGATCTAGACAAATCTCATAGTGAACGGAAAACGTACTTCGTTTGAAGGACTTGAGGAAGT
Source organism: Microvelia longipes (assembly GCA_018340805.1). Classification (NCBI taxonomy): domain Eukaryota; kingdom Metazoa; phylum Arthropoda; class Insecta; order Hemiptera; family Veliidae; genus Microvelia; species Microvelia longipes. Next base: position 34,904,557 of record JACMZG010000008.1, on the reverse strand, counting down.
CCAGAAAACAAAGTAGTAATTACGCCCCCTAAAGTAAAACGAAAATTTATTTAAAAAAAATAATTTTGACTTATGTTATTTGTTAAAAAACAATAGGATCAAGTTTAAAAAATTGTTGTTATTAATTTGAAGTTGTCTTTCTTGTGTCTGCAATTAAAGTCATTAAGACTTGTATTAATTACTCTGATTTATACAGAAGAAAGATGGTTCAACATAATTATTTCATTTACTTTTTTAGATTAACGATAATTGCTTCATTTTCATAACTAAATCGTTATCGGGTAATTTTAAACAGATTAAAATTGTTTTTGTTTTAAAATGAAATAGATTTATAAATTTGGACGTTTAAGAAAATAATTCGATAATCCTTGAAGTAAACTCATACTTTTCATGGTTAATGTATTGCTAATCCCTTAAACAAATAACATAGGGATTTTTGATAAATTTGATTTTCCACCATTTTCTTGATTTAGACGAATATGAGTGAAAAGTCACAAATAATTATCTTTATAACAATTAACTTTTTACTGTCAAATATCAACAAATAAAGAAAAACTATTTAACAAAAAATTATATTAAAAATAATCTTAAGGCTCTAAGCTTCCACACAAGTTTAACATGAAAATTTCCCCTCGTGGCTAATTTCATATTAGCAGAATCATATCTCACTCTCCATAGGAAATATAATGCGATAAAAAATTACTTGATATTATATTAACAATAAGCATGGAAGCAATTAAAGCGAAGTGATTTATTAATCACTTGCAATAAATTCTAAAGAATATGCATTCAAATTAAAACCGCATGAAAACTTTACAACTATAGTTGATTATTATTGCAATTAGTTTTTAGTAGTTTATTAAATTCAGCGTTTGTTAATATTTCTTTTAATTGGTTCATTTGTCGCGAAATAGGAAACTGGGTGATATAAGTGGGCTTCACCAGGCCGAACTCCTTAATATTAATCTCATTAACACTAACACAATATGGATCAAGGATGTCTAGCTCTATTTTTTGTGTAATTTTAGATTATTCCAAGCCGCCAAATTTTATTTTGTATACTAAAAAATAATTTAAATTCCTTTCATAATTTCTTGCTTCCTTATTTTTAATTTTTGCTTATTTAATTGTTTTCGAAATAAGAGAAGTACAGATCAGACTAAATTTTTTAATTATGATAGTTAATCATGTTATTAACTTAATCCACCAAGAAATAGAGTGACAGAATAAAAATTATATTTAAAACTTCTTTTGGATTCCTGTTTAATCATAGCATTTCATGCATAATTCAGGCATACATTTATAATATCTTGTTTCAGTTTTCATTTGATTGTAATCACAACTTAAAAGATAGCATTAAAAGCTGATAAAATTAAAGTTTAGTGTAATTTTTTTTCTTAAAATCATGTATTTCACTGAAATCTGAAAATTGTTGAAAATAACTTAACCCATAGAGATATTATTACCAGCGGGGCCCTATTTTTGAAATATTGAAAAAGTAACCTGAACATTTTAAACTATTTATATAATCAAATAAACAGTACAAAATAACTATATCTTATATATTAGAACGTTCAAATTACAACAAAAGTATAAAAAGCAGGCGATGATTAATTTATTAAAATTTTAACTCACTCTTTGAGGAGGTTTTAATGAAGAAACACATAGCTCCTGAGAATCCCTAAAGAATATGCCCTTTCTAGTAATATATGTCTATGACTTAACCAAAATTGTGACTTTGAGAGTTTTCGATGATTTTTTCCTTTTGTCTTCTTTTAAATTTTTGATCAAATTTTGATAAAAATTGTAATGGTAAAAAGTAATTAAATAATTACTTATTTAAAGATTCAAAAAATTTGTTGATTATTAAAATCTTAGGCAACTAAAATTTGATGCAAATATGTCTGATTCCTGAGCGTCCGTGCATTAAACATGTATTAATCAGAATTTTATGCCATTTCTTGACGACTTTTCGTAGTATTCATAAAGCTATACTTCTTAAAAAAAATACGATTAATTTATGGGATACTTTGGTCATGGGACAACAAATCATGGGCACAAAACTAATTGTCGCTATCATTTGATAGATTCTAGCCCAAAGGCCTTAGACCCCAAAATATAAGGACATGGGGAGGTCCTATTCTATCCCACACTTTTTTTATTAAAGAATCCCCAAATTTAGAAAAAAACGGCACTATCAAGGTCAGTATGCGTCCAGGGTTCAATAAGTAAGTTTAGTAAATATGAATACACTGGACTCATCTTCAATCGAGTGAATCTTAGGCTTTGGATAATCTTTAGTCTTAGAAACAAATAAAGATGGAGTAATTTGAAGAATTTAAAAAAGGTAGAGGTAGCCTGTCTGAAGTATCAAAGAACTTGTAAAGTTACAAGTAGCATATTTTGTCACCTCTTAAATTTCTCTGGCTCGTGATTATTTTGTTATAACTATATCACAAAATAAACTTTACGAGGAATTAGAAAATTAATTCTTATTTTATCAATTAAATTCTTAAATACTACAGGTTCAAGGTTACTCAAACTTGTTTTAACTTCACAAGTTAAAATTTCTTTATACTCACGAGGTATTATAAATTATATATAAGCAATAGATAACGATATGGCTTGATTAGAGACTTTGAGTAATTACTGGAGTTTTAATAGTCACTGCCATTTCGTAGTTACAGAACGAATACAGAAATATTAAAAATGTTTATTTATACTAAGAAAGTTGAATTAGAAATTAGGTTTGTTTATTCTTGGAATACTTGGAATTAATAATAAAGTTTAGGAAACTCCTGTTTATAATGAAGTTTCAAAGTTTATGTTTTCCTTTGCCACTCATACTTCAGAACAGGGACTCCCAAAATGTATAACTTAAATAATGCAGTCTCTTCTTGGTTCACCAATGATGCCTATCCGAGGGTTTATTTATACTTAATATCTTAAACTTATCAATTTAGTTTTAAAATTATCTTAAGTAAATGGATCAATAATGTCAACAAAAACTATTTCATTATCAAATAATATCAGTTATAAATCATAAATTCATGTGCTATATAAGTCTAATAACAGTATACGCATTTATATTTCGTTTTGTACGCATCTGTTATTTCGTTGATTTTAACGAAATAACAGAATTGATCACACATTTTTTATATAAAATAAATATTTCAGTGCCTTCCGAGTAGCAGAACATGGTGACAAATGGTTGTAAATAATGCGATAATACTTGTTATCAATCTATATGCGTCAAATAAATACTACCACAAACATATTATAATTACGATAAATTGAGTAAGTGAAAGATTTCCTTGTGCCAATCATTTTTACTTTTCCATATTTATGCCGTAGGTATAAATGAGGAAAATTATTGCGTAGGCAAGAATATACAAAACCGGGATGACACCAGTATTATCCGTTTTAGGAGTTTTTAAGTCCTCCTTAGTGGTTTTCACAAAGTTGGCTGTTTGTGTATGTGTGTCTGTTATCATCGTAGCTCTTATCTTATCTATGAGTCCTATAGAGTTGAATCTTAATACAAAAATCAATCTTCTGGTCTATTTGTACTATCCTGAAAATATTATTTTCACGACATTTTCATTAACCTTTAATAATGACTCAGCAAAAATTTAAAAAATTAATAAAACATGGAATAATTTGTTGATCGGTTTGAGATTTAGAACGCATGTACTTGTATGGTATGTATGTGCCAAGTTTCATCACAGTATCAGCATTAATTCAATTTTTATTGAATGATTTGTATACTTTTTTTGCTAGATTTTCAAAATGGTCTCATTCCCAGCAAATTGACTTTTGCGACTTTGGGTGACTATTACTCAAAATGGTAATTTTGTTGCCACTCTTAGTAACTATAAAAAGTTAAATTAGAGCAAACGTAATTTTTTGGAAATTGAATAGAATCCTAAGAAATTTGAAACTTACAACTACATGATCTTAATAAACTAATTCAACAAAAAAGGCGTTTTTTTTGTTTATATAGATTTATCAAAACCAGTTGATAAAACCAAAATAACCAGAAAACCTAAAATGGGCAAAACGTTTTTTGACAATTTATTTACTGAGTAATACAAAAAAATAGTGATTGTTACAAGTAATAAAGTTAACACAGTTTTAATGGCTTGGGTAAGCTTAGTAGAGAAACAATTCAGTGATTGCTCACAGGCGGGAGTTGGAAATAGGTAAATAAATTAATAGTGATAATAATATTACTATTGGAATGTAAAAGATAAACATATTAAAGAATAGATTGAAAAATTAAACAAATTATAAATAAATAATTAAATAAAAAATATTTTTTTTTTCGATTGAGTGATAATAAACTTATGAAGATAATTGGTCTTGAGGCGTCTGATAGGATTATCTGGAAGGGTATAAATGATAGGGTTAAACAAGAGGTTTTGAATGGTCGATATAGGATTCATGGGAGCGTTTGTACCGGTATATAGAAAGATATCGACCAAATGGGACATTAAGGTTATTGTGAAGAGTAAGGTTTGATACACAGAAAGGAGCACTAATGATGGTTCGAAAGATATTAGATTTCAAGATTTGGAGACGATTGGAGTTAAAAGGCTAGTGCAACCCCACAATTTCAGACCATAGGTCCATAATGGTTTCAATACGACATTATTTATACGAAGTTTGTTGGTCAATATTTATGTAGATCTACGATTTAAAACACGTGAGACGAACTTAAAACGCTGTTATACGTCAGTCCATTTTGTTTTAGTGTAATGTTGCCAATTTAATCATATGTCAAGGTTAAGGCCAAGGTATCGGATACTAAAGGATTGATGTATGTAAACTTGGTTGAGGGTGACTGGTGGGCAAGTGTCTATACGAATAGCGCAAGTGATATGAATATTTTTCTGTTCTTTGATCTTTATACTCCATATTATAAGCCAGGGCTCAAAGATGGTGCTGGGTATTATCGGAAGCGGTTATATGGCTATTATGGACAGATAATATAGTTTTTTCATCTGCTAAGGTTCCAAGGATTATGGACGGATGTTCTGGAAAATCATGAGCGTAAAAGGATATCGGGATGTGAATGTGGGGATAAGAGATTACTGAGATACTGAGCTAAAACTTCAACTTTATCAGCTCCAATTTTGGCGAAATGTTAACTGAAATGATCGGTGTTGTGGAAAACGTTTGTAATTTAATACTGCGAAGTGCTTACTACGAGGCATTTGCTCGATAATACGGAGCTTCCTGGTTCAATGTCAAGACATATCGATGTAATGTTAATAGGAAATCTATGTTTCAAATTTATTTTTTAGTTCAGTTTGGTAAAAGAATTTTATGAGTATCTCTATGTAACCAAATACTTCTGGAGTAGCGATCCGCATACTGGGCGAGTTACCTTTGAAACGCGTGCATGTGAACTTAACAATCCAGTTATACGTTATAACTTTCAGTAGCATTACTACTCGTTACAAATGTTTTTATAGATTTTTCAAAATGAAATGCGCTAAAACCTGTCAGTTTTAAGCATTAACTGAGTTTCAACCTAGTGCAAATAATGGTGTGCATAGTGTTGTATAACGAATCTGAAAAAAAATATAATTTCCTTTAAAAAATCTAGAAAAATCGAGTTACGAGTTGTATAATGCTATTGCTTAAGTTATAAAGCATGAACCGGAAACTTAAGCAGAAATGGATTGTTAAGCAAGAAATGCGACCAGCATGCGAACCTCCGCACAGTACTTTCCAATAATTTATCACTTTAATTGCATTTTTAAAATAAAGATTAAATTAAATATTATTGGTGATTCTCTCAAATGCCACACAACTCAATCCAAACAGGCTCCTTATAACTTGGCAATATCTCTTTACAACGATTTACCTTCCAGTATCAAATCCATAGAAGCCTACAAATGTTTCTCTTCCCACCTTAAAACATTTTAGATTTTCCTGGCTTCCTACTCCTTGAAAGATTTCTTTTCCCCCTAGATCAGTCATTTAATGATAATTGTTTTTACTTTTCCTAAATTATACCATAGGTATATAGGAAAAGTATTGTGTTGGCAAAAAAATCCGAAACCGGGATGTCACCTGGATTATCTATTTTAGGTGTTGAGAAAGTTTTGAGGTACCCCATAACCAGTATGCTTCTCGGGTATTTTATGCTTATTATTATTTAAATAGTGTTCTTTTATCGTTTTTATTGACATTTTGTATCTATTATTTAGCTTGTATAAAATTAATAATTATGAATAACTAAAAAAATAATCTAATATGGTACTGTGGTAAATTTATTTACTTATTTTATTCATTACTTGACTGTAACTTAGATTAATTACAAAATTTACTGGTGTGTCAAACAAAATTAATCCTCACTTAAGTTTTTGAATTATATAATGTTAGCCAAAGACATTTTTGTATTATTAGAGCCGAGGGGAAGGGATTGCAGTCCCAGACCGGTTCAACAAGAGCAACATGAATTCATTAAAATAAAAAAAGTCATTTATATTCATTTCATTTTTAAAAGAATTTATGGTTTACATTGGTAGACTAAAATGTTAAAAATATTAGTTAAAATCAAATAATAGTAAAATAGTTGATTAAAAGTTCTATAAATATAGCTAAACTTTAAAAGCTATGCAATCTAATGCTATACTATATAATCTAAACTAAATATTTTTTTCTACCAATAAAGTGCTAAATTTATATTGTTTTTAAGTCACTGACACAACGAGCTACGTAATATTTATCTCCGAAAAAATCAACATTTCAAAATTATGTTCATTTCTTGCTTTCCTATCTCTTCTAATTCTAGGGAAGCATTATTTTTGTGATAAGATCCTTATATTTTAATCAAATAACTACGTTTAAGCACTAGATGCTGACAAAACATGACCCAATGAGAAGTGCGCTAGTGTCTTTTGAAAATAGAGGTCAGATTTTGTTACTTTTTTGTTATTTTGTTCTTCCTTTTCGGTATGTAGAGCATTTCTTCGAAGGTGCGTGGACGAAGGGTGGTTCAAAGCCAATTATTTATAACACGAAGAAGCCTAAATTTTTATTATTAGTATTAAAAAATATATTATTATATATTCGGCTCTGACGATCTTTCACGAAGCAATGTTTTCTTTTCTTCCGAGGTTCATGATATATTTGTCATACACTAACATTGGAAACGTTTTTTTTTCAAAAAAATAAAAAAATAGTCTATAAGTGTGTGTGTATATGTGTCCATTTTTCATGGGCCTTTCGTTGATTTCCTTATGTGTAATTTGTGTGATTTCCTGTATGGTTTTTCCTTTCTGTGTTTTCCTGTTGTTTCTCCATATGTGTAATATGGAGAGACATAGTTTCTACCGTATTTAAACTTTGGATCAGTATTTTTCAGCTTGTTAGCCGATTTTTGGGATGTTTAGATGTTTAAGCTGGAGGTGTTTGTGGGGAAGAGCTATGGTTCAACCCTCTGACACAGACCATAACCAAACTTTTTTAAATTTTAAGCATTTACTTGTTTTGTGTAGGTTTGTTGTGCTTGCAGATTTTAATTCTTATTTATGAAACGTGGAAATTGTCATGTGTAGTCCAAACAAATAATTTTTTGTTTCGCCTTACCAATGCTTCCTCCTCTTTATTAGAGATAGGAAAGCAAAAAACGAATTCCTTTTCAGGCTGGTGGTCAGCTAAACTGATTTACATTATCATTGTTTGAAATAATTTTCAAGTCCAATTTCCTATTTAAGGAAACTTGGAGAGATGGGTTCCTTAAGGAGTCTAATTAATTAATAAACTATTAATTAAGTGGACGTATACATAGTAATAATAATTAGGCGTAATAAGTATTCAAACACTTGTAGGGCTATTAAAGTGACATTGTTCGTATTATGTGTATAATTAAATAAAAATTAATAAGGACTTTATAAAAATAATAGGTAAAAATTAATCATAGTAAGTAAAAAATATATTTTCAAAAACAAGAGTAATGTTTTAAATAATTAGTTATATTTAGGAAATACAAAACTAATTTAATTGATATAATTAATTTTTAATTATTATAATTAAATAATTAGTATAATTAATTATTTAAAATTAAAGGTACCGGGTCCCGATAATGTTCTTCAAAGCAATATTTTATGTATTCAATCTTACATACTTCATGTTTAGATGTGTTTAAAATTCAAACTTCCGTGTTAAGCTTGAATTTGTTCAGTTTATTTGTCCCCTACCACAAAGCCTTGTGTTAGCCAGGAGCGGATTAAGCCCTAATTCTTGGGAGTGGCAATTATGGAGAGGTTTGAGTGTGGGGATGAAGTATGGAAGAGAAATCACTCCCTCATGATCCACCCTCATTAGCCTACTGTCCCAGAAAGGCAAGGCAAAAAGGGCTCCCACGGAACCACTGTAAGCTAAGCACGCTAGAAAAGCGGAACGAAGATCTTCTTACTGTCGCAGGCATTCTAAAACGATTGGAACCGGTTTCTGCTCAATCGGGCCATAAGTAGCGTTATTGGCCAATTACTTAATTATGACGTCATCACCAATAAATAAAAAAAAATTCTTTTAGTTTACAGTGGCTGTAAGATTTTGGTCAGCGCTATTTATATCTTATTGTTTATGTAAAAACGTCTATATGGCCCCAAAGGAGTCATATTAGGCGATGGAAATTTGCTAGATACATAGAAAAATGCAATGTATTAGTAAATACTAAAACAATAACTGTGTAGATGTAAAAAGGCGACGAAAATTCCCTAAATATGGCAAAATGCTATTAACAACAAATAAAACAAAATACATTTATTTGTTGCTAAAACAACAAATATTACAAAACAACGTGGCGGCTAAGGGTCGAAGGCCCATATTATGTTTTTTAGACTAATTTCTGACACGGATGGCAAGATATGAAACTTCTTGGAAAGGCGATCAACCCCTAGAGCTCTACTACACACTAAAGTTAAATAACCTAAAAGACATCATACCAAAAAACGCTGCGTACTGAATCCGCAGTACGCTAAATTTCTCAAAAACGAGATTTTAGGCTTTAGGATTAATGTTTACATTTACGCGATAATGTTTATCAATAGATATAAACATTACCAGCCTCACCTTTTGCAGACATAATTAATTAGTATTATATAATATATATATATATATATATATATATAATATATATATATATATATAATATATATATATATATATATGTAATTATATTCTTCTTATATCCAATAAGAAGAAAATATTTCTTTATTACACCTCCTGCACTTTAAACAAGACGTTGGAAATTTATCAATACTCTGAGTACTATAACTTTGTGCCACAATTGTGGCTTAAAGTGCTATCACTTTAAGAATACTTAAAGTATTCTTTAAAAAACTGTAAAAATGTCACTGTACTGAAACTATTTAAGCGAATTTCTTTCTCATTTTAATTTTCCCTTGCATCCCTAAAATTAAGTCGAGAGTAAGACTGTCATTTGAGGCAGAATTTTAACATTTCCTGAGTTTTAAAATATGTTCTTTTTATAAAATTCCTTTACTTTTAATTAATAAGTAAAAATTAATTACATATTTTGACACACATCAATCTAAAAAGGTGTGGCTAACAATAATAACAAACATTAAATCATAATTATAGGCTTTGTGATACTAACATTAAAGTTTATGGTAATTTTATTTATTTCGTATGTACAATAAAATGCTGTTTAAATGTTAAATTGATAATAGTCTTGTTAGCATAACATAAAGAATTTCAACAAAAACAAAAAATTTAAAGCTAACGTTTTGTAGGGTAGGTGAAGGTCATACCAGAAGATGTATCTATGGAATTTAGAAACCTGTTCTCATAAATTTATTGTTATTTTTTATTTAGTTCTTTTCTGGCTATTTATTTTGGGAAAGTCCCCAGTTTGCAAAGGGGGTGTGCTTGGCACAGGACAGTATTACCAAGTCAGTGGCGTCGTTGACTAAGAGGGGGAGGGGGTGGTGTAAAGTGAGGGTCACCCTGTTTTTTTCCTCGTTTCTAGTTTTATTTCTTTTAAAGTTTTTAAAGTTGTTTGTTCGCGAGTTTCCACTCTCACAGTATAAAGTACGCAAAGCAGCCGGTCTAATGCCTGCCATCGATAGGTATGTTATCTTTAGTGCTCTACGATCTATAGACAGCGGAAAAAATCATTTAACAGTTTTTAAGACCATTTTTAAAAAAATTATAACAAATCTGCAATTTTTAAATTAAATTTGTTTTGATGTATTAAACTTTAAAATTAATTGTGAAACTCAATAATGGTGTTAAGTACTTTTGACTTAAAATGATTAGTATAATGAACTTTTCCAAAAGCTAGATACAATATTAGATCCAAAAGTTAGTAAATTATGCTAGCTTATATTTATTTAATCCGAGAATTTTACCCAGAGAATATAGAATCATAACATAAGGTATACATTTTTAGCGAATTTTCTTTTAAACAAAGTCGCTAATGAATTTATTTAAAAATAATAATATAAAAATAATAATAATAATAATAATAATAATAATAATAATAAAAATAAAAATAATTCATTTATTTAATAATTTAAATAAATCACATTTATTTAAATGCGATTTAAATAAAGGGCTAAATCAAATAAGTTAAGGTAAGCTGTCCGGAGTCGATATGATCATTTTAAGTAGCCAAAAGTTAAAAATTGTACAAGACCTTAATCAAAAACTTTTGAGTAGAGTGTCGTTGTCCATGTTTTTTGGGGCGCAAAAACGGATAAAGCCCTTCCGGAGTCAATATATGACTGTTCAAAAAACTCTCAGCCATGGTTCCCAGATTCGAATCTTAGTATGGCTTTCGTCATATTTACGGTATATAAATTTTTAACTTCAAAATAATTCTGGAGCCGAGGTACACAAACGGGGAGAATTTTCTTTGGATATGCCTGGTTCCTTATCAATCCATTTCTTGCTGAAGTTTCTGGTATATTCTTTATATTCTGAGTTGTAGCGTCACAACATGTTATTTATTGTTTTTGAGTTTGGCAAAGAAAATGCGTAAATAATTATTATAAACTGAACTTCTAATGCGTCCAAACAATGCTGTATACCGTGCATTGTATGGAATAAATATGAGCATTATCTTCAAAATATTCTAGAAAATTAAATAACAAGTTGTGACGCTGTTGCTTATGTTAAGCAAGAAATCGAATGATGAGCAAGCAATCACGCATTTAGAAGAAAATTCGTCCCCCTCGCGGACTTCCAGAATCTATCTTTTGTCGCACTAATTTGACTCTTTGAAATTATTAAAACTTATAGCTTATTATACAAGTATTTAATTTTAAAATATTGCAAAAACTCTAATATTCAATTATTTATTAATTACCATAAAATATTAATGTGATGCTGAAGCATAATATACACTAAACGCTAACAATCATCATTTTAATTAAAATAGATATTTTGATTTCCTTGTAACATATAAGCACTTAGTAGCAGTAACTGGCAACCCTCCGGTTGCACTAAACGGTTCATGCTCACCAGCAACTGTTAATACATTTACATTAAGCACATGTAATTTCTTTTTTGTGGCACTACTTTTTTAACATCTTTGTTAAAGTGAATACTGACACCATTTATCCCTTTTAACCCTTCATTTCCGTCGACGTCTAAGATTGCAACTATAATATTCTTAAGCTCTTTAGTTAGCCCTTTCATTCGTGCATAAAAGTGTTATCTATTACCTGACGAGTTTATTTTCATAAATTCTCTTATTATTTATTTCTTCAACGAGATTTTCTCCATATCATTGCTTAAACTGCTTACGTATTTTGATTACGTATGATATTCGATAAAAAATCAACTTGAAGTAAACAAAATATCCGTTAATTAATTTTAAGGATGAACTGAACCAATTCTTCCTAAAAGTTTACAAAAATTAACTATACAATTGCAAACAAAGCTAGACGTGCCAAAACCGCCTAATAACAATTCCAATGCTCAATGCATATAATGGACCCTTTCAGATAATACTGGCCAAGAAATGAGGCCTTTGAATCAGGTAAAAGACTCTTTCTAATTCTTGGAAGGGCCAGAGCGTGGGATCAGTCAACTTGCCGCTGGGCTGGGTTGGCCGGTAACTACTAGGTCTGTAACTGTGTCTATATTTTCAACCTCATTCTAGAATCGTTTATTCAAGTGGCTAGACATGAATCTAAGTAAGAGTGAAGAATGCTTCATCATTGATATGTTAACGAGGTATTTATCATTTCATTCACTAAACATCCACTTAAGTTTTCTAAAGTGCTCACAAGGAATGCACATCACATTTTATCATTTTATTAGGATTTTATTTAAGTGCGTAGTCCCTAATTCCATTCACAAACTATTTACTACGAGCTTGATAAATTTTTATCTAATATTCAACGTATAAATGAAAATAATGTTACTCTTATGTTAAAAATACATCATTCAAATTCAATATCCTGTTAAGTATGTCGTTTCAAAATATCGCGATGTATTTAAATGTAGCGGATTTTAAAAATAAGTGAGAGCATATCTTGCCATTAAGATCCTCGTATCCTTCCCTAGTACGTTGTTTTCAACTTAATACTTAATTTACAGCCTTTACAATAATTAGACATTATACAGAGGTTTCAAGGTAGGAATAAATAATTGCAGAGTTTAAATGTACAACAGTGCAAAAAATATCGACTTTTCGAAACATGTTAGATAATAATTCGATCAAAGCTGTGATTTAATGTAAAATGACTTACGGGTTTTTATTTTTATTAACATTATTTTATAAATTTAAAATAAATGTTAAAAATATATATTCTTGATCAGTGAGCCCGCTCTTTCAAAAAATCCTAATAAACTCGGTAAACTCAATTTTTCTTCGAAAATTCACTAAAATCGGGTACATTGTACTTCAGAAATATTCTTGTCGACTTCAAACTCGCTCCGCTGTTTATCTAAAATGTAAGGCTCAACTTGAGAATAAAGAAGTAAACCAATGTCTAAGGTTTTATCACTTTTGGTTGTTTTATTACCTATTAGTTTCGCTACACTCAACATCAGAACAATGAAATAAGCCTAGGTCTAGTGTTTTATCACTCCAGTTTCGCAATGTTCCACCTCAAGTGATGGTTGAAAAGCTTCAAAATTCGCATTAGATATTTGCTGCTTAAGCAAATTATGTGCTTGTGCGATACAGAACAGTAAATAGTTTTATGTAGGAAATGTAGGGATGGTCATCTGTAGTGTTTAATATGTGACTTGCAGCCTCCTGTGATTAAAGGAGCATAGAATGACTTTAACTATAGAAATAGAATACCATGAATAGAATACCTGGAGTGCTTCTTCTACCTTAAGAGAACAAGGCTTTTTCGGTACTGATATGCTAACTCTGTAGATGGAGCACTTTAAGTTACCGAGCATCTAAGTTTAAAGTGCATCTAGATGCACTTTAAACTGGGAATAAACAGTTTTGGAATGGATGAAGAGTCTACTTCCACCAATGTTTAAATCGTCAGATATAAATTATTCATTTAGTATTTTAATTTAATAATTCACATCATGTGTACGGTCTATTCCGCCGTAAATCAGGTACCTCGAGATACCTACGATCGGAAAACACCAAACCTGACCTTGACATTGACTGGGAGATATACGAGACACACCTCCTCACTACTATATAATTATAGCGGTTTGACTTATTGACTCAAATTTTTATAAAAATTGTGACTAATTTAATTATAATTATTAAAACAAGCTCTATGCGTCAAAGAATCATCTACCGTTCTATAATAATAAAGGGTTTAGAATTACAATTTTGTTTCTTTAAAGATAGTTAACTGTAAACATAATTCAGCATGCATAGGATAAGAAAATAAACATGTTGTTCACATATGTCATTAACCATATGTAAAATTCAAAGGAAGGAAGCAGTGAGTAATATCTAATGTAAGAGAACCAGGGAAAGGTGTCCTAAGTACATATTCGTCCCTGACATTGACTGCTAGACACACCTCCTTACTACTGTGAGCATAGTATGTCATACCCCCCGGCCTTTGACTTAATACTTATGTAAACAAATCTTGAAATTAACATGATCTCCATTAGTTCGCGATACAAGATACGCTAGACATCTGAGACCTTGATACTTCCAAGTTATAACAATTTTACCAAATCTCCACGACCTCTAGATTGAAAAGTAAAAGTAAAATTCTCGTGTTACCTAATTAGTTTCCGGTTGATGTAATTAATTTAATCTTGTTCATCAGGCATATCTTTATCTTTTGTAAATTCAAATTATCAAAATTATTGACTTGACTGAAATGCAATGAATTTATATTGTATGAAAAATTATCTGAAAGTATATAATATAACTTAGCTTAGACAAGCAAATATTCGAGAATTAACTATAAGAAGTACGAATATCATATTTAATATATACATATATTATATATATATATATATTATATATATATATATATTATATATATATTATATATGCTTCTTGGCTCTGAGCTTTTATGAGTTTGAAAAACAAGAATTTGTGGATTTGTGTGCATACGTTTTTATTACTAAAAATTGGATTATAAGTCAGAAAATATATGTTTTTATCCTTATTCAGTTAAAATTATTAAAGGTTAAATTAAAAATATACTGTGCTTACGCTTTAGGAGATTCCAATTGTAGGTTTCTTGAGGTACCTGATTTATAGAGGAATAGATTATGACGTGAACATTAACGAGGGAGAGATGAGAACCATCTTTCATCCACATGTCTTCTAAGACACTTTTTACTATCTCCCAATGGGTGTAATGACACTTCAGTCGTGCCCCGAAGCCAGTGACCAGATAATCCAAGAGAGAATCGTGGACCATTGCTGACTAATTCAGGTCACCTTACCCCGACCGAGGTTTACCAGATAGCTCGTATTTTTTACTTTTCCTCATTTATACCGTGATTATATATAAGACAACTATATAGTCATTTAACTTCTTGAGAACCAGCTATACCCGCAATTTAAATATTATTAAATATTAATGAAAACCAAGTATCCTGACTGGTAACTTAACCTGGGTAACGTTGAGACTTGAGACTATAGGTAACCCTGGCCTGACGCTGCAAGCAACTATTTTGAGTCGCAAAATGCAGTAAAAATTTAAAAAATATAGAATGCATTCCATCTAGCTTTATATCATCATCATTACTTAAAAACATACACAAATCCATTTTTGTTTTTCAAGTTATATTAAATTCTATTATATTTCGTTTCATTTATTCACTGATAAAATAGAAGGACACCGTCTATAAAGCGTTACTTACCATTTATTGTTACGTAGTTTTATAATCTTTTAGTTTATTAATGTAAAAAATATTAGATGTTGTAAATACATTAGCAAATTTATTTAAGTAGAAACAGAACAACTAAGATCTACTAGGAGGAGTGGAGATGCCAATGTCACGATAAACAAGTCAGGCTTTATTATGACTTCTTATTATTGTTGTTATAATTTCTCAATCAGATTAATCTCTTGGATTCTGTCATGATTTGCAGATATTTAAACTTATTGTTATTCTTTTCTCTTGTTTTTAAATAAACGTTTCCGTGTTGATTTTTAGCGAATTTCCTAAGCAAATGTTAGCAAATGATATTAGAGTCATGGAAGGAAGGGATGGAGATAGATCCATGAATATATGTATATTAATATATATATATATATATATATTATTATTTATATATATATATATATATATATATATTTGTTCCAGGATCGGAATAAAACTTAAATTGGTGCGAATATCAATAGGATAAAAATATATCAGTCTACTGTTTAAAAAGTGTGTGTGATTTTATTTAACTACAAGAATTCATTAAAAATTGTTAACTTATCCAATCAAGTTGAAACTAGAAACACATATGATACTTAAATGACTATACAAAGTGAAAAATTAACTCAATTATTATCAGCATTAGCTCCGATTTTATCGTTTGACTTGTATAATTGTCAACCAAATCAGGGAATTTTTACTAATACACACAGAAAATAGCTAATATTGTGGCAATATTCTTATTGTAATATTCCACTTAGAAATACGACAGACTGATATAAAGAACAACGACTGTACACGGAGGTAGAAACTAAGCTAGCGAACACAACTTTTTTATCCATTGACTCACCTGCACTCTTCACTACTGAATGTATTATGAAATTTGAGGACTTTTGGATTTATCTGTTGCCTTTTAACATTCCTGTTAATAAATTCCAAATTCCTATATAGTACGCGCCGCAGAAAACAGAGCTTGACAGTGGGATATACAATACCATGACACCTTTTACTGCTTTATCAGCAACAGGTATCTTTTTTACACTACTACTTTTGCAGTTTACTTCTGTTTTTACACTAAACAGGAGCCGTACAAAAAGTAATACCAATTAAATCTTACCAAAAACCACTTGCGTGATAAAAGTAACAAATGCACGGACTGGACTCTTTGGTGGACTCTCCACCAAGTCTGGACTCTTCACCAAGTCTTTGGTCCAAAAAAAGGGAATCAACATTTCTGTCCCGCCAAGTCATGTCCGTTTTGGTTGGAGACAGTCATTGGCGATTCAAAGTGAAGTTGCTTGGTTGGCTGTACTAAAGGGCCTTATTTAAATTGAGAGGCAATCATCAATTTCTTCTCCTAGGAGGCGTGCCCGCAGTGTGAACGAATGTATGGCTTCTTTTGCTATATTTTGAGATTTCAAACAATACGGACGTTTCTGGAGATTAATCATAACAGGTTTTAGCAGTTGTCATAATTACAGCAGTTTTATATACCTCCATAGATCCAGGAGTATACAAAAGAAATAAATGAATAAATGAAACGATACTGTTTGGAACTACACCCTGTATATACCCTTGCCAACTCTACCTCTAAACTTGATTCACATTTCTGGTACGCCGCCAAGGAGAAGAAGCTGACGATTCCCTCCTAATTTAAATAAAGCCCTTTAGTATCGCCAACCTAGCACCTTCACTTTGAAACGCCAATGACTGTAATTCAATACTTAATACTTTTGTCCCGTATTAATTTACTTAATAAGTTTTAAGTTAAAAGTATTAAGGTACTTCTGAACCTTAATACCCGTTCGTCTTTATTCGTCAATGTGTTTATATTCTTTATTACGTCTCTCTCAATATTTATTTTCGAACATTTTGTCTAGTCTTTTGTCTTTTGCTGTTTCTACATTTTTATTCCAAGTTTATTCCGTCATTATCTACCAGACGGTCTTTTACCTGGTATTTCGTGGAATAATTTCACCTTTACATTCTCTTGAAGAAGTTTTAAATACATTCAATAATATTTTCATACAATAGCACAGTAATTAATATGGATACAAACATTCGAATTCTTATTGAAACTTATTACAAGTTTAATCAAAAAGACTAAAAACCGGGATATTAAGAAGATCAAAAAACACGAGGTCTCATTTACTAATGTGGTATGTTTTAAAACTGTTATTTGTACCGAAAGTAACGTCTCATAAAGGTTAGCAAATATCTAAAAAGAAACCGTTTTTACGCCCTTTTAAGAGATGACGTAGCTGCAGGTACGCCCATCACCAAGGGAAGGATGCAATCCTTACTGTAGATCCTTTGAAGGTATTCACAATTGACCCTTAAATAAAGGGTCTACTACAACAATAAATATTGTTGTTATAGCGTCTAAATATAGATTGTCCCCGGTACAACCTATTTTTTTTCTCTGCAAACAAATAAAATGGGAAGTTTGGTTTTATAGTTTTAATGCGTCTCTTTAAGGTAAAATAGGCGACTAAAATAATTTAATATATGTTATATTAATGATAGTCCATCGATTAATTAAAATTAATACTCAAAAAGGTGTTTATGTATTTCTTAGCAGATTATTATTTCCCTCTTAAATTATTTGAAATTCGCTGTCGTCTAATACCAATGACAGGACTTTTTTCTTCAGAAAATAAAATTTTTGAAACATACGTGAACTTGACCGTGAGTTTTTTATGTTAAAGTCAAGGTCAGCTTACTTTTTTAAATTTTACTTGTCCTTTGGTATTTTTTTTTTTTTCCACAAATTTGATTAATAAAGACAAAACCTTCATTTGTTCTTTCCATTTCCCTTACGATCGTAGTTAAAAAATATAAAATAAACAAAACAATCAAAATATATAAAACAACAATTAATAAGTATTATTATAACAACGTCAATGATTCTCGGTTATATAAATAATAATATTTATATGCGAAGCTATTTTTAGAATTTGTTTATACGCAAATATATTAAAAAAAAGTTGTTTGACTGCAAATAAAAAACACAATATAATTCGATCTGATTGGTTACTTAAGAAGTGGCGCGATTCACTCGTGCTTGGACTGGGAAAGCTGCGCAAAGTGTGGTAGCGACAGGGGGCTCGGCTCTGACTTGTAATGTAATACATTCCATTCTGAATACATTTTATGTATAAAAAATATCCCATTCAGAATTATTTATGTTACTCAAATTTAATAAATTAAGACCGAGTATATATATATTTTATTAATTTTTGTAATGACGTTTTTTTTATTTTTATTTACAATATTTCTATCAGCAAGTTTTTTTTTTATATTTTTATTTTTGTCAGTCATTTTTGTACAAATATAAGATATTGCTTGGTTTTAATAAATTTGCATTAGGGCATTTAGACGTATTTTTATGAATTTAATATGGATTGTATAATAGCTTTATCGATAAATAATAAAACAATCTTCGAGACAACATCAATATAATGCATACCATATAATTAGCATTATTATTACCATATTTTATAACTTAATACTTTAAAACAAAAACGTTTTTATAATAAAAATTAAAAAAAAACAAACAAGCTTTTATTCTATGACGCAGTATATATTTCACTTATATTTATTTATTTTTTGTTAACTAGGCTGCACAGTAAGCTTTTAGCACAACGAAAATATTCATTCATTTAAGTACGGTTAACGAAAATTTTAGGCAAGGAACACTTGAAAGGCATACTAAACAATTTTAATTTTTTTAATGGATTCGAAATGTCATATCAGTTACGTTGCATGATCATTATTTCTATTATCCTATATTGTAACTCGGGTACTCGAACTTTTCCTCCATCGCACTTCGGACTTCGCTTACTCACTCTTATCCTCTTTCTTACTACTTCTAAGACTACATTCTTCTATTGCTTACTCCATTCCACTACTTCGGACATTTTTCACTACTCGCTATTTTTATTACGTACCATTTCACACATGTTCATATAATCACCAAATTTATTGCTGTAAAATTTTCGTTCTCATTGATTTTTTAATTTACTGATGTGCAAAGCTTTTATACATAATATACTTTTACATTTTGTCATTATTTCTAGCGCGTTCATCCCATTTCAGGCACTGTACCACATACTAGCTTATTGCTGCTAAACTTTTTATGATTTAAAAAACCGTAGAATATTTTCCGTATTGAAACAAAATTAGTATACTTTTTATCAAATAAAGGGATATACACCAAATTTCAACTCAAATTAAATTATTACAACTTTTTTAAAAAAACGAATCAACTAAAAATTGGCTGATTTCTATACATATGGTTTTTTTTGGTACATTTGTTGCTGATATATACCAAATGTGCCAAATCTAAAAACAATTTCCAGTCTTTATAATTTTTGATTTTTTTTTTTAGTCATTCAACTTGAAAGTATTTTACAATTTAAATTATTATAATAATTGGCCTGTGACACGTGATAAGCAAATTTACAAATGAGTGCATCCCTCGCTACCTCTTTCATTCGATTTAGCCAGCACATCAAAACATAAAAGACAATTAAATATCTTTTCTTTGGAGCGTTTGTTCCGCTTAAACTAATAAATAGACACAAATAAATAAGGAAAAAACATAAATAAATACTCCAAATCGAAAAAAACACGCCACACTAAAGATTTTTTAAAAAGTTTAATGAAGTTATAAATCACGTTAATAACGTCACACTCTTTATATTAGCAATAGGCATTATGGTCAACATAAGCTTCAAATTTTTGTCTCGATTCATAAAGGACAAAATATTCGACCTAAAATCTATCAATATTTAGAATTAGGAGCCCAAGCGAAATCAGATAATTTTGATAAAACTTTGTTTTTGGAATTTAATGTTAACAAAATAATTTAATAATTATAATTATATTGGATTAAATATGGACTCAAACTAATGGAAATGCATAATTATCTACGTCATCAAAATATAAGCAGACAATATAACAATATTTTTGCTTACTATTTGAAAACAATCGTCTCCACGGTCATTATTCATTAGACACTTCTTGTAGTAGTTAGTTACCGTTCAGAACACAAGTGAAAAGTGGTTAGGTATAAATGAGTGGATACAGATGACATCACAACTAATCTGACAACTTCTATTTCACGTAAATACAAATATATACTTATATTAAAGTATTTATAAAGTCTTTAGAAATAATCAAAGCCCCAAACAATGTATGTAAAAATAGAGGAAAATGTATTCAGTAGACTGAGGATCAAATAATGCATTTTTAAAACTCAAAAATTGGGTACGGGGTTCTAATCACATCGGATTCGCTACGCTCATCCTCCATGCTTTGGACTTGTTTCGCTCGTCCTCAAAGTATACAAGTCGTTACTTTTATACAACAACACGTCTTCAGACTCGATATGCTCGTTCAGAAACTAAACTACTAAAATATTCGCTCGTTGCTGTTTAACTTTTAGGATCCAACAAAAATCATGGATATACATGTCGTATTGTATCGAAACTTGGTGTACTTATTTATTAAGTAAAGGTTTACACTTGTATAGTGAATTTCAACTTAATTAGATTATTTTCCGATTTTTTTATATATTTTTTAAAAACGTGCTCAAGTCATATGATAAAAATTGAACTAATGCTAATAATAAGATGAAACTTAGCGCATATGTTAGTTATATACATAGCTAATGCATGCCAAATCTTATCATTTTTCTGCGTTTTATGGTTTTCTTATTTTATGAATTTTTTTTATTGATTGAACCAGAACATAACAGACACACATACACACAAACAAAAAGTCAACTTATTAAAAACCACTAAGGAGGCCTTAAAAACACCTAAAACAAGTACAAAAATGTACTTATTTATTATGTAAAGGAATAAATCTGTACCAAATTACTACTAAATTGGATTTTTCTTTAATTTGTAAACAATATTTTTGAAAACCGTATAAACGCCTTTTTTATGAAAATTGAACTAATGCTGACAATGTGATGGAAATTATATCTGACTACTTGCATCCAAATTTCAAATTGATCAAAGTTTAAAAATCATTGCTCATGAAGTCCGGATAGCACGTCTAGACCTGATTTTCGTACTAAGTTACAAACACTACATCTTGTGTCCTACATCTGTTTGTTGTTGTTGTAACTTACTACATCTGTTTGTAAGTTACAAACAGTACATCCTAGTGTGTTTACACTAGGAGCTACTACAATAACACACGCACACACACACTTTGTAAAAACTATTCGGAAGGTCTTTAAAACACATACAATCTCGGCAATCTCGGTTTCGGATTTTTTACCATATTTTTTTTAGATCCCTTAGTATGAACGCATCTAATTAAATTTTAATAAAACGATTTTATACGTTGTAGAACTTACTCGGGAGAATCATATGGGAGAATGTAAACTAACAAGCTAGTTTGTCTGCATCTTCAACGAGAAAATGTAGATTACTGTTTATTTATTACTTATTATAAATTACGGATCTGACAGGATGGATCATATTTCATGACTTATCCACACGTGTAAACGCAACGAAAGAGTAAATAAGATACGATTAGAGATGAAATTCCAACAAAACTCTTGAGATGAAGTGTTTATTTAGAATATTACTGTCCTCGTTAATCAGTAGCATCAATAATAATTAACATTTATAACATTTAAATAAATATTAACAGTATAATAACATTGATAACCTAGATCTTATGAAATATATCTTGAGTTGAGAATTAGTTACACCATTCAAAAATGTATAACTGGACGTTGATTTGTAATGAAGTTAGGTTTTTGGAACAGAAATGCACAATATTGCTTGATTGTATGCACAATGCACAAGCACAGGATGCTTTAGTGTTCTGCGTATAAATAGGTTCCAAGGTCTCCACAAACTTGATTTTCGTGCAAACTTTTTTCTCAACGTCTATGAAAGCCTTCGATTATCAATGCCGTACTTATGTCTTGGTCTTTTATTGTGGAACCAGGAGCCAAAGTGGAAACAATTCTTCCCCCTCCCACTTCTTCCATGTGATCTACCTTCAGAAGCATAATTTTCTATTGAAAATTCGCTACAAAGATCTTAAATATAATTAGGGATTCTGATTTTAGTGCCTCCCTGTGGGTCAAAGAAATTATTTGCTTTGGCCATTACTTACCTGAAATATTTCAAAAACCGTCTAGGTACACTATACTTAGAAATGTATTATATTATCCTTTTACTTTCCTCATTAATAAATCCTTTTAAATACATTTTAGGCGAGCGAAGCAAGTCATATTATGTTAATACACTTGGTATCAAACACGCGAGGGAAGCGAACATAGGCACTTATGTAAATACCCTTAATATATACATTAAATAACCGTAATATATACAAATTTACCAATAATTTTACTTTATTATAAAATAATTCATAAACTTCTAAACAGTGGTGGACTGTCGGCGGCCAAGGGCTGACGAGTGGGAGTTCCTCTCTTGGGCTCCTCAGAGCACTTTAATTTAAAAAAAATTATATTCTATAATTAAAATTAAAAGTTCGTTCAAATATTGCATACCTATTTATTTCCTTATATTTTCATCGATTTCATTATAAATTTGCTAAAAAAGTGAATAAAAATGAAACTACGATTCAGGCCCTCGTGCCGCTTCGCCACATTGTAGTTATTTAGTTGTTTCTTACATGACATTTTACATCGTCTTACCTAGCTATGGCCCCTTTAAATTGCATATAGATGTAAACAATATATTTCGATTCGAGAAAAATTTGGACCCACTGTGTGTCCAAAAAAAAAATAAGATTTAAAGCAATGGAGACAAATCCAAAAATAATAATAATAATAATAATAATAATAATATAAATAAAATGAGATGAGAGTTGAGGGTTTCTGATGGGCCTCTTTGAAGTAAGCCCCTCTTGGGTCATTATGTCCCAGTACGCCACTGCTTCTTAGTAGTTTATGAGAGTTTTCAGTTCAAGGGCTGGTTGTATAATACAATTTTTATTTTAATGGTACTTTTTAAGTAATTTTACGTCTATAACAAGCATACCCGTTCATATTTACGTTAGTTATTTTAGTAGTTTGCCTATTTCTTTTATGAATTTATACTATTCAAATATTGATCAACAGTGTATGAAATAACACAATATAATGTACGTTTGCTCTACATATGTTCATGCCTATTCAATAAAGAACTAATACGTAAAACAATGGACCAGGTGTAATTAAATGTTATCCAGGTTTTAGACATTTCACGTACCTCGCTAATAAGTACTCATTACCGTACATAGAGTTTCACTAAAAGGTCTTTTAGTTTTTGAATATTTCACTATTAAAGTTTTAAATACAATTTTAACATTTCAAATACAAATTATATTTGAGTAATATTTAAATTAATTAATTTTTAGTTTTGGTTTCATTTTAGGACATTTAGTAGCATAGCAATAGGGTTAACGAATGTGAAAAAAAGTGAAAAAAGTTTACGGATGTGTTTTGACTGAGCATAAATAAAAATGACGAGTACCTACAGATTAAAGGAATTTTTATAGTTTTGAATGAACAATAAAGTTTGACATTTGTTTCTAGTTCGTTGTTAATGTGGTGACTGAACCGCTCAAATAATTATCAAACCAAAATTGTGCAAAGGATTTTCAACAACAGCAATAGTAAAAATGCTGCTCATTTGCATTTGAGTGCTAATCCTTTTAAAGATCATTTACATTTTAAGTGTCCCCACACTTATTTCAAATATTTTGATTGTTTCTTATAAAATATATATTTCATAAATAAACATCATGAATATTATAATAATGTTCATAATATTAACAAATGTTTGAAGTGGTTTATTATTGCTATAAGTGCTTATAATAGACAGTATTATTGATGGAAAAGTAGTATATATGTATAAACGTAATTTGAAAACTCCATTGTTTGCTCAAGTGTTGTGATGTGTGTGTGAGAGGTTGATGGATTTGTCGTCCTCCACCATGTATAGATATCAATTTTCTAAAATATACTCGTGATATTGGACAATGTGATCCAGCTGGAAACAAGCTATCACCACGTTCTCACCTTAAGGTATTTTCATTTATTGAGCAAATTTTCATTCCATTTACCTTTCATTAACTACTTTATAGTTAACTGTAATTTTAACCACTATATCCACCTATTAAACCTACAGCTAAACTCTAAATTTTGTTGTATGATTAATTATTTAAATTATCATTCAGATAATAATCACATTTTTTTAAATTTTTATTTAGAATGAAACAAATAATAATTTTAATTCATTAATAATCCAAATTGTTCGATAATGCAAAGCATCGTATACTGAATGAATTTGAATATTTCAACCTATTTTAATATTTTACATTTATATATAAATTTCAACCTATTTTAAAAAAATAAGAAAATATTGAAATTAAGCCAAAGGTTACTTGCTAATACTTGAATTAATTTTCCAGGGCTTTGTGTGACTTTAACCTCCTCCTAATTTTATAGCATTTATAAATTTAAAATCTAAGAATTTATATATATATATATATATATATATATATATATATATATATATATATATATATATATATATAATATATATATATATATATATATATATATATATATATATATATATATATATATATATATATATATATATATATATATATATATATATATATTATATATATATATATAAATTCTTTGATTTAAATTTATAAATACTATAAAATTAGGAGGAGGTTATAAATTTTTACATTTAAATTTTGAATTAATGATAAATTAGGAGAAAGTTTATAAACTAGCGTTTATAATCAAAGGTGTTTAGATTACTTTACCAATGTTTCAAAATTCAAACGATAAGCCTCTTAAGTCATGTTTTATATTTCTACGTTTATCAAATGTTTTTCATAAAATCTGCTAATAGATGGTTACAACTAGGAGACTTATCACTTACGTAACTTAACTTATACCTCGTTGAACGGATTTTTTATAATTTCAACTGATTAGTCGCCAAAAATAATTTGCAAGCAGAATTTTAAAGAAATGCATGATCAATCCTATAGATTATACAAAACTACAGTCATCATTTCGAAAAACAGCACAGCATTATTCATACTTATTTAAAGCTCTGTTATGCTATAGTTTAGCAAATGTTTTTGTACAGTCCCGGAATTAAAAAATTCTACTGCTCAAGTTATAAAGCATTTAGTCTAAAAAATACACTAGCATTCAGTTACAACAAGCTACAAAAGTTTAATGAAAAAAACCAACTAAATAATCCATTATGATCATCTTCGTGATAGAGTGAAACTTGTTTTATTAAAAACATGAATTCGATGTTTATAGCTATTTATACACAATTTTTACACACTTATAATTTATAGAAAAACGTTTTGGTTGCATGAATTGAATATCTCCTTATTTAGCTTAGTTTTAGCATACCTACCGATCGTTTATAACTTTCCATTTAATTATTCCTAATTTGTTTTTTTCAGACTGGGTGTAATGGAGGACAAGGAGGAGAAGGGAGGAGGAGGCGAAGTTAAGGATACTGGAGGGACAGGAGAGAATAATAACAAAGAAGTTCTAGCTGTGGTAGCGGTACCTCCGGACGGTGGATGGGGATGGGTTATCGTGGCAGCATCCTTTATGTGCAACCTTCTAGTCGACGGCATTGTTTTCTCTTACGGTGTATTTATTGATCACATAGCAGCAGATTTAAACGCTGGATTGACCGAAGTAACCATAGCAGGATCACTTCTTTCTGGAGTTTATATGATCGTAGGTAAGCTAAAGCAAATTTTCCCCCATTCATTTATGGGGGATAGAGTGTTTCCGATCTCAAAAGAAGAGAAATTTACTGGAAGAAAGTTTTTTTTATCATGCAAATTTTCTTATACAAGGTTTAATTAACAAAATTTCAGAGGGGCTTCGACTGATGTAGGAGTTTCGAATGTAGGACCCAACTCCTACTTTGTGTGCTTGCGCTTTATATGATTGAGCAAAGTAACATGAATGCTTTCCTATAATTCTTATTTAAACATCACCTTTCTAAACCCACTGTCCTGAATATCTTGGCACTTAATATAATTAATGTCTTAAAATTTGATAAGCTTGTTAATAATCACATATAACATGCAATTTAAAATAAGGTATTAGTTTTATGGCTCAATTTATCATAAATCTGATGTCACCATTCATGCCTATTTACATTTTTTCTTAAAATTATTAATTTTCTATTTAGGTCCTCTGGTCAGTGCATTAGCTAATAAATATGGATTTAGATTAGTGTGTATAGCAGGATCAATATTGTCTTCAGGAGCGCTTGTCATGTCTTCATACACTTCCTCAATTTATTTCTTATGGTTTTCTTATGGAATACTTGGAGGTAATATTTTTTCACTTTTGTGTATCAATCCCAAAGTCAATGTTAGCTAATCTAGAATAGCTATTGCAGTTGTCATATGTATTTTTATACGTAAATATAAATTTTTAATATGTAAATTGTTACATATTAAAGTTAGCGAAAAAAACTTTGATTATCTTAATGTGCAACTGAATACTTCGTTGTGCCCAGATAACATAAAATAATCTCGTTCATTTACTTACAATATTAATGCATCTACATAGATGCATTAATATCTACATAGATGCATTTGCGACATCGTAAATGACAAAAGAATATTTCAATGGGAAAATTGTGTCACAGTTTCGAATGAGGTCAGATCAGACCCATGTAGGTTGTGTTTAATCTTATGGATAATACTTATTAAGTTTTTTAATTAATTTTGAATGAAAATTGGAAGTAGCATAAAGGATTATGCTAAATAGGGAAATTACAATCAAAAATTTGTCAAAAATGACAAAATGTTTTAATATAACTTAAGATCTATAATCCAAACTTAACGTACAAAATGAGCTCTTATTCAGTATTAAGAGTATAAGAGCTAAAATAAAGGTGTTCAGTACACCTTTATTTTCGTAAAGCACAATACTGGACACCTTTATTTTCGTAAAGCACAATACTGTACACCTTTATTTTTGTTAAGCACAATACTGTACACCTTTATTTTCGTAAAGCATAATACTGTATACCTTTAATTTCGTAAAGCACAATACTGGACACCTTTAATTTCTTAAAGCACAATACTGTACACCTTTATTTTCGTAAAGCACAATACTGTACACCTTTACTTTCGTAAAACATAATCCTACAAGACACCTTGGAAAAAATACTCATTGAACAGGAAAATACTTTGATAATAAAATAAATATAGCGTGTAAAGATGATACATTTTTAGGCATATGAATTCCTTGTGCAGGAACGCTATTACTTTCTTTTTCTATTATAACAATTTATAATTGTTATACTTTAAATTGTTTTTGGGTAGCACTCAAATTTTTTTATATGTCAGCTAAATTAATGTCCTGGTTTCATGAATATTAATTACATACATGCGTTTTTATTTAAATTACAGGTATAGGTTTTGGCATGATTTACGTACCTGCAGTTATTGCATGCGGATTCTATTTCGAAAGGCTTAGAGCTCTGGCTACTGGTATATCTGTTTGTGGATCTGGTATTGGAACCATAGTAATGAGTCCATTCGCTAATTTCCTCATATCGCAATTTGGTTGGAGAGGTGCCTTCCTCGTGCAGGCAGGTAAAACTTAACTATAAAATAACGTATAAGGGATCAACAAGAAATAGGAGCAAGCCTACAACAAAAGAGAAATTAAATCTTTGAAGACGTATATGAAACACACATTATTTTTCCTGTATACATTCGATGTGTTGGAAAAATTAGAGCGAAATTAGGGGAAAATTCTATTTATAATTGGGGAAGTTGGAATAGCCAATATTTAGAATCGAAGTTTGTTTAAGCCAGAACCTTGTCATACTAATAAAATCTTTTTAGTTCTATTATTTTAAGAATCACCGTTGTTTTTTAATACCTCATACCAACATCCAAATGTTGGAATAACGTAAATACAACTTTATTGAGCACTTTAAACTTAAAAAGATTACTATACTACTTAAGGAGATTTCTCTATGATATTACCTCAATTACTTATTTAAAATGAATGTACCTATATATCCGTTTCTACTTTTTTGGGGTTAATCGTTGTCTTTTTTAATATAATAAAACTTCTGTTTTATCTTTAAGGTATTTTGCTTCTCTGTATAATATTTGGCGCACTTTTCCGACCATTGGAAGGAGAGCCAGTAGCGCCAGTAAACGGACCATCTGAAGAGGAAGATGAAGCTGGTGGACTTCCACTTATGCAGAGGATAAAAATCGCAAGGGACAGAAGACGCAGTGATTCATTTACAGATAACGAAGTTATAGCCTTACAGCCTCCAGATAGTGTTCATAAACTTCTAAGAGCAAGCAATAACGCTGTGTATCCTACTGCTGCAGAGGCTGTTGGTAAAAGTACCAACAGTTTGCATAACAAACGTTACTCATTAACTTCCAAAGAAGCAGTAGAGAGACTTTTAGCAACAAGGCGAGATTCGACAACTCAGCAAAGAATGCGGGCACTCAGCACCAGCGAGAGCACTGGTCATCCAAGATCTCGCAGAAATACTTTAACTCAGGGGCAAGTCCGACCTATGTACAGGGACGATATCTTCCTTTCATCTCTAAATAAAATACCTGCTTTTCACGCTTCCAAGGTAAATAAATTTAATCTGTACTTGTACACTTATTCTTTAGAACTATTTTTGTTTGGCCAACTGATTATAAGCTTGAAAAAATGTTTACAATTATTTACTATTTATAGCTATAAATGACAACTCATCAAACACACATTATTTTTCCAATATTCCTTCAACGTGTACAAAACAATACTTTGTATTTGCGCTCCAAGCTGCTTAACATTAGATATCCAACAAAATACGGTAGATATACTATATAGATGTTGAATGACGTCATTCAACAACGACTTCGGAACTCATACCAAATTTCAACTTAATTTAATTTTAACTTAAATTATTTTAATTTTTAAAAACATATACAAGTCATTTGAAAAAAAAATAACAGTTATGAAATATATTTTCTTTTGTTGTTCTTCTTATTAACGATATTGTTTGAGCACTGAGAGGAATAATTACAACTATCTTCTATAAATTAATATATTTTGCTCTCTACTTCAGAAAAATATGCCCTCAAATAGACAGGGGCACATTGTGTATTTTTAAATAGGAATATGCGAATATATATGCGTGCCAAATTTCAAATCCATCTGATTATTTCCGTGTTTTATTATAAATTTGCTGAGTCAATAATGACGTCATAAAAAATTATTTGACAGATTGCAGAAATAGACCAAAAAATATTTAGCATAAAAACACTAGGAGCTCCTGTCATAACATACTCACGTACGCATGCACATACAGATAGACTACTTGGTAAAAACTACTCAGGAGGTCTTAAAAATACCTGAATAGGGTAACTCAGGTAAAATCTTGGTTTTGGATTGTAAGTGCAAACTTAAACACATTACTTTTCCAACATTGTAAACGAGAAAAAAGTAAAAATAATAATATAACTTTATTTCCTAAAAAACCATTGATTAATATTTACATTATTGTTCATATTTTTTTTCTTAAATTTTAAGAATACTCATTAAAATTGATTAATAATTTATATTTAATTTGTGCAACGCCTCAAATAAGCAGATTACTTAAAGCTGGAGGCGCTAATTTACCTGTTTAATTTATTATTGCAATTTGTTTCTTTTAGACTAAAAGAAGTTATAATATCGATTTAGTTATAATGAGAGCTAAAACTACAACTATTATTACTGAGACAAGTTTATTATAAATTATTTATGATACATAATGTGTATACTATATACTACAATAAAAAAATGCGTGTAAAAAAGTAAAATAAAAATAAAATAAAATAAAGAAAGAAACGAGTATTAATTTATTTGGTGTTTTTGCAGCATAGTCTTGAGTATACGATGTCTGTAACTAGATTGCCCACACTTGAAGATGTTGAGGACGAGGGTAAATGCAATCTTTGCCCAGAAGCTGTCAGAAGAACATTAGCAACAATGCTTGATTTCTCGTTGCTTCTCTCCCCGACATTCCTTCTATTTGCTGTGTCAGGTTTTGCAACAATGATGGGATTATTCGTTCCATTCATGTTTCTAAAAGGTAATAAATCTTAATTCAGGTGGAGAAAAAAGATGTTATATTTTTAGCGGTCTTCACAAGCGAGAGCAATGGCCATACCAGATCTCGCAGAAAGACTTTAGACCTAGGGACTTTAGCCCCAGGGACAAATAAAGCATTTTTCTGTAACTAAAGGTGTAATAAACTGACCAAATGTGCAAGAATGCATTGTATGAACATGAACTATGTGTAGAATTCAAACGCGTTGAATCTTTCAAAGAACATTTGGACTGTGATTTGGACGGACTAAAGAATATAAAATTTATAATATAAATGACAGCGTTTATTACTCTTACAATACTTACAATAATTATTACTCTTACAATAATTATTAGTTTCCAAAAAATAACTTTCTCGCTGGTTCTATATTTGAAGCGTTAATGACTATTGTATTATTATTATAACCTATAATAAGAAAACATTTATTCTTTCATACTCTGAGTATATTAGTATTTAACTCTGCTGGTACTACTAGCATACTAGTGCTACTGGTATATTAGTATTTAACTTGCTCCGTTTCCATGAATGAGTTTCGTCAACATGACAGTCAACATTAGTTTACCCAACCTTTTAGATCGCGAGATAGTTACGAAAAAAATCCGTATTATTTGTACAATGAATTTTAGATGTATATTAGTCCATGTCCATGGCCAAAAATATGTGTTGATTTGTAAGTGGTATATATATTATTTATATGTTAGGTGTTATTTATATGTAATGTATTATTATTATTTTTCTCTATTATTATATGTAGGTATTATTTGACAAGTTTCTATTGAATTCAATTTGTAATTCTTAAAGAAAAATAAAGATAATTATTATTATTAAAGAAAAACTGATTTCCGTGACCTTTTAGCCCTTATAACTTTTTAAACTGGCACTCGATGTCGAATTTCGATTTTCAAACTGATCATTAAAACACCGTTATAAATTTGTATAGTTTGCTATTCTATGATATTTTTTCTTCAGCTCACTATGATATTATCCGCTGTCGAAACCTTAAATGACTGCACTAATGTGAACTTCAAAAATCTTTAAAGAGAAAGATTCAAAAGATATAAAATTCTTCGTCGCACCTGTATTTAAAATAATTTATGTAACTTCATTATTTTCTTCTGTAACTAAAATTCGGGACCAAATTAATTGATAAGAAAAACAAGACTATTAAATACATTATCTTAGATATTAAATAACTTAACTTAGACTATAAAATATATTAGATTTTACATATTTTATAAGTAACCTATGTATTGATGCATTAGACAGGCTGGAGAAGCAGAGTCTCGAGTCCTCAATGGCAGTCACTTTGGTATCTTCCATTGGAATCACCAATACAGTAGGACGTATTGTTTGTGGAGCTATTGGAAGTTTGCCACAAGTTGATTCATTATTACTTAATAATGTGGCTCTTACTATTGGCGGATTGGTCACAGTAGCATCAGGCTTCTCCTATTCTCTTCCTTATCAGTTCGCCTTCACTCTCACTTTTGGACTATCTATTGGTAAGATTGCATTATTCGTAGTAGAACAGTTGGTACCACCCCAAATAATATGATTATTAAATATATAATTTCAAGCGATTATAAAAATTTAAATCTAACCAACAACATGGGCACAAAAACACCCCATTAGTGATTTTTTTACCTAAAATGAATAATTATAAATAAATAAACATTAATGGTTCGATTTCTATTAAAAAGCTTCTATTCTCGATTCAGAAATTAAATAAAAAATAGATGAAGCTCTACATCTTCAATTTGCGTTGAGAGAGTGTGCATAGTGATTATGAATTAATACTATGAGGGTGTGCACAATGATTATGAATGAACACTATAAGGGTGTGCATAATGATTATGAATGAACACCATGAGGGTGTGCATAATGATTATGAATGAACACCATGAGGGTGTGCATAATGATTATGAATGAACACCATGAGGGTGGTGCATAATGATTATGAATGAATACTGTGAGGGTGTGCATAGTAATTATAATGAATTGCACAATTTTGAGAAAAAAAAAATCAAATCATAACTATATGACGATCTAATAGTAGAGGCGAAACGAGGAAGAGCCAAGCCCCAATCTTCTTCACAAGGGGGCGCCTTAAAACTGAAAACATACAATTTTAGATATTCCGAGTCTTTTGAGAGTGAAAAAAATGACAAATTGATGTAACGTCTGGATAAAGTACATTGGCATATATAATTTTACTTAATAAATTAATTGATAGAAGAAACAGATAAATTTAAAAAACTATGCTCCTATCAAACCTTCATGCCTTAGTATTTATTGATATGACGTAAAATTTTACTAAAGTAATTCAATGAATTAATTTTTAAGCTTGCTTCGCCTCTCTTCGTTCAGTAATTTTGGTGGACTTAGTGGGATTAGAAAGGTTAACCAATGCATTTGGACTGCTTCTTCTCTTCCAAGGAATAGCAGCAGCCATTGGTGCTCCACTAGCAGGTAAACTATTTAGAATTCTCTTTTAAAATGTAGCTAATTGTGTTACTAAAATTTAAAAAAAAATGTTTACTTTGAACACAATTGGTCTTTGACCACTTCGCAGGCCATTATCATGCTCAAAAGATGTCCTTTGTGAATTGGTTGTTGTTTTATTATTACATGCCATTTAACACCACAGATAATTGCTGATTTTGCATGTAAGGGGTTAAATATTATAACAAAAAATATCAGGTTCGGATTACCTCAGAATATACGTTAAATTTATACTGCAAAAGTCATTAAATTTATACTCCAAAACGTCTTCAGACTCGCTTCAATCGTCCTCAGATAATAAATATATTTATCTGTTTATTCCCAGCGGTCAC
This sequence comes from Microvelia longipes, assembly GCA_018340805.1. Lineage (NCBI taxonomy): Eukaryota > Metazoa > Arthropoda > Insecta > Hemiptera > Veliidae > Microvelia > Microvelia longipes. The sequence continues at coordinate 34,871,244 of JACMZG010000008.1, read as the reverse complement.
CCATCCAGGCATTAAACACGCTCGATGCTGCTAAACTTTTATGATTCAACAAAAATCATAAATATACTTGTCGAATTAAAACGACATTTTGTGTACTTATTATACACTTGTACCGAATTTTTTTTTTTACAAATTTTTAAAAAACTTATGCAAGTTATTTTATAAAAATTGAACTAACGCTGATGATAATTAGATGAAACTTAGAACATGAGTTTGTCGTATGCATGCGTGGAAAATCTCAACCCAATCGCAACATTTTTCCGCATTTTATGATTTTTCAAAATTTTCGCTGTATTGCGGGTTAATTACGTCATAAATAAACTATTTTCCGGATAGCACAACTACTCCTGATTTTTGTACAAAGTTTCAACTCTAGCATAAATCACTAAAGCTACGATGATAACAGACACACACATGTATATAGCAAATTTGCATCACGTGGGCCCCATTGAGGCTCGCCCTGCCCCCCTTATGGTACCAATCGACTGAGCAGTAGCCTATCCAGGATGGAGACTAGACTATCTTCCCACCCTTTAGCGCTATTGAATTCAAGATCTACGATATAGGAATACATAAATATAAAACAATATTTATATATTCTTGATCAGCGAGTCCCCCCTTCTAAAAAATTCCATCACCCCTACCCCCCGCCATGACCCTAACCTCATATTTTCTTCAAAAATTCGCTAAAAATAAAGTCATACGCATAATTTTCTGATGAATTTGCTAAAACATCTGATTCAATTCAATTCAATTCAAAAAACACTTTATTGCCAATAAAATTTACATCAAATAAAACATAAAACATAGTATAATTTACAGCAATCCCACAAGGTCCATATGGACCTGTGTGTGGGGTATGACAGATATTAATAAAAATGGGTTATGAGATTGGTTATAGCGGAAGAGAGAAGAAAAAAAAAAATATGTAAAGGTAGAACAAAATAGACAAAAATCTAGGTAGAAAAAAAAAACAAATAAAAGCAACAGTCCTTAAAAATGAAAAAAAAAATCAACACTTAAATAAAACCTTAAAAAAAATACAAAAAATTTACTAAAAAGGTAGATAAAAAAATAAATAAAAAAGAACTAAGATCTTATTGAAGAGATTATTACTTATTCATATCAAGTATTCTTAATTTATTTAAAATAATAGTTGTTAATTGTAGGAATTAAAATATTTTATTTATATACATTTATACACACATATTATATACATACATATACACACACATACATACTTGTTAAACTATTTAACACTAGGGTTATTAACATAATATTTATTAATAGCTATTATCTTATTAAATATTTATTTATTCATATATTTATTTATGTGGAAAACCAGATGATAGATTGAAAAGGTCAATATCAGTAAATATAACATCATTAAATTGAAAAGATATTGATATAATACTGTAGATAACGATCATTACTTTATCAGTATTCCTTATTTATTTCAACATAGTAGCTATCAATTTATATGTATTAAGATTATTTTAATTCTGATCATAGATATATAAGTATACACAAGCACACACCTATATTCTCACACACAGCACCAACACACACACACACACTCATATTATATTATTATACCTTAATACATAATTATTTTATGTATAAGGCAGACACTAGAAACTTATGAGTTTATTAGAGTACTTATGTTGTTATATTATAGGAACCATTGTTTATCATACATATATTACAATATATTTATTTATATAAGAATTTAGCAATAATTATTATATAATTATTTGAATATAATATATATTTATTTGTTCATATATTTATCAATTAGTACTATTTTTTTTAAGTATCACAGCATTAACAGTTCAAAAATCTATAGGTAGAGTAAACAAAAGTTGAGGTATTTAAAATATACAAAACTAAGATGTATAGTAAATTACAATTTAACATGATTTTTAATCCAGTCTTTTAGATTAGATTTGAATTGTTTTAGTTTTATTATGTTTTTTAATGCATTAGGTAATTTATTATATTGCACAACGCCCTGGTGGTGTGAAGAGAATCATGTTTTACTTTACTAGTGACAGTTTGCAAGTACAAATTATGTTGTGATGTGTGTCTAGTATTGTTCATGTTGAATTGGTGTGAAATCTGAAAAGTGTTTGTGTATGTATGTGAGTGTAGAATGGGCACTGAGTTGGTTTAATGAAAGAGTGTTACAATCTTTAAATAATTTTTCAGAATTATACAACCTTGGTTTATTTGACATAATTTTAAGTATTCGCTTTTGTTGGATGGAAATAACATCTAAATTTTTCTTGCTAGTGGTGCTCCAGAAGATCAATCCATAGTTTATGATGCTTTGAACAACAGCGTAATAAAAAGACTTAGTCAGAGAAGTTGAGGCAATATTTCTTAACTTATAGAAATGAAAGGTGAGGTAATTTAATGTTTGACTGACATGCTGACAGTGGTGGTTCCAGTTCAGAAGATGGTCAATGTGTAGGCCTAAATATTTGGTGGTTTTTACTTGCTCTATGGCTGGGCATGGGCAGTGTTCCATAATATTAAGATGGTCATGTTGTTGAATTATGATCTCATTGTTGATGTCCTTTTGCATAAATGGTATCCAACAGGTTTTGCTAACGTTTAGGGTAAGCTCGTTGTATCGAAACCAGTCATAGATAAGTGCAAGGTCTATTTCTATTTGTTGTTTAAGACTAAGCCAATTTTTACCCGAGATTATTAAGGCTGTGTCATCAGCAAAGCAGCAGGTTAGGCAATTTAAATTCAAGTTTTGTAGATCATTAAGATAAACTAGAAACAGCAATGGTCCTAGAGACGATCCTTGTGGTATGCCATGGTTTATGGTTTGATATTGGCTGCAAGTATCTATAAACCGAACACATTGAAGTCTACCAGTGAGATAACTTGACAGTAGGTCCAGAGATTTGTTTTTAAGCCCGTATGCATTTAATTTAAGAAGAAGTAAGGTATGATTAACAACATCGAAGGCCTTAGTAATATCTAGGAAAATAACTAAAACTTTTTTCTTGCTATCTAGACTGTTAATAATATTTGATAGAAGGTATTCCAATGCGTCTTCTGTAGAAACTCCATTTTTGAAGCCATACTGGTGTTTGTGAAGGATTTTAGTTTTTATTAGGTAGTTATAGAGTCTACTATAGATGCATTTTTCTACTATTTTGGAGAAGTTGTTTAAGAGGGAGATAGGGCGATAATTTGAGATATCTTTTGGGTCTTTTGATTTAAAAATAGGTATTGTGATTGCCATTTTAAATTTTTCTGGGAAGACCCCTGAAGAAAAACAAAGATTGATTATATGTACTAATGGAATTAGAATATTGTGTCTTATCTTTTTTATGGCAATTGAAGATATATTATCTTCTCCGCAGGAATTAAGATTTTTCATGCTCATAATTATGCCATTAACTTCTTTATTGTTGGTAGGAGTGAATACAAGTTCTGAGTTTACTTTAGCTATTGGGTAGGTAGAGGCTGGTGGCTTAAGTTTATTCTTAAGCTTAGTAGCAATAGATGAAAAAGTTATTAAATAATTCTGCTGTTTCTTTCTTGTTATCTTGAGTTTTTATTTCCCTATTATTGCTGTCTTTGATAACTGATGTATAATTATTTTTGGTACTTCTGTTAGTGACTTCATTGAGCACCTCCCATTCTTTATTTTTATTATTTGCACATTCTTTAAGTTTATTGCTATAATAATTATTTTTTGATTTTTTGATGAGTTTATTTAAATAGTTTCTGTACATTGTTAAACGAGCTCTAAGATTTTTATCATCTATTTTTAACTTTTTAAGTTTTTTGTGTAGTTTATCTCGGTTCCTTATTGCAGATAATAGTCCTGTAGTCATCCAAGGTTTTATTTTGAAATTTTTAGAAGTTATTTTTTCTATTTTAGTGTTTCTTTTAAGTGAATTTGTAATATTTGTAGAATTCATTGGTAGCTAAATTAGGATCCATTAATGAGGTGACTTTTAGCCAATCTTCCTTAGCCAGATCAGTATTAAGTTGATTATAATCCAGAATATTTCTGGTTCTTTCATTGTGACTAGAGCTCTTGGAACTGTTTACACCCTGTATATGAAGAATAATCGCAGTGATATGGTGGTCAGTTAAATAGGAATGAATAATAGCAGATTGGTGGTTAGAGTTAGAAGAAAAAACATGATCGAGACAAGTATGTGAGACTTGACGAGTAACTCCATCTAATAGGGGCACCATACCATGCTGAGCCATCATAGATATATAGTCAACTGCCTTGTTGCTTAGAAGAGAACTTAGATTTGAGTTGTTACATCCTAAAATATTGAGATTTATATCCCCCATAAGAATTCTGTTTTGAATGTTTCTTTGCTTAGATAAAATATCGTCAAGTTCTTTTACAAATTTGTCAACGTCCAGATTGGGCCTCCTGTAGGTTAAGATAATTTGGTACTTGAGGTTGTTAATATTCAAGTTAATTATACCTGAGTTAGAGAAGTTGGTGTCAAGTGGAGATGAAGAATAGTTGCTTATCTTAAGTATGTTTATATAAAGAGCTATTCCGTCAAATTTTGAATGTTTTGAGGGAAAGTTAATCCTTGATAGTTGGTTAAAGTATCCAGAACATCATGTTTTGAAAGATGAGTCTCGGTTAATAAAATAATGTCAGGCTTCTGTTGCAGTTGTTGTAGATCAAGAATGAATTGTCCGAAATTAGTGTGGTAGCCTCTTATGTTAATATGTAGAAAGTAAATTTCACTTTGTTTTAGACTAGTACTGAGTTCATTGAGATTTAGATATGTTCTATTGTTGTTATTTGGTAACATAGTTTTATAGACAATATTATCTTGCTATATTTGTTAGTCTTACGATTTATCAGAAATTATGGTTGCGTTGGCTAAAATAGACGTTTTAGGAGACGACTGTCTACGTTGATTCTTAATTAAGATTGAGTCAATGGTGTAAGAGGAAACTGGAAGATCTCGAGGGGAATTTATTAACAGTATGGATGAGTCGTCTGTTTGACGAAGGTAAATTCTACCTTTTTTTGTCCACGCGAATTTGAATCCACACAATTTCTTTATTTCCCTAGTGATCCAGAATAGATGTTGAGTAGAATTGGATAGTTGTTCGTTTATGAAAATATTACAGTCTTTGAGGAAATCAGTACTGTTAATTTTTAGAGTTTTCTTTTGAAGAAGTATTTGCTCTTTGATTTCTACAGAACTAAGTCTTACAGATGTAGGTGCAGGAGCTTTTTTGCTGTTTGTTCGAGTAACGTTTACTACACAGGCACTAGAGAGATCAGGAATTAATTTTTGAAGTATAGGTATTACCTTTAGTTCAAGGTTCTCGTTTTCCTCAAAGGGTATGCCTCGTATTTCAATACATTCAGCAAATTCTTTCTGCTCAGTGTAATTTAAACGAGAGTGGAGTTCTTTGATTTCTTTTTTTAGATACACGTTTTCTTCTTGGATAACTGTTATTTCCTCAGATATAAGTTGGTATTTTGAATTTATTTCGTCAAATTTTGTTGTTTGGTCGTCAATTTTTTTTGTTAGTGATTTAACTGAGTTTATTAAACTATTGATGGCGTCAACTAAAACAGAAAGATCTTTGCTCGAATCAATTTTTTCTGGAAGTATACAATCTTTACAGCTCCATTTTTTGTTTTGTTCGATAGCTTTTAGTTGCTTTTTTGACAACTTACAGCAATTCACATGAAACCACTTTAAACAGGAATCACAACCGACGCTGGTGGATTTGTTTGTGCTTTTTAGGCATATTCCACACGGAAATTCGATATCCGACATAATATAAACAGTAATTACGTTTAAATATAATTAAGAATATAGATTTCTCAAAAGAAAAGTTAATAATTCACTTAAAATAAGTTAAAAATAAAGAGACACGAGGAAAAACACGTCCGGCCGCTATAACCGCAAAATAACCTTTTGATTAATATGATTGCTGAGTCATATTAAAAATAGAGTTGCCAGCTAAAGTTTTGTAGTATAGAACACATGTGTTTGATCAACAACTGGTATTTACAATAGCTAATAGTGAAATTAAACTGTAGTAACATATATTTTTTTGTGATTGATAAGTTTCCTTATATATATAAGAAAAGTATACATTTCATTGTATAAAACAACTTCAAGTAATGAGATTTATCTTGGAATATTTGTTGGTCTTATATAGGAATTAATAGATACTTAATCTTGATGTAAAGATTTTACTCAATTTTCACTGATTCATTAAAGGGGATTATTATTATTACTGGGCGGGATTAGTGTCAAGAATAGACCTTATTTGCCCTGCGACCAAAGTTATATTGTGTAATACCCTCAATTAGTCCAGGTCAGCATAATCCTTCTCCCCAGAAAAGGCCTAGGATCTTCTCAACCAGTGAATCATTGATAGTCAAACTTTGCAAGAGTATTGCTACTAATTTTGAGATCTTTGAAAGGCTAGGGTTAGGGCCTGACATCTCAGACGTATGTGAGAGGGATACTTTCCTAAAGGATTGGGGAATCATGACATCATAAATATTTTCTGGAAGATACAAAAATAAATAATTTCATTACATAAAACTAATGTAATGACCAGAATTGTGTTGACCATTTAAGGTTATAACATACTCATAAGTTTGATTCCCCCCCCCCCTCTTCACATCAACTATGGTTACAGAAAAGACCCCAAAAATAATAATTATTATTATGTTCTGTAGGTGCTTTCTTCCAAGCAACAGGAAGTTACGATGCATCATTCTTCCTATCCGGAGGACTTATAGCAGCATCAGGAATAATGCTGTTCCCCCTTAGTAAAATCAATACCTGGGAAAAGAAAAGAAAACATGATAAAGAACTAAATGGACCCTAACGTATCAGAATATAGGAATATCCTGTAATAAAATTAAACAACATCAATATGAACTCATGTCAAATGGGCTCGAATAACAAAATGACTCTAAGGTCAGAGTTATTGCAAAAGTTGAATTATTGTAAGAGCTTACAATAAATTTAGGGAGCAAAAGGTTTAAAACCTAACTACATTTAGTAGTCAAGGATTATATTAATTAAAAATATATTTTCAGGAAATCATATAAAATAAAAGAAATATATTTTATTGAATTAATGAATTGTTAATTAATGCAACGATTATGTGTGACAGAGATAAAAGACAATTTTATTAAGACCTCTTATGT
>JACMZG010000008.1:34704101-34864036 GCA_018340805.1 Microvelia longipes | reverse complement strand
ATTTTAGAATCCTATATACGAATACACGGTTTTTGGGCTGTGACATATTTTGAATAATTTTAATAGCGATAAGCGTGGAGTAGTGTCGGAAAAACAACAAGTCAATAATAATGAGTCTGAAAATATTCAACATGGGCAGATAAAGTTTTAAAACAAACCCCTGCCCTCTCCCACACCCAACAAAACAAGTCTAAGAATTCTTTTTCTAATGAATCCTCAACAACAGACAAAGAAACTAGCGTCATAGATATTAAAAAATTAAGTTAATTGGAATTAAAATCATATAATGGGAAATAAGGGAGTATTTTTAAGAAGGGAAGGTGAGGGGGACTGCAGTGGTTCCCCCTCCCTGCTGGGCTAGGGCTGACCCGCAACACATCCCCCCCTACACCACTCTGCCATACAAACAACAATAATTAACATCATTATGAGCTATTAACAATCCATTAAACTATTATTGACTCATCAAGTTTTTAAGATTAAGAAATTAATATCAGGGTTAAAAATTTTAGAGGTTATCTTTTTGACATGCAAGGTTTCAAATATTTTAAGTGCTGACATTTTATAAGCGATTAGAAATATTTTATAACGAAACAATTTGTGTCATGATCCGCAGAAAATCACCGAGAACCTTATCAATCAGATTTTACCAACCCCATAAAAGCACGACAAAATGAAATGTTTGTTTCAACGTTGTTTTAATAAAATGGAAGGAGAATCCGAAATCAGTTACTCCATAAAATAAATATACCTCGACAACCTACTGTAATGAACGTAATCCATTTAAAAGTTAGAAATATTTAATAAAATAAAATTAAACACCTTACCATTTGACTTTAAATACCAGAAAACTTGCCTTTTAATACTATCAAGAATAAACGTATTTGTTTGTCTTTCAAAGTATTTTTTTACAAAATCCGACGAATGTAGTAGACAGGTTTATGGTACACAGACAGGCACCCGGGCAAGGTATCGCGATTTCTTTTTACATATTTACCGAGATGCAACACATTTTTTTAAAATTTTTTTATTCAGGTAATTAAATTTGATTAAATATGCAATAAATGCAGAGAAAAAAATTTAAATGAAAGCCGGAAATATGGGGGATACCGTGCACCAACAGAAAACGTGTTAACGACAAGTCAACTTTCACAATCAACCTTAACTTTTATAAATACATAGCACCGTCCGTATTTTAATCAAGAAGAATTTAATGTAGTTGTTTTTATTAAGAGGAGATGAGTACATACCATTTAAATTAGTTTAAAAGTTATGTAGCGGATAGAAGAAAGTAGAAATGTAAGTAATATAAAGGTGAGTGGTGCGGGTCCAAGACGAGACTAGACTAAACTCTTTAGGATCTCCCTCTATAAGGTGTTGACGTACCTTGGAATACAACGCCCCGCACGCTCGCTTATTATCGCCCTCCACCGACAGACGATAGAGGCCTCCTCGGAAGCCCTTGCAACGACCGAGACACAGTAAAAATAACGTTAAAAACCGTTCTATTTAGCGTCGAGCGGCCGTCAGGCTTGGTATAAGTATTTTCTCGTGTACTGCGAGGAACCCGGGAGTCTAGGGGGTGGGGTGGGGCGGCTTCTCTCATTGGTCAGGCTCCCACTGCAATGCGTCAACCACTGGCGCGTTTTCGCTACTCGCAGTCCTATGTGCCGGCACCGCTCCTCTTACAAGCCGGTATTCAGCACTTCACTAATACTCCTGACAATTGCCGCAAGCTACTCGCCTTTGTACTTGTACAATTTTCCCGTACCGGATATGAGCGTTACGGGAGGGGTTATCGAGCGTTGCAGTCTTAGTGGAATTTTCGGCGCCCTACTCAGTCGGCGCCCGAGGTCTATTGGAACCCGGCCTTGCCTCTCACTGCACCTGTCTCCAACGCTCGACAGAAAGCCAGCGCATATACAACAAAAAATTAAATACATACTGCGGCCAATTAAAACCTGGCTTAATTAACAAACAACTATTAAACTTTTTAGCATCCTTGCTTTCCGTTTCATTAACTGAACCAAATACCTTTCCAATCTTAGAAACACGTTTATTTCCTAATGTACGTGCCTACCTGTATCTAGATATATAATAGAAAATTGCTAGTTTAAAAATAGTTTAATGATACGACGGGCAGGGAATTTCCTCTCCCCCACCTCTCTCCCATAACTGCTATTCGTGCTTAACTTTCTCCCACAGGGCTAAGGAGGGTTTATATAGGTAGCACACCTTTTCTAACCACCTCGCCCAGAGCCAATATTTACTCACTTTGAAAAAGTCAGCTAGCTAAGACACAGTAACCCCCTACCCCTACGAGAACTAGTGCCTCCATTTTGCCTCGACCCTCCCTCTGCTTGGTATTACAGCCCTTCCCCCTCTTAGCTCGCTATATCAGCATTTCAGCCTATTCTCATAATACACTTATTAGAAAACTCCCGTAACTTTCTCCCTTTTAATAACTTGCTCAAAATTAATCAATTATATAATCCATAGTTTTAATAGAAGTATATTGTAACGCAGGCCATTAATTCACTGTATTTTTATGATGAAATATTTAAAACCAGCTCATACCTAACAAAATTATGATAAATATTTAGAAGGAAGGTATATACCAAAGGATTCCTTCCCCTCTTTAATAGAAGGGATGTCAACTGCCTAACCTAAACATATTTCCTCGGATAATGATATAATCCATATAAGATTATACTAAAGAGGTCACAATATTACTGGGGGGCCCTATTGGTTGAATTTGAAACATCGGATAAAAATAACTTCTACTTCGACTAATTAATATAAATCAAATGAAAACAGATCAAAAATTAACAGTAACTTGGTATAGTAGAACGTTTCAAAATACAAATCAAAAAAACCAATCAATGTGCAGAAGCCGAAAAAACAATTTGAATTCATTATAACCTTACTCAGTCTTGGAAGAGGTTACACAGAGCCCTTGAGAACCCAAAATGATTTTTCTGGCATCTTAATGTATGAAATATGGCTATGCCCCTATAGTATATATCTTTATGATATAATTCCATCAAAGCATAACACAAGAGGACCATGAATCCATCTGAAAAGAAGGATTTTTTAACATAATAAAGTATTAATCATCTATCATAACTATATTCATGATTTACGAAAACTCAGTAGAATCATATGTTTAATTAAATAATTATTTATTACGCGCCATAAAAATATTAATTTAATTAGATTAAAGAAAAACTAACCTAGAGATTCTCCATTGGACGAAATAAATACGCGTGGCACTTGCTTGAAACATTGTTGTCTTTATTAAGTTTTTCGTTTACTACATCGTATTAAACAAAAAATGTTTAAAAAACATAAAACCGGAAAATGATGCGATTTAGATAACGATTTGCGCGCATGTAGCAAATAATGAAAGACTAACATATGTGCCAAGTATCCATTTCAATTATCTAGTAGTTGTTCAATTTTTAAATCATAACGACATGTTAGGTTTTTTAAAAAAACTTGTAACAAAATAGTAAAATAAATACAATTGAGTTTAGAAAATTTGGTAGCAAGTAATAACCTTTATCAAAATAAGCACTCCTCGTTCGTTTTAATACATGTATAGTATAATCATGATTTTTGTGATCATTTAATTATTTTAAGTTAATGACGTGAATCAGTTCCTGGATGGATTACCGCTGAATTATTTATTAAATAAACTTAATGTATTTACAGAATCTTAGGACAAGTGGAAAAAACGTGTTGAAGTATAAATTTAAGGACTTTTTATATTTGAGGACAGCCGCAGCGAGCCCGAAGTATGGAGGTGAAGCGTAGCGAATCCGGTACGGGATTCACATTGGGTCTCCCGATGTAAGCTTGAGTAAAGATCCCTCGGATCCTTTTCGCAGATCAACTATTTAGACTCAAGTTTAATTCTCTAGCGTAAATACACTCGATCCTATTATGAAAACAGACAACATACACAAGACAGACAACTTTATGAATTCATTCAAGGGGTTGTAAAAACACCTGAACGGATAATTCAGGTGAAATAACTGGTCCGTTTGATTATTTCAAACAGATTACTTTTCAATATGTACCTGCGGTACAAACCAGAAAAGTAACATCAATGTTAAAAATTGCAATGGAAGCTGTATTGTGTAAAGAAAACAAGTTTTTTTAAACAGGTATGATGATAATAATATTAGTGAGTTGTTTTAATGATTTGTTGCAATATCAACTTATATGCCTTGTAAGATTAACTTAAATTGAATAACATTTATCCATTTACAACGTAAGTAAATATATATATATATATATATAATATATATATATATATATATATAGATATATATATATATATAATATTATTATATATATTATATATATACGCGCAATCGCGCACCGGGCATTTGCCCGGCGGTTGCCCCATAAGCAATAGGCCAGTCCGGGCCTGAATATAACTTACAACGCAAGGAGAACATTAAGTATATTGTACGACAGCTAAAGCGAAGTGATTTTCTCCAGCTCCATTCCAGTTTTTCATTATTTGAAATTCAATTAAAAGGCGAGATATAATTGCATACACTTAACTTAATAATTAACCTGTAATTCAGTCATGAAAATAACATGAAATTTATAGTATAGTATAGTGTAATTTATTACATCCCCCCTTAGCAATCACTTAGACAATTATTGCTGTTTCATTCAGTAACTGACACCCTTTATTTATTTATTTATATTAAATTATTTATTCTTATCTTTAATTTAATTTTTTGTAATAATAAATTTTTAATATTATAAATAAACAAATAAATACATTATTTTAGAAAATAATAGAAAAAAATATACTTATTATTTCATTAATAAAATTAGAGTCAGTAATTAAATGGCAATTACAGAAACTTAATAATAAATGTTTGTATAATAAGTATAAAATAAAGTACTTTGTTTATTAAAGTATAAAAGAATCTAATATATAATATATATATATAATATAATATATATATATATAATATATATATATATATATATATATATAATATATATATATAAATACTTCATTACTATTATATCTAACATGCTTCTCTTTAAGACTCTTGTCATATATCTGTCAAGAGAGAAGTTCCCCAAGGTGGTCCGCTATCGGCGACGCTTTTTGATCTGGCAATTGATCATATTTACAGAGAATTGTGATCCACAGTTTACTAATCAGTATGGATACAACTTAAATCCCAAGGTTGAAAATATTTTTACTGTCAGGGTTTGCCGACGATCTGCGATTAATGATCGTAATTGTATAAGTCGTAGATTCAGAGAGATTGGCTTGCTAATAAATCCAACAAAAAGTACTTGTATATCAAATGGTGAACACTATAGTAGCAAATTAATTCTTGAAGATGACAGTTTTATAAACTCGAATAATGCTGACGAAGTATATTTGGGCTGCAGTTTTACAGGTGAAATGATTTATAATGAAAATTCAACAGTTAAACTTAACATAAATATAAACAAATTGGTATCATCTGACTTACTTAAACCAGACCAAAAGCTTAATATTTTAAATCAATATATTTTTCCGACTTTGACGTACCCATTACAAACAGTTCCTCTGACCAAACTTAGACCTGCTTTCCTTGAAGGTGTAGACGTTATTTATAAGGAGATCTACTAAAGCCATAGTAGGCCTACCTCCTAATTCGTCTACAGCAATCTTATATGCTCCTCGCAGGTACAAAGTACTTGGTATATTAAGATGTTCGTGGGAAGCTCCTTTACAGCACATCTGCATTCTTCAAAAGCTACAGAACATAAACGATGTTCAGTTTCAAAGTATACTCGATTATGACGTAGAAATCGCAGAATGCTTAGACCGTCTCGGTCTCAGTCTTGACAACCTTAGAGAGAAGTTTACTGCTAAAAAGATTCGACAGACACTTCGAGAGAAAGCTTTTGATGAATGGTGTAAGTGTAAATGGCAAGGCATAGGTGTTTGTCACTTTAAAGATTACACGAAATCCAATTAATTTATCAGCAATAGACAGATACTTACTGGATCTGAGTGGACCAATGCAATCAAGCTGAATATCAATTATGCCCCCCTTCATGGTGTACCAACGAGTGGTTACTAGCCTACAGGAGAGTTAGGACCCCTCTACCGCCGAGAGACTGAAACACCAGTACATGTGCTAGGTAATTGTCCAAATAGATATAGATAGATATATCCAAATAGATTACTATTCCTCTTAGCCCTAATCATACTAGATTTAATTGATTTTACTATTTTTATTGCTGGTTATTTTGTTATTGACTTGTTGTATCCATTATTGGGCTTGTTCAATTAATAATTATAAATAAATAAATAACATGCTCCTTGTAACTCGTCGCCACCATAATGTCAAGCAGAAAATCATTGACTTGATGAAGCAAAAGGGGTATACTTGCTATGATGAGGTTTTAAGCATTGATTAGCACGGCTCCACCAGGTATGCTGATATCATTGCTTTTAAAGATAATACTAAATACGCTTTGGTGATAGACCCTACAGTTAGATATGAAAATAATGATGATTTATACCCTTTTAAACCAGGGTATAAAAGTCCCTAAGTAAAAAAAAGGAAATTTACGACAAACGCCTTAATTATTACCAAGTAAAGTTCCTAGAAAGACATGGCCAAAGGAATTATATTGTTAAAGGGCTTTGGTTTGGTTCTAGAGGCACTATACCTAAGTTTACCTTAGGTAAACTTTGACTTTTTCAATAAAATATGTATAGACAGTAAGGAATTGACAAGAATAATCGAATCTATTATTTTAGATTCGCTTGGAATTTTAAATCATCATACATACGGTTAATTTTTTAAATTTTATTTATCTATTTTAGACTTTGTTTTAGTTTTTTTATTAACTCTTTTGACAAAATTATGCAATAATTCTTATTTTTTTACTTAGGTGTATAAGAATACGCTATTCTTGTAAATTTCTTATTTTATTATTTAGTTTAATTATTGTCTTGTATATGAGTGATCAGTATGCTGTGTATGTAGCAACTATTGTAAATAAGCAGCCTCATATTGTATTTTTTTATAAATATATTATGTTTCCCTGTCTAAGCTTTCACTAAAAATTGGTATCTACTTCCACTAAGTTGACTACCAGGAGCTTGAGTAACCAATTATTTTTCTAGCAATCGTCTCCTTAGTATTGCAAACAGATCGATAAACTGTATTTTCTGCAATAAATTTTGAACTTTAAATTGGAGTATACCATGATATGAATCTTTTCTGAAACTGCACTACTTGCTGAACAATTCGATACCAATATAAATTAATTTTTGAAATTCCTTACAGAGCTTTTGTTTTACTTACAAAATCAAGCATCAGACTCTCTATATAACAAACCGGCTTTCAACCAACAAAGGTCGTTCTCGACCTTCGGGCTAGCAAGAAGAGAATTAAAGAGCCTGCCAGTCCTTATTTGTAATGACTGCGACTTTTATCCATTTATGCCTCAAAAAATTTACTCCACCAGAATACATTACCCCGACTCACTTCGCTTCAAATAGAGCTACCGCAAAAATTGGTCACTGTTCCCACTAAATCGACTAGTAGGAGCTTAGATAACCAATTAAATTTTTGGCAATCTTCTTCCTAGAATTTTAATCAGATTTCTAAACTGTGTTTTCCTACGATAACTTTTGAATTCAAAACTAGAGCATACTATGATATGGAGTTTTACAAAAACTACCCTAAATTACTGGACAATTTTATTGAAAGCAGAGTTAATTTAGATGATGTATTCTGGAGTAGAATTTTTCGGGTATTAATAATAAGTAGAAGTAGTTTTGCTTGTCAAACGATAGCTGTGCGAGCAAATCCTGGAAATTACAGATATTGGTATCTAATTGTTCAGCCAGTAGTGCAGTTTTCGGAAAGGTCCATAAGATGGTATGCGCCTGTTTGAAATTCAAAGGTTACCGTGAAAACACTATTTGAAAATCTTATTGTCATTTTAGG
Source organism: Microvelia longipes (assembly GCA_018340805.1). Classification (NCBI taxonomy): domain Eukaryota; kingdom Metazoa; phylum Arthropoda; class Insecta; order Hemiptera; family Veliidae; genus Microvelia; species Microvelia longipes. The sequence continues at coordinate 34,856,039 of JACMZG010000008.1, read as the reverse complement.
AAGAAGATTGCTAGAAAAAAATAATTTATCACTCAAACTCGTTATAGCCGAATTAATGAAAGTATATACCAATTATTTGATGATAGCTTAATTAGAAGCAGAGATAGTCGGCCTGATGTATATGAAATGTACCACCCTGCCTGCATACAAACTCATACAATTGGTTTTAAATTACTAAAAGGAAGGATTTATTACACTAAAATATTGTATATTTATACATAATTATATATTTTTTTAGAGCAGGAGCAGAATCGATCTTATCCCTACTCCCTTTTCCACCACTTTGATGTCATCAAACTCATAGCCTTAAATTCTTTGAAAGTGCGCTTAAGAGCGAAACCTATCCTTAGCATGTTTACGCTAAGAGCAAAAGTTTTCTGGTCCATAATCTTTCTTTAAGGGACAGAAGAAAGTAGAGAAGAGAAGGTAAACCTTAGAGAGAAAAGGGTTGTGAACTACTCTAAGACGAGGGAGCCGAAATAAACCGAGAGTTGAAATCATCCCTCCGTTTCAAGTATCAAACTGTACCATCGACCTACATTTAAATTATATCACTATTTATTTTACAAAGTAATATATAAATTATATTGTAATAATAAACCAAATTACTGAAACGACTGCTGCTTCCATTGACTAGATGATTACTGATATAAGTAAATATTTAATTCATAGTTATGAATTAGGATTATCTGATCACTGCGCCACTATAATTGAAAATAAAAATTAACAAAAAATATACGAAGCATTCATTGAATGCAGAATAGTTACTGACAAAAATCTAGAAAAAATAAATAAATAAATAATTTATTTCTCACTAGTGAGACAATTTTTTACAATAATTCGTTTTGTTTTTAGACTATTATATAATATGTAATTCAAATCATTTTAGAGTAAAAAATTACAATAAAGAGAAGCAGCCCCCCTGGTTTTTTATTTTTTTTTTTGGGGGGGGGGGGGGTTTAAAAATTAGTCTTTGATTTAGAAAATGAAAGATGGGATGTATTGACATTAATGAAACTGTTGCAAATATGTTTTGTTAATCAAATGAATATCGATTTCATATTAAATAAATAAAAAGAAATTTTAATTGGTACGTGAAAAAAAATTAGTTTTATTAAGAAGTTTCTTTTTGTGGACTTATAAAAAAATAATAAATAAAAACAGGTTAATTACACAAAAGTCCTTTATTGTTTAATATATAATAACTAAGCTTTCGACTAAAAATTAGTCATCATCAGAGTTTAAAAAATATAAAATAAATACAATTTTACAAACTACTTCATATTGCACCTTGGTATGGTTTGGTAAGCTATGTTTAAAAAACCGTTAAAAACTGTTACATTGAAGAATTTAAAAAAAAATCATCAGTGTTACCAATAATTTTAGTTGAAAAAACAATATTTTAAACTAAATTAAGATTTTTAAAATTTAAGAGTTCCTAATTAAATTTGCGTAAATGGAGCTTAATTTTTCTACATCTTTTTAAAATTAACATTATTATCAAATTTGACTATATTTATCATTTCTTTAACTTTCCTTTTTTGCCAATTAGGTCATTTTGCAGGATTCGGGTATTGTCAAAATCAAAACTGTGTCCTGTATTATGTTTGTGGTTAGAAAGTCCAGTATTATTTTTATCTTTTTTGCAGTCATATTTATGTTGGGCCAGTCTTTTATTTAGATATTGTTTTGTTTCACCTATATAATATTTGGGACATTGAGAACAGGGAATTTTATATACTAATCCGGATTTTTGCTCTTTCTTGGTTTTTTCTTTATGTTTTTCACAAAATTATATATTATAGAATTATATTATAGAAAAAGAATTAATAAATAGTGCTAATAACTTGATACGTAGATCTCTAACATTAACTGATCCTGAATACCACAACGAAATAATACTAGATGTTAAAAAAACACTGCAAATAATAATTTCCCAAATTACCTAATAAAAAACTTAAATCAAAACAAAGAAAAATGCAAAATTTAAATAATTCTATAAATAATAAATAATATAAATAATTCTATAATAATTAATAATTCTAATAATATAAATAATTCTAATATAAAATAATATAAATAATATAAATAATTCTAATAATATAAATAATTCTAATAATATAAATAATTCTAAATAATATAAAATAATTCAAACAATTCTAATAATATAAATAATTCAAATAATAATATTGACATAATATAATGCTAATAATAAGATCCTATAATTCATAATCAATTCGTAGCAATCCATATGTACCTAACTTATCTGAAAATAAAAAGGACTTTATCAAAAAGTCTACCTAACTTTAAAATTGCTCAAAAAAGTCAAAAATCAAACCGGCCATTTTTTGAAAAACATAAAGAAAAAACCAAGAAAGAGCAAAAATCCGGATTAGTATATAAAATTCCCTGTTCTCAATGTCCCAAATATTATATAGGTGAAACAAAACAATATCTAAATAAAGACTGGCCCAACATAAATATGACTGCAAAAAGATAAAAATAATACTGGACTTTCTACCACAAACATAATACAGGACACAGTTTTGATTTTGACAATACCGAATCCTGCAAAATGAACCTAATTGGCAAAAAAGGAAAGTTAAAGAAATGATAAATATAGTCAAATTTGATAATAATGTTAATTTTAAAAAAGATGTAGAAAAATTAAGCTCCATTTACGCAAATTTAATTAGGAACTTTTAAATTTTAAAAATCTTAATTTAGTTTAAAATATTGTTTTTTCAACTAAAATTATTGGTAACACTGATGATTTTTTTTTAAATTCTTCAATGTAACAGTTTTTAACGGTTTTTTAAACATAGCTTACCAAACCATACCAAGGTGCAATATGAAGTAGTTTGTAAAATTGTATATTATTTTATATTTTATATTTTTTAAACTCTGATGATGACTAATTTTTAGTCGAAAGCTTAGTTATTATATATTAAACAATAAAGGACTTTTGTGTAATTAACCTGTTTTTATTTATAAATTAGTTTTATAAAGCTAGAAGTAAGAAAGATGTAACTACGGGTTCCACTGTGTCGGGGGAAATTCTAAGGGTAAATAAATTTAATAAGGATATAGTTCCATACTTTAAAACAAGAGGCCTTCGGCCTTTTGGCCGCTACATGGCGTCGGAGCTGGGGGCCGCTTCGCAGCCTCATGGTTGTTGTCCTATAATAGTTCGTCATATTACTAGTTTATATAAGTAGCATGTTCCTAGATATAAACGAATTTTCAAATTTATTAATCAAAATACGTGATTTGATGACATTATGTCAATCAATTAAACCGGAACTAATACTAATAATAAAATGTAACTTCGTATTTTTGTAACTATACCTAGCAGTAAATTCATACCTAAACTGTTTTTGAAGATTTGTGATTTTTTAAAATGTTCGTGAAGTCATTATTGTGGGTTACACATATTTCAAAAATAAAAGGGTACGGGATTTTGTTATAAATGAATTAAAAATTAATAGAACGGCCATCGGTGCTATGAAATGGTCAATAATTCATAGATATATTTTTTCCTGGATTTTAATTATAGTATCTGGCGCATATCGCTACAGACTTGAATTTGATAACAATACCAGCCGTTTATATATTAAATCAGGTATTGCAAGTAAAGAATACTTTTGGCAATAAACCAAAAAATGGAGATAAGCACAACTATAACACCAGAAGTAAAAATGTATTAAGAATTAACCAACATGAAACTACAAAATATAAAGTTGTTTTAATTACTTGGGGGTCGTATTGTACAACTTTTAACCACAAGACATTAAAGATATTGGTTGAATAAAATGATCATCAAAAAGCCAATTAGCAATTTATCTGAGTTTATAATAAAATAAATCACGTCATGCATTGTTGGTTGTTTTCTAATCATTTTACTTATTTTATTGAAGTGTAATTGACCTCAAGGTACTGTATATTTTTGTATACTTATTAGCAAATAAAATTAATTTTATTATTTTACTTATTAATACATTATTACCAATGGAAGCTATGACTTTATTGAAATGTTAACAAAGTAAATGATTTTGGCATTTTATAAAAAGAGCCCTTCGAGCCTTTGGCTGCTATGCAGTGTGGCGAAGCGGCCCCAGCGCAAACAATGATCTTGTCCAGTATCAGTTCGTCGTATTAATCGTTTTGTAAGTGGCATACTGCATCTATATTAGCGAATTTCTAAATGCATTAGTCGAAACTAGCATATAATAAAAATAAATTAAAAAAATATAAAAATTGTTATATTTAATAATAAATATAAAGTTCTATATGTCAAACAATGAAGTCGTAACCAATGCTGATAATGATAGTTTGATTTCGTATATGTGTTAAATATATGTAATAAGATATGTGCATTTAATTGCAGCCTGATCAAAAATGATTTAACGTTTTTCAAATTGAACGTAATACATAAAGAATAGACTATAATAAGATCCAACTTTGTACCAACATTCAAATCCGGAAAAGCGTTCGAAAATGATTGTATGTTATGAAACGTATAGAACCAAAATATCGTACATATCAACATACTATTATACACAAGTACACACACACTCACATACATATATACATAACATACATATATATATAATATATATATATATATATATATATATATATATATATATTATATATAATATATATATATATTATATTTATATATATGTGTGTGTGTGTGTGTGTGTGTGAAATGAAACCATTCTGAAGTCGATGCCAAACTAAAGTAATTTCTTTTATATATTATATATATATATATATATATATATAATATATATATATATATATATATATATAATATATGTGTGTGTGTGTACAACTTATGTGGTAGGGGAAATACACGTTAACAGTTTGTCTCCAAAATTTTAATTTTTAGTTTTAATCATTTAATGGGAAAACGTCACTTCTGTTACAATTATTTAACCTTGGCTATTATAAGTTACTTTATTCAATCCAATAATTGACACCTTTGAGCCCAATTACTTAAAAAATAGACTTTTTTCCTGTATGAATCACCCTTCATTTATTTAATTAAATAATACATTTTAGCCAATTTGTATGTTTAAAATTTAAATTACAACTCAACAAATTAGAGTAATGAAATCTAGCCTGCAAGCCAGGCTAATTTCTTTTGGAATGTTTGCTGCTTTGCTCAACAACCCATTTACAGCTTATGTTTTCTGTTTATGCTCTAAGGAGCACCATTAATACTTTTTTGTCAATTTCCCGGATTTTCAAAGAAAAAGCACATGTTAACCCCATAGGTATTATAAACCTTCACTTATTATTTTTGTGCACTCATGAAAGCGCAGTTTATGCTACCGTTTAAAATGTTACAGCTCATTCCGGGAATTAAGAAGATTAAATGTTAATAGTTCTTTTGACTACATAGTAAAATGGTGTCACAAAAGAAAGTTTTCCGAATAGCAAGACTAGACCTAGGTATATATATATATATATTATATATATATATATATATATATTATATATATATATATATATATATATATATATATATATATTGTAACGGATTCGGCACAAGTGTTACATTCATGGTGTATTGTAATTTATAGTGAAGGATTGTTTATGTTATGTGAAAGCAATATGAACTTTCGGAACCTTCTTATTGTTGTTCGTCTAAGATAATGAATCATGAAAGAGAGGAGCCGTTACGGAATTGTTATGATCTGAGAGCCAGTAGGCATCGAGCCCTAGTCAGAAAACTATTAATGAAGGTTTACTCTTAATTTATGTCAAACGATCGCTATTTCGCTCGTCACAATAGTGAAGTCGTGCGTGTGCCGAACGCGTTCGTTTCGTCGTACATCTTAGTCGACCACCTAATGTCAGGCTAGAATATTTATTTATTTATTTATTATTTTTAAGGACATTAAATATATATGCTATTCTTTAGTCATTGGCATCATATTATTTATATTAGTACTTAATATATTCAGCGATAAAACTATTACGTTGTTTTTTTTTATAAATTACCCCTCTAGTAATTTATTAGTTATTGTTACTGAGGTGCCAATTTTATTAATTGGGCATAAGTTTCATTGGCGCCCAACTGGCCGAAAAAAAAAAAATATGAACTATTAAAATTTATTTTTATGAAATACTTAACTTCTTAGTAAGTATTAAATAAAGGAATTATTTTTTCGTATCTTTTGGTATTGAAAGAGGTGTTTAAAAATTAAACTGGTTAAAGATATTGTTTTTGCTAAATTAATTGAATAATAATCGATATAGTGATTATTTAAATTAGTTAATAATTAAAATAAGTGATCATTTGAAGCTAATAAATTTTTGTGAAAGTATTAATTTAATTTTTTGTTTTGTAAAATTCATGCAAGATTGCGAATTTGGTAAAATTATCATATATTAAAAAGAATATTGTCTTATCATTTGATATTTTTATTGGAGATAGGTTTGTGTGCTATAGCAGTATCGGCTGCTTTGCTTTGATCTGTTTGGGGTTGTATACTATATGCTTTGTTATCGTTCTTTTTCACCTTCTTTTAGTTTTTGTTTTGTTCTACATTTCTTAATAATTTTGTTTATTCGCGTGGGTAGAATGGATAATTTTACTGAAGAAGAAATACGTAATGTTACGGTCCGCAAAGGTCAGTTTTCTACCACGGATGGTGATAAAAGCGATCAAGAAGAAAATTCGTTTCCTCGATTATCTGCAGACCCTAATAGTAATAGTACAGTAGTGGTTGGTACTACTGCGTCAACAGGGAGTGGATCAACAACTGCTAGAGCCTTGATGGATGTTGGCACAGACACTGATCAGTTGGAAGCGGAACGAGCAATAAAAGATATTGAGATCCACAAGATGTTCAAAGAAATACTAGATGGGATGGAGGATTTTAAAGAAGAGGTTCGTGAGTTTCGAAAGTATAGAGCTAATACTGATATGAAAATTTCGGCTTTATCTCAAGAAATATCGGCTGTTGACGTAAAATTTGAAACTAATAAGATAGCTACCGATGAAGACATGAGAAGATTAGCGGTAGGGTGACAAAGAATGAAGCGAGCATGAAAACCATAGGACATGAGTTGATTCAAATACGCGAGGAGAATAAAAGCAATCGTGATGACAATGATAAAAGAATAGCAACTGTGGAAACGGCAGTGCAGAGGTTATCATCTAGTGGAACAAATCTAGGTTTAGTTCGAGTAGGTCAAACTACTACTGTTCCGTCGCTGAAAGATTTAAAACCACCATCATTTTTTGGTAAAGAGAACGAGAACCCTATGGCATTTATCAGCAACATGGAAAAGTATTATACCTTGTGTAAACTTAACACGGAAGAAGAAAAGATGTTTTACATCGGATACAGCTTGAAAGACAAAGGTGCTGATTGGTGGCAAATGTACTCAGGTAATGTTGACACGTTTGACAACTTTAAAATTATCTTCTTAAAGCAATACTGGGGATACGCTGAACAACGTAAAATAAGAGATAATCTCTACAACGGTCATTATGTTAAAAACGAAGGTATCAGTAGAGAGGATTACGTCATTAAGAGATATGGTAAAATTAAATTCTTGTCCCCTGCTATTCCAGAGAAAGATGTTATAGAATATTTCTTACGTCATTTTGAGGTAGAAGTTCAACGAGCCTGTTTATCTTGGAAAATTAACTCTATGCCTGAATTTATGGAGCTATTAAAGTCCTTTGATGCTCATGATAATGCTTTTGTTAGTAGGAGGGCACAGGTCAATCAGAGAAACACAAGCAATAATCCTGTATCTTACCCCTCAACTTCAGCGCAGGGCAACACTATTCCACGGTATCGTCATCCCAATGTAGGACGTGGGAATCCTTCCTTTCCAGCTCAAGATTTAAAGACTTCGCAAAATCGAAGATGTGATGCGTTAGCTGTAGACCCTGGCATGGGGGAAAGCGACCCTCAACCTTCACAAAATATTTTAGAACCCGCTGTGGGTTTGTCTCCATGTAACTCTTTGGAAAACGAGACGGGAAACGAATAGGGGTATCTCATGATATGGTGCTGTCCGGTATGAACGGAAGATTAGATACCCCCAATGTTATGGCACCTGAAGACACTAGTATGACTAATTATGTTGACATCAGTTCCTGCAGTAAACTTGTGGAATATCCGCCTGACTACTTATGGAATGAAGACGATGATATCGATTCTAAAGGATCGAATTCTTGGATTTCTTGTCCGCGGCTTTCCATTAGTATAGGTGGTGTAGTTACGAGGCCCTTGTTGATACGGGAAGCGAGATCACAGCTATATCTGAAGTGGTTTGAAAGTAATTTTCATGACTGTAATAGGTTACAGATTTTGCCAGTTACGGGAACCAAGATTTTAAGTGCTATTGGAACAAAGTCTTCCCCCATAAAGAAGCAAGTTTTACTTGATGTTTCGGTAGGATGTTTAAAATTTGACGTTCCCTTTGTAATTGTTCCGGGTTTGGTTCATAATAGTATAATAGGTATAGACCAGCTGGCTCGCTTACAAGCTGACATTAGTCTTGCTAACTCTAGACTGCTTATAAATTATGAGGGCCAGTCTGAGGGAGTTGAAGTGATCTATGCTAATAGTAATCATGTAAGCCACCTTTGTAATGAGTATCATCGACTTGCAAGAAACATTGATCATATATCAATCAAACAAGTAGATGTGGAGAGTAACAATCAATGTCTAAGAATCGAGAGTAAGGATCAAGAATTGGGTATCCTTTTAAAACAATATGACGATGTATTTAAGAGTCAACCTGGGAAAATAAAAGGTTATATTCACACTTTAAACGTAATTGACGATTCGCCTTATTATGTTAAGGCATATCCTATACCGTTTACTCGTCGGGGTGCTGTAGATTATGAAATACAGCGAATGTTGGAAATGGGAATAATAGAGCCGTGTACTAGTAACTATGTTAATGCTATCGTTCCCGTTTACAAGAAAAACGGAAACGTACGCTTATGTTTAGATGCGCGGCGATTAAATAAGGTTTTACTACCGGAGTTTGAAGCTCCTCCTTCGGTTGAAGTTTTGTTGCAAAGGTGCCAAGGCGTGAAGTTTATGTCAAGCCTTGATTTAGTTTGTAGTTACTGGCAAGTCCCTCTTCGTCACAGGGATCGTAAGTTCACATCATTTATGTATGGAACTAAATGTTACCAATTTACTGTGACCCCCTTTGGTCTTTGTACGAGCTCTGCGGCTTTGATCCGTAGCCTTAATAATGTCCTCGCAGGATTTGAACATTTCTTATTGGTTTTTGTTGATGATATTCTTATTGTATCCGCTTCATTAAAGGAACATCTCCATCATATTCGTTGTGTCTTAGAACGGTTCCGGGAATTTGGAGTGACGGTTAACCTGGAAAAATCCAATTTTCTGAGGGAAGAAATAGCTTTTCTAGGATTTCTTCTTACTACTGAGGGTATCAAAACTGATCCTGAAAAATTAAAAGCTATTATGGAGTTTCCACGACCTAGTTCTCCTAAGCAGTTAAGAGGATTTTTGGGTTTGACAAATTACTATCATCGTTTTTCTTCGGCGTATGCCTTTGTCACCGCCCCACTTTTAAGACTTCTGAAAAAAGACACATCGTGGATTTGGACGAAGAATGAAGAGGAAGCATTCGAAAACACCAAAAAAGATATTTTCAGAAGTAGTGTGCCTCCATCATCCTAATCGAGAGAAAACATTTTACGTGCAAACCGATAGCAGTGATTATGCAATTGGCGGACAGGTGTATCAACTCGATGAAAATAAGGATATAAGGGTGGTGTCATTTTGCAGTCGTGTCTTAAAGGGTTCTGAGCTACGTTATTTTACAAGTGAGAAAGAGTTGTTAGCTATTGTCTATCTGTTTCAAAGATTCCGCTCGTTACTCCTGGGAGCAAAGATTGTCGTACGGACTGATCATAAAGCCCTTACCTTCCTGCAGTCCTGTCGTTTGGTGAGTCCGCGCCTAAGTCGTTGGATATTGATTCTCCAAGAATACAACTTTTTAGTAGAGTTTTGTCCAGGTAAAGAGAATATTGTGGCAGACATAATTAGTAGGAATCCCCTGAGCAATTTGAAGATTGTGGACATAGAGCTATGCCTATCATCAGTTCAATGTTAGCCCGTTCTCCTGATATTAAGTTATTAGAAAAGCTAAAAAGGATTGACGAATTCCAAAAGCAAGATCCTAGAATTGTAGAAATTACGCGATCTAATGGTAATGCTAATGTTAGGTACAAGCAGGTTGATCAAGTATTGTATTATAAAACAAATAATTCGTCATGGAAGATCGTAGTTCCTGAAGACTTGATTTTGGATCTGATAAATAATTGCCATGAGGTATATGGGCATTGTGGAGCGCGGAAAGTTCATCAAATTTTGAACGAGCAATTTTATTACCCTAAGATGATAAACACGATCAAAAATATAGTTTCGAAATGTCTGATTTGTCAGAAGTGTAAGGTTTCAAACTATAATTCATATGCAGAGTTGTTAAATGTTATCCCAAATGGTCCTCACGAACTATTAAGTATTGATTATTTTGGTCCATTACCTACAGCTCGTTCATCAATGAAATTTTTGTTGGTAACGATAGATGCTTTTAGTAAGTTCGTGAAAATTTTTCCTTTAAGGCGAGCTACTACTCGAGCTAGTCTCCAGATTTTGAAGGACAAATATTACCCAATTTACGGGAAACCTAAACGGATTTTGACTGATCGCGGTACTCAATTTACCTCTCCTGATTGGAAACATGGATTAGAAGAGGAAGGAATTACTCCCATTCTGACATCTATTCGTCACCCGGAAGCTAATATGGTTGAACGGGTGAATCGTGAATTGGGCAGGTTCTTTCGGACGTTCTTGGTAAATCAAAAACATGGATCTTGGATAGATTGGGTTCCCGTAATTGAAAATTGTATTAATGAAGTTTACCATGAGTCGACAGGTGCCACACCTGTTGAAATTCATCTTCAGCAAAAGCCTCATCGCTTTTGGGCGGATTGCCTGGGCATTAAATTAGATCAACTATCATCTGCCGAATACGATTACAAGCTATTGCTAGTACGTGAAAACTTGGAACGCAAGGGAGAAAATAGGAAGGAAAGGCACAAGAGGAAATATAAGTTTACGAAATTTGACATTGGGGATCGCGTGCTTGTGAAGGCCCTTAATGTATCCAATCCGGCTAAGAACATTCTAGCAAAGTTTCTGGCTCTTTACGAAGGACCCTATGTAATTACTAGTAAGGTATCTGATGCCACCTTTGAAATTTTTGATGAAAAGAAAGGTAAGATTAGAGGTATATTTCACGCAAACAGTTTAAAGAAGTTTGTGAGTTAGCTCGAGTATGCTATACTGTTTCCTTTTCTTGTTCATATAATTTAGGATTTTTTCAGTTATTTATCTTGCATGTTTTATATTTGTCTTATTAAGAGTAATATTGTTAGTAATTTATTTATTTGTTTTCGGTATTTTTTTGGACTAGCTTTTCATAACCGGTGAGGTCGTTTCTAGTGATTTCGCCATTTTCCAAGATTGACGAAACCAGGGAGGGCGATGTAACGGATTCGGCACAAGTGTTACATTCATGGTGTATTGTAATTTATAGTGAAGGATTGTTTATGTTATGTGAAAGCAATATGAACTTTCGGAACCTTCTTATTGTTGTTCGTCTAAGATAATGAATCATGAAAGAGAGGAGCCGTTACGGAATTGTTATGATCTGAGGACCAGTAGGCATCGAGTCCTAGTCAGAAAACTATTAATGAAGGTTTACTCTTAATTTATGTCAAACGATCGCTATTTCGCTCGTCACAATAGTGAAGTCGTGCGTGTGCCGAACGCGTTCGTTTCGTCGTACATCTTAGTCGACCACCTAATGTCAGGCTAGAATATTTATTTATTTATTTATTATTTTTAAGGACATTAAATATATATGCTATTCTTTAGTCATTGGCATCATATTATTTATATTAGTACTTAATATATTCAGCGATAAAACTATTACGTTGTTTTTTTTTATAAATTACCCCTCTAGTAATTTATTAGTTATTGTTACTGAGGTGCCAATTTTATTAATGGGCACATAAGTTTCAATATATATATATATTATATATATATATATATATATATATATATATATATATATATATATATATATATATATATATATATCACAAACATTTATTTTATTTTTGGGAGCTGAAACGTTTGATAAAAAATGGAATGTTATATTTATTGCTAATGCGTTTAACTTCTTTTATTAGGAGGTAGGAAGTAAAAATATAATGATTAAAGATGAATATGATCTTTGATACAACATTGAACACCTAACATTTTTGATATGACTTTGATAAACTTTCTATTTTTGAGTGCGACGGCTAGATATCTTTATAATTACGGCAAATAAGCTCAGCATAATGTTTTTTAAATTGTTTTATACGTAGATAAGAGGTATATAGAGGAGATATAGAACAAATATTCAGCTCAAATGGACAAAGTATAAAAAGTAAACTGTTGGATTTTGTTTCAACTTACTACTGAGTTTTATACAAAAAGGCCACCCATAACAATAGGAATTTAATATTAATAAATTGCAAATGATAAATTTAAATGGCAAAATAAAATTTTTAGCTATAATTCCAAGATATTTATAGTAACTAATATCGAGTACTCAATTAATTTATTAAACCCAAGAAAACAAAGTTGACTTGAATTTTTACTTTTTTTAATTACTTATTACCTATGAAAACTTCTACTCTTACAGCCATGTATTTTTAACCCTATAAAAAACTCAATAAAAATTGTATCTAATACTCTCATGCTAAAAATAATTTTTCTTTTATTTTCGGGATTAGAAAATATTTCAAGGGGAAAAAGTAAAAAAAATAAACTTCATCTCATGCAAACGAAAAACCTTTTTTAATTGAATAGTAACAGGGCAACAAATCCTGGAATTTTAAAATCTGAATATTAAATGACTCCTAAAAGAGTTTTAAATAAAACCCAGTTTGAATGAGAAGTTTTCAAATGAATTAAATACTCATCAAAAAGCTCCATTTAGGGTTTAAAACAAACGTGGAATCACCATTTAATTATTCAAATAAATAAATGTAATCTTTCACTTTTGTACAGTCCTCATATAGGTTGAAAAACTAAGAATCAATATTGTTAAACACTAGTAATTACTAAATGATTATGCATATATATTTTCAAAGGTTAATTGAAAAATTGAACAAGTTACCCAATTTTGAAACACCAACATTCATTATCTTTGGCATCAAAAATAAATATTAACACAGGAACTTAACAAAATATTTCCTGCTTTTAGAAAATATATTGAGAACTGTTAGTTGAATATCTTTAAGTAGTTCTTTTATAAAATTTCATTCATGTACCAATTTTATTTTTCAAAACGATTTAGCTGCTTCCTTGTTGTTTTCTTATGAAAATAAAATGGAAGTATATTTGTGTTCTATGCGCATGCGCATACTCTCCAACTTATTTAATTTCTTTATTAATTGACTAACTGGCCAAATAGACTAATTTATAAAGTTTGAAAAAAAAGCATATTTTAAAAAAAGAGAAATTAAACAAAAATAAAATCGTTACACAAAGAAAAATTAAAACGCATATTATTTTAGAACACAAAATTGTATTATTTGAGATATATAGATATTTATTTATGTATCACAATTATAGTACAACACATGGCTAAAATCAGTTGACAGCGCGGGAAAATAGTGTTGAAGAACCTATTTTCCCTAGTGTTGAAGAAATCAGGTTGCCCTGATTTTTATTGAGGGCGTGCCATTCAGGAATAACCTAATTGGCTCCCAAGCATTATTTTCTCATGCTGACAACTAATTTGAGCCATATGTCGTAATATATATATGACACAAAAGGTGTTCATTGTGATCAATGAGTTTGTAAAAATTGAAAGTTTAGTCAAGATCCATCGATTTAATCTGTTAGCACTGAACATCTTTTTACACTTTCCCCTATTATTATTTTCGTCTCGATGGCACGTAAAATATGTTCATTGACCTATGAGAATTCTCGATAAAATATATCGATTAAATTCCGAGCTATAAGTACTCTAATTTTATTTCCTTACACAAACCCCTTATTTGATAACGGATCTCGATAAGTTCAAAAATATGGTATTATGACCAATAAGTCGTCTCAGTATAAAGTTTAGTCAAAATCCATAAATTAGATTCCGAGCAGTAAGGTCTCGAATAAATTTTAAATTATACTAAAACTCTATTATTTTAGAACTGATTCCGATAAGACTTAAAAGGTCCCTACTCAGACCTATGAGGATTATAAGTTTAAAGTTTACTCAAGATATATCGATTAAATACCAAGATATAAGTACTCAAATTTTATTTTCATACACTAATTCCCTATCGTTATTTGTGAACAAAAATTCGATTAGATAAAATATGTTCATTATGACCTATGAGATGTACAAGTGTAGAGTTCAATAATGATCCATTGATCAGATTCCTATCTGAAAGCACTCAAAATTTAGTGTCGCACTAAAAGGGATCCCGATGAGACTTAAAAGGTGAGCGCTCAGATCTATGAGCATTCTAACTTTGAAGTTTAGTCAAGATCTATTATTTAGATTCCGAGCTAGAAGTACTTAAATTTTTTATCCTTACATTAATAGTTATTTATGCCATAAGGCTGAGAAGTGTGTCTTTATGTCACGGCAATTAGATTTACCGACGAGCGAAGCGAGTCGGGAAAAATTGCCAAGACATAAAGACATTCTCAGCCGAATGGCATACACTATTTTTTTGAGGTAGCACTCATTAAATAAATTGCGCTATATACTTAATTGAAAAAAAAAACAAACGTCCAATTAACTCCATATTATCGTCGTCATTGAATTCATCCATAGCTTCACACTTTTACTCAAAAATGTAAAAGCTTTACAAATAAACACACACAAATTGTCAATTAAAACACCTTTTAAAAACGAATAAAAAATTAGTCTACGAACAAAAACAGAAACAAAATGAATGTTTTTAAATAAACCACATGAGGGTTTAACACAGATTGTTTTTTTGAACACGCTACATTACAGTAATGGCGGCAATATATGAATTACTTTTACGTCCTAGGAGTTTTTTTACATTCATTATTGTCCTCGGAGGTGAAAAGTACTAAATAACCTCCTAGTACAATAATGATTGGCTTCTCATCCTAAAAACGGTCCAATAAAGTGCTCAATTACGTACTACCTCAAAAAAACTTATATTTTTATTTGAGAAGGGATCTCGATTGACTCGCTATCGCTTCAATAAAATTTCCCACATGGTAAAATGATGTACTATTTATTTTTTTTTTTAATTAATCGCTCAGACATTGTTACATTATCGATACTATTTATTCTCTCTCACAAAAATGAGAAGACTCCGTTGCATTTTCATCTTGAGCATTGAAGCTAAACCTAAGTATTTTTAAATTTCTTAAAAGAGGTGAACATTTTCAACTGAACACATCAACTGGCATTTTCTTGGTTTATATTTCATACGTTTTCCTTAAAAAGAAGAAAAAGAAAAGAGGTTTTGTCTATTTTTCTCTTGGGGGTTATTCTATATTTTTTATACCACGAATCCAGCTAAGACAGGATTCTTCTTTTTATGCTACCTTATGAATGTTCTGTAATGATGTTAAAACCACAATTCTGCCTTGATACCATTTATTATTAACATGAACACATTTAAAATGAACGGCATCATCCACAATCATATACATTGAATATTCCCTCTAACTCGAGTTTTTTTATTGTGAGGAAAATCTTAACCCAGATTTCCCTCTTCCGTCATTGTATTTACTTATTTATGATCCAGCTTCATTTAAAAGACCTGTGTAACTTTTAATATTTAAAGTGCAGCATAATTTAAGCGCCCTCCATGCAACTTTTATCAATTGGTACCTTATTTCCCTCTTTGACAAAGTAAACTACGCACTCGAGGTTTGCGTTTAGTTTGCTACACTGACTTTGCCTAGACTATGCACAGACCATATTTCTGCATGGTTACAGTATAGCACACAATTATAATCAGTTGGCAACGTGGGAAAATAGTGTTGAAGAACCAATGAGGTTGGTCTAATATGAAATTGAGGGACTAACCTCATTGGCTTCCTTACATTATTTTCCCATGCAGTCAACTGATGTTGTGTTATCTATTAAAACCCTATCATTTGACATGCGCAAACACTCAATTAAATAAATATTATATAATGGGTGAATGGGAATGGTATTTTAAAACAGAACTCATACTCTGATATTAGCATTAACCTTAAATAGCTTTATAATAACTTCACAGCCCAGTAAAAAATTTAGAGTTCCAAATCATTCCTATCTTTTATCTTTTTATCTTCACTTTGGCATTTTCGGGTGAATCATTTCAGATACACTAACATTGCCCCCCCCCCCAAATAAAAAGGTTAAATTATATTCTACCCATTTGAAAATTAAAATGGTGTCTTCCCCTAGTATATCAAACCAGAGTTTATTGTTCTAACGTATTACCCAAAGTCGGTAACTTCGTAACCAGCTTTAGCTGCGTGTTGGGCAAGTCACAACATTAAATCATCATGACTTTGCGTGCTCGCAAACATGGATGAGTGCATAAAAAGGAGGCATCATATCTAATTAACTAACAATGGTAAAGTGGCGAAATTGAAAGATAATATTTTAGCTCAAAACTATATATTTTTTAATGATCTCAATAAACAGCTTAAAGGGGGGGGGGGCTAGTAAAGGATCCTGCCAGTAAAGGATAGTACGCTAGTGACCGCTAGACTTAGCAGTAACACTACAGTGACCCCCCCCTAATAAATAGAAGTAGGGGTTTATTTTTTTTGTATAAATACGGTGCGAACCAAACGGATTAACCGAGTCATATGAAACTTAGTAGAAAAAAAAATTATAAAAAAAGAACTGATTAGATTTATTGGAAATTCAAAAATTACTAAGTGCTTTGAGTTCAACAAGACAACCACCTGTAGCTGGCACAGTTCTCGAAAGATCAAGATTTAAAAAGCAGGCTCCAAAGCGGCTCGTGTTTCGTATGACTTTAAATAACTTAGACAGAGAAGCTTAATCCATTCCATATCAGGCAGCTTTTTAAAAAAAGTTTCCATAACATATTTAGGAAGTAAATAAATTTACTTTTTAATTTTTTATTAGTGTCTCATTGAAGTTAAGGTTAAATCTATGACATTAGGTAATATCTAGAATAAAAACTAAAGAATTTTAAAATGAGCTGTAATTTCATTAGAGAAACATAAACCATTTCAAGAGGCAGCACGTAGTTTAAGATAAAATTTAGATATATGAGAGAAGCGGGTAGAAAGCAAATGGTAGGAGTGAATTTATATCGACGTAATTTTGACCTTCATGACCTCCATTCTAGCTCTATACAGCTCTGGTCCTAAACCCAGCTTCATTCATCAACCTGTCTCTTCTCTATCCGAACAAGCAGTAAACAAAAACCTTACAACAGAGTTTCTCATGCTTAACAACATACTCTGTTTTTTCCCCTCTAGTTTGTCCTATAAATACTTTTTTAGTCCCATTTGTTATTCAAGCAGGGTATACTCTTTTGTCATTGACTTTCTAGCTGAAGTGTATTAGCCTAACTTTTCTCACTTGATACGTCACAAAAATATTCTCTCATTTTTCGCTTATTTGCTATTTTTTTAATTCTTTCGGCCAATTTTGGTTCGTAGCGAACAAACGATGAAGTACAATAAATAAACGCGTCTTTCGCTTATTATTATTGTGTAAGGGACTTCCACTGAAAACTACTTCGTCAGAGGGGGCGATTTTTTTTTCCATCGGGGACTATGCCCTGTCTGGCCTTACCTGGCTACGGGCCTGAGTCCTAGACTATGGTCGGGCGGAAACATACATTGCAGACACTAATTAAACAAAGATAAATGGAAACAGATGCTGGTACAAAATGCCGAGACCTTTTACATTTTTTTTCCATAAATTAAGAATAAATTTTAACTTAATTAAGTATACCGCAATGGCTTAAGAGTATAATAATTAGAAAACATACTTAAGCTTCAGGAGGCAAACTATAATTTGATTTTGATTTGATATTTTTTTTGTCAAAAAACCCAAAGTGGGTAATAACAATCGTCAAGAACAGTAAAACAAACAATTAAAGTTTTTCATCCAAAAATTCTTTGAAAGAGAAAACAGTATTTTCTTTTAAAAATAAGTTTACCTCTTTTTTAAATTTAATTTTACCTACACTTATTATATTATCAGGTAATTTATTGAAGAACTTTATTGCCCAGTAATTAACTTCATTTTGGGTTTTAGATAATCTGCAATATTTGACATCTAATTTCTCTTTGGTTCGTGTATCATGCGAATGTACAACCGATCTTACATTATATAGCTCTACATTGTTCCTTATGTGCAATAGACTCATTTTTGTATACATTTTCAACTCTCTAACGTAAATACTTTGGGAGCTACGATGATAACAGACACACACACAACACATACAGACAGACAACTTTGTGAAAACCCTATTTAGGTGACATCCCGGTTTCGGATTTTTTTTTGCAAACACAGTACTTTTCCTACTTACAAATGAGTAAAAGTATAAACACATATAGCATAAACACAGCAGGAGTTATGCGTAACACAGACGCCCGCACGCACACACACACTAATAGACAGACAGTACGGTGAAATCTATTCGGAACGTCATGAAAATGCAGTAAAGGATAATTTTGATGAAACCTCGGTTTTTAATTTTTAGTGTGAACACAATACTAAGGAATAAAGTATAAGAGTTTTTCATACATTATACTCCTTGACAATACTTATCCTTATACCTACGGTAGTAGGTGAGGAAAAGTAAAACTTAGGTTGAAGAATATGTGAGAGGAAAGTATGTCGAGGTAGATGTTAACTGTTAGAATCTTCGCATCGTAGGAAGATGCTTTAAAGAATAAACCGTCCGTCCTCAGCGATAACATGATCCCAACCATGAAGCCCAATATTTGCAGATACTGCAACAAAGGCGGATGCAGATAGTTGAGATATAGGAGTGATGATTTGTTTTACTGCTTGATTTTAAAACTCAGGAATAAGCAAATAGAATCCAAGGAAGGTGGATCAATAACTTGTCTTTTTGGTTTATTAGGTCAATCGCATTATTGTTGTCACAGAATTAGGTCAAGCAAACATTGCATTGTTGTCACAGAATTAGGTCCAGCATACATTGCATTGTTGTCACAGAATTGAACAAGCAAACATTGCTTTGTTGTCACAGAATTAGGTCAAGCACATGCATTGTTGTCACAAGCAAACATTGCATTGTTGTCACAGAATTAGGTCCAGCATACATTGCATTGTTGTCACAGAATTGAACAAGCAAACATTGCTTTGTTGTCACAGAATTAGGTCAAGCAAACATGCATTGTTGTCACAGAATTAGGTCCAGCATACATTGCATTGTTGTCACAGAATTGAACAAGCAACATTGCATTGTTGTCACAGAATTAGGTCAAGCAAACATTGCATTGTTGTCACAGAATTAGGTCCAGCATACATTGCATTGTTGTCACAGAATTGAACAAGAAACATTGCTTGTTGTCACAGAAGGTCAAGCAAACATTGCATTGTTGTCACAGAATTAGGTCCAGCATACATTGCATTGTTGTCACAGAATTGAACAAGCAAACATTGCATTGTTGTCACAGAATTAGGTCCAGCATACATTGCATTGTTGTGTTAGGTCAGCATACATTGTTGTCACAGAATTAGGTCCAGCATACATTGCATTGTGTCACAGAATTGAACAAGCAAACATTGCATTGTTGTCACAGAATAGGTCAAGCAAACATTGCATTGTTGTCACAGAATTAGGTCCAGCATACATTGCATTGTTGTCAGAATTAGGTCAAGCAAACATGCATTGTGTCACAGAATTAGGTCAAGCATACATTGCATTGTTGTCACAGAATGAACAAGCAAACATTGCATGTTGTCACAGAATTAAGCAACTTGCATTGTTGTCACAGAATTAGGTGGCATGTCACAGAATTAGGTCCAGCATACATTGATTGTTGTCACAGAATTGAACAAGCAAACATTGCATTGTTGTCACAGAATTAGGTCAAGCAAACATTGCATTGTTGTCACACAAGCAACATTGCATTGTTGTCACAGAATTAGGTCCAGCATACATTGCATTGTTGTCACAGAATTAGGTCAGCATACATTGCAGTTGTCACAGAATTACACATTGCATTGTTGTCACAGAATTCAAGTCACAGAATAAGCATACATTGCATTGTTGTCACAGAATTAGGTCAAGCATTGCATTGTTGTGAATTACACACACACATTGCATTGTTCACAAGCATACATTGCATTGTTGTCACACAGCATACATTGCATTGTTGTGTCACAGAATTAGGTCAAGCATTGATGTTGTGAATTGCATACATTGAATTGTGTCACAGAATAGTCAAGCATACATTGCATTGTTGTCACAGAATTGTGCATACATTGCAACAGAGTTAGGTCAAGCATACAGGTTGTTGTCACAGAATTAGGTCAAGCATGTCACAAATTTCAAGCAAATTGCATTGTTGTTGACACAGAGTTAGGTCAAGCACACATTGCATTGTTGTCACAGAATTAGGTCAAGGATCATTGCATTGTTGTTGTCACAGAATTAGGTCAAGCATACATTGCATTGTTGTCACAGAGTTAGGTCAAGCTTCATTTGCATTGTTGTCACAGAGGTCAAGCATTAAGCATTGTTGTTGTTAGGTCAAGCATACATTGCTTGTTGTTGTCACAAAATTAAGTCAAGCACATATTGCATTGTTGTTGACACAGAATTAAGTCAAGCACACATCGCATTGTTCTTGTCCCAGAATAAGCTCTTTTTCATAACTTTGTCAATGTAAATGTCTATTTACGCTGTACCTCCTTTTTTTAATTAATAAAGACCAGGGGAATAAACAAGAGCCTTAGACCACTCAGGTGAGACATTAGTGAAAATCCAGAAGTAAATGGAAGCTCTTTAGTTCTTTTTACTTCCTGACCAAAGGTCTGCCACCTGTGTTACATCAATGCAGGACAAGTGCTTAGTAATGTGAAGGAGTTTCCTTGTCCTTTCATATAGCCTGCATTTAGGACTAGTTGCCAATCCCATCTGGTTTAAATGGCGTTTGAGCTGGCAATGACCAGTAAGAACCCCAGTTATTAAGTGGCAGGTACTTCTTTTCCAGGGTTAAAAATGACCCGGTAAGCCTTATAGATGGTCCTTTAATAAGCAGCTTGAACTGTCTGATCCCAGTAGAATGAATCCACAGGTTTCTAAAATCTCTATGCATAGAGTCCGTATAAGCTGTTCTAACAATACAGCGAACAACACCTATTACAGGCTCTGGTGCGGAGGGAATGAAACTGGACCAAAGTGTGGCTGGGTTTTGATTGTTCATTACAGTAAACAACTCATTGTCCTCCTAGGACCCATAGTAGTTGGACCTCGTTAGTATGTCCCAGAGTATTGAGGGAGTCAATATATTCCTGGACGAGTATAGATGATTATTTTTAAACAGTCAAATCTTTGATGGCAGCTTGGCTGTCAGAACAGATGTGAATTTATGACCCCTTGCGAGATTCTTTTAGTAAAGACCAAGGATCTTAAATAAAGGGGATGACGCATTAAGGAACTTTTCTGACCCCATGGAAGTTTTATGAGAAATAGGAGCAAACTTACCTTCCCCTAGGTTATAATGAAAAAAAGGCGCCAAACGCAGCATATCGAGCATCTCGAGATTGTTGCATTTGTGGTGCTTGTTAAGTCATTTGTGCTTATTTAATTTTAAATTATGGACTATACTTTGCCAATTCAGTGAGTGATAATTTAAGCGTGTTTTGTTATAACCTTCTCAAGCAATAAACAATAAGAAACCATTGGGAGGTAAGTTTGCCTCTAAAATTTAAGACCTGCGCTGTTATAAGAATTGTAAGCATGCGCAGTTTGTACCAAACATCTTTAGTTGGTTTTTGACGGGTGCTTCGTGTTAAATTCTCTCTATTTTTGGGTTTTTGATAGGATCACTTTCTTGTATGGCAAATCGACTTAGTGTGTCATCCCCTTTATTCAAGATCCTTGGTAAAGACAGAGCAGGCCAGAATGGCAAAAACCTCAGCTTGAAAAACTGTACCTCACTTTTGTTACATCTAATTACCAGTATATTAATTAATCACGAGTACATACATTTATTACTAATATATAAAAAATTAGTAACTTGCTTTGTTTTTTATTTGTTCATAACATAAAAATGCCTCCACCCTTTAGCGGTCAGTCAACTGTACATTTTAAAAATTCAGAAAAATGAAGGGGAACGTTCTCTATGATGGCAATAACCCATTAAACTATAAGATCTTCACAATTTTACTAGACCACAATGCAAGTAATAATGTGGCAAATAAAAAAAAGCAAAAAAACTTAGCAAAACTCAAAGAATACAACACGCTAATGTTTCTCTTTACCCTGCGATAATCACGATATTTTTCCCTCCGAAAAATAAAGTCGAAGTAAGAAGTTTTTGCGCTTGTAAGTTTTACATTGTGTGACCTTGTCCCACTACCTGACCTCTAAACTATCAAACCATTATTATTTATATCTGATGTATTATGTATAAATATATTTCTGTATTATGAAGTATAAAACCATCTCAGTTTTAGAAACATATAACAATACAATTGTTTTAACTTCCTTTTATACGTATAATATAAACACAGAGATAAACATGGATATAATGTTACGAGTTACTTTTGTTTTATGTGCCTTCATAATTTTAATGGCGTTATTGTTTTTTTATACAATCTTAATAAGTCAAAGAAGTAACCTAATTCTTATGACTTTAATTCTTAATTTCTAAAGTAAGGATGGATTTTTGCAAGCGAGGACTCACTTTAAAAATAAAATATATATATATAATATATATTATATATATATATATATATATATATATATATATATATATATATATATCCTCCTGACGCCCAATATGGATATATATATATATATATATATATATATATATATATATATATATAATGTGTGTGTGTGTGGTGTGTGTGTGTGTGTGTGTGTGTGTGTGTGTGTGTGTGATATGTGTTTGTCTATACGTATGTATGTATGTACCAGATTTTTATTCATAGACGTTTCAATGAACCACAATGAGACTTTCTCGGATCAAAATTATCACTTTCTCGGCATCGTGGTCGTGGCGCGAGGTAAGAGGCCGAAGGTCTCTTGTTTTTCTTATGGTTGTTTTTAAACTAATAATACTTTTAAGGTTCAGGGTAAAAAATAATAATTTACATGAATAAAATTATTAGTTTTTCATCAAATAAAAACTTTTATGAAGAGTGAATTTTTATCGAAAAACAAAATTTTCTGGCCACATTACGTATGCACAACCCTATCCGTAGCCTGTGAAAATGCTTTTAAGAGAGAGATAGGTTAGTTCTTAAGTTTACAAAGAAAAGTTACTCAGCCAAAAACTTTGGCTAGGTTTAAAAATAAGATTTATCCAAGATAAAATTCAATAATTTGTACCACGTACCCAAAAAGGACCATTTTCTTAAGTATTAATACGTTTTATTACTAATAAAACGTATTATCTACGTTTCTTACAAATAAATGTTATTACAAATATAAAAGTTTGTCTGTATTTTTTAAAGGAAATGCGCATAATAAACCAGTTGTTTATACAAAACTATGCCTCTAAAATATTAGAAGTATGCACTAGTTTAAAGCTTAGATACTTATCTTTAAGTTTAATCAGTCTTTAAGTTTTGCGCATTTCCTTTGAAAAATACAGACAAAATAAGTTACGAGCAGTGCTTGACAATTGAGTAACTGCTTAAGTTCTAAAGGATCGGAACCTTAAGCAAGAAATGGGTTGTTAAGCACGCAAACACGCATTCTAAATGAAATTCGCCCGACAGCGGATCACCGCGCCGGAATTTTTATTTTGTAGTTGTAAACTTATATAATGTAAAAAACTATAAAAATTATCATTCCAACCAGGATTGGAATCCGTTGGAAAGATAGAGTATTTACAAGAAAGTGTCTAGAAATACAACACACACACACACACACACACATATATATATATATATATATTATATATATATATATATGAGTCACTCGGGACCTCCCAACCTTACCTGACCGAAGAAGACATATGTCGAAAATTCCTAAATCCCTCTAAATCTCTTCGCTTCACCTCCTGTAAGTTATTATTATTATAAAGATTGTATATATATATATATATATATATATTATATATATATATATATATATATATATATATATATATACTATACGCGAAACGGATTTGTGACGTGGTCTGAGGTTCGACTTTCGCCATGACGCCTATCTCATCAGCGAATTTTATTCCCAAAGGAAATTCACTAATATGTATAAGACATATAAGATGTATAATAGATAAAAGAAATAAATGATTTATAATAGATATATGATTTATAATGATAAAGATTTATAATTATGAAATATAATGTTTGAGCAAAACGATATTTGCTATTTTTTGGGTTCTGAAGATGCTGGTACGTTGATACTCTTTGGAGTACGTGGATTACATTTTTTTCTTTTTACAATGCTTTTTCCTTATTTTTTAGCAGTAGGGAAGCAATAAATTAATACACGATTGCGTTTTATTAACCAGGCGGGAATGTACAAATATATGAAACATCATAAATACAGATAATTATTAGTATTGGTTTTTTGTTCAAAATATGTAGAGTTACTAATTATTTCACCTTGACTGGTGGTTTGGCTTGGGATATTAGCTTTTAAGTCAATGACGTTCAAGTGATGGAGCCGCTTAGAGTGGGAGAATTCAAGTTTTTAGTGTTACCTAGATTAGGTATTACCTTCCGCTTACGTTTTTACTATCATGACTTCTGCAATTAATTTTTGGATATCATATACGTAATGCATTTCAGCATAAATTTACATTAAATATTTGTATATCCATGTAAGTAAATAACTGCGTTTAATTTACGCATACAAGTATACATAATTTAAACAACAAAATACTCTAAATAGGCTAACTAGTATTCAAATGTAGTACAGTTATTAGTTTTAATACTTACAGTCTCTGGATATTATCTTTAATACTTAATTACCTTATTACCTCGAGGTCATGTATTATAAAAATTTGACAGCGTCGAACGTCTAGCATTTGTTTAAAGACTAAAAATTCTAAGCACAAACCGAAACAAGTGGATTGGAGTTTTATTTGAGCCACTCTGCTTTAAATATGAGTCAATAACTCTCATTGACAATAAATTGGTATCATTGTTTGACAACGAAAAAATTAAATTTGTATTGTATCTTAAGGAAAAACGTACTTGTTGAGATAATAAATTTCGTGCAAAAGCATTTGCCTGCATTCTAATCAAAATCACTTATTTCATTAAAATATTATATTTTACTTTGCGTTCTCAGTAGACATGGGATGGAAAAAATCTTTAATTCTCAAAATCTTGCTCAGAGTTAGGCTCGAACCAATAAGATCTTCTCTTAGGTATTTTATGATTGATGATTTATTGACTTTATTTTCCCCTGGCAGTAAAGTGGCGCAAGGCTATTTCTTCTTTGCCGATGATTTCAGCGTTATACACAAACGATTTTCCCTCACCACAAAATATTGCATAGGTGGTGGGTCATTCCATATCTAATCGACTCACAAAAAGGACAATTTTGGACTCAATGTTACAGATTTTAATATAATTTGGCTATCATCAGATAAACACCAAACAAAGAAGGAAAAAATTAATTTTTAGCTTTTTTGGTGCAACTATATTGCCAAACTTTAACACAATACTTTTCCTTTATACCTTCGGTAGAAATTGAGAAAAAGTAAAAATAATATCCATAAAATTTGACTAAAAGCTAAAGGAAAAGCCAAAACCTATCCAGAAGTAAAAGAATTTTCAAAATCATCTGGAAACCATAATCGATGAAAAAATGAGCTTAAAAGGTTAAACCTAGAGTGTCCTAGAGGATAAACATCTGAAACGGAAACTTGATACAAAAATCGACTACATTAATGTCCTGAACCTTATTGTTTATGAAGTACGTGTGATGTCATTAACCGACAACAACAATTCAGCAAAAATTTTAAAAACTACAAAACTTCCAAACGTTGTCTGATTGAACTGAAATATTATAAACCTGCATTGCTTAGTATGGTAAACATGTGTACGGAGTTAAAATTGATTATCAGCATTAGTTCGATTTTATCTATTCACATATATATCATAATGTAAACAAATCACGTTTTTATTACATTTGGAAATGCGATTATATCGTGGCAGTATACCACTTATATCAACTAGTAATATGACAAACTGATATATAGGACAACAACTATGTGGTTGCGAAGCGGCCCCCAGCGCCGATGCCGCGTAGCAGCCAAGAAGCTGAAGTAGGGGGTTTTCAGTTTATTTGGATTGAAACTAAAAATCGACGATCAACCACTTAAAGAGAAAATTGATTATGACAAAAATTTCCTATAGCGGCCAGAGATTCTTGATTTTTTTATGCCAACATTACTTTACAAATTTAGATTTGATTCTTCAAAACTTTGAATTTTTACAGCCTTTTGACATATTATTTAACCAAATTAACGTTGTAGACCTATAGCTTGTAGACTTAGCTTTCCATCTAAACTAATATTTTAGAAAATATTGTTTTTGAAAGCGAATTTTCATTTGAAAATGACGCTAATGAGATTGTTTAGAAAAAAGGTATTGATTTAAGTCGGCTGGTAAAGAAAAATAATAAAACATTAACACTAAGTTTATTGTTAATATACATCCAAAACTAAACCCATTGTCAGTCAAGTTGTTAGAAATTTATAAGGTGCGATTAAATTCGATGTAAACAAACCAAACGCATTCGGAGGATATAACCCAAGATGATAAATTTATAAGGTGATTTAATTGGAGGGTTTTTATGAATGAAATCAATTTTTTTAACATGTTAGGTTATAGACCGACATTGATGTCATTGCAGGAATAAATAGTAAATTTTTAATGTTGACCGCCTAAACCGAGTCCTGCAATGACGTCAGACGTCATTCATAAAAACGTCAGGTTATAACCTCCGAATGCGTTTGGTTTGCTTACATCGAATTGAATCACCTTTACATCGATATAACCAGACTTTTTTTGTGAATGACGTGGGACGTCATTGCAGGAATCTGTATAAGCGATTAACATTGAAAATTTACTATTTATTTCTGCAATGACGTCAAGTCCTGGTCAAAAACAATTTGATTTCATTCATAAAAGCCCTCCAATTGAATCACCTTATAAACTCTACCAGCTCGATTGTCATTAGAGTCTTGTTCCCCTTGTATATATCAATATTTTACATATGTTACTACCTACTCACTTCGCGTCATTTTTCCTTTTAGTTTAAACTTGTACATGATCCAAGATAACAAAAATCAGGTACGGGGTACAGAACTTTTTCTCATCAGATCAGATTCGCTAAGCTCATCCTTACTACTTCGGACTCCTCCACTCTTCTTAATTGTAAATGCATTCGTTTAATTTCCAGCGGTCACCATCCAGACACTGTCCGGTCACACTTTGTTCGATGCTGCTTAACTTTTATGATCCAACAGAATCCGGCCAGATATACTAGCCGTATTGAAACGAAAGTAACTAAAATTATTTGATACGTAAAGTAATCAACACTTAGTTGCCATAGTTCAACAGAGTTGGATTATTTTTGGTTTTTTTTTTAAATGTAACAAATTCAATTGATAAACATATAACTAATGCTGATAATAAGATAAAAATAGCACACATGTTGGTCTTATATATAACTGCATGCGTGCCAAATCAAGCAAAACATTTTTCCACGTTTATTAATGTTCAAAATTTTCACTGAGTCATTATTGCCTGTTAATGACGTCAAATATGGTTAATGAGGTGAAATTTCGTTCTCGAATTTTTTCGCAAACACAATACCTACCTATATACCTTCGATATAAATGAGAAAAAGTAATTATTATTCGCCATATATTGCCAGTTAATTAAACGCACACATCTAAAATGCAAAAATGATAAATGTAATAGAAAAACCATATTATGAATACAACTATTTAAGTATTATTTTACTTTTCAAAATACCTTTATAAAATTTTGTTTAAATTAAAGAGATTATTATACCACAATAAGAAAAGAATAAAAACTTTTTCAAATGTATTTTTTTAATAATTTAAAACCGCACAAGGGTTCTTTTGAATTTATTTCTCTTGCCATGGTTTAATATCCATTCTTTTGCTCTCCACAGACAAAATATACTTGCCCTTTACCCTTTTACAAAATATACAAAACAATAATTGAGTTCTAAATTGTATAAAACGTTCTTTTACTTAAAAATTGAAAATAGAATTTTCTTTTTTCTTTTCCTTAGGATTATATTCTTAGGGTATTATTAAAGAGCTTTTTACTTTAAAATAGAAAAGTTTAAAAGAAAACAGAACTAAAAAAGCCACATATATTTGTCATTTGAACATTTATTTTGTAAAGTTTTAATGTAATTGTAAACCGTTTTAAAATGAAGGAGACTAGATTTAAGGAACAAAACGTTAGAAGATACTTGTAGGACAAGCACAGGAGTTAGTGTTGTGGCGCCACTCGACAGCAAGGATCTGTTCCGACCTTGTTGAAAGGATCCTTTAACCCTCCACGCTGGGTCACAAGTCCGTGGGTTAGAGCTTTCGTTTCCATAGCCCATAATTTTTTTGATTTATTATTGGTAGCTGATCATCGTGTCTTCTTTTTTCAATTTCTGTGAGTTAATACATTTTAGCATCTACGCTCATTTCCATCCCTTTGGTCTCACTTAGCTCATCCTCAAACAAAAAGCTAAATTTTAATCACAGCGATCACCCTAATGAACACAGCCTTACCAATGCTGATAATAACCAATGCTGATAATAAAATATGCCTTCGAATTTTTCTAACCATACATAGTAGTACAAGTGTAAAAAATGTCATTCTGATCTGAACACTATTTGAAGATCTGTGCATTTTTAAAATGTTTAGGTGGTCTTTATTATTACATTTTGTATAAAAAACCATAAATATTCATGATTTAACATATCATGATTATATTAGAAAGACCTTTCATCCACTTTTATTATTGTTTTAGTGGCTTGACAGTCGATACAAAGAGATTTTTCAAAGTTGGTGTTCTAGCCTTATTTCTTTGAAATAACTGCATTCGAACAGTCGTTCTTCATCACTGAATCAAGAGGATGCATGTCTAATGATTCGTAACAAAAGAACAATTCAATAAAATGAAAAATAATGCAAAGCTTTATAAGAACTCGTAGTGTTAGGAAAGAATGGAGTCGAGAGCAGAGTATGATTTGTTTTAACGGCACGTGATCTACTTAAGGTGATTTCACCTTGGAATTTTCTTGAAAATTTCTTACTGATTACAAGTTGTAGAATACTGACCATTTTTAGTTGGTATAACTCTTGATTTTTTAACTGAATATTTTTTAAAACTTTTTGACCGAGCTCTAAGTGTATTGGTGCACATTTTTCACGTCTATGCATCTATATATTGACTTATAAAATTTATATAATAATAAATTAACAAATTTAGCATTGGTGGTTCCTAGATTATACCGGTGAATTCTAAAAATTGTGATGTGTTCTGCACAAGCTCAAGAGGTTTATTCCATAATCACCAAACCTATATGGTTTGGTATACTTTTAGATTTCCCTGGAGTATGTTGATTTTAAATGTTTATTTCAGGTATACGCAGCCAAAATGGTCTTGAATTCTAAATGTCACCTGTAAAGTCACCAATCATCGGGGTTTCACAGTAAACACACACACACACACAACATTACAATATATATATATATATTATATTATATATATATATATATATATATATATATATGATGTGCACCTCCACTCCACCATGACCCCAACTTATAAGCTTATTTTTCTATTAAGGAACCTTGGGTAAAAATAATGTATTGCAAATAATACACGTATTATATATTTCAATAAAAAAAACACAATTGTGTTTTTTTTTATATATATATATATATAAAATATACGAATTCAATATTATACGAATTTATACAAATAGTTTATATCGACTATATAAATATAAAATGACGTCACTATGATGACGCTATTGAACAAACTTGAAGAGAGGTTTTCAAGTGGCTTGGAATAGTACAAGAATAATATGTTTGACTGTTTGAATACAAGAATGAATAATAGTATTACTTTGAAGTTTTACACGTAGTTATTATTCTATTTAACATGCCGTGATTCATCCATGACTCTAGTTGTGCTGTATGAGGTATTAATCTCATATAACAAATTAAATATTATTCCACTTTGTTCATCTTTATTTCTATAAGTGCGTGGAACCAATGGAAATAAAAATACAAATAAATTGAAATTCGTCTCTAGAGCTTACTTAGCCTTGTTTTCATATGACTAATTTATGCACATGTCTAGTAATCTCTAAGAGCTGCTTTGTAGCAGCCTTGGGATATATTACTAATACATTGTTTTAGGTAATTTAGTTTCAAATAATTGGGTTCGGGGTACCTAGAAACTAGCCACGCACAAGCCTTAAGCTTATGTGGCTAGTAAGATCTTATTTATAAACAAATAACATTATGAATAGATGTAATAAGACTTTACTCTGTAAATTATTTTTTAAATAAATTATTATTATTTTTCCTCAGCTCATCGGATTCGCAATGCTCATCCTCGCCACTTCGCTAATCATGAGAACACGTTAATCTCGTTATTTGTATTTCAGTATGTCCGTTTTATCTGTTTTATTCCCAGCAGTCATCCAGCCACATTCTGACCTCCCTTATACTGCTATAGTGAACTATATAGTCCAAGAGACAGGCCTAAAAAATGTGAATTATTTTGTATTACTTCAAACCAAATGTTTCTGAAAATATACCTTAAATTGTGAAGGAAAATCATAGTGCCTATCCAGAGTAGAGCCTTTCATATAATAGCGCATGCTCAAAAAATTAGTAAATTGCACAAATTCCAGTTTTTTTCAATAAGTGGTTCTCTTTAGGTCGTGTGAAAAACTTAAAGAGAACATATTTTAAAGCTGATGAATTTTGCTATAAAACGAGATTTTTCGCCAAAATGGTATAACTGCAACTAAAGTTAAAATAAAATTGCACAAAAAGTCAATATTTTTTCAAAGAAATTCACGGAATTTGCATAAATTAACCATTTTTGGAGTTTTTGAAGGAGACATGATTTCGGTTGTAGTCATCTGATTTTGATGATTGAACACTTGCTATATTGAAAATTTTGTCATCTTTAAAAAATGCTCTACTCATGTTTTGCACACGACCCACAGGGAACAACTTATTTCAAGAAAACTGAAATTTGTGCGATTTCATACAATTTTGAGCATGCGTAATCATATAAGGGCTCTACTCTAGATAGGCAGACTATGTTTTTTCTTTATAACTTAAGATATATTTTCAGAAATATTTAGTTTGAAGTAGTAGAAAATGAGTCACATTTTCTCAGGTCCGC
The DNA here is from genome assembly GCA_018340805.1 of Microvelia longipes. Classification (NCBI taxonomy): domain Eukaryota; kingdom Metazoa; phylum Arthropoda; class Insecta; order Hemiptera; family Veliidae; genus Microvelia; species Microvelia longipes. The sequence continues at coordinate 34,824,337 of JACMZG010000008.1, read as the reverse complement.
CTTTTGGACTAATAGTGAACCGACAAAAACCATACATATAATAATAATAATTAATGCCGTTTAGAACCTAGGATAACTCGGCTCATGAGCTCATAACCCCTGAGGAAACCACCCCCTAGTAGCCGAGGCAATTTTTACGTTCAAAGTGTAATTCAAAGTTTGTGATTCTTTATTTGATAGAATCTTATCTTATATATTAAGGGCGTAACCCAGTATGCGAACCCAAGACCTCCGGGGTGTCCAAAGGTCACTGTAAGTACTAACTCTTTAACAAACCTCTGCCTCGGAGGCGACTAGATATAAAAGCCGTATCAAAATAAAACTTCGCACAATTTAACTTCGGTCTTTACCTAGAAGTTATCTTCCTATGTAGCTATATTGTGTAACCTATAAATTATGCCCAACTCAGATCGGCTGCACGGGCTGGCTGTTATCATACACTCTAGGTTCCTGAAAACCAAACCTGTGATACCTGGAAGCCACTTGCCTTTGACTTGTTCTCTTATGCCAAAATTACTAATATTAGGCACCAGATTCTTTTATCCCGGAATGGAGAGGGTAAGAATCAACCTCGGTGCTATGGTACTGATAAGGTAAGTACTCAAGGATAGGATTCTTAAACATACTGAAGTCAATAAAATACGGACTAGGCTGGTTAATACTTCTACTCAAGGCAAATTTAATATTTGCAATAAAGTAAACTTTATCTTGGTCTGGCCCTATACGTTTGGTAAGTAAAAGCTAAGTAAAAAAAGGTAAGTAATGGCTCTAAGGCCTAGAAAAACAACAACTCTTACTGAGACCTCCAGTCTACCAAAGTAAGTACTCTTTCTTGAGATTAGTACTAAATAAATACCTATCATGAACATAATAGTTTCATGTATCACATAATGTATCAGTTTTAAATTATAAACTGATGCATGATTTCCTTAATTTTAGACAAGTAGGATCCTTGGGGCCCCATACAAATGTTCTGCTAGGCCTAACTTGACTACTGGGCTTACAAGGATTGAAAATAATAAAAATAAAAAGAGAGATCATAAATCATTGGTGACTGGATGAGTGATGGAAAAGAGAGGTCTGAAGAAGCCAATCTGAAGCGAACTTCGACCCAGATTTGGTAATAAACAGACACCGCGCAAAACTGACAACAATAGTTCCAACCTGTATTTTGGTTTAAACTCAAGTTTGGCAGACGTGACAGCACCGACGTCCTTCCAAACTCGAGATGGTGTAGTTTTAAGTGGAGACCTCAGGTAACTCCCAGTTTCGGCTTTTAGAAATCCACTATAGCTTTAGCTACCCAAATGATTCTTAGTTGAAAAGACCACTTCACTAAAATTGACTAACAACAACGTGCTCTCAGCGACGTTAATTAATCTGATTCTCTCAAACCTCTCATTCAGCAGCCAAGCCAACACGCATTCATACAAAAAAAATGAAACACTAACAAAACCTAAAGAACTGACCTAAAATATAAAACTAGATAAAAATAAAAGGAAATGGATATAAATCAAAATTGTGATATCAATTAAATTAACGAATTGATATCAATCATAAAATAACAAATATCAATATAAATCAAAATTGAATAAAAATATAAATTATAAAAAAATAAAAAGGCGGGAACTATTCAAGCTCGCTGGAGCCCCCACTAAATTTAAAATTATAGCCTAAATCAAACTCGCGCCAGATTTCAAATTAAATAAAACAAATTCGAACATAAATTAATTTAACTTAATTCATAAAGGTTGTTCCCAAATTAATAATTGTTAAATTGATTTCTATCTGTTGGTAATAGGTATAGGACACTGTGCCGGCAAATCGCGCAAAAATGGTCACGGAAATCATTCTCTAGCACACAGTCAGAAGTAACTTGTACAGAGTTTATTTAAAAGTTATTGTACGTAAATACGTAAAAAACTAACAATATAGTCCCGTTTTCGCGAACAATAATCGAACAAGAACCCGAAAAAACCGTTAGAAACCTGGTTAAACCCTTAGAACCCGTAAAAAGAATATTTTACCGTCTAAACTAATGATCTTGAAAACGAATCCAAAAACTAGAATAAATACGTCAAACATTTTCTTTTCTGACAGTTTTGTCCAAAATTATAAAACAAAAACAAATTAGAATAATATATAAAACTGAAGCGGGCGCCGCGACACTCTCCCCCAGTTCAGGCTTAAGGACTGAACTATACGTCCTGGACAGGAGCAAGACGAAGTGACGGTCTTTCAAGTATATTTCCTTTTGGGAAATCTCAGACTTATCTTCTTACGAATCCATCTTCGCTGGGTGTAGCTTGGACCACCAGTGCGATAGGCCACTGGTTTCTCGGTTGGTTGTTGTCCCGACAGTGACAACAACTCTCCCAATTTGCAATTCCTCTTCGGAGAAGTCCATTTGGTTCTTTGTTGTAATATCGAAGATATTCTGTTTTCCACCTGGTCCAAAATTCTTGAGCCAGCTGCTGTACCGCCGCCAGCGTTTCCTGCTGTAGAGATCTTCTTCTTCAAAAACACCTGGTGGAGGGGTGACAGGTGATTTTAAAAGTAGGAGATGATTAGGTGTAAGAGGTGGAAGTGACAAAGGGTCGTTTAGATTCTGCACAGTAAGCGGTCTGCTGTTGATTGTAGCTTCACATTCAGTGAGAAGGGTGCGTAACTCGTCTTCAGTTACTAGTCCTCGATGACCCTGTAAGAGATGGTCTAATATTCTCCTAACGGACCCAACAAGTCTTTCGACGGCGCCGTGCATGTGACTGGCTTTGGCAGTGTTTAGTTTAAATTCAAAGGAGCAACTTCTTCCGGCTAGAAATCTAGATATCTCGGAGTGGTCAATTTCATTGGAGGCTTTTAGCAGTTCTTCCTTGCCTCCGACAAAATTCGTTCCTAGATCTGTTCTGAGGAGTCGAATATTACCGCGGCGACAAAGGAATCTTCGTAGACTGTTTAAAAACAAACTTGTATCCAATGAATCGATGGTATCGACGTGTACAGCTCGACTGACAAGACAGGTGTATATAATGCCATAGCGTTTCACCTGACTTCGACCCTGTTTTACATAGAATGGACCGAAAACATCAGCTCCGGAATAGGAGAAAGGTGGCGCTGGGGTGATTCTATCCAAAGGAAGATCCGACATTTTCTGTTCCTGAAAACTGCCTCTCATTTTCCGACAGTCTACACAGGATCGTATGATTTGAGCTACTAAATTAGATGCTCCAATTATCCAAAACCCTTGACTTCGTATTTCATTTAGAGTTAGCCCACGACCTTGATGATGAACAAGTCCGTGGCAATGGCGAGCAATCATGGTACCTAATTGTGACGATTTGGGTATTATTATTGGATGTATCTGTTCGGAAGAAAGCAATGACCGTTTTATCCTGCCCCCGACTCGCAACAGTTCATCGTCTCCTCGAATCGGATTTAATGTCAGTAATCGTGATGACTTATTAACTGAAGTGGCGCCTTTCTTTAATTCTTCAATCTCTTCAGAGAACTCCTTTTCCTGATATCGTTTTAAAATTATTTTCTCGGCTGCTTCTAGTTCTGTTGGAGTGAAGGGATTGTCTCGTAGTACAATATCCCTACAGTCTTCTGAGTGTTTCCTTCTTCTCAACATCTCAGTAAGTCGAATGGCGCCCGCCACTCCTCTTCGTAAACTAGACCATTTTGAAAAGGTGTCAAAATGAGAGCATATATCAAAATTAGTTTTACTCCTAACCGCTCGAACCTTTGATTCATTTTTAATCTCTGGATCATCGGAAGATAAAGGGAAATTTTCATTTCGACAAGGCAGGTCAAGTCGCCATAGAAATTCAGGTCCTGTAAGCCATCGAGAATTTTTCAATTCATGGACTGATAGTCCTCGTGAAGCGATGTCTGCAGGATTTTCCTTAGTAGAAACATAATACCACATCTCCGGTTTCGAACAATCGTGGATTGTTTGTATTTTATTAGCAACAAATATTTGAAATCTCTTTTTAACATTTTTGATGTACCCAAGAACCACGCGACTATCAGTCCAAAAATATCGCTGAACTTGGTAATCTAATTCCTTTTTAATCATGCTACTAGCTTGAGCAACGGAGGCGGCAGCGGTCAATTCCAAACGAGGAATTGTGATTTCCTTCATAGGTCTAACTCGGGCTTTTCCAAATAGAAAGCTGCAGTGGACCTTTCCGTTATCATACAGGAACCGTAAGTACGAAACATGACCATAACCGTAGGACGATGCATCTGAAAAGTGATGCAATTCTATTGCTTCCAAGGTATGCATATTCGGAGGTTTATAGCATCGTGGGACAGTAATCTCGGCATCGGATATTTGTTTAAGGTCTGATAACCATCTTTCCCATTTTGGAACTACGTCATCAGGTATTGGATCGTCCCAATCCCATTTTCTGTCGCTGGTCTCTCTTTGCAAGTTTTGCAGGATTATCTTGCCATTGACGATAAAAGGGGCGACAAAGCCAAGCGGGTCGTACGCAGAGCAGATCGTTGAGAGTAGTCCTCTTCGGGTAAACGGCTTTGAGCTGATTGTAACTCTAAACTGAAAATGATCAGAGTCAACACACCAAGAAACTCCAAGTGCTCTTTCTAGAGGCAACGTTTTGTTTTCTGTAAAATCTTTTAAACCCGTTGCTCTGTCTTCTAGTGAGATTGACTCGATTACTTCAGGATGAGTAGATAAAAGTTTATGAAATCTGAAACCTCCTTTGGCGCAAATTGTTTTTACGTCTTTTATTAGTTGTATCGCTTCCTCTTCAGTCGCGCATGACCCACAACCATCATCTACGTAAAAGTTGTGTAGTATAAAGTGTGTGCCTATTTCAGATATACTTGGTCCGTGGTCCGTAGCGGTGCGCCGTAACGCATAATTGGCGCAACCTGGTGACGATGCAGCACCGAAAAGGTGTACTTTCATTCGATATTCTTTAGGTTGTTTGGTGTCATCTCCGTCTTTCCACCAAAGGAATCGTAAAAGGTCTCTATAATCTTCTGTAACCGCTACTTGAAGGAACATTCCATCGATATCACCTACGAATGCTACCTTTTCTTGACGAAACCGAAACAACACTCCGAGCAAAGAATTTGTTAAGTCAGGGCTCGAAATTAATTTATCATTGAGAGAGGTTCCATGAAATTTGGCCGAACAATCAAACACGACTCTTATTTTGTTCGGTTTCTTCGGGTGATATACCCCATGATGACTAAGATACCACAATCTTCCATCGTCTCGATCAGTTTTAACCTCTTCCACGTATCCCTTTTCGAACATACTATTCATGAACTGCACGTAGTCTTCTTTGAATTTCGAATTTTTAAATTTCCTTCTAAGGGAATTTAATCGTTGAACAGCCATGCTTCTGTTTACAGGTAATTTAACGTTATCGTCAACTAACGGCAAGGGCATTTCGTAATGTCCGTTTTCCAGTTGCCTTAGGCCATTTTCGATCTTTTTAATAAATAATTTATCATTTATTGACAAACCTTGTTCCGGAGTGTTGGTCGTGCTGCGAGGTGAGGTGTCGATATCGAACATGTTTATAATTTCTTTAACAGTCACATGACAACAAGAAGACCTGTGTTGCTTGTTTGGAGATCTAGGGCCAATGATGCCCCATCCTAGGGCACTTTCTACTCCATAAGGTTCAAATGGTTCTCCTCTTACGCTTGATATTGGGCATAAGGCCGCTGGGCAGTTATTTCCGATTAGAAGATGCACATCCACACCGTCCAACAGAGGATAGAGCTTATTTTGAATATTTTTGAGATGATCGAATTGTTCCGCTGCTTGCTGAGAAGGAATTTCTTCCCTAGAGCTAGGTAATTCATCTCTAGTATATGTATCTGATGGTAATGCTATTGTAGTTCTGCGATCGAAACTAGATATGTTAAGTCCAGATATTTTATCCGTAATTTCTACGGTTTGTGTGTGGATGGTGGAAAGATGAATGGTCGTACGCTCACCACGAGCACCTAATTGATGGTATAATGTATTAGTTATGTAACATGAGTCACTGCCGTCATCAAGAAGGGCATACGTTAATATTTCCTTGTCTGGATTATCTTTGTGGTGGATATAAACAGGAACTATGAACGAATAAGTACCCGCGTTCTGATTAGAAGCTATCCTGGCTACGGATTTTGCCTCTTCCTTATTTGATCCTTGTGATCTGTAATGATGCAAACTGGTAGGATGTCTCCTCTCACAGCCGTCTATTTTACACACTGCTCGATTTTTACAGTCTTTACTCATGTGCTTTGGAATTAAGCAGGAAAAACACAAACCTTCCTTTTGTACGAAATTTCGAATACTGTCACTACTTTCTTGTGATAATGCTGTGCAATCCTTAACACTGTGTTCTAACTTACAAAATAAACAATGCTGGGGAGGTTTACCTTCAACTGGATTCGATTGCTTGATAATTATTGACTGAGAGCTAGTTCGTGGTACAGCTTTAGACGGAGTGGTACTGGTGTTTCGATGAATCAATACTGAAGAAGAATCCGACTTGGGCGATGATGAAGTCACATTTCGGCAACTTGCTTGCGATGTTATCTTTTTAGAATTAAGTCCCGTCGCTGACCTCTTTTGGCCCTGATTAGTTTTAGTTTCGTACACAGGATGATTCAAAGATCTAGCAATGGAAGAAACAAATGCAGCTAGGTCAAATAATGTCTCTTTACCATTCTTTGAATCACTAATATTAATCCATTGTGGCAAATACTTTTGAGGCAGTCTGGCGACTATTTTCTTTAAGCAGATTTTTGTGCTAATTTCGGTTAGGGCATCTGAAGACAATACTCTGGTAGCAGTCGTAAGATCTTCAGCAAAATCAAGCATAGCAGATGGACACGATAAAGCTATGTTTGATCCTTCTGTCAAGCGTCGGACCCAGGCTTCGGTTACCGCAGCACTATTTCCGAATCGGCGTTCCAATAAATCAACAGCATCTTTATAACTAAGTCCAACGTTTGCCTGAAATACCCGAAGTGCTTCGCCTTCAAGAAACTTCGATAGAAAAACGCATCGCTCACTCTCAGGTAACACACCATCTTCTAAGTGAGTTTTTATGTGATTCCTAAATATAGGAAAACATTCTTTATTACCGTTGAACTTATATGGCACTAGTGAATTAAGGATATGAATCTTAGTCAGCACTATCGCGGGGTCGTATATAGGTCGTTGAGGTAGAGCTAAACTAACATTATCCTTCAAATCCATGTCGTTCGATGGAGCCATATTATTCTCTAGTAACTTAAAATGTTTCGTTGTTTCGTTACTCACGTTAGTTATCTGTTGATGTGTACCGGGTTGAGAAGTGAAATTTTGATTATACAAGTTTTCAACTTCCGGAATCTTGATGACTAAACCGGAAACCATATTTTCTAAAGTACTATTTCGATTTTCCAGGCATTGTAGTTTTTCAGATATCGACTGATGAAACGAATCGGTTCTCACATCGGACGGTATTTCGCGATCACGATCGAACTTTTTTATTAACGCTACGTGTTCCCGTGCTTGATTGAACGTAACTTCATTTTCCTCTTTGATATACGTATTCATACTAGTGGATGGCATCGAGGAATCCATCTTTGGTTTATTAGATGGTGTGCAGCTTAATTTCGCAGGCTCTGTTGGTCTGTTAATTTTAAGCTCACTCATGAGAATTTCGAGCTCTTCTCCTAGAAGATCTTCGTTGTCGATAGAGTTTTTTAATATTTGAGCCTTTTTATACTCCGTCTCAAGTCGAAGTCTTTCCTTTTCTAAGTTTAAAGACTCTTGCCGGAGCTCGTTCTCTCTTTCGGTAAGCTCAAACTTAGCCTTAAGTCTGAGAGCGTAATCGGCCGAACGATACGATCTTGAAGATGACCGACTTGAATGACGAGATTGAGACTTGACTGATCTTACCGATTTTGCTCCTAATATACCACTAGACTCTTGTTTGCTAATTAAAAAACTAGACTTACGAACTAAAAAATTATTAATCTGACTTAAGGCATCGTTAATTTCAACCAAAACATCATTGTCTTCTTCCAAGTCAACTATACTTTTAATCTGTTCGCTAATTTCAACTAATTTATCTCTTTTAAGTACAAGCTCGCTCAAAGCAGAGCTTAAAACGGCTTCTGGTGTACCCAAAATATCAAATAAATTTACAGATTCATTTAGTTTTTGGATCGATTTTTTAATCAGTTTGTTAGCTTTGGTTGTTTTTAAATCAAGGATATAATTTTTACCTTTTTCAGTCAGCGTAACAGTTCTTTTCTCAGCAGTCTCTTCCATCATTCTTCGTATTCTTTAAACCCAAAAAGATTTCGTTTACGTTTTTATTATTTTTATTTCGTTACGTTACACGTCAAAACAAATGTTAAAATCCAATAAATTTTAAATAAGAATGCGAATGCCGGAAATCGAATTTCGAGAATATTCTTTTACTGTGCCGGCAATCGCGCAACAATGGTCACGGAAATCATTCTAGCTACACAAATTTAAAGTCAGACAGTTTTAACTTTTACAGAGTTTTATTGGTAAAAATATTGGTACGAAGAAAGAACAACTGTAACATATAGCGTCCCGTTTTCGCGAACAATAATCGAACAAGAACCCGTAAAAACCCGTTAGAAACCTGGTTAGAACCCTTTAGAACCCGTAAAAGAATATTTTACCGTCTAAACTAATGAATCTTGAAAACGAATCCAAAAACTAGAATAAATACGTCAAACATTTTCTTTTCTGACAGTGTTGTCCAAAATTATAAAACAAAACAAATTTAGAATAAAATAAAACTAGCGGCGGCCGCGACAGATACACTAGTTTAGTTGTGATTTTATGCGAGGAATATTATTAATCATTGTTTGCCGGCATAAATTAAGCAATATTATCTAAAAATAGGGAAGTATAGGTAATCGATTGTCGAGATAATTACTTTGCTCTGCTCAACATGACAAACTGATATAGGACAACGACCATGTGGCCGCGAAGCGGGCCCCAACGCCGTGTAGCGAACGAGGCGCCAAGCGCTGGGACTGACCAAGGGGTCGAGTGCCTCTTGTTTATTTTCTTTTCTAGATTTCGAAAATTCTTTGTGAGGTGAAGTGCGAAATATTGTTAAAATGTAACATCTACACATACATTTTAATCTCTTTGACTTTTTGTTCGTCTACAGCTCATTTCAAGATTCAAAGAAACTACACTACTAGAAGCAATACTTGTAGGTGTTTTTCAACAAAATTTAATCCCGAAATAATGCTTAATAAAAAGTCAGAGATCACAAGATAATTGTCATATGAGAGTTTCAGATAGCATACCTATATAGTAGTTTTAAGCGTACTAACAGTATGAGTGAATATTTTTGAGCTTCAGCACATTGTTAGCCTCAATTACGTACCTCCACTCACTTATGTCATACTAATTTGCTATTTGAGGCCCGTCTAGTAAGTCTAGTGAAATATTTTTGCTCCAAAAATATTTGGTAAAGCCTTAAGGATTATTTTTGGAATCAAAAGTATCTCGTCGTCTTTTTTTAAGCTAATAATCCTTACTTCGCCTCGTTTAGCCATTATAACTTGCTCCTCATATTTCACAAAAACAGTTAAATAAAAGAAGATAGTTACCACATTTGTCCTACAAGGAGTGTCAATAAAATCTTTATCCTCTTAAAAAAACTTTATAATTACTTATGTGATAAATAACTGTTCTCTTGATTTTGTAAATTTCAAAAAAGAAAGTTAGGATCTTGTAGCCAGTGATACTTTTTATTGTTTTTTTATTATTTTCTAATACCCTGGTGTTTTAGTGAATTTACGTGAATGTCCCGATTTGTTTATGAAATATGTGTGACGTCATTACCCTAAAATCATTTCAAAATATCGCAATAGTCGTTTTTAGATCGGGTTGAAATTTTTTAAACATGTACTAATATGTTTGGTTAACAAAAAAATAGAATTTCAGTTTATTATCAGCATTAGTTCTGGTGTTATTGATTGACATATATAACATAATGTAAACAAATCATGTTTTTTGATAAATACATTTGAAAATTCGCATATATCGTTAATATGACGAACTTACATTGGGCAACAACTATGTGGCCGCGTAGCAGCCAAGATACCAAAGGCCTCCTGTATACTTTTTATTTTTTCTTAGTTTCTTTTCTGACTCATGAAATAATAATCACAATGTAAATGAGAATAAAAATACATTTTTATTAGATTTAAGCAAAGTTGGTTATAAAGAGGAGATCAGATTATATATTTTTTTAATAATGAATAAATCGTTTATTTATATCTACATACCTGTTTACAATAATAAAATTACAAAATATATATAAATAAAATAATATATATTGACCATTTGTGGCGCATAAGCTCAAGGCTTGTGCGCGACACTGAGTCTACAACATATATCTAATGCTTACATCTACTCCTTATATATAACTAAATAAAGTAAAAGGTTAACAGGTGAAAAATAAAAGTATATAGGCTATATCAGCAGTACACTTTAGTTTAACAGGTTTATTCTATCTCCAGTGTGTAAGGATGTTATTGATCTATATATGTTATTGTCAACAGATATGAAACGACAACTATACATTTTAGCAAATTTACGCTAATGTAAAAGCACACTCACACATATATATTATTGTTAGTATACTGAGTCACCCGTGGTGTAGTGGTTAAGGTACGCGGCCAATACACAGAATGAATCGACTTTAGCCATGGGTTCAATCCCACCACGGGCATCTAGGATTTTTATGAGGGATAAAAATTCTGTGAACCACGTCCTTCAGAAGGGACGTAAAGCCGGTGGTCTCGAGCCTGTGCGTTGTCAGGTACTCGTTAAAGATCCCTTACCATAAATGAAACTGGGTATAGGTAAAATTTAGGACCCTCATTGTAGATTCATTATAATACTATACTTTACTGCCTAACTATAAGAGTCAGTGAAAATATGTATGATTGCTTGAAAAAGCATGAGAGGAATCATAGAAATTTACGGCTCTTCTGTAGATTAAAATAAAATGTACTACACTTGAAATTAAAAGGAGAAGAAAACTATCTTAGGGAGCTGGCAAAAAGGGCCCAACAACGTGGCCTACTTGCCTAATAGTTACTACCACTCCCCATATTACTACTACTACTAGTATATATATATATATATATATATATATATATATATATATAATATATATATATATATGTGTGTGTGTGTGTGTGTATGTATGTATAAACCTCAAAAATATTTGTATATTCTTGATCAGTGAGCCCCCTCTCCAACAAACTCATCCATCATATAGATTAAATCCAAAATGAAATTATGAGCTTAACAATTCAATGTGCGGACATTTCACAAAGAGCTATCGTTTGACATACATATGTATCTAATATGAATACCCAAAATTTCGTACACCAGAATACATCACCTCTACTAGCTAGGGTTCTAACAGAGCTATCGCCAAAAAATATCTACCCCCACTAAGTCGACTCAGGAGCTTGACAAACTAATTGTTTTTATTAGACAATCGTCTTCTTAGTATAGCAATCAGGTCACCAAAGAGTGTTTTCTACGATAACTTTTTCATTTCAAATTTTGGTAGCTTTTTGAGGAATATCCGGGATTCAGTGATATTGATAAATAAATAATGTAGTTTCTGAGTTATTCCATTTGATGGTATGCCCAATTGATAATTCAAAAATTATCGTTGCAAAATACACTTTTGCAATTTGATTTCTACACAAGGAAGACAATTGTCAATAAAATAACTAGTTATTGAATTAGAGTGAATATTTAATTTGTTGGATTTCTTTCATGAGAAACGTAATGTCTTAAAAACATGTGAAAATGTTTATGTTTATGTTAAACATGTGATGTAATTTGAACAGTAAAAGACTATGTATGATAAAAGACAAAATTAATTTGATCAAAGCATGTTCCTGTTTTTTAATTAATATTATTGTGTGACTCAGTTTTTTTCATGCTACCTTACTTTGTATTGTACAAAGAATACTCAAAGAATGGTTAATGATGCAAATAAATATGGCACTATAGTGATAGTAGTAATAAAAGAAAAAAGGTAAAAGTAATTTAAAGAATAATAATTAATGCAATATTTTTTTTTACCAAATTCCATTGATCATAGGACGACAACATCGATAATTTTGGAAAGCAATTATAAATAATATTTTCTATCAATTTATAAGAATAATAAATTATTCTGGTTTTGATAAATGAATGTATATAAAAGAATAAAAACTATGCTGTTAATATACAGCATGTTTGATAAAAACTGAACACAGAAGCGTGGAGGTTCACGATCTCGCACCGTCTATATGATAATAACTATGCTACCAGTATCGAAATGCTCCTAAGTAATATTAAAATATGCTTGTTTCCCTATATCAATAAGTTTCCCTTTTTAAAATAGGAGGAACCATAGTAGTGAACTAAATGTTTTTAGTTAACACATTAACTTTTTTATCAAATGTTAACGTTTCAGCTACCCAAGTTCAAATTTTCGATCCCAAGAATAAAAAAAAGTTTGAGTCTATATGTATGTATTCAGTCTCCTCCCAGTAATGGGTAAAATCCTTGAAAACCTTCTTCTTCGTCGGCTAAATCCGCCCAAAACATCATACCAAATCACCAACTTGGATTCCGAGCCCAACATTCCACCATATAGCAGTGTCATCGCGTAGTTGATATCATTGCTTCCTCTTTTGAGTGGAAACAGGATTGTTCAGCTGTCTTTCTCGACGAATCTCAAGCATTTGATCACGTCTGGCATGCTGGACTGCTGTGGAAGCTCAAACCCATTCTTCCTTTTACCTACTACCTTATCCTTAAGTCTTACCTCTCCATTAGACATTTTTAAGTGAGCATCTCTTCTCATCTTTGTCCTGTTAGAGCAGGAGTCCCTCAAGGTAGTATTCTCGGTCCTCTCCTTTACAATATTTATACCTCAGATCTTCCTGAACATCTTCAACCATTCTACCATCCTTCGCTGATGATAAATGTTTCCTTGCCGTACACCTTGATCACCAAACCGCTTCCCGACTTATCCAAAACCATCTCTCTCTTCTCCAACCATGTTTTAGGAAATGTAGGATTAAGGTCAATCAGCAGAAGAGTGCCTATGTGAAATTCGCACAGCGTCACTCGAATTGTCCTCCAGTCACCCGAAATCAACAGCCTATTCCTCAAAAAGACAACGTTACTTACCTGGGACTTGTACTAGACAGACGACTTACTTGGGTACCTCATACTAAATCTAAAAGACAACAGACAAGTAGACGCTTCAAGCTGCTAGGTCGACTACTCAACAGACACTCTAAACTTTCACTCACGAACAAACTACTGCTCTAAAATACAATACTTAAACCTCCTTGGACTTACGGGACTGAAGTTTGGGCTCCGCTAAGCTTTCCAACACCAACCGCCTCCAAAGACTCCAATCCTTCGCAAAATTATAGAGTCTTATGTATCCAATCTTATCCTTCATAGAGACCTTGACGTTCCTTATGTCCAAGAGTACATTTCTTCACGTTATAAAAAATTCCATGACACCCTACTTGATCATACCAATCCTCTTATCCAAAACCTATCCCCAAGAACCATTCCAGATAACCCTCCTCGTCGTCTTAGACGTCAGTGGCCCAGAGATCTTCTAGAAGATTAGATAATTATGTAAACAGTTGTTTACCATGCATACATTGACGGACTTGCTTATTGTTTCACTAACTTATTAATGTCCTTTCATTTAAGATAGGCCTGGTGTACGCACGCTGCACTCTGTCCAAGCTAGAAAGGGCAGTCGCTGGACTGTTTCTTTTGTCGTGACTTACAGGTAAAAATTAATTTCTGCTATATCACTAGATACACTCTTGTTGTAGTTGTGATAAACATAAAAAAAAATTTTTTTAGCGTAGTTCTTGAAAATATCAATGATCAAATAGAGGCCACGAAGCAGCCCGTGCGTTTACTAATATTTGATTAATGGAATAGGGACTCTTAGGTTCATATTAGGTAGCTTATTTTACAAGCTAGCTTTTTTATGTTATAATTGTAACAAAAAACATTGAAACATCAATGAAGTTCTGTAATAAATAAATTACTGCTCTACTAACAGGAAGAAAATTTAGTAAGGATATCAATAACTATAGCTGTATAACAATATCGATGTATTGAAACAATATTATTTCTTAAAAATGATTTTTATAGAAGGATACAATAGGAAGAAAGCAACTAAGAACTAAGGAACAAAAGACGAAAGGAACTTGAAGTCTCGTTGAGTAAATCAAGAATAGTATGAAACAAGAACACGTACTCCCATCCTTGAACTAAGAAAAAAAATTATCGACTTCAAGGGCCACTCTCAGTCGAGATAAATGGAAAGGTTCTTGCAGAAGTGCTCTGAAATGACATAGTATAGATATACTTCAAGAATAAGTACGAGAAAGACTCATAAGAAAAGACAAACTTCGTACTTGAAACCTTTTAGAATTCTTATATTAAAGACTTCTTCTTCTTATAATAGAGTTATAGAGAGGGGGTGTAATCGCAATAGCTTCAGTTTCCTAACATGCCTAGCAATAAAAGAAAAGGCTTGTGTTCGCTCATAAATCCTAAATCAAGATTTTACCGAAATAATTCATTCAGGCATTTTTGTGACGATCTAAGTGGTTTTTATCATGCTGTTGTGTGAGTTAGTGTACCTGTGACACGCATTCTTCGTTGACGAGAAGTCGAACGTGGAAACCCAGTAAGAAAATTTAAATTTATTCACCGTTAAATATCATAATGAAATTTCGATATGGACCTATAAATGTATATGTGTGTTAAAATTCTACGCTATCACTAAAATTTGGATATATTAGTTACACTTGTTTGGGAAATCTTCCGGGGAGCACAATTAAACCTAAATTCTAATTTTTTTGCCAAGTTTCAATCATCTAGTATAAACACAGCGGGAGTTATGAAACAGACAGCATTACGAAAACCTCTCAGAGTCATAAAAGAGCTTAACGAATAATTATGGTGAAAACATCGGTTTCGGATTTTTAGGGTAAACCCAATACGTTTAATAATACCTACGATAGTAGAAGAGGAAACTACGCTTTTCCTCGTTTCGTTTCAGCAAATTTTCAAAGGAGAAATGAATTTATGAAAATGAGCTTGAGGTCATAGTGAGAGGGAGAGAGGAGGGAGGTGGATTTTTCGAAAGGGGAAAACTGACTAATTAAGAAAGTGACTAATTTATGTTTCTACACGTTTTTATGGGACACGATAACTTCCGAACGCTTTATCAGATCGAAGCATATTATTTATGAAATGTGTGTGACGTCATAATAACTATGTAAAGTAAACACATGTAGGAAGTTAAAAATTTACTATCAGCATAAGTTCCGATTTTATCGATGGACGTATATTGCGTAGTGTAAACAAATTAGTGTTTTAGATATTGGAAATTCGCGTATATCCTGGCAGTATGACACTTATTTAAACTAGTACTATAACAAACTGATATAGGACACGGTGTGGCCGCGGAACGGCATCAAGAAGGCGCGGCTCTATTTCTGTGGCCACTGGCCGCGGAGCAACTATAAGGCATAAGGCTTCTTTTTTTATTTACCATTTATAATTTAGTATATGATCGGTCTAGCTTCGCTCATCTTGATACGGAAATGATTAGTTTCAATCCTAGCCATCACCCATCCACTTATTAATTAGGTTAAATGATGATTAAAACTGGTATTTCGACAATAACCGTGGATATACTAGACCAAATATTATGTAGTATACAAAATATGCTTAATAATCTTTGTACTACAACTATTGGAATGTTTAACTTGTTTAATTTATAAAGGGATAAGTTAAGTAAAAACCTCCCTTCTAGATTTTTCCCTCCAATATACCTACGGTATAAATGAGGAAAAGATCCATTTAAAACATTTAAAAAGAAAAATAATAAATACAAGAAATAAAAAATAAACCAATTTAATTTAAAATAATAATATTCCTTTTTGTAAAGTTAAGATTTTTGCTTAAGACAAGTTCAATGAAAAATATAGCAGCAGACAGAGGTAATCCAACTACCAGCATACTGGTTGCGACTGTGACTCCTTTCAGTCCAATGCTGATTGCTTCAGCCTTTAATAAGCACTGTGGTCTGGTCTCAAACCAAACCTGTCCCATTCTATCGAGTAAACCAGATTCTTTCATCGTCCAAAGTCTAGAAATAAATTGTAGTAATTAAAAGCTTATACTACTGCCTTCCATTGGAAACTATATAAACTCGAAGTCGAAGCGTATGGATAGAGTATGGTTGACAGGGGTGCCGCCATCGGTCAAAGAGAGAATCAGCCATATAATTTATATCCTAGCAGACGCCTAAGCCTAAAGAACTTAGGCTTACAACTCCACTCGTTTCAAGTTCAATTTAAATTTATCTCCTACTAAATACATTTATATCGTAATATTATACACATTTTTTTCTGAAAATGGAAATCAACTTTTTTGTCCCGCAAAGTCATTTCGGTTCTGGTTGGAGATGGTTTATCGCGTCTCCATAAGTGAAATTGTTAAGTTGGCATTACTGAATCCTAATTTGAATCAAGAGGCAATTATCAGCTTCTTCTCCTTGGCGACGTGCCAGCAGAGTGCATCAAAAATAAATGTATTCATAAAAAGTAAAGGGTGTAGTTCCTGACTACACCCTTATCCTTTCATTTATTCATTAATTTTATTTGTTTGGTCCTGGCTCCATGGAGGTAAAACTACTGCAATTAGTACAACTGCTAAAATCTGTTATGATTTATCTTACCGAACACCTTTGTATTGTACAATAGCTCATAAAATATTAGAAAAGGTATAAAACGTTTACACTACTAGGATGCGGCGTCAGGAGTCTCCTTGGCGGCTAAGAAGAAGAAGCTGATAATGGCCTCTCAATTTAAATGATGTCATTTAGGAACGCAGCAGCGTTTCGGTTTAGTTCCTGAATGTACTCTTATCGTTTCATTCATTCATAAATTTCTTTTGTTTGGTGGTATGATGGCAAAACTGCTTCCATTATTACAACTAATAAACTTTGTTATGATTTACACGAGCACCTCTAAATTAAAAGAGGTCTCATAAAATGGCAGAAGAAGTTAAAAACTTGTTCACACTGCCGGCACGAGAACCCGGAAAAAATGTCACTGCATAAAATGTACCCCTGATAAATTGTACCATGATAAAATGACCTATAATCTAATTCATAGGGATCTACAATACTAAGAGGCAATCACAGCGTCTTCTCCTTCGCGACATGCTAGCAGAGTGCAGGAAAATAAAGGTATTCAACTTTCTAGGTAGCGTCAGCAAGGGTTTATATAATGGTGTAGTTCCTGAATATACCCTTATCCTTTCATTCGTGCCTCCCACTTTGAGTAAGGCCCTTTAGTATAGCAAACCTAACAACTTCACTCTAAGACACCGATGACACGTCTTAGTGGGACAGAAAATTTGATTTCCCAATTTTTTTGGACTAAAGACTTGGCGTGGAGTTTTTTTTTAACTACCCAAGAGGTTTTTGGTAAAATTTAGTAATTTCACTTTGAAACGCGAAACATCGTTTCCATCCAGGACGGACATGACTTGGAGGACAAAAAAACTGATTTAACAATTTCTTTGGCAAAAGTCTTGGCAGGGAGTTTTTTTTATTACGCATGTGTTTTGGGTAAGATGCTTTTGAATTGTATGTCTCATTTATTTTTACACGGGAACCCGAATAAGATGTCTCTGTATAAAATGTACCCCGGATAAAATGTCCCCCGATAAAATGTACTCGTTGAAGAATTTAAGTATTTTTACGGCGTAACAAGGTATGCGGAAACCACCTGATGCCAATATTATTTGCACACTTAAAGAACATATTATTATTTAGCTTACCGTGCACATATTCTAAAATTGGACTTATTAGATGATAATACGTGCCTGTAAGGTTCGAAATCCCAACCTGGTATGCGGAAACAAATGGAAGTGGAATTAACTTAGGCATGAGGAACATACATCAAGCTAAAATTAAGCTTGTCGTGAAAAAATTTTAACATTTGACATATAAACACATATGAAAATACATGTCATGTCCTTTAAGGTTAGTACTCCTAACCAGGTACGAGAGAACCATCCGAAGATCTATCCTTTTAATGAATAATTATTTTAAATCGATGAAGTTGCAATAAAATTAAAATCAATCAATTAAATTACATTGTGTCGCTATTATTATTTTTATTATTAATAGTCAATATATGGTCGGCTTTCCTCGTGGTGGAGGTCATTAAAACAATTGTACTTTTATTGACCTTTGACATAACAGAGGTCAGTGATTAGTATCCCAGGTTATTATATTAATTTTTAAGGTTATTATGGTACATACGAGACATATTCATACAGTGAAAAAATACTTATATTATTTTTAATACAACGGTCCCCTGGTAAAGTGGGACCGGAAAAAAATTATTGAATTTGGATTCTTATTCAGAAAAGTTCACAGCAAAAAATGCACCCTATACATTTTTTTTTATTTTTTGGACTTGTCAAAGTTTGGGTTAAAAGTAGCCCAAAACACTTATTATTCAAGTGAATTTTTCTGGAAAACTGAACAAGATAGAAAAATTTCGACTTTAGATTCGGTTTCAGCACCATTGCAGCTATTAAATACCAGGTGCTTTTTTCTTGCAGAACAGTGGCATCGATAACTATGGAATACACATAGAGATTAATTATGGTTCCCATTACCACCTGAGGTACTCCTGCTACATTTATCCTGCCGCAAGGCTCTTAACGAGCATTATTATATAATAATAAATGAAAAAATGGGTACGGGGAATCTCGCACTACTCGTCCGGGGGTTCCTCCCTTATAGGATTCGCGCGCGAGGGCAAAGCAGGTGTACCAGCATTTCATAGTTAACGGATTTTCAATTAACTTCGTCAATTCAGAGACTAGTGCTCAGTATTTTTTACTCTCGAGAACTCAGAAATATTTATCATAATTGATACTGTAAGATTGCAATATTCCTTTATCAATAAGACTTTCTGTATAACTCACGTGAGGATTCGCCATATCCAAAAACAAAAGTGTTTTTCATAAGATTAAAAGAAATACGATGGTAAAAAATACATCTAAAATAAAAACAACATAGCACACGGATTATATTGTTTGTTAATTAAAAAATCAAAAGTCGATCAGAAGAGTAAATAGTGATGGGACTTATAATGCTATTATCATAAGGGTATAATACTTAATAAGGTCTCTGGGAGGATCCCATTGATAAAATATTGTAAAAACCCTTTTGATAACCTTTGCCTAGCTTCCTTTAAAAATGTTAAAAAAAGGAGGGACAACTTATCTTAAAACTCACTAGATATTATAAAAAAGTAACAAAATCTGTATATCGTTTATTACCGACAGACATACGGGATACGTGATAATTTATATTCCTTGGTCAAATAAATTTTTGACATATTAATATCATAGTCTTTTAATATTTTTTCGTCAAATGAGTGATTTATCAAGGGAAAATAACGATCACCTAATATTCATTTGTTAAATCAACTTTTCCTGTATGTTATATGTTATACAGATTTTAATACTTTTTTATAATTTCTTGTGAATTTTGAGTGAAGTTGACCATCTAATTCCAAAAACTGTTTGTGTAAATACTGTGTGAGTAAAAACTTGTTGATATAAATACTGCGTTTTTTTATTTTGTGATTATTACAGTTACTGATTATTAGTAATCAGTCCTTTTGGGTTACAAATTAATTTTTTGGATTACTTTAATTTTGATTATTGCCTAAAGTCTATTAAAAATGTTTGTTGTAGTTCAAAGATTATGTTTTGTTATTTTAATGATAATAGTATTATATAAAATACATAAACCTCCTTTCCCAAAAATAATCTTTTATCTATATTTTTTTTATTGTTTGTTATGTTAATGTTTTGAATTTTATTATATTATTTCATAGTTTTTGTAAAATGGCTCTGCCGCATATGTATAAATAAATAAATTAGTTCTGTGAATATGAATCAGGCACAGAAAGTCTTGCTGTGTCTGCTAGTGTTGCAGTTATGCAACTGTATAACTGCATACATGCAGATTAGGTGGCTTCAGCAGCAGGAGCTTGTGTGCTTACTTATAGTTGGTGCCCTTGAAAGTGAAAGAAGTGAACCTCCCAAGAACAAACGAAGGTCTTTCTGGGTGAAACAAAGAGGGACGTAAGACTGGTTCCAGGATGTTGTGTTAAAGGAATTTACTGATAAAGATTGGCTAGAAAATTTCAGAATGTGCAAAGGTACTTTTGATTTTTTGTGTGCTAGACTTGATAAGTACTTAAAGCCATGTGATAATGCACCTGTGAGGAAGCCAACTCAGCCTCCTAAGAAGATTGCGATAGCCCTGTATAATATAGAGTGGTAGGGAACCAGTTTCAAAATAGCTAGTCTGTTGTCCACAAGTATGTTTATGAAGTTGTGAATGCCATTTTGAAGGAGTTTATTGAGGATTA
Organism: Microvelia longipes; assembly: GCA_018340805.1. Classification (NCBI taxonomy): domain Eukaryota; kingdom Metazoa; phylum Arthropoda; class Insecta; order Hemiptera; family Veliidae; genus Microvelia; species Microvelia longipes. The sequence continues at coordinate 34,803,769 of JACMZG010000008.1, read as the reverse complement.
TTTATCTACACCTAATGAAGTAGAAGCAAGAGAGGTATGCAGCAAGTTTGAAAACATGTGCTTCCTTCCGCAAGATCTAGGAGCTATGATGGTGCCTATATCCCTATCTTACCCTCCAAGGATGGAGCTAGGGATTACTACATTCGTAAGGGATGGCCATCATAAAATGTAATGGCTGTAGTGGACAATCTTTACCGGTAAGAATTTTTGAGGTTCATCTTACATTCTTATTTATCAAATAAGAATGTTAATATGTATTAAAATCTATACAATAATATCTTCGTAATGTATTATGACGATAGACAAGGGTTATAGGATCATTTATGAATTGCACTGGAAAGTTTAATGATATCCAACACAAAAGAGTAACGTTCTTGGACTGTAGTATGTATATAATAGTTAAATAATTTAACAATATGGAACTGCAACTCCTCTTGACTAACAGTGCTTTAATAAAGAAAAGGTATTTTTTTAACGTGGCGACTATATTTACTTCAGTTTTGTTGTTTCTTACAGTTGCCGACTGTAAAAAACATATTTGGTCCACTTTATTGAGCATATAATGTGCCTACTTTACAGCCGCTTGAAAAAAAGTATATTTACTCTGATAAATCTTAGCGAATTCGCTTATTTGTTAATCTGAGTCTTACCAGATCTAAATAAAACGTAGTAAAATTGTATATAACAAAAAGGGATAAACTTGGATAAACTTGGGATGAACCAAATTTCAACCCAATTACATTATTGCATTAGAGAGTAAAAGTATGTATGTTGCTAGGACCTTTCATTTCTTTTTATTCCCTTGTCATTGTTTTTGTATAGATATCTTTTTTTATTTTTCAGGTTTAGGTATGTCACATGTAAGCATCCTGGTTGCTGTCATGATGCTGCAGTGTTGAAGGACAGTGCACTCTTTAAATGCCCTGAAAAATTCATTCCTCGGGTTGTGAAGGAAATTAATGGAACTTCAGTACCTTTCATGCTATTGGGGGATCCAGCTTACTTCTTGCTCCCCTGGTTGAAAGATTCAACCAGTCAAGGAACCATACAAAGGTTCCTTAACACCTGAAGAAGACTCTTTCAATGTATACCTCAATTCTGATAGGGCCGTTGTAGAAAATGCTTTTGGGCGCTTAAAAGCCAGGTTCAGGGTCCTGTTGAAAAGGATTGACATCTCTTATACATTTGTCCCTAATGTGGTTCTTTCTTGTTGTATTTTACACAACATAATTGAATCACGTAAGGATTTGTGCAGAGTTGGCTTGACGCAGTCAAGGATGTTGAAGTGGTTTTTGAGCAACCGACCAGAATTGGGGTTAAAGAGTAGTATTCTGATTAAATCTCTGTAGCTCAGAGAGATGCACTGAAGGATTACTTGTGGCACAACTATCCAGGGAGGAGAAGTCACTACTAAGCTCCACACTGTGTTTTGGGAAGCACATGTCCTCAAACTTGTCAGATATTTCTTCTGCTTCAACTTCATTGGACATTGATAAATGATAAAACTCATAAAACTCTTTTAAGATTGCATTTACAACTTTATAAACAAGTTTATTTGTGAACAACAGATTTCATTATTTTGAACTGGTTCCCTAACAGGCTGTATTTAGCAACAGATGGTAGTATACAGAGTGTTAGCAATCTTTTTGCCAAGCTGAGTTGGCTGCCTTATTGGTGTGTTGACACGTGGCTTCACTACGAAGATAAGAAATCAAAAGTTCCTTTTGGCATTCTGAGATTTTTTGAGCCTATTTTTATCGTTAAATTCCTTTAAAAGAGTGACTGGGAAGTCTTGTCCTCTTTTTTCACCCTGCTAGACCTGTGTTTCTTCATGAGAAATTAACTTTTACTTTTATTGTTGCCAGCTAATATTAAAAAGCTCTGCTGCTGCTACCACCTCATTTTCATGTATGCTGTTATGCAGTTGGGTAGCTGAAATATTAGTTAGCTTTCTTTTTAAACTCTTTCTTTAAACTGTTTGTAGTTATTTTTTTAATTGAATGACATTTTTTAAATTGATATCGATACACGTCACATTAGTTTATATCTGATCATTAACTGTTTATTTTGTAATATGTTATTAATTTTAGATTAAATTTATAGTTTATTATTTATGTATGATAAATTTGAGTTAAGACGCTTTTTTTTAATTTTAATAATTTTATTGCTGTTTATGTTATATTGTGTTATACATTTTTATACCTGTTTTTGTATTTTCCAAAAAAAAATATTTGAATTAATAAATTATTTACTTATAATTTCAATTGTTAATGTCTATTTTTTCCCTTAGAGAATAATTTCACCAATCTGTTCTCCTTTACACCTCAGTGATTTCCAATTAAAGCAAAGCCCTTTATAGGACTAACCAATAACCAAGGCCATTTCAAAATTTAATACCAAGGCTTTTCTAAATTTAAGGTTACATTATTGATGCATGAGGTACTTAGTTAATTTTTTCTAGTTTTATGTTTCCGATTAAATTTGTAGCAGACTATTCTGGAAATATAATTTAATTATTTTAAAATTTGAATTATATTTGCAGTGTAGTCCACCACAAATGTAATGTTTTGGTTCAGCAATGATATGCCATTTTGATATTTGGACTTGGGCAATAGCAAAGGTGATACTCTTAACAGGAAAATTATTATTAAAACATAATTCTAATTATGTTTTAATTTATAATTTTAATTTAATTATTATTAAACAAATTTTTACAACAAATGTTGTCTTTGCAGATAAGAAATGAACAAAATCAACTATTAAGAAAAAAGCCTTCACATATAAGTTGTATAAAGAAGTAAAAACATTGTAGACAAAAGGCTTTTCATTATTAACCTAATAAGACAAGGATGATAACTGCATACTAGTTTTGTTTATTTTAACTACACTAATAGGGGCAGGCTGGCCACTGAGGCTGGCAGCATTCCTTTGAACTCAAAGGAACTCATTTTTAACCTTTAAACGGCATATATTTATTTATTATAATTATGTAATATATTCATAACACCAAAATCAAAGAGCCCAATACTCTAAGGTAGGGGGTAAAGATCTCTTAGAGACAAACATTTTTAAATATAGGGTTTTTAAGACCCCTTTTTGTTTTACCCAGACTATTAGGGGCCCTTATAGGCCAAACCATCCACGGCCCTTCGGGGCTAACCACTGTTGTGACTCTTTTCTTATTACTTTATGACAGCCCTGCTTCATCCAAACTAATATTTTCCGTGCAATAAGGCAATTTTTTAGAGACCACTCAACAATTAGTTAACAAATTTCAATCAAGAAGTATATTTTTCATTGTCATTAACAAACATATATATGTAATAAAATATATTTATATAAATTCTTTATTTACAAATGTAGAAACCTTACAATATGTCATATAATAAAGCTGGGGTACTTGTTTTGACAGCTAAAGTTAGTCCAAAGTTTTACTTTTAATATTATATAGACAATTATGTAAGTCTTGTATGACTTAGTAAATAAGGAATAAATTGTACATCATGTTGTATGGCAAGGTAACAACAGTACATATTCCTATGAGTACAATGTTTCTACAGCTAAATTCAGTCTAAAGGTTTACTTTGAATATTATATAGAGAATTATGTAAGCCATGAAGATTTAGGTCTTCTAGTGGTGACCGCGTCAATGTAGATGAAGAATATGACTTTTTGCTTACACTGTGGGAGGCATCTTCAGGGATGTAGGAAACTGAACACAGAGTTTATTTCAAACTGAACTTACAAAACTAAGTTCAGCTTTGTAGAGCATTGTGTTTTAATCCATGATGGCCTGCATCCTGAAGATGCCTCCAACAGTGGAAGCGAAACGTCGGATTCTTCATCTACTTTGACGCGGTCACCACCGAAAGACCTAATCTTCATGACAGTAACCGTGGAAGCCTGTACAGTTTAAAATGTAAGTTATGTATGACATACCGTCATCACAGATTAGTTAATGTGATAATCACAGATTTCTTTTTAGCAATAGATTGCAATTTTATTAATATCATAAGGTTTATTCTTACTAAAAAGTGACTAAAAAGTTGGGGACTGGAATTTAGCATATTTGAAGAAGGAGGATTAATTAAACTTTTCAGGATGGTTGGTTGGCAGGGTGATAAACTAGAAGGGGGACTGCTGGATCGCTGGGTAGGGAAAGAAAGGTTTGGGGAAGAGAATTGGGATGGATTACTAAGGATGGCTGGACAGGGGAAGAAGCACAGGGATGGATAGTTGAGGATGGTAGGATATAAATTGACGAAGTGGGGCTTGTAGGATTGGAAGGGATAAAGGGTGCAGGGGAAGATGGAGAGACGCTGAACTGCTGAAGATGGTTAGGAAAGGAAGAGGATTGAGCAGGATAAACGTAGGGAGCCGGAGGGGCAAATTGTGAATATGGATAAGAAGGATGGGGGAACTAGGGAGGTTGATATGAAATTTGAAATAACTTGTGTTAGGGAGTTTATTGAGGATATAATTTGGACGCCTCCTCAGACCTCTGTTCAATATCCCTCTCAAGAACTTGGACTATATTTGGCAAGACATCCGAGGAAAAGGATACAGACTCCCGGTTCCTCTCCTTCGAATTCTGTAAAGAGTTATTGGACGTAGCAGGCCCAGTTAAAGAGCAGGGCTGACAATCGAGCAACTCGTCAAAGTCATTTTCGTCTATGTCATCAGACATCTCAACGATAAATTCCTCCAAAGGAACCCCAGAATCAAGCCTATGGGTAACAACAGAGGGCCTGCTACCCAATAACTCTTCCACCTCAGCATAATAATCGCATAATAGCACGATAAGTTTTTGGAGAGGCCCCCTGATGTGTTATTGTTCTTTTTTCCTACCAGAAAAGCATTCTTGAGAGCCTTCCATTTATTTTTAATCATCATGGAATCTTTGGAGATGAATCCATGTTGTTTAACCTTATCTTCAACTAACTCGTACAGTTATGACCACTGGTAAGATAATTTACTTTAAAGTTAAGAAAGATTAAGGAAAGCAAGTGAATTAGCTCGTCATCTACCTTCTTGGTGTTATGAACTAGTTGATTCTAACGAGTACTCAATTGATGATTTTGAAGTATAACAAGTAAAAAGACAAGTACAAAGTATACGTTAGGCACTTAAATAACTTACTTCTGGAATATATAAGTTGCGAAGAATACAAAAGGAATTGTAGGATGTAAAAATATGTAACTACCTCTAAGACGACTTGCTTCTTTTTAACTAACAGGTAGATATCAAATAAAATATAATAATAACAACTAATAAAGACTTAATTAATCAAGCATTAAAAAATAAGAATTTAACACAAAGAATGAAATAAAAAACACTTGAATTAAAACGCCAAAGAACTTGAGACGTGAACAGGAAAGCCAAAAAGCAAAAGAGCGTTTGGGTAAAAAGACGGGATTGGTAACATAACCTTTTAAGTTTTTAAGTACGATCCCTTCTAGATGTACATACAGCGTATCGGGGGATCCATTTAGATTCCATCTCCCTAGTTCTAGCGTATGCCATCGGATCCCCTCCGCATGGTTCATACAGCTAATATTACCGTATTGAGAGATCGTATCCAATACGGTCCGCGGATCTAGAAGTGTGTTTGAACGTATTAATTTAATTGTGTACTCGAGTTTTTCTGTTACACCGGAAATACACGAGTCTAACCGATTATAACCGACAAGCTTACTATTTTCTCCGCTACCTTGGAGGACCAGTGCTGCAACGTAACTACCAAATCGCAGAAGCTGGACCCCCCAGCTCTTTGTTGTCTCTGACATCAAAGAGCCTTTGATGTCAGATATTGACTTTCTAAAGAATATGGGTGAAACTGTATAGAAAGTATGAATGGTAAGGTGCAGCTGACATTTCGAAAAAGTTAAAAATGAATTGCGAGAACTTACTTGATTAAAGCCATTTCATGGAAATATGACCTTTCTGTAAACAAAAATGTATTCTCTGGTTTATACTTCGTCAAAATATTAGTTGAACAGATTTCCGATTCAGTAAATTGTGTACGCATATAAAAATAAGTAGGTCCTTCAACGGCTGTGTAAGCTAATTTTCCTTCACGAATTTTTTTATGAGCATCGTCATAAGTGTAAAATGTTTTCTTTTGTCTAAAGCTGCGTTGAATCATAGAGCGAGTATCATCATCTACCGGACCAATAAATGTCAACTTGCTGCCCTGTAATCATCAAAGCATGAGACTTTACAAATTACAATACTTCTTAATTACAAAATACATTAATTGACGCAAGCAATTTAGTTTCATCTGGATAACAGATAATATAATCCTTTACGGCAAGATGTCTTCTAACTTTGACAGAATACTAGCACTCGTCCACCGAAATAGCGGTAAAAAATGGAAACACATTACACCCGGTTTTACAAATCTTCTTCGGGTGAAGATTGTTAAGAATCCCGCACAGGACTGAGTGACTGGGTTTCTTTGCATCATATCTCCTTCCTTTCCACTTGTTATACTAAACTGGCTATACCTTGGCGTATTGCGTTTAAGACATTTGGGACAACACGTAACATAGTCTTGATCCAATTCCTTTAACTAAATTGATTCTTTACCTAAATTCCTATATTTTGCTTAACACAGGTACATATAAGGTTAATGATCTTTTACTAGTACCTGACAAGGTACTGGCTCGGGGTCACTTGGCTTTACGTTCTTTTCGATTAAAGGACGTCCCAGTACCCGTGCTGGTTTTATTGAATTTAACCTGTGAAGTTTAATTTTGAATTCCTTGCTGCTAATCTCTGAAGTAACAGCTTACTATTCTAGTTTTACTTTATGGAATGGTGATCTATAAACAGAATCTAGTATGCTAGCTAAACAGCATGACAGAATAGATTTTTTTCGCAAACACAAATGTTGTGTTTATTTTAGGTTCCTAATAATTTTATTATTATATAAAGTATAAGAAATAATGGTGCATAATTTCAGATGATTAGTTGTAAAACATAATCAAGGGGACGGCACTTAAAAATTAGAATGAATAAAGAAGCGCTAAAATTTTTTTGTTTTAGAAAAAAGTCGATAGCAGACAATAGATAGGGTCTGCAGGAGGAGTAGAGGCTAAATTGACTGCAGTGGAAACGTCAGTTCAACCTCTTAATGTTCTAACTAGTTTCAAAATCTTTAAATGACTCGAAAACGTGTAAGGAATCAGATAAACAGGCTTTATCAACTTGGGTAGAGCTGATAAAGCCAGTATGCATATCAAACACAGTACTATTTACTGCCCAAGTTTAAAAATCTAAGCCTCAACCTACTGCATTTCGCAGTCAATCAAACAGAATTGGAACATTAAAGGTACTTCTTGGTTGTTAAAAAAACAGAAGTTTAGAAAATAGAGCTAGCTGAAGTTACAAATATCGTAATAAAAAAAAGGAGTAGCGATTAATAACAGATCACCTTGGAGATCAGTGCGCAAGAACATCAACATCATATGAAGATGTTCCGTGACATATGATAAATCGCATTAACATACATCCGCATTTGCTTATCAGAAATTACCGATACTACTTATAAACCAAAAAAGTTGCCTGCAAAAAATATATGTTGGATATGGTAGATATGTAGTATATATGTAGTATCGGAGAACTTTTCTAACTTCAACCAGTAAGAGAGAATTCCATTTGTCAGATTAACTTTTAATTAAAGTTAATAAACTTTTAGGGTTACTTTCTATGTATAATCTGAGGACTGAATTTTTTATAGTGATATGGAGTGTGCCTATTAACACTTGGTCAGCATATCAAACACTATCTTTACGCAAAGTTTTAGCGTATTAAGCCAAGAGCCATTTGCTATATGGAATTGGCGGAGTCCTTTAAATTTAATAAAGGATTTATGAAAGCTTTAATAATATTATAGAAGGAAGGCGTTTTGGTCATGGACTGAATTTATTAACAAAGTTATATATAAAAGGAATATAAATTTAGTAAAAAGGAAGAAAAAGGAAGACAGAAACAGGAATAGCTAAATGACCATTTGAAACTTGAATCCCAGTTGCAATGAAGTCCAAAACAAAAATTGAAAAAAAAATAGAAAACTATCGGTTCACTTCACTGCGTCGTGGAAATCAACGAGTATATAGTTGTGTATATAGTCGTTGATACTAACGAAGTAGAGTATCAATGACAAAATATATGGATTTCCTCCATTACTGCGCAGCTAAGGAAAGTTGGACTACAAAATTTAGATTAGAAAAGGAGGTGTAATGACATGACAGACATATTAGCTAGTTTGTCAGCGAAACTATTGAAATTAATATTTATGTCAAACATGTCAAACGTAGTTTTTATATGTTATAATAAAAAAAATCCCAATAAGTTCAGTTCTACAATCATTACAATATCTTTCATAATTACATATTATAACACGGAAAATTCTATTTTTTGTGTCACAGGATATTCGTGAAAAACTGATTTTCGAGACCTTTTGACCTTGACTTATATTATTTTAAGCCAACACAGTATCAATGTCCATTTTTAAAATTTTTATTAAAATATTGCAATGAACGTGTATACCAAAATACAGCTCACTAAGAATGTTGCCGCACATGAAACCTTAAATGACTGGACTATGATTATAGGTAAAATCAATGAAGCACCTTAAAATAGATCCCATCTTAAATTTTTAAAATGATTCAAAACTTTGTTGGTAAAATATTTTGTTTGAATCTAACAAGACTTCAAGCGCTGTTCTTAAGCTTTCTTTTAATACTCTTTAAGCGAATATTAAATATAAATTAAAGCTTAAGCGATATTTAATAAGTGACATAGAAAAACTTAGTATTATATTTGACAACTTATTTTGTTTAAAGTCCATAAATTTAAAAGGGTCTTAATTTCGCTTGAGCAGATTTACCTAAACACTTACTGTTAAATTTTGCTTCATAAATGGCGCATCAACAAGTCCGATTTCCATATCAGTTTGTAGTAATTCATGAAGATTCTTTATTTTGAATGGATTCGTAGATAATAGTCTGTTTAAAACTTGAGAACTGTAGTATGTATAAGTCATGAATGTAAAAATTATTAAAAAGAAGACATTAAGTTTACTTCCAATTTTGATTGACTTATACTCAATGCCTGAAAATAAACATTTTTTACAGTCTGATACACTCTGTTACAAGTCAATGTACATGAAACGTTTAACGTTTCACTTCTACTGGTGGAGATATGTTCAGGGTAATAGGACATCATAGATGAACACTTTATGTTCTACAAAACTAAACTGAAGATTGACGATTTCATCGCCGGAAGACCTTTATCTTCATGACATTAATCGCGGAAGACGGAGTTTATTCAATTTACATACTACATATTTTTTCAGTCACTAATAAAAATGTATGTATTAATGAAACTGAACTGATACCATAAGAAACAGTGGAGCTTTAAAAGTTCATTTTATAATGACAAATAAATCATTATTATCTAATCATGATATGAATCATTATCATCTAAATTATTATTATTAACAATAAATAAGACTTATATTTATTTCTTCATCTCACAGGCCCTGATGATGACTTTTATGGGGTTGAGTCGGATTTATTTAATAATAAATCAAATTTAGTGTAGAGTTTTATCATTATTTCATTAAAATCGTTTCGTAAAACCGTCTGGGCCATACGTTACTTTCAGAACATATGTTTCTTTATTTCCACATGTATAAAGAAATCAATAAATAAATAGCCTTATTTAATGCTAAATTACACAATTTTAAAAATCCTGCAGGTCATGATAGAATATTTTTTTTATTATCAGGATAGCATTTTATTTTAAAAGACTAAAAACTGCTGAGGTCTAAATGATTTGTTATGAAATGCCCAATAGTAAAATATTAAAACTTGTCACAAATATCTTGGAATCATATAGTGTTTTACGGGAACTACATATTATATATGTGATAATAAATGAACCACAATTGAATGTACATAGAGAATTAGGCACCGCAATTATTTAGCAATTATTCATTTTAACGATTTTCTAAAGAAAAATGTGCTTATGAAGTTGTTGTGAGAAGTTGAGAAATTGAATTTTCATAAGGAGGAGCTCACTGATCATGAATATAAACACACATACATACATAAATACATATACATAAACATTTTACATATACATATAAAATAAATTATAAACTTGTAATAAGTCACCATATTGAATTAAAGATGATGCTTCTAATAATATAAATCAGTTAAATTCACCATAAAAAGAATATTTGTCATCAATATCTGTTATAAATAAATTAGCTAGAACTTTAAGATAAAGGTACCCAAAAGAAGATTAAAACCAATACCTTGCTGAGTAACACTAGCTGTGATGTATTCTATTACAGACAAGGAATATTCAGGGCTGCGATCACTTTTAATTGCTATAATAAAGCATATCGTCAAAATTACTATAAAAATTAACGTGTAAATCCAAGATTCATAAGAGTATGGAACAAGTAGAGCGTCCCAAGATCCAAAAGATTTTGATTCTTGAAAAATTATTACAATCCTGAAAAATATAATTCCAGATGACAAATAAGTTTGTCAAAGTTCAATCTTTAGGTATAGCTTTCTTACGACTGCCTCGGAGTTAGATAGGGTAGCTAAAAAAGACATGTAAAAAAAAGGTCCAAGGCTAATTGTTTAAAACGGATATTACGTTTCCGTTACTATAACAGAATGCAGTTTGTGTCACAAAGACATTCATATAAAACATTTATGTTTTGACCACCAAAATATGCAATAAACATCTCAAATTTAAATCTTCTTAATTCGATTTCTCACATACAAAACATGGCTCCAGTTTACACAAAATAAATTTGTAAAGTAATAAAGAACTTAATTAAAAGATACTCATCAGAAATAAATAATAATAGTATTGCAATAACAACATGTATTTGTATAAAAGTATTTATTAGTAATATAGGGCATTCTTAATATGCCCAAAAACTATTTTGGGAAAGTATGCTTTGTATTATTGGTAGTTATATTTATCTGCTAATAGCAGTGAACTTTGATACATAATTATTCACTATTTTATTTAATCATAAAGCTAGGAGGTTAAAAAATCACCTCCGTAATCACCGTATTGTTATTATTACATAGTCAAGTGTATTACACTTGACTATGTAATAATAGCATAATTTATGAAGTATGTTTAATTCTTGAACAATTATTTACATCTCTAATAGTTTGTTCCCTTTGCAGGGGCTAATATGGCACCAAAAAAAGACTTAAAAAGTATTTTTACTTGTAGTATTTCGTGTTCTTTAGGTAAAATAAATGATGTTTTATTCTTAAAAAATTGTCTTCATTACTACAAGTTTACACTTATTTTTCATATTAATTTTCTTGCTCGCTTTTATACTTTTTTTTATCAATTTATGGAGAGAATCTTAGTCTTTTAATGTAATCCTGGCGCGTTGTTCTGCATGGGGGATGATTTTTTCCTTTGAAATGCATGCTTCTGTGCTTGTCGATCCATCTTTTTTCTATATGATTTATAACTTGAACAGTAGTATTACCTTTTTTTTTACATATTTTGTCGTTATTTCCGAAGGAAAAGTGCTGAAGCCTTTTGAAATAAGCAATTGTAATAAATGATTAGTGCCCTCGATCAATGTTAGAAAGATAAGCATAATTTTGTATAACCAATAAAATAAATATACGCATTTCCTTTAAAAAATCCAGAAAAAAATAAGTAACGAGAAGTAATGCTACTGCTTAAGTTGTAAACCATTAACTTAAGCAAAAAATAAATTTATATACCCGAATACGTGATAGAATTTTTTCATATACATAATTTTAGCTATCTTGTGATATCTTGGTCTCAGTCTACTATGCCGGGATACACATCAGGATTAGCTATGCTCTTCTCTTCTAGAGAGACACTCCTCTCATGCAGATGCAGTATTTTCTATGCAAAGGAAAGTCATCAGAGCCATCTTTAACTGAGTTTTTGTCAGGACTGCAAGGAGCATTATAAGAAATTTGGAATCCTAACAGTACCAAATATTTATACATTGCAGTTTTTAGTGTTTGTTAAAAATAATATTAGAATGTTTAATGAAAGTGACAGTGGCCATTCACACGAAACTCGATTTAGAAATACTCTGATGGTAAAGAAATGTAGAGTGTCGAGGAGCCAGAATAGTGTAAACTACTGGTGTAGTAAATTATATAATGTTTTTTCAGATAATATAAAATTGTTACAAACAAAGCAGTTTAAAACCTGCATTAGCAACGTATTGAAAGAAAATTGTTTCTACTCAATAGATGACTTTAAATTTATATTTTTGACTTTTGACTATTGTCATACCTGGTTATGGGTCCTCAACAATGAAAATTTTATCTTATCTTATCTTTTAGTTAAATAACACATTAACATATAAAATTTAAATAATAAAATGGGCGCACGAAGATTTAAAAACTTTAAGTATACTTACGGGGTAAATACTAATTGAGGCAGAATGTCTGTTATTTCTAGTCGATCTGCTCGAATTTGGTACATAGTTAAACAAAATTCACAAGTTCCTTCTCTCACCATATTTATAGTACCTGTCCATGTTCCATTTATCAGTCTTTCGCCCCACGTCGATGTCCACTTTAAATCATACCTGATAATATTTTAAACAAATAGGAAAATTAAAATAAACTAAACTTATCCTAACTAACTACAACCTAACCGAGTCCGGTAGATTAGTGGTAAAGCGCTCGCTTCACGACTTGGAGGTTGAGGGTTCAAATCCTGCCGGTGGAGGACCTTAATATAAAGTTATCCCTTGTATCGTACACTCAGGAGGTCTTGAATTCAAGGCCAGACAACCCTGCCAGGGTTTTAGTTAATTTCCTTGGCTAATACGCAAATGCAGGATTAGTGCCTGAATCGTCCGAGACAAGTCGGGATCCAGCTTACGGACAAAAGTCATGGTTCTTCAGGCTGGCGGAGATGAAGGTCGGAATTATATACTAAGTTTTGTGTATCCGAAAACTTAGTCAGTGAAAATGAAGCTGATGCCATTGTGCTTCTTAGATGAATTCGTACAACCTATAGGGTGAATTAGTTGAGTGAGGGGAAGACGCTAATATGGCCCTACGGGGTTAAGCGTTGATAAAAAAAAAAGAAAAAAACTACAACCCGATTGGGAATGATGACATTAAAGTAATATTACTTATATACATATTTGATAATACCAAATTGAAACAATATTTCCAAAGAATAAGATAATAAATTTTAAAACTGTAGGCTCGACATTTCATTAAGAATTGTGAGAACTAGTGTATTATCCTCTTAAGACAATTCTAATAGTCTCTTGAGACTAACACCAATCGAGATCTATTTTATTAAGGTCAAACTTGCTTTACCTTAAAAATGTCTTTAATCAACCATAAAATGTTTTCGAAATGTTAAGGTTTAGAACAGTCCTCAGAAGAGACACTGAGGTATGAATATATCATAATTTCAGGATCTTATGATGTACTCCAATTTTCCTTATGATTATAAGAAAAATTAAAGTGTATTATGAGATCCTCAATCAGTCACTATCCTAATAAAGTAGATTTACTTTATGAGGACACTGATTCATTAGTTGACTAAATCATCAAAATTATAATGCACTTCTAGCTGTTCAAACTCTATATATTTTTAAGCATTACTTATAAAAACAGTCACTTTTATATTAATTTAGTTTAAAATAGCGAAATTTTATAATTCTTGAGTTAACTTGGAGTTTATCTGTTCTTAGTCCTGATTAAATTATATTGTCATGTATATCTATTATTAATACATATGCATTGCTAACAGCCCTGTTATTTAGAGTGAATATATTTCTAAATCACTGTTTCCAAGATAGCACTATATGTAGTCCGAATTCTGCGTCAGAAAATCGATTAACATACGATATGATAAACAGACTAAATAACTTAAATTACATTTAAACATCAAATTTGTTTAGTTTATTGGCGGTGCATTAGACGAAAACCTTAAATTTGACACAAAACCAAAAATTATGAAGAAATAAATATGTTTTGTAACATAAACATAAATGACCAATATGAAAACGAAAGACACCAGACACCAGTCACTTATCAAGAGAAGATAAAGAAAAATGTTTAAGTATGGCTAATATAAATAGTTGACTCATTACGATAGTTCGAGAGACACACAAAACGCTGTGCTACATCAGAGTGCAGTTCTGTTATTCGAAAATGGTTATTATTGATGGTTCCACACAATGTTAACTTATAAGTTCATTTGATTCGAGAGAGGTCGCTATGAGAGAGGATAAAATGATCTCAATACTTTTGCGACACATACTCTAGGTAGTACGAGCCGCAATAAAATTTGGGTCCATAAAAGTATGTGGTCTATATACTTGGAACTTTTTAAAATATTTGTGATGTCATTATTGTGGGTTAATGACGTCGCACATAATTCATAAACAATAGGGTTCGGTACATTAACAAGGTTGAGTTATGTATTAAGTTCTTACTTCGATCCGAGAAAGCGTTCAAAAGGTATCGTGTATGGGACACATCCCAATACATACATAATAAGTAATCTCGCACACACACACACACACACACACACACACACATAATATATATATATATATATTATTAATATATATATATATATATATATATATATCCCTCAACCTGTACCCCTCTCCAAGACCTCTACCTCATAAGCTCATTTTTTCTTCGAAAATTCGCTAAAATCTGTCGTATGGGTTACAATGTAATTTTTTACAAGCATGTCGAACTCAAGTTCAGGTAAATGGCGTTCTTTGCTATAATACTATATGATCTACTGTACAGTGTGCATGGGATTAAATTGGGAATTAAATTGTCACACCATTCATTGAAACATTTTTTTTAAATTTGATTAAAATAAAGTAAATTGTTGAATTGTTCTTACGTGAAATTATAGCAGTCGAGAAGATGCCTGAACATAGGTAATAATGCCACCAGCTTAATGTAGCCGTCAGGATGGAGTAATTTATCTGCAGCTGACTCGAACGAGTCTCCTGGATTAACTGTCAGACCGAATTTCTAAAAATAACTTTATATTACCTATCCTATTTACTAGTTTTTCCGCGATTTAAAAACAAAATATCTTTAATATTTTTTTATCACTATTATTGGTTTGGGACAGAAGACAGAGCATTGGAAGTTAAATCTAGAGCCACCGGTGTACTTCTTTGTGAAAGTTTTTGTATTTTTATTAAATTATTGACCTCTTCTATGGCAGAGGTAGTAGTGGCTACTAGAGTAGCCAAGTTTGTAGTGAAAATATGTGTAAAACTGTAAGACAAGAATAAAGAGTTCTGTCAAGAAAACTATTTTACATCGCATTAATAATTTATGTGTCACATTTTTAGAGTGCACTTAATAAAATAAGTAATTAATATAACTTTTATTTATATAAAAATGCCTATTTTTAATAATGGAACTAAAAAAATATACATAAATGAAGTAAAATAATATATATTGACCAATTGTGTCGTATAAAATGAAGGCATGTGCGCAACACTAAATAACTTTAAATAGATTATTTCACAAGTTTTACACACAAACTTCTTGAAGAGTTATATATTATATAATAGAGATATAATCATTATAATATATTTACTATTAGACAAGCAGGCATTTTGAATCCCATCATATCTGTCCTAGACGGCTTAACGTGGTATGGTTGATCTAGTTCAATTTGATTAACTATAAGAGACGTAGTTGGAGCTATTCTATACAGATCTAGAACTTGCCCTTGTTGAGTATCCAGTATAACATTGGAATCTATTCTTAGTTTTAACTGATCAACATCAGCATCTTCCAAATTTCCTTCCAAAATCCATTTATATGTTTTGCCTAACATTTTTAAGTCTGAAATCTGTAAACGATTTAAATAAATGACTCAAAAGGAACACTTGACCTTTTCCAAATGTTCACTGTGTTCAGTTACAACCGTGTAATTTAGTAGTAACATTCGCCTGCTTTCTTAGGATGCAAAAGCTTAATGTTTAGCTCTAAAAAACCCTTACTCTCTTTTTGTGGTTTCTTTCTTTGTAGGCATGTTAATAATAGTACGAATAATTTATGATGTCACATTAGCATCAAACAATACCCATACCACAATACACAACAGCAAGATTTTATAAGGATTTCTCTATTGTTTAACTTCTTTACGTATTAACGACAGCTGAAGTTTCTGGTCACATAACACCCCTAATGATCTATATGTAACCAGAACTTTGAACACAATCTCTAGCTGCTGCGAATGTTAGCCCTTAAAAAAGGGCTAACATTCAATTTTTTGTAAAATAATAATTTAAATTTATAGTATCGCAAGCGTATTCAATTTAAATCTATAGTATCGCAAGCGTATTCATGGTTAGGGAGTTTTGGCAAAACGTTTTAATAAACGAATGTCTTTAAGAGTATATTATTTGCTAGGCAGGAAAGTGGCATTTCATTGCTGCAGAAATTTGTTTATTGATGAGCGATAGCGAGTTATTTCCTAAGAAATAAAATCAATGTACCATCATGAAAGATATACTATTACTTTAGAGTCCACTATCCATACTGGTTTTTCACTAAATAAATAAAATAAAGACAAATCGACAGAAGAAAAATGAATAAAGAAATATCATAGTAACAAATATATGGTGTTTAATTACTTAAATTAGAAAAAGTTGAAACTTTAATTCTTATTTCAAGTTTTAGGAGATACCAAATACGTCGAAAATTAATTACTGTATGATAATTACTTTTACTGCCTCGGCATTAAATAAAACCTTTTTTTAATTAGTGAAGTACCGACTTTATTGCTGAGATAGTCGACACAAACAACTCTACCTTGAGTTATTTATAAGTAAATAACATTTTTATAACTATAAAATACAAAAATGCTCCAACCTCATTAAAGAATATTGTCGAATTGATACAAGATAAATGAAGATAAAAGAGAATAGGTAAATAATCATTTCTGGTTAGAACTTCTGGTCTCTTCCAAACTTTTATAACAGATCTTATATTTTTACCACTAAGTCTTTCAATAACATTCTCTGTAAAAACATATAAGAAAATCAGGTACGGAAAACATTCAGGCACTGACCTCGCTCAAGGTTATTAACATTATTGATCTAATGAAAACCGTAGATTTCTGGGTTTATTAAAATAAAACTTCGCATAAAAAGGAATACACTTCTTATCCGAACTGCACAACCAGACCTTAAAATTATTGTTTTAAAGTTTCAACTATTTAATATAAAAACACAACACTAAAAGAGCTGCGATGATAACAGACACACACACACTGACTCAAGCACACACACATACAGTTAAAAAACTTGGTAAACTTACACAAAAAAGTCTTGAAACCTCCTAAAACGGATAATTTAGGTAAAATCCCAGTTTCGCTAACACTTTTACTTTATTCCTATGTTATATTCCCATAAATGAGGAAAAGTAAAAAAGGAATAAAACGAAACTATAAATAAGAATGAAACTAATAACTAACAATAGGCAATAGCATTTAAGTTCCATAATAATTGGCAGTTTCGTTTTAATTCATTTTTAATTTTTCTTGTTTACCCCTGAATCGGATTTTGACCATAGTACAAAATTCAGCTCTTAACCCATTAGTGAATTTTTCCAAAGGAAATTCGCAGAAAATTGTTGATGTAATTGGATAACTTGATAATGTTAGTACGGTCATAATTTATTGAAATACAAATTATTCCTAACTATACTGGTAATGAAGGTGATACAATATCTTAGTAATTAATTGTTTTCAAAGCTCAAAATGTAATAAAATCCCTTCATGATAAATTACATAAAGTTAAAATTTTTACCAGGTTTGTAACAAGCTATAATCTCAGCACCGGCCACTATATCTTGGTTGACAGCTTCGAGAAAATAAGATGATAGTTTTAAATTTTTTGCTGACACATAAATATGCTTACTCAGTAAAAGTGTCAAGAAAATAATCAAATTATTTTGACATTGTCTCACAGTATTAACCATAATGAGTAGTAACTTTTAATATAACAAAATTTATTATTAAAATTCGTAACAAAAAAGATATAAGAGTATTGGTATATTATCTTGAAAACTAGAGGTTATAAAGAGTTATCCCGAAAATGTGGCACTTATTTTTTAATGTTGTATACTGGTATTAAAAATTGAGAGCAACTAAAAAATTTATTGTAATAACGTTAATTACAAAAGTTGTCCTTATTATGTCCAAATAAATGATTATGTTGTCAAAATAAAACTACTTTGGCAAAAATGTAAAACATCACAGTCTGAATAATTTAAAAAATATCAGCAAATTATACAAAGATAAAAGGGGAAATTGACGCTGTTAAAACATTGATTTTTTATGTTTATTTTAACAAAAGGATCTTCACGAAGCGTAATAAAACAATAATGAAGCTTCACAAAATATATTTTTCTCTTGACTGTTGTATTTTTATTATGGTATGGAAAAAGCTATTTAGTTTCTAAATCTCTATTAATAAAAGAGTTGTCTACAAATTTAATCGAACATTCTTAGTAAGCTTAATAAAACAGCCTTTACTTCATTCTATCATTTCATAACTAAAACTCATTAAGAAAATTTTTAACAAAGAAGGGTAAGAGGTACTAGTATAATATCTTGAGAAATAGGGGTTGTCAAGAGCGATACTGAACACTTAAATGCAAAATGTCAAGTACTAACTTATGAAACACTAGTGCAATCTTAAGAATTTTGCATTAATGAAAAATGGGAAATAGTAGAGGTAACACTTTGAAATAAGAGCACTTAACTTTTATGAAGATTTTAAGAGATAAATTACACACGTTTATTCTGTAGTAAAAAATTAAATGTATTAACTGGAACTAAAAGTATAGTTTAACAATTTCTTTAACAAAATTTAACGTTATTAAAAAACAAGCACAGGGATTGGTACCTTCAATAAAAAAGGTTTTTCTCCAGGGACTATTAATGGGGACTTATATAAGATTTTTCTTATTAGGGAGTTCTGAAATAAATTTTACACGAATTTACGGCTTTAACTCCCACCATGCCTTCACATAAAAAATCGGGTACGGGGTACTTGGGAACTTTTTCTCATCACATCGGAACCGCTACACTCATCCTCCCAATGTCGAACTCGCTTCGCTTGTCCTAAGAATATGCAAATCATTAAATTTATACCGTTAAATTTGTCCTCAGATACTATATACATCGCTTTATTCCCGACGGTCAACTATCCAGGCACTGACCACGCTCGATGTAGCTTAACTTTTATGGTCCAACAAAAATCATGAGTATATACATGCTTTTAGACGAAACTTGGTTCACTCCAAGTTTTAACCAAATTTCAACTCAATCTGATTATTTTTAAAAAAACGTATACAAATAATCTGATAAAAAAAGCCGATAACGGAATGAAACTTAGCCCTTATATTAGCCTTAAATTTGGTTACATTCGTTCGAAATCTCAATTAGATCGCAACATTTTTCCACGTTTTATGATTCTTTGAAACTTTTGTTGAAATATTTTTGAGAGTTAAAGTCATGAAAAAATTATTTTTCACAACTATACCTACAGACTGATTTTTCTACACACATACAGAAAGACAACTTTGTAAATATGACTTAGGAGGCCTTAAAAACACCTGAAACGGATAATTTCGGTAACATTACGGATTTTTCGCTAAAACAATACTTTTTCTATATACTTACGGTATAAACGAAGGTATAAAAATAACAAAACAAAAATAAACCCATTTTAGGGTATAACTAGGCACAATAACAATTACACTTAAATATAATGTTTTGAGAGATGTATTATAGAGCCCAATCACTGACAAGAATAATAAGGTGATGTCAGGTTAGCCACAAAAGCACTAACTTAATCTGTTTTAATAAATTATTAGGTAAAGAATTGCACGAAAGTTAAGCAGTAAGACCTGTTGTTGTTGAACCTGATTTGTTGAATCTATGAATCAATTTTATCTAAAATCATTTCAAGATATTTTTAAGTTCATATATCAGTCATATATCTTCTTTAATCTCTTTCAATGGAACGCAAAATACATTAATATTATATCATATTTAAACGGTTCTATTTAATGCCATTCTATAACTCTTATATATATATATATATATATATATATATATATATATATATATATATATATATATATATATATATATATATATATATATATATATATATAAAATTATTTAACAAAAGTCCGTTTTATTAATTACAAGAATCACATGCTTCACACAACCAAAAACATAAAAACATAACCTTTTTCATAACCTCTCGCTTCCCCAGTGTTGCCATCTACAACATATATATATATATATATATATATATATTATATATAATATATATATATATATATATATATATAAATATATATATATATATATATATATATATATATATTATATATATATATATATAATATATCTGTGTGTGTAGTATTTTAGTGTTAATGCTAAATTTAAGAAAGTAAAACAAAATTAGCAATAAACTCTTGTTATGTCTCTTTGCATCAGTCGTGGAAAACTGTTATAACAGATAAAACATAAAGTAAATTTTCTAAAGTTAGTTTGAAAGTTTTTCGCAAACCTAAACTATATACTTTGTGTAACATTTAAAACCTTGGGAGCTTTAGACATCGTCACGCTAGCAAACCTCCATATCTCAAGCCATCACGTCATTTGTTTTACCCCTAAACTTATAACACCAATTGATTTTTAGATAACATCTCTTTAAAACTTTTTTATTTCTTAGATAAAAAATTACACTATTGTAAAAATAGAATTATTTTAATTTTTTTTCTTCTATTACTGTAAATTTTTTGATGTTTTAGGATTCAAAAAGATAGCTAGGAAAATAAAACGTTATTTTCAAAGTCACGAAAATTGGAGTGCACAAAACAAACTAAATCTTTTAAAAGGTGGGTGAATATTCCAAATGGATTTTCTTAGTTTTCAAGTTAAAAAGTTTACATTAAAGAAAAAACAAATTTTCGTGAGTCAAAGCTATCTACAAAAGAAAAACAACAACATTAGAGTCTATTAAAGCAATGCTTTTTTAGATTTATGTACATTACATTTACTGCCTAAAAATAGGCTGTCAAAATAAAAAAAAATGTATCTCCATTTTTGTGCTAGGCATCTTTATACCTATAAAAATCAGGAACGTAGTACCTGGGAACTTCTCATCACATTGGATTCGCTACGCTCATCCTCCCTACTTCGGACTCGCTCGTTCGTCCTCCGAATATGCAAGTTGTTATATTATATATATATATATATATATATATATATATATATATATATATATATATATATATATATATATATATATATATATACACTACAACACATCTTTAGACTTGGACGCTTCGCCCTTTCTCAGACAGTAAATACGTTCGTTTTATTACCAGCGGTCACCCACACAGGCACTGACCACACTCGATGCTGCTTAATTTATGATGCTGGTTTTATGATTTGCCAAAAATCATAGATAAACTTGTTGTAAACATAAATGTTGTACGTAAATTGTAAATTTTTGTAAAAATATGTGTGTCGTCAATAACTCAAAAAAGACTCCGCAAGCATTACAAAAATCACAAATCTTCATATAGTGTTTAGATTGGACTGAAATGTTTTACACGCATTCTACTACATATGACGCCGCTTAGCCGAGGCCACGGAGCGGCAAAACTTGTTTTTAAAATACATGTAAATATACATAATTTAATACAAAGGAACTAATGCCGATAAAGAGAAGAAACCAAGCACAGTTATTGTTCTTATAAATGACTACAGGCATGCCAAACTACAAACTGATCTTAATATTTTCTGTGTTTTAAAGATTTTCAAAATTGTTGCTGAGTCATTAATGACGGGTAATAACGTCAAAAAAAATAATTTCCGAAAACCACAAACCGAACTATAAATTATTTTTGTACCAAGTTTCAAGTCTCTTAGACTTAACATACTTGGAGCTACAATGATAAGAGAGACACACTCACACAAACAGACAACTATGTAAAAACAACCTAGATCCACCTCAAACAAATAATTTATGTGTATCGCGGTTTTGGATTTTAGTGCAAATACATTACTTTTTCTTTATGCCTACGGTATAAAGAGGAAAAGTAAAAACATATTGGTTTTTATTTAAAATTTAAAACTACGATGGCTCAGTAATTTTAATATGGGTATAGAAACGTAAATACTGAAATTAAAGGTCAATTAGGGACATAAAAAAAGAATAGAGCTTTGGAATTTCTAATTTAAGAACTTTTCCAATAACTATTTTATTAGTTAAAAAATAACTCAATGAAGTTTGTTTATACTTAAGATCGCAAGTTAAAGGTAAATGATAGTCAACAACTTTTATAAAAACGTTTCTCCCCATAATGTCGTATAATCCCAGCAGTACAAGGAAAACGTCAATCGCCTTAATTTTTATAAACAAATATCCAACATATTTTTTTCGTCCAATTGCTAACAAATTAAACGTGTCAAGTTTTTTTCTAGATTAGCCAAACTAAAATAAAAATAAAACCACGAAAAGGAATAACTAAGATCGCAAGGTTCTTATAGTAAGCCAAACACCCAGTGTAATAAAGCAAGTAGGCTTTAATGGACCAGCCCAAGGGACATCTCTCTTTCTCTATTGATTAATCTCCAAAGGGCTTCCGAATTTATTTGTCAAGCGTTTGTTTTAACCACGTCCTAATATTAATCAAATTAAAACCACTGTACCTCCATAGATCCCACTCTCAAAAAATGTTAAATGAAGATGCTAAAGTAAAAATTTAAAAATTAACCGACAATTAAATCATTGATAATAAATGCAGTTATTTAAAATTTTGATTTATTTAAAACTCATTTAATTTAGACGAATCTAGGAAAAAAGTACACTGGAAAAAAACACAGGAAAAAAATTTCGTGCAAAAATTACACGGGAACAATTTGTGGAGAAAAAAAATACGTCGAAAAAATCATTCAAAATAAGTACATCTTAAACTTGGTAACAATTAACTGGATATTTAGATTAAATCCAAGAATCAGTTACAGGGTACCTCGGAACTTTTCCCACGTCTAACTCGCTTCGCTCATCTTCAGAATATGCAATTTGCCTAATGTATACTGTAACTTGTAACACGTCAACGGACGCGCTTCACTCGTCCTCTGATAGTAAATACATCCGTTTTGTTCTCAGCGGTTACCCATACAGCACTGACAAGGCATAATGCTGCTTAACTTTTATGATCAAACCAAAATGGATATACTTAATGAATTTAAACGAAACTTAGTGTACTTATTTAATACAAAAAGGTATTGACTTGAACTAAATTTACAAAAAAACCCGTATTCTCAATTAAAAATTAAATGATAAAAATAACTCATCATATACGCAAAGATAGTTAGAATGAGTAAAGGATTGCAACAACATGTTATTTGCTATTGACCTCTAGTTTTAGAATCGTCATCAGGTCCAGGTGAAACTCCAATTGTAAAAGATGTGTGTGTAGAGTTTATTATACTCATATAATGTACATTATATTGGGGAAAAATGATATTCCCGTTACCTGGTAAGGAATAAGGTAGTGAGTAAGGGATTTCCACAACTTGCTATTGACCTCTAAACAGCTTTTCCCAAGGAATGGATATAAAAAAAGCTTCATTGCATAAATATAGTAAAGCTATTGGTAACTTTTTACTTTTCCACATATAAACACAAGTATTTTGTTCGCAAAAAAATTCGAAACTGGGATGACACCGACATTATTTGTTTTAGGTGTTTTTAAGACCTCTTGAGTGGTTTTTACAAAGTTGTGAGAGTATTCGTCTATTATCATCATAGCTTCTAGTGTATATATGCTAGAGAGCTAAAACTTAGTATAAAAATCAGACTATAGCTGTAGTTGTTCTTTTAAGAAAATAATGTCTTTATGACGTCATTGACCCGAAATAATTAGTTAAAATTGCGATGAGATTGGATTGAGATTTGGCATTTTGAGATTGGACTCGCTTATAGTAGTAATCAACGATAATATAGTAATCTAAGGTCAGCTCAAAGCGGAAGTCTCGAAGAAACTCTGGTACCGTTTTCCAAGAGACTGCTGCTGAGGAAATTATAATCAGCGTGTTTAAAAAGCGCGTTAAGTTTGTAACGCGCACAGAGCCAACGAATAAGGTCAGCTGCTGTAATGTACAAGAAAATGCAGATATTAACAACGTGCATAACAATATTCTCAATAGATTGGAGGATGCTCATTTTATTCTCTTGGAAGTGAGCAACGAAACCAAGAAAAAATGGTTAGATTATCCGAAATCCAAATAGAAACCTAAGTATTACCCAAAGTAGCTACAGACCACAAGTTCTTCATGACGCATTTTAATCTGACCATCTCATTTAACCTCCTACCGTTTAAATCAAAGAGAAGATAATTTTTAATGAACTAAGCTACAGCATATCTATTAATGGCTCTGTCTCAAGGAAGAGTTTTTTTTTAACTTTATTGATTATTGTCTACAATAAATGTATTTGACATAGTGCTCATGCTGGTTAAAGTAACTTGGCAGACTTGATAGGAGGAATCACCCAGTGGTGATACTCCTTGGCGTGGTTAGGTAATTGTTGACATTTTACTTATAATATAAAATTTGGCTTGAACTAAATTAGTGGAACAGAGTAAGTTGACTTTTGAATAGTTGAATAATAATCCAGTTGATTATAACTGAAGGTCACGCGGCCACAGTCGTCGAAGGCGCCGTGGAGGATTGGAAGGAATGGTTCTGGAATGTAGGGTTTAGACAAGAGGATTAGGATGGGAATCTAATTTGGAATGAAAGGAATTGTATCGAGAGGAAACAATGTCTTTGACGAATGGAATTTTGAGGTCATTGTGGATGGTTAAGTTAGATACGAACCAGGGAGATTGAACTGAGGAAGAGTGAACAAAAAAATAAAAATAACAAAGTTCGGCGTGGCTTGAAACTTTTTCTCAGCATATCGATGTTGCTTAACTTTTATGACCTAACAAACGCCATTGAAACACCTCCTTGCCGTATTGAAACGAAACATAATATACTTATTTATTAGGTAAAGGGATACATTTTCACCATATTACAACTCCATTAGATTATTTTTCAATTTGTTTACACGAGTTAATTGATAAACATTCAACCAATGCTGACAATGAGATGAAACTTGGCTGAGTTTCTGTCTGTTTTGTGTTACATTATAACATATATAACATATATATATAATATATATATATATATATATATTATATATATATATATATATATATATATATTAATTTTCATTAATTTATAAAAATAAGTTATATAAATTTAAATATGGATCTCATATAAATTTTATTTTCCTGATATTGTATCACTTGTTTATGTGATACAACATGTCAACATAGATGAAATGCATTATTTGACCATATAAAGTTCATGTTTAATAATTTAATTAAACATTTTCAGTTATTCCATAAAATAGCTAAGTTAAATCTTATAATTTTATTTCATGAAATAGCTTATTACTTAATGAAATAACGTGATTTAACGGTAAAATGTATGTATGTATTTCAAACAAATCAAGTAAACACGCTATCTTTTGAAGGCTTAATATTTTTAAATTAAGGTTATTACAAAAATAAACCTTTGAAAGGACACGAACCCTTTGAAAATCAGGTTTTTCTGACCGTTATTAACCTGGTATTCTAAGTCTCCTAACCAGGTTAATAATCCTCGGCCCCCAGGACCGTTAAGCGCCCGGGGGCCTCACTGTGGCCGCTTTCCAGTCACATTGTTGTTATTTTGTATTATTTGTTGTAACATGGCATTTCGCCAAGTATTTAGCGAATTTTCATCGTGTGTCGATGACCAATGATGATTTTTCGGACGTATATTTTTGGCATAAGGAAGCGAAATTGAATCGATTCCCCCTACTCCTCCTATCAACTTCCGTCGTCCAAACAACCTCACAAGCGTCATTTTCATGATGAAAATCGCTTAAACAGTCCAGTGTGTGCACACTGGACTGATATTTGTGATGGAATTTTGTTGAGACATAAAATGTGGTCAATATGGCTTATGAGTCGTCTAAGTGTAGTAAGCACTAAAATTTTGTGTTGCACTAAACCCATATTTTTTTTCGAACGGATCCCGATGAGATTTAAAAGCTAAGCACTTAGACCTATGAGCATCCTTAGATTAAAGTTTAGTAATCTATCAATAGAGCTGTCAAAAATTACGAGCTGTAAGCACTCAAAAAAATAATTTTTACACTAATCCTCTACTGTTATTTTAGCACTGATCAATCTAAAATAGTTTATGACTCTTCTAGTCTAAGTTTAATTTTTGGTCTAGATTCTCTATGTAGTTTTCGAGTTAAAAGCAACCAAAATGTTAAACTTTTTAGAGTATATAAATATAAAACTCAAAGGCTTTGATGGAGATCATAGGGCTTGGTTTTTTAAGTTAATTAAGATGTACACAATTATTATTGTGTAAATAAATATTTTATTTATATTTATAATAATGAAATACTGGCGTAATTTTAGACGTTTAATAGCAATCATTTTTTTTATTTCGAAACAAAATAATATACATGATTGGTAAGCTCTAAAGATACCAATAATTTATGTACAATGATTGCAAGAAAGTTTGGAAATTATATTATTTATTTACTTGTAGCAATGTGTTATAAAGAAACGACAACTCTAAGCTTTATACATATCTCACAATAGAACAATGAAGATTTGTATTGACAGAGACATTATATAACCTAGTTTGCGAGTAGCTTGTACTAAGCATACATATAAATAATGATAATGTATAGAAAACAGAAGACAGTCCATTTTTTCGACCTAGTGCCCTTAGTGCGCTGAAACTCTACTTGGGTAAAAGAGGAATTTTGAACTATAGAATGAATAGTATAATATGTTTTATAATAAAACAATGAAACGTTTAAAGGTTATTTACTCTAAATGTCATGATAGAAATTATTATTATCAACTCTAGATCAGTTTGCTTTACAATCAACAGATCTACGTTAATAGTAGTATAAATAATTAATATAATTTAGTATATAATTAGTAATTATGTATATATTAGTATATTATTATCATAATAGGTTTTACACCAAAATTATAAAATTTCTCAACACGCCTACATATATGAATAACAAAGTCTCAAGTTTCGTTTAAGTTAATTCACCTAAGTCGTAGCTGTTACTTTATAAAGACAATTTTGCAGCAGAAAAAAGAAAGGGTAAAAGTAAAATAGAGTTGAGTCTAATAAAGCCAAGGTTGGTGATGGTGTCAGGTACTCTGGAACCCCCTCGGGCCACGTGACACTCCTGTTACTTTGCTTTATGCGACATCACAATTGAGAATGCCCCTATTGTTAGTAAAAGTCTTATCTGCATGGTTTTACTAGTCTAGAGAATGCTGGCCTGTACGGGCAGGCTGCGCCTGCAGATAGTGGATTAATACTGTTTACGGGGGCACGGGGTCGGGGGCCGTGTCGTAGTGCGCTAGGAATTGATCCGCCGCACAGCGGGGGATCAGCCCCCTCCCAACAGGTTGTTCGGTGCGGCGAGCTGCGCGCGCACCCGACCAGGCTCGATATTACCCTGGAATTTTCTCACTTTGGCACCGATCCTCGGCCCTATAACATCCGTTTTTCACTTTCATCAAAAGCAATATACGTAAATTATTACGTAAAAAAAATAAAAGAGGGTTTACGACACCAATTTTCCTTTAGGGTTACAAAGCAAAATGATATCATTATTAAACTTATATTTTAAACATTTTAATTATTAGATCCAATGAATTTTCAAAACTTCGATTATTTAACAAGTTTTTAGGTTATTACCTTCGTCCTTTAGTTCTGATTCATGTTCATTCTATACTTCAATTTTTAACCCATCATAAGAAATGTTTTAATGATGATCGTTAGTGCCCGAATAGTTTTAAAATCTTTGATTACAGTAATTATAATTTTCTACTACTGAAGGAGAACAAGTAAAAAAACACCGAGAAGAGGGCTACTTGGATTTTAATTACTACAACTAAATCGAATAAAACTAACTAAATAGAATTAAACTGGTCAAGAGTTGAAAGAGAATTTAAAGTAACAAACAAATCCATAGAGTATACAGGTTTGAGGCATATCATCCACCCGGGTTAAGTCCAGGGCAGAATTATAATCAGGTGGCTCAAAAGACTAACCGCTACTTATAAACGAATCAGCATTTTTAAATGAAATTTAGCACGAATATCAATTTCCTTAAGAACTGAAACAGGTGAATTTATTGACTTGGTTTGATGAGTCAACAAAAGGTTGACTCAAAGAAAATCAAAGGTCAAAGAAGTAAAGTTAACATTTTTTGTGACCACTAAGCGTAAAAAACTTGTCTTGCAGTAACCGAAAATCTGCAGTCAATAACAAGAAACCCCGAAGAGCGGACGGTACTCGAAAATTAAAATTAAGGTGTCATTTTCTTTTATTTTGAACACTCAATTTAATTGAGTCGATAAGAGAGCTTTTGTAGTAACCGAAATACCCAAAAACGTGGTTAGCTGTTAAAAATTAAATAGGGAAATAAAATATTTCCTTTATTCTATAAATCTACTTATGACCATCTTTGCAAAACCAGCTCAGCACTTTTAACTTAACATATATTTAATTACTACGTACTTGTAATGGATAAAACAGAAGATCGTATCGTTATTTATCTACGATCAACTTACTTTGCGGTTCTTACAGCGTGCTGGTTTAAAAGAAAGTTACGATGGCATCACAAGGAAACCTTCTAATTATTAACTTCTGGGCCTTTTTCTCTTCCTCCTCATTTTTTACAATCTTAAACAACTATATCCCTCCCTCTTATGTTCACAGATCTTGTGTTGACGGTTAACTAAACCTGGGTTATGTTTGTTTACATAATTATTGTTATAACTTTTGATAGAAATACATTCAGGATTCAGTTTTATATCTTGTTCTTAATGCTAAATTGCTAAGTATAATTTGTTCTAATTAACAGGGTGTAAAGTTATTATTGAATCATTTTGTGCAAATTTAATGAAGAAAACTGAACGTTGCTCCGCGAATTGTTTTATTTAACTCTTCAAAAAATAAAATCAAAAGATACAAAATCTACCTTATAGCTCATACATTGGACGTCAACTGTTTTGCAGTTTTTTGCTTTTCTTCTCTACAAAACAGAACTCTGATGAATCTTTTGAAGAGCTTTTCACTGTTATTATAAAAAAGATTTGCAATGTAAACTAGGAGAGGTACGAGAGAAATTATCTAAAAGTAACTCCAATTACTCTGATTATGAAGCCAAGCTAATTTCGGAAGATGACGATAACTTAAAGCTTTTTTACGTAATGATGATATCTATTTAAATCTAATTAACGCCGAGTTTATGATTAAACTTATCTTAAATTAAAAGAACCAAATTTGTTTGATCACACAACAAGGAATGAATATTTTATTTCCTCTACGAACAAAATTAAAACATTGTCGCCATGGTATAATATAAATATGCAAATATAAATAATATGCAAATAATAAATATGCAAATATAAATATACAATTTAAACAATAATACAAAATCCTGCCTTTTTTATATTTTTTGTATTTATTATATTTCTTATTTATTTATTTCCTTTTATTTTATTTACTTTATCATTTTTTTATGAATTATTCATATTTATTATTATTTTTATATTAACATATTAAGATCTCTAAGAGTATTACACTGTAAGGCGAAGTTTTCAAGAGAATTAGATTAATAGTTGCAAAGAAGGCATGGTTCACAACTATTAAGTTTTGATATCTTTTGACAGTATAGTTTGACTATATTTTTATTAGCAAGTCTTGATTGAAAGGCTTGACGTAACTTATGAATGCTAGTCCTGCTTTGCAAGTATGAGCCATACATTGTATTGTTCTGAAGGCGAGACGCCTTCAAAACAATACAATGTAATATACCTATAGACAGTTGAGTAACTAGAGTTCACAACTCTCTCCACGTCTAGTGAAAACATATCGTTTTCAAAAGCAAAGAGAAGGCTTTTTATATTAATTTTAAACCTGAATCTGTATTTATGACGTTAGACCAACCTATGATACTCAATAAATCTTTAAACTGGGAAACCCAATTCAGCTCTGGGACTTCATTTCTTCTTGACGATAAGGACTTGAATCAACAATTACAAAAATATTATATAATATTATTTGTAAATAATATTAAAAAGGTTATATTGCGTTTTAACCTTAACTTTTTTTCAACCCGTAATCCTTAATCGAATAGATTATTTTATCAAGAAGTAATTCATGTTTCATCGTCTTATACTGCCAACTATTTACTAAGGACTTTAGTCTAATTATATATTGGTTATAAGATCCGTTACCTTCTTGTTTAGCAATATTAAACAAATACCTCTCATATCTGACTTATGTCAGATATTAAATAATTCTAACCATCGATAATTTTTTTGTGAAGTGTTTTCATCAACTTTGATCAGTATTTCAAAGCCTCTTCGCCTATGGCTGACAGCAACACAGAACTAATAACTCGTCATCGTTTCTTAGACCACTAGCTATCAAATAATATTCCCAGCTTAACTTAAATAGTCTAATGTTTTCATTTAAATCACCCGCCAACTTCAATGCATTAGGAAGCGGATTATTCCATATCTGTCTACAATTACTAATTTCAAAATTATCTTCATAATTCTTAACAATTTTTATTTCGTTTTTAATTTCCTTTTCTTAATTCTGATAATTTTAGTTTTAATTCTTTTAACTCCGCTTCTAACTCCTTTTTTGTTTTAATGACCATTTTAACTTCTCTTTACAATGTGTAACCCCCTAAATTAATGTGTACACCCGACACCTTTTAATGTTTGGACTTATGATTAAACTTATCTTAAATTAAAAGAACCAAATCTGTTTGATCACACAACAAGAAATGAATCTTTTATTTCCTCTACAATAAAAATAAAAAAATTGTTACCATGATAACTAAATATAACACAACAGTCATCAAGACTTAAAGTTGCTAAAACGGATCAACCCAGAACAAGGAATGTGTTAACTGTCGGTAGGGCTGATAAGTCTATTAGAACACGAGGCCCATTTTGTAAATATAAAGGTAAATACCATAACTTAATTAATGATTGTGTTTACTGTACAACTAATCACGTAATTATTTGTTGTCCTGCTTAAATAAGTTAAATAACTTTCCTAAAATGTGTAATTAACAATCCTATTTCTAACATAAATCAATGGTAGAATATAGTCTAAGTTTTTAAATAAAACAAACAAAAGAAAGTTTATTCGGTAAGTGAATCGTCTGATATTGATTCTGATAGAGTCTGTTTGTCTAATGATGATACTAATAAATATAGTAAATGATTTTATGTGGACGTGTGAAACACATATATTAATTGCAATGGGCGCGAAATTTGGAAAAATATTGTGTCATTAATTATAAATTTACATTAAAAATTGAAACGAGATCAATGTGTAACGTTCTGAGAAGTTAAGGTAGATACAGCAGATACTAAACCATGCTCCAGGAAAGTAACTTAACTAGATCGTTCTCGAGTTCCTGTTGTTTGGTACTAGTCAAATTCACTTGTTTGCGAAGTCAAGGCCGATGAATAAAGATCCTGTGATAGTAGACTTTATAACCCTAGAGATTGAATGTTGTCCTTAAATTGACCTTAAAACATATAAAGCTCTAAGAATAGTTTAAGTAACAACAAATAAAGATATTGTGATAAATATCATATAACTCTATTCTACACAGAGAACGCGAGTAATTAAAATATCAATGATATACTTCAACGGAAAAAAGTGAAAAAATACTTATTCTTGTGTTTGTAACTAGATGTTGAGCAGCTTGGTTTGGTGAAAATCGTAACAGATATAAATTCAGAACTTGCATTAGAAAACAAGTGCTCAAGGTGTATGGCTTCCTTATCTGCATCAGTGAGAGCCATATATGTACTCTGATCCAGCAGTTAATAAAGCAAGTCAACTGTCTAT
Source organism: Microvelia longipes (assembly GCA_018340805.1). NCBI lineage: Eukaryota > Metazoa > Arthropoda > Insecta > Hemiptera > Veliidae > Microvelia > Microvelia longipes. The sequence continues at coordinate 34,771,633 of JACMZG010000008.1, read as the reverse complement.
TGTTTTCTAGATTCCCAACTTATTGCTCCACCAGCGTACTTCTAGCAATATCCCGTGTAGGTTCGCAACACAATCTCATTTTTGAAAGATAAAAGTTAAAGCTGAAGATCACCCTCTTAAAACTCTATTTAAACGACCTTCAACAAGGTACTGCTAAATACGAACAATACACTAAAAAGTATTCGGAGAGACAAGTCAAAGCCTTATAAATTTAAGATGGGAACTCTTTAGCCGATGAAATATCTTAATCGAAAGCAAGTTTAATTGAAAATTTTTTGTGAAGAGACTCCTTTCAAAAGCCTCGGTTAATTCCATCCCATAATTCATACTCTATTGTTGACAGTTATTCCTACTTTTTTTAAAGAAGTCATAGGCAAAAGTATACAATATTTATTTTGCGTAAAACAAATACACTATATGACTTCAAAAGCACACTATAAAACATAGTATTAGTTAATAATGTGACTCCGATTTCAGAGTCGCATTATTAAGAATAGTGCTTTAAAGAAATGGTGAAATGTTGTTTTATTCAACAGCATAACTTATATCAATAACATATTCCCATTTGTTTTTTATCTATTATCTTTTACTGTTGTGTAAAATGAATATTGAGGTATGGATCAAATAATATTGAGATAATTTTGGCATTTTAAGCAAACTTTTAGATTTTATTTCTAGTATTTTTTCTTTTAAATTTTTAACATGTAGCAATATTTTTATTCCTATCTTTACATTATTTTGCCTCTTTCATTCAATATACCTCTCAAAACCTTCAAAATTCTTAAAGACAGTTTAAAATAAATGTTCAATATCCATTATCAGCTCAGTTAATTTCCTTTTAAATTAGTGAATGATTTTGTTTCTTCATTTTTGCAATATGGCTGTTATAGTTCACACCAAATGCTGTTGTGAAAAAAGCATTGAGAGATGTAATTAGAGCATTGTAAAGTAACAAATTGATTTCATCAGTAATGGCAGCACCATTTACGTCCAACTTCAGACCGCATGAAGAGCTTTTCAGTCGATTGTTGAATAAGAAAAACCAATTGAAAACGAAATATGGTGTTGAAATCAGATCATTTTGCCTTACTTTCCATTAATCCCCAAAAGCCTTTGCCTTAGTCAGGAAATAATTTTGGAATGCCCTGCCTCCCCTAAGAATGTTAGTAAAATGGTACATTAACGATAAAGGGAAAGCAGGTTTCACCAAGGAAGTTATTGACGCTGCATCTATATAATCAGCACAAATAGATCTATATAATTATCTATATAATCAATGGTGATAGATGAAATAATTATAAGAAAAAATAAATATGATGACCGGATGATTCAGGGATAAATTGAGTGGGGTGGTGAAATGCCTGTTGAAGAGAAGATTAAACTCCTGCAACACAAGCATATGTTATTATGCTAGTCTGACCGACTTCACACCATAGGAATGTGGCAGTTGCTTAGCATCGCTACTGGTCATGTTTCCATTTGGTCCAGTGTTACTAATCTCTTAACATCAGCTGAAATGCCGCAAGATCTAACAGTTCCCCAATGGAACTTTGAGCGAAATTGGCCTTACTCTATCCCATCTAGGACCGAGTGGGAAAATATAAATTTGGATACCAAAAGAGATTGTGAATTGTGGTTCACTGATGGTTCAAGGATTATAGACAGATCTGGAGCAGGCATTTTTTGTGATGACCCCAGGCATGAAATCGGCATTAGCCTAGGAGCTTATGCTACTGTTTTTCAAGCAGAAGTATATGCAATTTTGGGATGCGCTCAGGTTCTCTTAAGTGAATCAAGGGTAGATAAAAATATTATCTTATACACAGACAGTCAGGCAGCGTTAAAAGCCCTCACCAACCCTAAGAATAACTCTAAACTGGTATCCGAATGTAAGTCCACTCTTAATAAACTGGGCCAAAGTAATCATTTACAGATCATTTGGGTACCAGGTCATTGCGGAATTGAAGGCAATGAAAGCGCTGACCGTCTGGCCCGTTCAGGATCAAGCCCAATCCCAATATGCACAGAGCCTGTTATTGGCATTCCAAAATGCGTAATAAGAACCCAACTGAAACAGTCTTTGAGACATGCCTTTGAAGAAGAATGGCGAAGCTCACCTGGGTTGAGACAATCAAAGCTTATGCTTTCTGGCCCTTCTCAGGAACGCACTAAGCTCATTTTATCACTAAGCAAAGGAGCTTGCCACGACTTAACTGGAATTCTTACAGGACATTGCAGACTCAATAGACATCTGCATCTAATGGGTCTAGTGAATAGCCCGTTATGTAGATTCTGCAAAGAAGAGGATGAAACACCAGCTCATCTCACTGGGTCGTGTCCTGCTTTGAACCAACAACGTTGGCTGAATTTCAACTTATTTTATTTTGAACCAGACCAGTTAAAAGAAATAGAAACTGATAAGTTATTACGATTTTGTCGTTCTACTTCGATTTTTAAGAAAATGGAAGAAACGCAGTGACTCTCCTTTTAAATTTATTTCCTTTATCACTATCTACAACATTATCTTAAATATTAGGTATTCATTCTTACAATATGTATATGTATATATATATATATATATGTGTTATATGTAATATGTATATGTATATATATATATATATATATATATATATATATATATATATATATATATATATATATATATATATATGTATATTATATATATATTATAATGTATATATATATATATATATAATATATATATATATATATATATATATATAATATATATATATATATATATATATATATATATATATATATATATATATATATATATATATATATATATATATATATATATATATATATATATATATATATATAATATATATATATGTATATATATATATATATATATATATATATGTGTGTGTGTGTGTGTGTGTGTGTATGTATATATACGTGTATGTATGTATGTGTGTGTGTATATGTATATATATATTTTATTCTATCCATCTTCTCCGGATTCAGGTACAATGGACCCACATACGAGGTCTAAGTACCTAGGAAATTATTTCCTCCGGAATTTAAAAAAAAAAAAAAAAAATGCTAGTCTGCATCAACGGCAGTTGGAAGGTTCCAATTGGATACTTTCTCATCAATTACAGCTTAGCAAAGGCAAGCCTTGTGAGGAAAACGTTAATAATCACTCATGGGATTTTTAAAATAATAGTTATTTATGCACCAAAGGAGCAAAGAATACTATACTTCCCAGGATGAGCAGTTAATTGGTTCCCAAGGCGAAATCCGAGGGAACCAAAGCATTTAACTCACCAGGCGAAGCCCAGGGTTTTGTGTGTTTAACTCCCGAGGTAAACCCGAGGAAGGTAATTGTAGGGGGGAAAATAGCTTTTTACTTCAAAGGTGCATACAAGATTTTATCTCCAGACGTTGTCGTCATTTAATTATTGTAATATTCTTATTTTTATACATTTGTTGTATTTTATTCTATTTTTTAAGCAGCTACGAAGTAGGCATTTTACATCCTCGTGAAAGTAGGTGAAACTTGTTTTTTCTGTCTACGACAGTTTCGTAGTTTTTACTATTGGCGACTGTAAAAACGACGAAATGGTAGCTGGTGAAGTTCCTCAAATGTCCACTAGGTGGGCGCTAGTAGTAGGTTATAACCTACCTTCCTTGTTCTTCTTACTCAAAGAGACAGAGAAATACTTAGAGGGAGGATACAACTCCGTATCCATTTAGTAGTATTCCGTATCCAGGCGTATTACATTAAGTAAACGCCTGTTCAGCTCAGGCCTTGGGGCCATCATGAACAGGCTAATCGTTTATGTTCATTATGTATGCTATGTAAATTAATTTATAAATAAAGATAATTTAATAAAAAAAACTGCTCTTATCATTCCTTGGGTAGCTAGGTGCCATAAATGTACATTAGGAGTTGTAGAAGGATGGGGGTTATCTAGTCTCTCTCTCTAGGGAGACTATAGTAAGGGTAAGTAAAGTTATAGCACCGTAAGAAAACTGTCTTACTTCCAGACCCCTTATCACTGTATTATTCTGCCTATGTACACTCTCTAAGTATTAGTCTCTTAATTCTTACTATTTTCAAATAAATAATCGAACGTTTTTGTTAGCAATGTTATGTTATTTTCGGACAGGAAGTATAACCATTTATTATAAAGTTTTTAATAATCATGGATAGTGATTCAGACATTGAAAATACGCCACCAGAATTGAAATTTTTGGCCAACGAGACGACTAAAGGAAGTGTACTGGCAAATTTTTACAAACTATGCTAATATTTTGGGTAACAGTAAGTGGAAAGCGCAACATGTGATCCTATAACTTTTCTACCTTAAACCATCAAAAATACCTTTAAAAAACTTAATCACAATACTTTATTACCCACTTTCCCTTTCCACTAAATAATATTTTTATTTTGTCTACATTAAATTAAATAAATTATTTATTACAGCTTAATATGTATATATTTAACCATACATAATTATTTTATAAACATAAATAAAAAAAATCAAATAAAATGCAACTTCTCTTATGTAGGGGATAAGGATTTTAAACGTTGTGTAATTTATTAAAATCATTACACATACTATACTATCATACTATATCAAGCAAAAATTTACACACCATACAACTCCTTCCTTCGTTAAAGTAGTATTACAAAGGGTAAAATCCATACGATTAAAATTTTAACACATAATCTTGTTAATCTTTTTTTTCTGACTCAGGAAATAATTTTAATGACGTCACTGCAACTTGGTTTTAAATAGGGTTCTTGTGATCTCCAAGATTGATTTTTGTACCAAGTTTGAGGCCCGTATTCAAAGACATCTTCCTAACATTCTCCTTAAGGAACAAGGAGAATGTTAGAAAAATGTTAGGAAGATGTCTTTGAATACACACACACACACACACCACACACTATATATATATATATATATATTATATATTATATATATATATATATATATATATATATATTATATATATTAAACACACACACAGGTACTTTTTAGATAGTTATTCCCCAGATGGTTACCAAGGATTTGATGTAGACAGTCTCTCTCTTTTAACAACTAAGTAAGGAAAAGAAAGGTTTAAGGACAAAAAGAAAATATATTAAAAACAAAGAAAAAAGAAAAGGGGCCCTTTTATAGAAAAGAGACCCTTTAATAGAAGTTCTTATTCTATATAAGTACCTCTGAGGCGTAATTATGTCCCATAAAAACGTCTTGGAACAAAAATCTCATTACTCTATAAATTGCTCTGTCACTATTTGTCACACAGACTTGAAACTTCGCACACATACTCAGCAAATTATGCTTATGAGTCTAGCAGCTTCAGATGTTCGATATTTGAAGTAGAAACTCTCTTTTTAGCGAATTTTAAAAGCTTATGGGGTCGGAAAGTTTTTTGGATGGGGGGTCTCACTGATCAAGAATGAATAAATAAATAAATAAATAATATATATATATATATATATATATTATATATATTATATATATTATATATATAATAACAAATGAAAAAGGAAAATACTAAAGTATAACATAACAATCTTTTATAATAATAATAACTTACAGGAGGTGAAACGAAGAGATTTAGAGGGGTTTTGAGAATTTTCGACATATGTCTTCTTCGGTCAGGTAAGGTTGGGAAGTCCCGAGTGAATTTCCTTTGGAAATTCGCCTAATGGGATAGGCGTCATGGCGGAATTCGAACCTCGGACCACGACACAAATCCGTTCAGAGGTCCCTAATGACGAAAAATACGTTTCGCGAAACGTTATGTATATATATATTATATATATATATATATATATATATATATATATATATATATATATATGTATGTATTTTTAGACACTTTCTTGTAAACACTCTATCTTTCGAACGGATTAATATTTTTTAACCAAACTTGGTACGAAATTCAACCTTCAGGAGGACACGAACCCAATTAAAAACCAGGATTTTGTGACATCATTAACCTGGTTTGCAAAGTCAGCAAAATTTTGAAAAAATCGGCAAAATTCAGGGTTAATATTTTTCGCCGCGAAAAAGGTCAATATTTATGTTTCTTGAGATGCTGAATCGAATGAAACCGGTCCGAAGTCAGTACGACCACTCTAAGTGACCAAAAACTCGAAAAACCCATTGTAAATTACCGAAAACTAAAATTTAGGTCGATAAAAAAAATTCGTTTTCTATGTAATTTTGGGCGCTGAATCGAATGAAACCGGTCCGAAGTCAATACGACCAAGTTACCACTAAGTCGAAAAAACCACAAAGATTATAGAAAACCTAAATGACGGTCTTTGAAAATTAAATTTCGAGTAGGGTGTCGTTTTCAATGTTGTTTGGGCCTCTGAGTTGAATGCCAGTGGTCCGGAGTCAATACGACCACTCGTATTGACTAGAAAATAACTATAAAATAATTCAGCTGCTCAACTCAGGCTCCTGGGCCATCATGAGCAGCTTATCTTTATTTATTTTGTAATTTGTAATTTGTAATCTATTTAATAAAGAATTATTATTAAAAAAAAAAAAAAAAAAAAATTCTGGCGCGGTGGTCCGCATGTCGGGCGAATTTCCTTTGGATGCGAGCACTCAAACCAGAGTACCTGGGTTCAAATCCTAGTAGGGACAATAATTTTTTATCGTTTTTTACCTAATATAAGTTTTACAACTAGAAATAATTCTGCGCGGTGGTCCGCATGTCGGGCGAATTTCCTTTGGTTACGTGTTTCCGTGCTTAACAACAATCCTGGTTGGAATGATAATTTTTATAGTTTCTCACATTATATAAGTTTACAACTACTAAATAAATAATTCCGGCGCGGTGGTCCGCTGTCGGGCGAATTTCATTTAGAATGCGTGTTTCCGTGCTAAACAACCCATTTCTTGCTTATGCAAAAACCATGCCCATAGCGTGGTTCCGGTTTCATGCTTTAGAACCTAAGCAGTTACTCAATTGTCAAGCACTGCTCGTAACTCATTTTGTTTGTATTTTGCAAAGGAAATGCGCATAATTATCCAGTTGGTTGTACAAACTATGCCTCTAAAATTAGAGTACGCACTATTATTTGCATAGTTTAAAGCTTAGTTACTTATCTTTAAGCTTAGTCAACTATCTTTAAAGGTTTTAGCGCATATCCTTTGGAAAATACAGACAAAATGAGTTACGAGCAGTACTTGACAATTGAGTAACTGCTTAGGTTCTAAAGCATGAACTTGCGGACCACCGAGCTAGAATATTATGGGACACGATAACTTTTGATCGCTTCCTTGGATCGGAGTGAAACTTGGTACAATAATCTATCTTGTTAGTGTTCTGAACCCTATTTAATTATTATGTTGACGTCATTAACCCACATAATGACTCCACAATAACTTCACAAATCTTGTGAATATATCAAAAGTGTTTAGATGAGTCAACAAGCTAAGATAACGAACTTGATAATCTAAGGTCAGTTTAAAATATATATACCCATTTTAAACAAAACTAAAGTTTTGCGGTATGAGTCTGAGTGTTTTTCCTCTTACTCGCAGTACAGAGTCGCTTGGAATAAGAAAATTAATATTAAATATTTACTCGTCGTGAAAATGGTAACTAGCTAATTCAAAAGTATTATTATCAGGTAAGGTTTGGCGAGCCAAAAGTTCTTTATTATTATTGTACCTGATGTTTTATTAGTATTTTATTATTATTATTTTTTTTATTATTGTACTTTAATATAAACTTATAATATAGCAAAACACACACTAGTCAAATTAATTTCGTAGCATATTCGTGTTAGTTTAAAGCAATGGAACGACATAATACTTAAAAGAGAATTCACAGCTATCATTTCTATTTTTTGTTCATATCAAAACGCGCCTGCAACCTTACGGATATATTTGAAACTACAAAGAGAATATCAGAATTGAGTTTGGCAACAAGCCTTTTACTGCTTCTCTAGCTTTTCCTTCCAGCTCCTTTTGCAGTCTTACTGCATTCTCTTCTGGACCAAAATCACACGCAGAAGCTGTTCTATGGTGGTGGGGGATAATTGCGGACTAATCAATTGGGCCAACTAAAAATGGTAGTAACTCCACTTTGTCTAGCCATCATGTGTCCAAAATTACCACTTATTTATTTTACAGACCTGCTATGATCACATTTTACTGTGGGATTTTTTGTATCTCTAAGTAATGGGTTATTTATGACAACATTATTATTGGTACCCCGAAATGGCTAGGTCGATACAGAGTTACTAGGACCACCCTTCAACATAGATTCCTTTGTTCATTCATTTTGATGAATAGCTGGTATTAATAATTCTCAAACTACAAAGTGACTACCATTAGCAATGTTTACCTTTAATTCCTTTCTCAGTTAATTAATTAATGAGTTCGGCTCTTTGTATCACTCTCTCAGCTTTTTGCCGTAATCTTTTTGTCTCTTCTCCAGCTCTTCACCTCGTTTCTAATAGCCGTCTTAGTTCGGTGGTTGCAGTAGATCTCTGTGATATATCTGACCTATAAAAGCTAGCAAAAACTGAAATATGCACCAGCTGCTGAAACCCAGTTGCCAGGAGTGCAGTTGCTGGAATCTGCACCATTCCAATAATTTCATTCACTTCCTCTCCTACTTGCAGTGCAGCTCCCTTTGCATGTTCTTGTGCGTCCCTTGTTTCAACATTATTTTCGGATTTTATTGATTTTGTGCCATCATAGCTTACAACATTGTTAGCATCTTATTGCGTACTCAGTTAAACTCGAAGAACCAAAAAACTATTGCTTAACTAACCTCTAAACGGATTTGTGTCGTGGTCCGAGGTTCGACTCCCGCCATGACGCCTGTCCCATTACCGAATTTCGCGAACATATAGTATTATGTGTTTTCACGAACTAATACAGGACAACCTACTGACTTACAAATAAAACTAAATTGCCACGACACAATGTAATTACCTAACTATACAAAGAATAAACCTAACTGGATATCATGATGTGACTATAGACAAACTTATTTTGTGGAAAAAACATAATACCATCTAATGACATTTTTACGTAAATTACGCTACCTATTTATCAAAATCCTACCGTTCTTAACAAAAAAAAAATAAATAAAAAATAAGAGCAGGATACAATGGTTTGGTAGACTGAATAATAAGCTCAGACTCAATATGAGGCTCAGCTAATGAAACCTCTAAGAAGGCTGTACTGATACAACAGAAAACCTATGAGAAGTATGTCTTTACAGAAAAAAATTAACACACAGGTCCACTATTTGACAAACTAACGATACTAAAAAATGGCTACATAAACCAACAGCAATATTTAGTAAGAATATCCAACTCTCTTATAACTAAGAGAGGAAAAGAAAGGTTTAAGGTCGAAAAAATGTATATTAAAAACAAACAAAAGGGGCACTTTTATAGAAACTAACGATACTGAAGACTGACTACATAAACAAACAGCAATGTTTAATAAGAATATCCAACGATAAACATACTCAACGAAACCACTGGAGCACGGACCAATCAACTCTACAATCAATCAATCTAGAGAATAACGACAGCACTAAGATAATCGCAGAACCGAGTAGTGGCTATGAAACAACTTACTTAATCACATCAAGACCACCGACAAAAGAAATACTTTAAAAATAGACTTAAATAATTTTTACTAGAAACTCAACTCTAAGATACCAATCAACAATACCAAAAGTTGCTAAAAAATTGATGCTTGAATAAAAAATAGTATTAATTAAACTAGTTAATCTTTAGATGTGTTTAAGTATTTGAAAACAGACTATATGTATGTCGGTTTTAGAGAAAAGTTTAAAAGAAGCATGATGTCTAGGCTGTATTAGATAGATCACTTAAATACGGAAGTAAATGGAGTTACTCGATTCCGAGAAAAAAACTTTTGTTTCCAACCTGTCTACTATAAAAAACTATTCGATATGAACCGCAAAAAAATTGTTTACAAGTTACATCTTGTGACTTATAAACAACATCATAAGGTTGTAACACCTTGGCTAAACGGTATTCTTTCAACAAACCAAGGACGAAAGTGTGAGTACCAACAGAATCACCTGCACAAGCTCTGGTACCTAATGGGGCGAGTACTTGATTCCCTGCTGTCCCTAAGGCATACTCACTTGGGGAATCAAATGCTTACTTAGTCGCTGCCTCAACCAGTCCACCCAGAGAAAAAAGTTCTACGAGGAAACTAGAGGTGGTCTTTCACTACTATCAGCCTATGAAACAATCGACTGATCCCATCTTGATTATGTCTAAAATTCAGGTGTTGAATTCGGTTTTCCTCTCCGATGTGGAAGGGATATTTTAAATTTTCTAATTTTTAGGGATACGGTTAGGTCTTATTGGGAAGAAGGGATTTTGGGAGAAATAGAAAAGAGAGGGCTTTTCTACAAAAATTTTTAAAACGAGAAGCATTAGAACTGTTTCAATATAGTGAGGGACTTAAGTGTGTTGTTTGATGAGAAACTCTGTACCTACCATATTTCTCATATGTTAATAGTCTTTTAAACATGCTGCGTTACATAACCCTTATTATGCTATTCATACAAAATTGCTTGAAAAGGTTCAGTATAGGTTTTTGAGGTACATTAATTTTAAATTAAAGATACCAGAAGAAGACTTGAATTATCAATTTCTTTTGGAGTTATTAAATATGAGTAGTTTGGATTGTTGCAAAGAGGGCATGGTTCACAACTATATAAGTAAATTTATATCTTTTGGCAGTATAGTTTGACTATATTTTTATTAGCAAGTCTTGTTTGCGGGGCTGCACGCAACTTATAAATACTAGTCCTGCTTTGCAAGAATGAGTCATACATTGTATTGTTCTGAAGGCGTTCTTCAAAACAATACAATGTAATATTTCTATACAGTTGAGAAACTAGAATTCACAAGAATTTTCGAAAGCAAAAAGGGGACTTTTTATATTAAATTTAAATGAACCTGAATCTGTATTTATGACGTTAGACCAACCTAAGATACTCAATAAATCTTTAAACTGGGGAACCCAATTCAACTCTGGGACATTATTTATCTTTTTATCAGTAATGATTAAAGCTTTTAAGTAAAGATTTGGGAGACGATCGTTTCTCATTGAAAGAATTTTGTAACAAAGGTTGACCATTGCCCTAAATACCTTAGTAGTGATTGAAAGTAAACTAAGTTCAATTATTAGCAAGTATATACTAAGGGGTACTAGAAGGTAAATAAAGAAATAATTAAGTTGAAGAAAAATTATCCAATTTGGTTGAAATTAGGTATAAGTGTATACCTTCTTTTCGTAATAAATAAGTACATTAAGTTTCGTTTTAATACGAAAAGTATAGCTAAGTAGTTATTGTTGAATCATAAAAGTTAAGCAGCATTAAGCGTGGTCAGTACTTTATGGGTGACCGCTGATAATAAAACGGATTTATTTACTATATAAGGATGAGAGAAGCGAGTCCTTAAATAGTATTGTATATTCTGAAGACATATACAATACTATCTAATAGTATCGTATATTCGCGAATTGTATATTCTGAAGATGAGCGTAGCGAATCCGATATGCTGTGGAAAAGTTCCGATAGTTCCGAGGTACCCTGTACCATTCTTTCTTTAACTTTGTTACACCTAAGGCTTCTTCCTAGATTCCTCTTTTGTTTTAAATGCCTTCTTAAAATGGCAAAAAAAAGCTGCGTTGGCGCTAAGATAACATCTTAGATCTGGTCTGCCGAAAAGAAAAACAGATACTTCTGTAAGAAATGGTTTGCTAACGTACAGCTGCTGTAACTAGACGGCTTGAGGCAAGGGAAAGGATAAAAACGTTAACACTATGCGGCTGAGCCTGAGCTCGAATGCGAGAGCAATATGGAGAAAATTCTGAGTCTCACAAGAGGTATACTGCTGGTCCCTAGAACAAGCGGGATAAATTCCGTCATCAGTATGCTATCTTCTCTGAGCCATAGAAGAAGTTTTCTCGGCTACAGTGAGCTGCTAATCCTGAATTAAAAAGATCATACGTACGACACTATTATTTTGCGAAATCTAAATTAAGGAGGTTAAGGAAGTAATAAGAGGAATATAAGGATGAAATACTATAGATCTGTTTTATTAGGCAAGTTTAACACTCAGGAAACAGCTGGAACATTGTCGAAAAGAGTAAGAGGAAAGTTGCTAGCTGAACGAATATTAAAAGTTAAGTCCATGTAGAATTAGGGTATTCATATTTACAAAGCACATAAAAGAAAGTATAAGAAAGTGATGGTATGTTTACAAAAAAGGAGCAAAGAAATGGCTCTGTAAATTGTAGCTTAAGTCCCAATAGTAATATTGGGACTTTAGCTACAAAGCACACACTGGGGAAGCAATTGTAACAAATGGAAAACAACATCAGGCATAAAAATATTTCCTTTTCCAGTTTCTTCAATTAGTAAAACTTGCAGTAATAGGGATGAATGGCAATGTAGTAATGAGATTTGCAATATACAGCCAGATCGTATCGTAATTAACCTGATTTTGTTATTAAGTGATTTTGCGGAAAGTTCATTTACATCCTCGATTAACATATTTACAACCAAAAGTCAACTGTCTTATAGCTATACCTTAAAGGGGGGGGGGGCATTCATTGTCGTGTTACTCTGGCAAATGTATCTCTAAACTCCCTTTCCTGAGAACTATAGGTCCACATTTCCGAGAAATTCCCTATTCAAAACATTTTGGTAATCAGGTTAAGGAAATAAGTTTGATTAACGATGAAATTTCCAATTTTTATCTTTAAATGACACCGACTGCAGTAGAACAACTGACATGAAAAAAGTTATCAATGTAAAAAAAGGTTCTAAAGTCTTGTTGAGAGGAACATTGATGTAAACTTAGGTTTCGTTAACTCGGCTATTGGCCGAGTTAACGAATCCGAATGATGTTGAGGTCGTTGTGATTAAATTTGAAAATGGTCTGAGTCACGATTTTTATCAAGTGACTGCTAAGTTCGAAGTATTCGATGGTGCATTTGTTTTTCGTGAGCAGTTTCCGATATCCGTGCTTTACTCAATCATTATCCACAAATACCAGGGGTAGAGCTTGAGAAACGTTTTTAAGAATATCGGAGAGTCAGTATTTGCTTGTGGGCAGGCCTATGTAGCGTTATCAAGGTTTACTTCTTTAAATGGGCTACATTTGATTAATTTTAACCCGAGAGAAATTAAGGCTCAATTATCTGCAATCGAAGAAGATATTAGGCTCAGACAAATATTTCGGCCAGATCTCCTTAGCATTGAAGTAGAGGAACATAATAGAAATAATAGATATAAAAGCAAATTTAGACAACTAAACAGCTTGGCTATAGCGATAGCGCAAAGCTATCCTGTCCTATATATGAAAGCTGGCGATGTCCGGAGCCAAGATGGAGCTAATGAAGGTAGAGATTTGCTTAAGAACAGCTCAAGAAGAAATAACGTTATGAAAATTAATGCTTTTGTCAGAGGACTATCGAATATAGACTATGTGTCACGTTATTGTAATGCCGCTGTGCTCCTTTATTTCAGCCATAGTGTACAGGATGTAATAAAAGCTTTACGCGAAATAGTTCCGAAGTTGAAAAATCATCTAGATCAGTTTAAGAACTTGATACGCCGTATAGCAATAGACACAATTCCAAGGCGATGTATACCGGACAACTCTATCTATAAAGAAAACAAGCAACAGGACAGTTGTCTGTTTTTGGTAGATTTGCTGTCAAACACAACATTGGGAGACTTCGTCTCTCCTTTATTGCTATAACTTTATGTTCACACAGCGGCCTATCGTCTAAAAGTGAAGGTAACAGAAACCCTATGTGTGTGAAAAAGAAATCTCTGCAAGAATATTTAAATCGTGTCACATGGCCTGGCTGGGGATGACTAAAAGGTTACAGAAGTCACGTCATCGTCCAGTTTCTCATTTTCAACAACCTGGCACAGAAGATACGTACCAAGTTGGATGGAGTGTCAAGCATTAGAGTGGCTATCTGCAATAAAAGAAACAAAGCCAACGCTGCCATTTTTAATCATGGAGACAAAGTACTAAGATGCCACTTTGTCACTTATATTAGGTTTGGTTCCAGCTGGATTTGTGCAAACGACAGTGAAGTCAAGCAGTCAGGTGAATAGGATCAAACAATTTGTACATGCTACTACTGACAAAATGTTAACTTGTTCACTTCTTTGTCTTTACATTGAACAGTCGTCTATCCATTAGGAGCCATACAAAAATTCATAAAATCTTACCGAAAACTACTCGCGTGGTAAAAAAATATTCCCCGCCTTTGGTCCAAAAAGTTGTGAAATCAACTTTTCTGTCCTGACAAGTCATATCGGTTCTCGTTGGAGACGGTCATTCGCGTTTCAAAGTGAAGTTCTTAGGCTAGCGATACTAAAGGACTTCATTTAAATTAAGATGCAACAATCAGCTTGTTTCCTTGGCGGCGTGCCAGCTGAGTGCATAAGAAATAATAAGTATAGTATTGCCAACAAAAGGACTTCAAAGGTGTCTCAATGGAGAACTCAGCGTTGATGGTAGATCTTGTATTTTGTATTAGTTGACCAGTCTTAAATAAAATTTAATACACAACACGGATGAAAGATGTAGCCTCCCATAAATATCTTTCTTAGTAGAGACATAGGAGTAAAAATTTTAGTAAACTTCCTCGGCAGTTATGAGGTTTTCTACTTTGCCTTATGAGGGAACTTATGCTTGAGTTGTAAAAATTTATTTCGCCCATATTTGCATAAATAACTATAATGAATTATAGGAGAGGTGACCGAGAAACCGAATCAGCGCAAGTTAGCCAACCCCTAGCGGACTCACCTAAAAAGCTTGTCACAATATAGATGTTCCGAATATACAAAACTCCCTTCATTAGGGGTCAAGGAACCACAAAAAAGAGATTTTAGGAAGAAGAAATGGTAATTGTATATAGACTAAGTTACAGGGGGGGGGGGTAGAAAATGAATAAATCAACAAAAATAATAAGTTAAAATTCCTCAAACAACTAATTATATTTTTTAGCAAAAGAAAATTCAAAAATAAATATTATAATAGATAGTGGTAATCCGACTAACAACATAAATGCAGCCAAAGAAACCCCTTTCAGTCCAATACTAATAGCTTCTACTTTTAGCAAACACTTGGGCTTTTTTTCAAACCATAACTGTCCCATTTTGTCCATTAAGCCTGTTTCTTTCATCAACCAAATTCTGTAAATCGATCAGTATAACATTAAATACACAAAGTCAGTTATCATTATTTTTGCTACTATTGTATTGCTACAAGTATTGAAGTAAGTATGTGGTAATTGTCACATAGTGAGGAGAGGGGGTAGCAGGAGTGAGGGAAATTTTAACCTCTCTTTCTTTTCCCTCCTACTAGATCTCTGTCTTTAACCAGACACAGAAGTGTTAACATGTCTGATTAATGTAATAATTAAAACTATTATTGTAAGTACTTACAATTTTTTCTATTATAATTTCTATTAATTTTAATTTGTGTTTTCTCCATCAAATAAACATTAATATTATTTCTAATCTATTTAGGTTTGAGTTATTATTGACTTTTAATTATTTAAGCAAACCCTCTCCTGACATGTGGTGGAGGCGCCGGGCAATGATCCCGGGACCTCTCGCAAAATAAACAAAATCGGAACTTTTCCTTATTACATCGGATTCGCTACGCTCATCCTCCCAGCTAGGACTCGCCACGCAAATCCTCACAGCTCATACTTGCTTCGCTCGTCCTCAGAATATACAGGTCGTTAAATTTATAATGCAACACGTCTTCGGACCCTCTTCGTTCATCATCAGATAGTAAATACATTCGTTTCATTCCCAGTAGTCACCCGCCAAGGGACTGACCACGCTCGATGCTGCTTAACTTTTATGACCCAACACAAATCATGGATATACTTCTTGTATTAAAACAAAACTTGTTGTACTTATGCATTACGTAAAGGTGTATACTTAAACCAAATTTCCGATTCTTCACAATTTAAAAAAAACGTATACAAGTCATTTGATAAAAATTTAACTAATGCTGATAATAAGAAGAAACACTAAAATGACCCAATGGGTTCAAGCGTAAAAAAAATAACTATTAATTTTTTAATAGTAAGCAGTGCGGGTCAATCTAACTTTTCTGATTTTCAGGGAGGGTCAAGTGACCCGTTTGACCCCCCCCCCTCCTGCACACACTCATGACTCACACATTACACCCATGTGCCGAGTCATTATTTCGGGTTAATGACGTAATAAAAAATATGTTCCAAATAGCACAAGAAAAGCGGTAGACTGATATTTGTACTAACTCTCCATCATAAATACACTGGGAGCTACGATGATAACAGACACACACACATACAGGCAGACAACTTTGCGAAACAACTTAGGCCTTAAAAACGCCTAAAACGAATAATTTCGGTGACATCCCGGTTTCGGATTTTTGCCAACACAATACTTTTCCTATATACCTTTGGTATAAATAAGGAAAAGTATAAAATAGATGCATGGAACATACTTAGTTAAAGCTTTTTCAAAAAAATATGATTGTTTAGTGAACACAAAGCTCATAGCTGGTTTGTATTTGTAAATTATGTTAGTCGAACATATTTCTGACTCGGAAAATGCGTTACGAATATAGTTTAATAGAGGCCCTTCTATAGCAATAAAAGCTAACTTTCCAGCACGAATTTCTTTGTGAGCAGCGTCATTAGTGTAATATGTCTTCCGTTGATTATAACTACGAATCAACAATCGGCGAGTGTCATCATCTATTGGCCCCAACAAAGTCATACTGCTTCCCTGAAATAATAAAGAGATGCAAAATCATTAAGTTTATCGAAGAATGATGTGTTTGTATAATCGAAGAATATATTCGATTTAATGAATAGGTTAAAAATGCTGATTATTCATTGCTTCTCGACTATCACAGTGCTGGGTTTTCAGGACTTTACCCATTTTTCTTATACCTACTTCACCAATATACCCAAAGACAAGTGTAAACAAAAAGCCACATCCAGATTTAAACGGCAAAAAGCGACGTACTAATATTCTAAGTCTAAAGTCTTGTTACTAATTCTTCAGATGTACCTAATCTTACCATAATTTATTGTTAGCTTCAGTCTAGAGTTAATAACTCATTTTTCTTCCTACGTGGTGCTTCATTACTCTAGCTGCATTAAAAGAGGATTTTTTATTTATTGTTAGACACGGTCATTCAAGAGGGGAAAACTAGAACGAGCCAATTTATTAATTGTAAGATTTTCATTTAAATATGTATGTCCGAATGTAAATATCTTTAAGTTACTGACAAAATCATTAGATGCAGATAACAAATAATACTAAGTCGTCCAGCGGTCACCCATTCAGCCTTTTAAACACACTCAATGCTGCTTAACTATTATGATCCAACCAAAATTATGGATATACTTGTATTAAAACGAAACTTGGTATACTTATTTATTACGTAAAGGTTTACTACACTTGTACCGAATTTTAACTTAATTGCATTATTTTCAGATTTTTTACAATTTTAAAAAAGCGTACACAACTTATTTGATAAAATTAAACTAATGCTGATAATGAGATGAAACTTAGCACAAATATTAGACTAATACAAATCTCTGTTTTATAATTTTCGACATTTTTGTAAGTTATTGACGTCATAAAAAATATTTTTCTGATAGCACAACTTATTTTTTATTTTTCTAACATTGTATAGCCACAGGAGTCAACTCGTGTGAGGCACTCAGTCTTTGTGTCGCATGTTGATACAAAAACATGCACCTATACAATGATTTTCGTACAAAGTTTCAACTGTCTAGCATAAATACACTGGGAACTACGACGATAACAAACAGGCAACTTTGTGAAAACTACTTTGAAAGCCGTTAAAACACCTGAAACAGATAATTTCAGTGACATCCTGGTTTCGGATTTTTTACTAACACAATACTTTTCCTTTATACCTACGGTATGAATGATGAAAAGACAATAATTACACTTAAATTGTATCTCATAAAAGGTGCATCAAGAAGTCCAATTTCCAGTTTTGTTCTCAGTAAATCTTGAATATTTTTTATTTTAAACGGATTGGATGACAAAATTCTATTCAATATTTGAGAACTGTAGTACGTAAAAATTAAGTATGAGAAGATAACCAACATCAAAACAAACAAACGACTTCCTATTTTAATTGCATTATACTCCAAACCTAAACATATATTAAATACGTAAAGTACATATGCCATGCACATAAACATTTTTAAATTTTACATAAACTTAAAAGTAAATTTTAATAACTCTAATATAATCAATAAAACAATTGAAGTGCTTTCTGGCTTAACAATCTTAGCCATTTCCTTCCTTAAGCTTCCGGTTTATGTCTTAAAACCTGGGCAGTAGCATTACTAGTTATCACACAATATTTTTCAGATGTTATAAAGAAAATGGGCTGACGTATACCACATTCAAAATATTATGGAATTTAAAAGGCTAAATAAATTGAGTGCGGAATATCTTAAAAATTTTCCTCAACAACAGACTCGCTTTGCTCGTTCTCAGCATATACAATTCGTCAGATTAATACTAAACACGTCTTCAGATAGTAAATTAATTAGTTTTATTCCCAGTGGTCACCCATCCAGGCAAGGACCTCACTCAATCCTGCTTAACTTGTCGTAATAAAACAAAACTTAATATACTAATTATTACGTTAATATACTTTTACAAAATTACAACTCAATTATTTTTTTTAAAACAAAATTTAATTAATACTAATACTGAGATTAAATTTTGTCCATTTGTAGGCCTTATTGGGTGTAGGCCTACATGGGTTTCAAATCGAAAATCTATCAATTTTTTTTGCAGTTAATGAATCTATGCAATTTTTGCTGAGTCATAATTGCGGGATAATGACGTAAATTTCCAGATAGCGCAACTAGAGGCTAAAGGAGTAACGCTGGTACGAGGCAATTTTGCAACAGCATTAATCACTGGGAGACATGATGATAAGAGACTCACAATAAAGACAGAAAACTTAGTGAAAACTTAACACTTAAAGGTCTGTAAGACCTGAAATGTATAATTCAGGTGAAATTCTGGTTTCGGATTAATTCGCAAACAATTACATTATTCCAATATTCCCGTACGGTATATTTCAGTGAGCAGCTAAACAGATAAATTAAAAGTTAAGTACAAATATGAGTAAATTTATTTCATTTTATTACCCTGTTGAGAGATACTGGATGTCACGTACTCGACTATAGATGATGATGTTTCAGGGGTCTGATCAAACTTAATAATTAAATAAAAACACAATGCAAATATTAATAAAATCATTATGAAGCAAATCCAAATTTCGTTGGAAAACGGTACTAGTAACGCGTTCCACGAACTGAATGACTTGGTTTCTTGTAATACAATTATCGTTCTAAAAAAAGTAATCCTATTAAAAAACATTAACAGTGTATTTCAATTGAGATAAAGTTTAAACTACTAAGGTTCAACTAAAAAAAGTTTAGTGTTCTTTTGGGCATTAAAATGTTTGGTATAAAATTACTGTTTTATGAATAGAAAAAAAATAAGTCTCAAGGCTATGTGCTACACGTGCCTTTTTTAGATATCCCTAAAATACTTCCTTACAATTTGTGAAGAGATTTTAAATTTTGTATAAGTAATCGGTTAACTATAAAATTTTACTCTTTATTAAAAAATTTAGTATAAACATTCTGCAGGTTCAATATAATATAATATATTGAAACTGCGGATATAAATATAATATTTGTGGCCTAAGTTTGGGGAATGAAATGTAATTTTTTGCGTGATATAAAGCTGTGTAACGCAACGAACTCAATACGAAAATATTATAAAATCAAAAGAAGATAAGATAAACTTGATGATCCAAGGTCAATTTAAAAGTTAACACCAATTAAAATCTAAAATAAACATTTTGCTTTTAGTGGCGAGGTGTTATTCCTTAGTGGCAATAAACCCTTTAGCAGCACTAACCATATAACTTAAAATTAAAAAGCTCTAACCCCCAAAACCCTTTTTAGTTCTAAAAGCAAGGTTTCCTCCTTCTAAAGAGTCAATGTGCTTACCACTTGGTGACACTTGGTGACACTTGGTGATTGACTAAACTTAAGTATTACGGATAGGGTCTTCAGGCTTAGTTCATGTTGTCTGTAGTTTATGGTTGTACGCATTATTTTTGTCTTTACTTAAATAATTGTATAGAGCCCTAAAAAAATCGGGTACGAGGTACCTAGGAACTTTTCCTAGGTACCTCATCATATTTTAACTTTTCCTAGGTCATCATATTTGCTACGCTCATCCTCCCTTCTTCGGACTCGCTTCGTCCGTCCTCAGAATATACAAGTCTTGAATTGAAAATGCAACACCTCTTCGAACTCGCTTCACTCGTCCCGAGTCAGTAAATACATCAGTTTCGATCCCAGCGGTCACCCATTCAGGCACTGGCCACGCATGATCTAACAAAAATCATAGATATACTTGTCATATTGAAACGAAACTTGGTGTACTAATTTATTACGTAATTTAACTTAATTGGATTATTTTCCGATTTTTTAAAATTTTGTAAAAAACCTTTGCAAGTCATTTGATAAAAATAAACTAATGCTGAAAATAAGATGAAACTTAGCGCATATGATAGTCTTAGACGTGGCTACATTCGAGCCAAATCTCAATTTGATCGCACTATTTTTCCGTGTCAGTGTAAATAGTAAAAACAGTCATTATTGCGGGTTAATTACACAACTATAGCGATGGACTGATTTTTGTACAAACTTTTAACTCTCTAGCATAAATACACTGGGTAATACGATGATAGCAGACACGCACACACACATCCAAACAGACAACTTTGAGAAAACTACTCAGGAGGTCTTAAAAAACCTGAAACTTAAAATTCCAGTGTCATCCCAGATTCGGAATTTTTTCGCTAACACAATACTATTTCTATATACCTACGGTGCAAATGACGAAAAGTTAAAAGCATATAGTGTATTTTATTTTTTAAAGAGGTACTTGATTTTTTTATCTAAGACCTAGGAAAAGGTTGTTGAGGTCTAAAACATAAATTTTTTAGCACCCTAAAACATATTTAGGTATTAAGGAGGAATTAAGCATTTGATAGCCAAAATATTATATACTGTTATAATATTGCAGATGCGCTGAAATTAAATTCTTCCAAATAAAGGAAAACATGATCCTACACTATAAATGCTCTCTACCCCCTGTAAATTGACTCTTGCGAGTCCAAATTCACCATTTTGTTACCGTATTTCGAGCCTAGATTACAGTTGTTAGAGCTAAGGTTTATAATAAGGTATAATTTAACAGATTGACAATCTATTCAAATAAAACTACTCTGCCGTACAGAATTTTGTTTTAATTTATATCAGACTGCCGAAGCAGAAACAGTTTAAGAAATTCGTTAACAAGAAAACTTATTAAAGTTACAAAATTAATATAAGGCAAAGTAAGTCAATGTCTGAAAAAGGTACGTCTGAAATTATTACAAGGAAAGCAAGGAAGGATGCTATTCATTTGGAAGTAGGCAGCATCGAAGGTATCATTTCTAATATTAGGATAAAACAGTTAGAGTATGACTCGTTAAAGGGAAATAGAGCTGGGGATAGTGTTGAAAGTGCAACTCTAAGCGAAATAAAATTTTTACAAGATTATGTCTAGCTTGTGTCTAGCTTCAATACTTTGACATCAAGATACCCGGATACGGAAGAAGCTACCCAGTCTGCACTATACCAGGCAGTGTAAAATCTTATACTGGTATACCAACTAACTTAGAACTACATACAATGCATCACCAAACTCACGAAACAGAGAGAATATTAGGTCTTAAAATTTCAAGTTTTGATTGTAAGTTTGTGTTTAATTTACCTTAAAACACATATGTTAGGTAGTCTATACCATGTTCTGTAGAAGAAATACCTACCCCTGAAATAGCTGAACAGTTTTCGCATTTACGTAATATAGAGCACTGTATTTGTTCTATAATGAAGGAAGCAGAGGTTAAATTCCTTATCGGTAATAATTGCCCACTTGAGGTTATTAAAGGACAAGATGCCTACCCTTATGCGATAAAAAATAAACTTGGATAGGGAATTATAGGGCCACGCCCTGCTAGTTCAAAATTGTTTATAAAAAATGAAGTTAGAAAAATAAGTGTCAAGGAGGTTATTAATATGATTAATTTAGATAGTTCGGTTAATAATCGGTTAATAATCGTTATGAAATGCCGTTAAAAAATGCATGTATTATATTGGCGTCAAATAAAATTTTGGCTGTAAAAGGGTAGGCTTGCTAAAAATGAAATTTAAAGACAAACAATTTATATTACATTATTTGGCTTTTATGAATGATACCAGAGACTATTACTCCTCTTCTAAGTACTCTGTGATGATACACTCTGTAAGGGGCTTGCGGAAGAAGTGACAAGATGATATAGTGAAAGGTAGAGTGTAGTATTTGCCTCACCGTGGAGTGAATCATCCGAAAAAGCGAAAGCTAAGTGTTTTTTTATTGTTCTGCGGTTTATCAAGGCACGTCTTTAAACAGCGCATTAATTTCAAGTCCTGATTTGACTGGTTCATTAATAGGGGCTTAAGTCAGGTTCAGGTAAGAAATGATAGCGTTTGTGGGAGGCCTCAAGGGTATGTTTATGCAAGTGGTTCCAAAGGAATACAGAACTTTTTGAGGTGTTTATGGTGAAAAAATGAAGACACTAGCAAGGATCCAATCGAATATAGGATGACAAGGCACTTATTCGATGCGACCTCGTCACCAGGGTGCGCTAAGGAGAACAGCTAAAGATCATCGACATGTAGTTTCAGACAAAGCGGCAGAGTTTATTGGTCGAAAATTCTACACAGATGATAGTTGCGGATCAGTTGGTTCAGAGTGATAACAAAATTATCATATTTTTATAATACTTACTAATATAATAATGGTAACTTTGAACTTGCAAGATACAATTTAAAGAGTAAAGACTATTTTTCCTCTAGACTTTTAAAGTCTGGGACCACGTTTTCCCTTATGTTTAAGGATTTAATGTTGGTGCATCTAAAATGTTCCAACCGGTTTATTAAACTTTTTGTTCAAATACGCAACAACTTTGCATAGTTAAAGTATTTGACATTAATATGACATGCGCACATTTTATGTAGAACACTAATTCTGAGGGTTGAAAACAATAGCACACCATACAAGGTTTACATCTGGTTATTTGTAACACATCCGACATTAATGAAAGGGGTGTCTCTTGCCATTAATGAGCATATCAAATACTTTCTTTATGCAACTTTGACCAATATCCATTTTCATGTGAGGCAGGGATGATGATATGTGAAAAAGCCTTTCTTACGGTGATAAAACCATGGGAGGAAAAAAATCTATAACTTCAGCACGGTCAATTCTTATTTGGAAAACATTTAAGCAAAATTCACAAGATCCATCCTTTACCATACCAGTGGCAGAAGTCCAAGTACCATTTTCAAGTTTTTGACCCCAGTTTTTCGTTAACTTCAAATCATATCTACAAAAAATAAAGCTTATAAACGAAGGTATTGTTGTTTATTGAGCATAATTTCCTGAAATCAATTATTGGGATGATCATAATATGCTGCCAAGATTCAATGGACTCTCTATATTATATTCATGCACGCCAAATTTTTTTTTTGTTATAAAATACTAAATATTATAACCATAGTATAGGTGTTATTGATACTACAGGATATAATATAGTTAAAAGAGATATTACGTAAAATTATAACAGTCAAGAAGATGTCTGAACATAGGAAGCAGAGCAACAAGTTTAGGATGCCCGTCAGGATGAAGGAATTTATCTGCAGCAGACTCAAAGGAATCTCCTTTATTTATAGTCAATCCATATTTCTGAAAAATGCAAACATGTGTAGTAATGTTAAATACGACTATTATTTCGCTAAAATTAAAGATGACCCTGCATGATGTATTATACAATTCAGGGGTGTTCGGGAAGATAAATCATAACAGCATTTAACAGTTTTACCTCAGTATATCACGATAAGGAAGTCTGGAACTGTACCCTTATATAGTCGTATATATACTCCTGCTAACACTACATATACGCTAAAGTTGAATAGCTTTACTTAGTGCCATCAAGGAGAAGAAGCTTCTCAATATAAATGAGGTCATTTAGTATTGAAAACTTAACAACTTCACTTTAAAACGTAAAATACCGTCTCAAACCAGAACCGACAAGACTCGGCGGGACAGAAAAAGGTGACTTCACAACTTTATTGGACCATAGAACTTGGCAGGAAGTTTTTTTTACCACTTAAGTGGTTTTTGTTAAGATTCTGTTAATAAAAAGTACTATTAGTAAAAGTGGTCTCTAATGGGCCACGGCGAGCTAAACAAGCCTTCGAAGTGGTATTCTTAAAGTCTTGGGCATTCTGAAACGATAGATTGGTAGCTACGATTGAGATCTCTTTAAAAGATTTTCCGTGCAATTGTAGCTCATGGATACGTTCCTAATGCATAAAGAAAATCAAAGGTTGTCTATATCCATAAGACCAGACAAAAATGACGCTGCATCACCCAAATCATATCATCCCGTCAGTCTAACTCCAGTTAAAAATCTTGAGAGAATCAAAGACATTTCTACGATCAGTCGTCATCTAGAAAGACTGACTAATGCAGGCTTCTATGCTCAAGCATACGCAGAAACCAGTATATCGTTTCAGAATACCCAAGACTTTAAGAATACTTATTCGCAGGCCATCTTAGCTCGCCGTGGCCCATTACAGACCACTTTTGTACTCACTGTCTAGGATATAAGGCTAACCAGAGCAAATCAAAGGCAGAATACCTCCTTTCACACAATTTCCCTACCTTGTAGGACCACTGAACCCAACGTTTACTGTAGAGGTCTATACATTTCGTTATAGAGGGGAAACTATTAATGATTGGAGAAAAATTCAAATGGCAGAATAGTAATAATTTTAGTCACAGAATCAAAAAGAAGATAAAATATAGGGCCAATATCGGAATCAATTCCCGAACATATAAGTCATCCAATGAATCTCAATATCAATTTCTTAAAAAGGTTTGACTATAATATAACTAAATTAACAGGTAAGTATTTTATTATTAAATTGAATAAATAATTCTATATTTATACATAGCTGGGCGGATTGCCTTGGAAATGCTTGCTTTCTAGCTCAAAGATATATTTATTGCTTTATTTTGTTTATAGTCTGGTTAGTAACAATTCAATTAGTAACTTTTTGACGAATGTGATTGCAACTGCTTCTTTCCAAGAAATACTAAAACGTTTTAACTATCATAAACTAACCTCTAAATAAGTGCAAAAGAATGATTTTAGAAGGATGAAAATACTTCTGTAAAGCTCACTTCTTTAAAAAATGACGAAGTGTGTGTGAGTATAAAAGAGATAATGCAAAATTTGTCTTATATTACTATTATTAATTGTAATATGTCTTCATTACAATTTACAATCAAAAAATATAATTATATTATATTTAGTAAATATATATATATATATATATATATATATATATATATATATATATATATTAAATCTTTTAAAAAATATAACAAATATATACTAACTATAAGACATGCAGGCATATTGAATCCCATCATGTTATTTCTAGGAGGTCTATAGTAATAAGGTTTATCCATCTGATTAACAATAAGAGGTGTAGTAGGAGCTATTCTATACAGATCTAGAGTTTGCTTCTGTGGGGTTACAAGAACAACATTTGAGTCAATTCGAAGGTCCAGCCTGTCAAGATCAAGATCTTCTAATCTGCCTTCCAGAATCCATTTATAGCTCTCAGAAACTAATTTAAGTCTTGACATCTAAAATGAATTAAACTTTGAGTACAGCAAAATGATTGGAACGGGTAATATTAGAACAATATCTTTCTTATAGTTTATTATTATTCTGGGATATGGAGAAATCTTCTAGGCAACGTATTTCCTTATTACTTTAAACTTTTTCTTAACTGTAGAATCTGTTCTCGGTTAGGCCAATATTCAAATGGGCGATCGCTATCTCGATACCATAAGAAATGCTAAGTGTAACTCTGCCCGAAATAATATTCTAATGACGAGAGAAGCCACTTAAAAGCTAAGCTAGTAAGGTTAAGTTTTGTGGTGTGATAAATGTTTCCATATTTATACCGTAAGTATCTAGTAAAGTATTGTACTTGCACAAAAATCTAAAACCTAGATGTCACCGAAATTATCTGTTTCAGGTGTTTCAAGACCACCAAAGAAGTTTCACAAAGTTCTGTATATGTGTGTGTGTGTGTGTGTCTGTTATGAATCGAGGAAAAAAGGACATAATATATAAAAAAGTACACGGTAAAAACACAAAAATAATACAGAAACAAAAGTACACGAAAAAAATTATTCTGAATAAGTACACCATAAAGTTGCTAACAATTTACTGGATATATAGTTTAAATCTAAAAAATTGGTATTATTAATTATTCATAAGTAAAGGTCTACGCTTGTAATAAATTTCAACTTATGTTACTCTCTAGATTTTTAGATTTAATCTAAATATTCAGTAAATTGTCAGCATTACAAGTTTAAGGTATACTCATACTATTTTTTTTTTCTTTTTAATTTTTCTCGGTGTATTTTGTCCCGTTTTTATTTTTTCCATGTACTTTTTACCGGGTACTTTTTACTGTATACTTTTTTCTATTGTTTTTTTTCCTGTGATTTTTTAAGTTTGATTTTTTCCATGTACTTTTAGCAAATTTCCTATGGAAATAAATTCGCTAATAGGAGGCGTCATGGCGGGAGTCAAACCTCGGACCACGACACAAATCTGTTTCAGAGGTCTCAAAAATGTTTTGCGAGACTTATATTTATAATATATCCCTTTTACGAACGGATTAATATTGTTTAATCAAACTTGGTGGAAAAATTAACCTTGTACAAAAGTTGAAAAAACCAAAATTTTGATCAATAAAATTAAATTTCAATTAGGGTGTCGTTTTTTTAAGTATTTTTGGGCGCTGAATCGAATAATTTCGCTCCAAAATCGATACGGCCACTCTAAGTTACCAAATAGTCGAAAAAACTACCAGTCATACCAGAAAACATAAAAACACAATTCAAGTGGAGAGTCGATGTTTTTGGGTCTACGAGTTGATTGAGAGTGGTGGTCCAAAGTCTATAAGAGCACTTAGCCAGGGTAGTTGGGTTTGAATCCTGGTAGGGATGATAATCGTTCGTTTTTTACTTTATACAAGTTTAGAATTACAAAATAATTCTGGCGCGGTGGTCCGCATGTCGGGCGAATACCCTGCTTAAGGATCTGGTTTATACTTTATAACTTGAGCTTGCTCGATTATCAAGCACAACTCATAACTCATTTTTCCTGTATTTTTCAAAGGAAATCTACTAAATCTTTAAAGAAATTAACCATGAAATAAACTGAGCAATAAACTAGTGCAAAAAATGGTGTGCACTGCCAACTTTAGGGGCATAGTTTCATATAGCCAACGGCATAATTCTTTTGAAAAATACAGAAAAATGAGTAACGAAAAGTTCTTGATAATTGGTAACGGCTCAAGTTATGAAGCATAAATCGGATTCTTTAGCAAGAATGGATTTTTAAGCACGGAAACACGCATTACAAAGGAAATTCGCCTGTTTTTTTTTCTTGTCCTTTTTTCCTGTAGTTTTTTCCCGTGTACTTTTTTCCGGATACCGTTTATTCATCGTAGTTCCCGGTGTATTTATTAATGAGGTGAAACTTTATGTTATCTATTTTGTATTTATGTTAAAGAGTGCGAAAATCAGTCTATTCGCGATTCAAAGAGATAGACAGGTTGCCAATACCAATGGCGGGAAAACGAAAGGGTGCTCCAATTTTTTTTTATCATAGGATTAGCGTGAGAACATTTATATTACTTTATTGTTACTTAATTTGTGATCAATTAGTTAATAATTATTAGAACGACCATCGGTGCTATAAAAATTGCTAACATTTCAGAGGTAAATAGGTTATTCCAGAATTTCAAATGTAGAAAATTTTGATATATTTATTTATGTCATTATTGATCAGACTCTTATCTCTACAGACTTGACGGATTTGTTCTTTTTTTAAGCAGGTATTTTCCGATAACCTGGTTATATTTTATAAAAAAATATAAAACATGGTTTTATTTTAAGTAGTGATTAAAATATTTGTTAAATATTAAACAAAAAGTAACCCTCCATAACAAGAATTAAATAAACACATAAGATAGAAAAAATCACCTTATCAAATAATTTAAATACGTGTTTCAACTAGTTTGAACACATTAATGCAATAAACGAGTAATTTTTTGGGTTTGAGCTAACTAAAAATATTCAAAAGTATAATTTATTCACAATAAATAATATAAAATACAATATAGCGATTTTCACCTTTAAAACTCATAACAACCCATAACAAAAATCACCCTTTTGTTATCTATCTTATCAGCGAAGGTGGCGCTGCTAAGGACTTATCTCGAATAGGTGAAGTTGAATCCGGATTTTTTTTATGAAGTCACTAAGCCGCAATTATGGCTCAGCAAAAAGTTTAAAAAATCATAAAACACAAAAAAATGTTTGTGATCAGTTTGAGATGTGGCAGGGGCGTAGCCATGTACAAGACTAACATATGTCGCAAATTTCATCTAATCATCAGCATTAGTTCTATTTTTAACAAGTGACTTGTGTACGTTTTATAAGAATAGTAAAAATTAGAAAATAATCCATTGAATTGAAATTTGGCACAAGTGTATACCATTAGGTAATAAATAAGTTAACCAGATTCCTTATAATACGACAAGTCTATCCATGATTTTTGTTGGATCATAAAAGTTAAGAAGCATTCAGCGTGGTCAGTGCATAGATGGGTAATCGCTCGTAATGAAACAGATGTATTTACTATTTGAGGACAACCGAAACGAGTCCAAAGACGTGTTGCAGTATAAATTTAACGACTTGTATATTCTGAGGGCGAGCAAAACGAGACCAAAGTTGAGAGGATGAGTTTAGCGAATCTGATGTAACGAGGTAAAGTTCCGAGGTACCCCGTACCTATTTTTATAATATGTAAAAGAATTACCTGATCAAAGAGTTGAGTGGCATTAATACAAGAAAGATTAACATAGAAAAGTACAGGTAGGTAATCGTCTCTTACAATAATATCTGGAGTATTCCAGATCTTAAAAAAAGAACTTAAATTGCTTACACTCTCTAATTTATTTACTGCAACATTAAAAATATTACATAAGATCTATACGTGTTAAAGAATTGAAGAGTTAAGAATAAAAAAAAATTGAAAGAGTTATTTTCTAGTGAATTTTTAACACATATTACGCTTATGAGGTCAGCATAAAAATTAAAGCAATGTCAGCAATAATAAAGCTGAATATGAGGAAACAATTTTTTCCTGTTACACAACTTTACATTATATACGTATTTGCGAAAATACGTATAACATGATTTGCCGTGATGCAAACATATTTTCAGGTAAAATTGTTAAAAATGGACACACAATGGTGTTAGGTTGCCTTTAGGTAACCAATCTGTTATTTCAATTTCCCGCGTTAGATATAGAAAATAGCAAATACCAGGGTAAAAACAATCAATTGCCTCAACTCCAGCAAAACTGTTGCTAGTAACGGTGTTAAGAAAATAAGAAGGAACTTTTGAACAATTAGAAAAACAATTAATAAAAAATAATATAAACGGCACTCTGTAAAAATATCCGTTGGGATCCATTGATATAATCACATGAAACAGTCTATAGTGAACATGTATTTTAGTATACAATCTATAAACAAGAAAGACAATTAAGACAAAAAATTGAGCCATTAAAAAATATATATCATCAGTTGAATAGAATATAATAGAATTCTATTCTATGTCATCAGTTGTACATATTGAATTATAAGAGAACAGAAAATTGCCTGGAATAACATTAATAAATACTTAATGAACAATACATTCAAAGAGAAAAATACCGGGTTTCTTTTGATTATTTTTGATATTAATTTACATATTTATTTTGATTGACAGAAAACAAACTTTTAATTAAAAATTCTTTGTAATGAACTTATTTCTGGATAAATAACGTATCATACTGAAACATGTATTTCTTGGATATAACACTTTTAATTATTTAATTATAGAATTCAATTCGTTTTATTCTTAAATTATGGCGCCAATTCCATTTATAAATTGGTGGGAAATTATTTAGGTTGTATTTTTTAAATTTTATGAGTTTGTTTTTCTTTAATATTTTTTTTATCTTCTATAATTGTCTATATTGTTTTAATAGTTCTTATTTTGATAATTTACCTTTTGCTTTATTAGTTAGGTTGGCTAATTTGTGAGCCTAGGGTCATAGGTCGAAGTTAGGTCAGAGGTCAGGACCTCATGTAATACTTAATTTTTTTTTGGCTAAGTAGTTGTGTGGCAGTGTTGGTTTACACATTGAGTGGATTTATTAGATAGGACACTAGTGTGAGTGGAGTTTAGAAGATCTAGTTATTTTCAGCCCTTATTTTAAGCTAACTAGTTTTCAACTGATCTACTAAACTTGGATGCCAGATTAGTGGCTCATTTTTTGTCTGGTACTATTTAAATTATAAGCGCTAGTGGATTTTATACTATAAGGATGTAAATAAAAGTCTATCCACAAATACATTTCAACCAATGTAATGATGTAATGAAAACAAAAAATGAAATAAAACTAATATAAGAAATAAATAAAAGATAAAAAACTGTAAAAATAAAATTACCGGTGAGAAGTAGCTAATTTTTCCTCTTGAGTCTTGTTACAAGATTTGAGACTGGATGCAGACTGACTGTATCTATTTGAAGTGGGGAGACGGAGGGCATTAATTCGTTGATTAGAACTGAGCAGGCGTATCCCTTATTTAGGTTATCATCACCTCTACGGAAGATCAAATTCTCAGCGAGTCATTTTGGGCCGTCCATTTTTCATCGTAGTACTTAGTACTACGATGAAGAATGCCAACCTTGTGCTCGCTGTTTTAATGCCCCATACGTTGATTGAATTTGAGGCTAGCTGTGGGGTCTATGTAATGCGGTGAGGTGCTCGTGACGCGCAATATGTTGGCCAAACTGGTAGGAGTATTTCTACAAGGGCAGGCGAGCACGTCCGTGAATCTACGTTAAGGACTGAAAAGAGTAATAATTTTTATCAACCTATTCAGCGTATGGGGCATAAAATAGCGAGCACAAGGTTGGCATTCTTCATCGTATTACTAAAGGCCCAAAAATGGATTCGCTCAAGAAATTTAAAATTACTGAGAGATGCTCTCAGTTCTAATCAAAGAATTAAAACGTTCCGTCTCCCCACTTCAAATAGATAGTCAGTCTGCATACAGTCTCAAATCTTATAACAGACTCAAGAGGAAAATTAGCTTCTTCTCACCGGTAATTTTTTTTACAGTGTTTAGTATTTATTTATTTTTTTTTATATTTTTATTTCATTTTTTGGTTTTTGTTGTTTTTCGTCCTCCTTCGTCCTATACTGAGGATGACCTGTATTAGGTGAAAGCCGGTTTTGTCATCATTACATTGGTTGAAATTTATTAGTGAATAGACTTTTATTTACATCCTCTGGTAGTACTTTATTTCTAAGACCTCACAAATAGTCAGGTTTGACTTAACCGTATTGGCAATAGGACCACTTTAAGTGACCAAAAATCGAAAAACCCATAGAAAACGTCCAAGAAGGGTGACGTTTTCTATGTATTTTGGGGCGCTGAATTCAATGAAATCGGTCCGGAATCGATAGGACTACTTAAAGCTAGGGTTCCCAGGTTCATTATTGGAGCCGGCGCTAAACTATCGTATATTCTGAGGAGGAACGTAGCGAATCCATGTGATGAGGAAAAGTTCCGAAGTACCCGATTTTTGGATTTCCTTGACATAAGAAATAATGGCTACCTGAATTAATTCTTGTGGTATGTATATGATAAACATTAATTTACAACTTATGTGTTCCTGCCACTAAAACAAGTATAAAAAATCTTGCGCAGAGGCCAGCATGCTGGGCGAACGTTTTTTGTAATGTGTGCAAACGTTTCCATGTCTAACAATTCCTTTCTTGCGTTTCCCTTTTATGTTTTATAACTTTAGCGAATTAGAGCTACTTTTATGCTTACGCTTTTTCCTGGATTTTTTAAGGAAATGCGCATATTTATCCTATTATTAATACAACAATATCCATATTATTTATTCGGTAATAAAATAATTACGGTAAAATTTTATTTTAATGCTGCAGTAATTTTTTTATTTCTATAAGTTAGATTTATTTACTGTAGCTTCCCACTATTAATTTAAATTTTTTTTTATTCAGCTTTTTCTAATCAGGTTTTGTCATTTTGTTGTAGACCCTTGATCGGCAATAAATCCTGAGATTATATATATATATATATATATATATATATATATATTATATATATATATAATATATATATACACCATCTGCCCAAAACGTCCATATATAAAGTCATATATCGTACATACCACACAGAATTTATATACGATTAATTAACCCTAAAACCGATTATTTTCAAGGGTATTTTAATTATTTTTAAAATCTGGTATTTTATACGTAAGAGGGTTTCATTCTCGCCCTAATACAATTTAAGTGATTTATTTGATGTTATTAGAAGCTTATTTTCTATATTTTTGCAAAAAAAAATAGATTTCCGCTTCTAAATTTTTATGGTAATATTGGTCATTTAGTCATCAAAATACCCATATTCCTGATGAAATAATGTTTTATATTATTATAGTCATGGCCAGTATTATAACAATTTAGTTTCAGTATTACGATGATTGTCAAAAATTGGATTTGCAGTTATATTTATCTACCGGTCTTACCGACTGCGCCAGTTTCGATTGCCAATAAATAACTTAAGTTTTTAAAACAGTAAAACTATCAAAAAATACGATCACTACGATCTAATATGAACAAAAACTTGTAAAAACTGGACAATGTTATCTGTTTTGATCACCAAGGGTTTTGCTCAAATTTATTTTGCCAATTAAAAAGGCTCTTGCCTCTTTTCTTAAAAAGGTACGAATTATGTAACATATGCTAAAATTGGTTCATGTAATTGGTTGTGTTACTAAATAGGAAAAATTCAAATAATCATTATCTTCTGTCTGTAATGAATAAATACACTCAAATAAATGTTCGAAAACTAAATGTACTGTTTTAAATTAATCTCAAGTCTAGTTCTGGCCTTATCTATATCAAAATTGTTTATTGACCTTTTAATGTGGTTTGCTTATTAACAAACAAATAATTAGCATCTATATAATTGTAATAACTTCATCAACAAATTTACAAATGGGTGTTCGTACAAAGCGCAAAAAATGCATTCGATCTGCAGAAGAGATATCTGAAAATCAATCAAGATATTTTTTAACAACAAGAAATCCACAAATAGGAAGAGTGGAATAGGAAGAGGCAAATTAAAAAAGAAATTTCACAACAAAAACTAATCCAACAGAATTATTAAGAGGGAGCTAAAATTATAAAAAGAAAGGCAATTAAAACTACTTAGTTATAAAATTGGGTACAAAGTCAACAAATTTCCTTTAGAATTCATTGATTGATTTTTGGCTTATGTCTAAAAGTCATTTTTAAGGTACACAATGAACTTCTACGCTAGTATAAGGAAAGGAGCTCTTACAACAGAAAGACGGTTGGTTGTCTTACAATCAGCTTTAAATCTTGGTTTCTTTTCGTGAGTCTTTCTAAGTCTTATAAACATCTTACGATAGGGAGCTTTAAGCAGTCTATGAAGCTATCGTAGATTAAGAATAAAAATTTGGGAAAATGTAACAAAATTTACAAAAAATAATTTACAATTTAAACAAAATTTTAGAAATAAAACAATTATATAACATTTTTTTTGTTTCTCTAAAATATGTTTACTTTTAAATGTAGCAGCAATGCATCAAAGATTTGTTTACAGCGATAAAGTAAGTTTTTTTTGAGGTATTACGTAATTGAGCACTTTATTGGACCGTTTTAGGATGAGAAGCCAATCATATAGGAGGTTATTTAGTACTTTTCACCTCCGAGGACAATAATGAATGTAAAAAAACTCCTAGGACGTAAAAGTAATTCATATATTGCCGCCATTACTGTCATGTAGCGTGTTCAAAAACAATCTGTGTAAAACCCTCATGAGGTTTCTTTAAAAACGTTCATTTTGTTTCTGCTTTTGTTCGTAGACTAATTTTTTTTTTCGTTTTTAAAAGTTGTTCTAATTGTCAATTTTTGTGTGTTTATTTGTAAAGCTTTTACATTTTTGAGTAAAAGTGTGAAGCTATGGATGAATTCAATGACGACGATAATATGGAGTTAATTGGACGTGTTTTTTTTCAATTAAGTATATAGCGCAGTTTATTTAATGAGTGCTACCTCAAAAAAAATAGTGTATGCATCCGGCTGAGAATGTCTTATGTCTTGGCAATTTTCCCGACTCGCTTCGCTCGTCGGTAAATCTAATTGCCGTGACACACTTCTCAGCCTTATGGCATAAATAACTATTTTATAAAATGGCTTTTAATTTTCACAGAACTGTATAGGGCGCAAAGAAAGAAACAAGTAGCAGCTCCGCATAGCACCCCAAGGAAAAGGTCGTTATATCTGGTCAGAAGTAGACATGGTTGCTTTTGACCGATTCATGATAACTCATGCTGGCACCCATGGTTACAGTCCTAGTGTCGCTGCAGAGATTCCTGGCAAGACACTTGCTTAAGTCAGGGAGCTCGCTCGAGTAATAAATCAGAATGAGGTTATACACGAAAGGGAGAAACCTGGACTCAGAGACTCACTTAGAAATGCTGCTGAACCACCACCGATAACAAATGAGACAGAGAGATCTGATTTGACTAATAAGAGTAATACCCCGAACATTGATAACGAAGGAGTGGATCAGCTAAAAGCAAGAACAAAAGATAACTTTAAGCGGAAACTGATTCAGACTGTAATCCCCCTACATACCAAGGAGCACAAGGTGAGGTAGGCCAAATTATGTCTTCTCTAGATAATTTGCTTAGTAGGGATGAACAGAATTTGTCAATACTGAAACTGGACGGTATGGTCGGCCGTATAACCGACTTTTGGGCGTGAAGAAACTGCCCGAGTTCCTCTCTGAAGCACCCGATGAAAGGCCGAGTCCCAAGTCAATTAAAAATTTAATAGAGACGTTTGGAGAACAATAATATCTAAGTTTTAGATATTATTGAGCTGAAGGAAATCCATAAATCTTGTGGTGGATGAAAACTGTTGTAATCTTGTGATGCTATTTTGAATTGTGGCGGTTACGTCCAGTCATAGTTAGCTGATTATATAAGAACTAACCTTCTCAAAAATTATTATGTCTGTCGGTAGACTGTCTGGTTATTTTCTCTCTCATGTAATTTATATAATTCTTATAATGAAAATTGTTTAAAGTCTTATTAAAACTATAAACATTTATTTAATATTTATTGTCTTAAAACTCTCTAACAGTGGAGTCTAGGTTTGATATCGATCTGAGAAGAGCTCTTCTCCTAACCTTGGATATGTATAGATAGACATAATTAAATATATAATTTTATTAATAAATATCCAGTTGGATATTAAAAAAAATTCGAATACAAACGTATTTTTCTACAAAAAACGAACGGAGTTTTTGAAAACGTGAAAAACGTGGGTAACCTAAAAAGACGAACCGAAACGGCTAAAACCGTAAAGAAAATGACCGAAACCCCTAATTATAAATTGCAAAAATTGAAATTTACCATTGAATACAGATGAAGATGGAAAGAAAAAAGACGCCCAGACCAGGGCTTTCCTCCTCTGTGTCCTGGACGAATCTATCGTCACACTTGTAATGGCAAAGAAGTCGGCGAAAGAAATGTGGGCTGCCTTGCCGGGAAGGTATGATGGAGACACTACGAGGCAAAAGGTTGAGGCCAGATGCGATGTCAGCAGATTTAACCATGCAAGAAAAAGAGACATGGAGAAAATACATCCTAAGATCGGAGAAAATGTTAGAAAAAGCTCGCGTTATGAGAGAAAGTATCTCTGATGCCGAATATTTCGTCTCGTCTGTTCGGGAACTACCTCAGAAGTACAACCTTGTAGTAATGCTGTTCGACAACGACGCAAACGCAAGTATTCCTGATCTAAAACGATCATTAGCTCTCTCAGAAGAGAGAGAATCTGGATCCTCAACACAACACAAAGAACATAGTACTAAAAATAACAGTGCATTCAAAGTGAAGCAATACAAGAAACCTTACTGTATTTCTGTAAAAGCCGGGGTACTATTCCAGGAACTGTTGGAATAACCCAAACTACAAAGATAAAAACAAGAAAAATCAAGGCTATCAGCGAGGACAAAGGGCTCAAGTAGCCGAAGAATCTGCTCATGAAGCTGCCTGGTTTCAAACAAATCATCCGAAGAAGATTTTGTCATTGATAGTGGGGCTAGTAGTCACATATGTATGAATAAACAGAACTTAGAAAACTTGAACTTAGCAAGAAAACAGCAGAAGACACAGAGATCAAAGCTTGCGGCTCAGGAGACCTAAAGGTAAAAACCTATCAAGGTACCCTTATTCTTAAAAATGTTCTATATGACACAAGTTTTACATGTGTGTGTAGTATCGTTTTTTAATTCAAAACATAACAGTGGCGACGAGAAAAAAAACTGGGCTCCAAAGAAGAAGCGTAACAAAAATCGTGACAGGAGCTCAAAGGTTTCGCGAATAACGCCCACAATGGCTCAAACTGTTGCGAATAACCTCGTGGTTTTCGATCACACGATCATGGATTATAGGATTTTTATCTATCTAAGTTAGAATATTATTTTCTTGCTAACGATATAAAGGAATAAAATAAGAAAAAAGCTGCTTTAGTCACTTCGTTAACGGAATCTTAAGTTTGTGAATGGCCTCATGGTGCCAAAAACCATTAAAACGGGCGCGTTCAAAGAAATTACTAACGCGCTGAAGGAGCATTGTAAGCCCGCCAAATATTTTGCGGCCAGACCTCTCTTTTATGGAGCTACAAAATTATCTTCAGAATCTATTAAAGAGTGGGCAGGTTAAACTGGCAGGTTACGTGGCTTAGCTGCCGACAGCAAACTTGGAGGTGAGCTGGAGGTTGTATTAAGGGACATTTTTATTTATGGTCTCATGGCCCAGTCCTAGATCGGCTTAAAAACAAGATGTAACGTCATCTTTTGAAAAGGTGGTAGAACTCGCCGTTTCAAACGAATCGGTTTCGCTAGTCACGCTGCTACTCCAGTAATAAAAGAAGAGCATGAAATTAAGTCCCAAAGGGTTAATAATAACAGGTATGAAAAGAAAAAGAAATTTAACCCGAATAAAGGTCCACAATGCACGGTTTGAGGCCGTCGGAACCATGCTACCAGCGACTACAGGTAAGGACTACTCTTGCCATGTCTGGGAGAAGGGTCATTTAGCTCCAATGTACCCTAAGAAGAAAAGAGGTCCCGGTGGGAAGGCGGTGTCACATAAATATCTAGAAAGTGACTAAGATGACTTGAAAGTCTCATAAATTTTCTATCAAGATTATAATACTAAAACAAATTATTGTAATGAGGTAACCATTAAACTAAAAATAAATTATTCTGAGCATAATATTTAACGGGCAGTAAATTTAATGTAATGTCTAAAGCTTATTTCAAGCAACATTTTCCACCAAGTGTTAATTCACTTCAAGTAAGTGACATAAAATTAAAAGATTATGTCAAGAAAACAATTGTTCCAACAGGAAAATTTACTACAAAGGTGAATTATTTGGGTCTGAGTAAAGATAAAGATAAAGACAATTTACATTTCGTACGTTAGCTTTAAGGAACTAAACAAGAGAAAATATGTCATAAAATACAATTAAATTACATTAAAATCTAGGAACTCTCTAATGTTGTAAACATTCTCAGTTAAAAAACTTTTAATTCTGTTTTAAAATTTTAAAATTTAGGTCTTTTAATTTATCTGGAAGCTTATTGAAAAAGGTGATTCCTTGTACATAATGCCCTACTTCACATTTTTTTAGATGATGCTTCGGTATATTTAATACCGAAAAAAGTACTGATCTATGCTTTTATATAATACCCAATGGTGGTCCTCCCCTAATTGGGAGAAAAGGTTTAAAAAATTAAAATTTTAAATTGTTGGATACAGTGAAAATCAAATATATATTTCTCAAACAACCTGGGATTATAAGGGTTCTCGATTTTGTCCATCATCGTTGTACTTACCCTTCCTGTGTATTATGTTTTTGTATTTAATATTGACATGAATGTTGACACTTCCCCTATCTGTCTCTTTTGTTCTTGGTCGTTCTTGTCTTCGTTGCCTTCTAAGGGCGTTCTTCGTTGCCAGACTCAGGTGTGCCCTGTGAGCCAAGGCACTACAATTCGCTCTCAATAGCTCAGGAGAGGGTAACCCTTAATCCCAGAAATAAAACAATGAATACCAATTTTAAACAAAAGATACATATACTTATAAAAAAAAAAAATAAACCGCTATATATTCTAAAAAAACCAGTCTTTCCATTAAATAAAAACAAATTTTGGTTGATCTAAGTTCAAAAGAAAATCTTGAATAAATGAAAAATTAATTTTGGAGTCCCACTGAGGGAACACACTACACACTCCAGAGGGAAGTGGGGTATATCACAACACAAACACACAGAGGAGGGGTAGGTTTACTCACTAACACTCACTACTCAGCAAGGAGTGGGTGGGTTGCTCACTAATACACACAGTACTCAGCACACCACACACACTCAAAACACCACACGGGAGTAGGGTGGTGACCCACTAAAGGTAAGTTAACATTATATATATATTTATCTTATTAAATTGTAAATTTTAAACTAATTGTAAATTAATTATTATTCTTCTTATTGCAGGAAGAGAGAGAGAGAAAATCCAGTCCAGAGAGAGAATCCAACTAACCAAGGAGGAATTACTCAAAGTTGAAGAGTTTGACATGTTAGTCCATCCCCTGAAACTAACACACAAACAGTGTCACTAGAGATGCAGATTAAACAAATCTGAGTGCAGCACTCAGATGGTCAAAGAAACATCCAAACTGTACAATATTCATCATAAGTTTTAAATAATATTTACCGGTACGATAATTTGGAGCAGGTCCCTACAGCAAAGAAACTCGGTAACAAATAAGACAGCTAAGAGTACAGTAGAAGGAAACAGCAGGCAACCAATTCTCCTCCCTTACATGAACCAGATCCTTCCAACGTCCGGCATTCCTAAAAGCGAACGAGCGTGATTAGAGAACGAAAGATAAATTCAGTAGCATACATGGAAATAAATTTAGAACAGAAACAAGGAAAACTTACGTGGAAAATTCCAGTTAGAAATACAGCAAAACAAATTCCAAAACACCAAATAACGCCAAACCACCACTCAACTAAACTTACAGAATCGTCCCCGATATCGAAATAGGGAATTTACTAAAATAAAATTAACAAAATAGTATAAGGAATGAAAGACGAACGTGTTTTCATTTTTTTTAGAAGAAAGCCAACGAAAAAAAGATAACCAAAAAAACGTTAGAAAGCCGGGGTTGGCGTTACGTGAAGAAAACTCAACGAAGACCTGCAAATCCTGAAACTGATTAAAAACGACAAACTGAGAAAATTTCACGGAAGAAGAACAATCCGGAGCTACTAAATGGAGTATTAAACCACCTAGAAAAGAAATAAACAAAGGAAACAAAAGAAACAAAGGTAAACGTA
Organism: Microvelia longipes; assembly: GCA_018340805.1. Classification (NCBI taxonomy): domain Eukaryota; kingdom Metazoa; phylum Arthropoda; class Insecta; order Hemiptera; family Veliidae; genus Microvelia; species Microvelia longipes. The sequence goes on along the minus strand of JACMZG010000008.1, from coordinate 34,731,705 downwards.
AAAGCAAAAGGAATATAAGGCCCCCCCCCACGAATCAAAGAAGCATTTGAAGTAGTAGCCTTACACAGTGGCGAAAAAGATGCCACTAGCGCATCCTGTTGGGAGACAAGAGGAACTAACAAACACTTTCTACCCCAACCAACGGCGAGAACGCACCAACTTCCAAGTTTTCAAGCTTAATAAAATAAAACGGGGTACACACCCCCCTCCAAGCGCAGAAAACTTTTAACTCTCCTCCTGATCGGCGATAGGTGAATGGTATAATTTCAGCTTCGAAGGATGCCACTTACCTGCACTACGTCCACGTTCATCCTTAAGCTCGCAAGTTCCGCCAGGACTTACGGATACTACAGTGAAGGGACCAGTAAACCTAGGACAGAGCTTCGCAGCATGCTTGTCGGCGGCCGAAGAAAGTTGAAAAGTTTTTCGGAGAACTTCGTCCCCAACTCTGAACTGAGCCGGGCGACGCCGGAGATTATACCTACGACACTGGGCATGGCTTGATGACAGAAGATTAGTTTCTACGAGGTGATGTAGTTCTTTCAGCTTACACAAACGCTGATACCAAGAACGATATCCTTTAGGTGAGGTTTCGGTACAAGGCTCTTGCTCGACAACAGTTTGACGAAGGCATTTAGGCGTAGGCAACTCACGTCCAAAATTCAAGAAGGCAGGGGAAAACTTGGTCGATTCGTGAACTGAGGAATTCAGAGCGAACTGAAGTTCCCCTAAGAAAGCATCCCAATGTTGATGATTCCCTTTTAAGTAAGAGACAATAAGTTGTCTGACATTGCGGTTCGCTCGCTCCGTCGGATTGGCCTGGGAGTGATAGAACGGGGTGGTAACTAAGTCTAGCCCATAGGCATCCACGACGGACTTCACTAAATTACTGACAAAGTTCGTAGCGTTGTCCGTAATCAAGACTCTAGGAACACCGTAACGATACAACACGAATGACCTAAATTTTGTCAGGATAACTTCGGATGTAGCCTTCCGAATGGGAACAAGTTCTAACCATTTAGTAAAGAGATCCTTAAAGACAAGGAGATAGAGATTTCCCTGAGAGCTCCTTGGGAACGGTCCCATGATGTCGGTGGATACGACCTCCCAAGGGGTCTTTAAATATCTCGGATACATTATACCCTGTTGAGGTACATTAGGAGGTTTTACCCTCTGACAAATTTGGCAATGACGGATATAACGTAGTATGTCCTGGTACATACCTGGCCAGTAGTAAAGCCGTCCTACACGCCAGTGTGTTTTCTCAATACCGAGATGCCCCGACTGAATATCATCGTGACACTCCTGCAGGACCTTTTTCCTTAAGGACCATGGAATAACTAACTTCCAGTCCTCACTAGGGTCAAGTAACTCACCCTTAAGAAAATTCTTCCGGAGATAGAAGAGTTGACCTTTCTCGATTCGCCAGTCAGGGTGATGATCAGGATCTTTGTTGACACGATAGTATTTCCTATTATACCATTCATCCGAATTCCCTTCGTCAGATGACGTGGTATTACACACAGAGATAGTCGATACTTCGGGAAGACGAGAAAGGGCATCCGCTACACTGTTTAGAGTTCCTTTGCGATACTGAATAGTAAAGTTATAGGCTTGCAACCGTAATGACCAACGAGCCAGGCGGCCAGTAGGATTTTTTAAATTAAGGAGCCATTTTAAACTGGCGTGGTCGGTAATGACGGTGAAAGGGTAACCTTCAAGGTAGTGGTTGTTTCTCTCAATGCCAAACAACACGGCTAAACACTCTTTTTCAGTAACTGTATAGTTTTGTTCACTAGAAGATAAAGATCGTGAACTGTAGGCGATAACACGTTCTTCTCCATCATGAACTTGTGTCAAAACAGCCCCAAGTCCGGTTTGACTCGCGTCTGTCTGCAGTGTAAAAGGTAATGCAAAGTCGGGTCTCGCCAGCACAGGAGCAGTAGTAAGGGCAGCCTTAAGACACTGGAAAGTTTCCTCTTGGTCTTTCGACCATTCCCAACGTGATTTCTTTTTCAGCAAAGAGGTCAGAGGCGATACAACTGTAGAAAAGTTCTCAATAAAACGACGGTACCACCCCGCCATACCCAGGAAGCGGCGGAGGTCCTTAACATTCTTGGGAGTGGGGTAATCGGAAACAGACTGAACCTTTTCTGGATCAACTCCCATTCCATCCGAGTTAACACGGTATCCAAGATATCTGACCTCACTGCAACCAAACTCGCACTTCTCTAAATTGATTCTGAGACCAGATTCCCGTAGACGTTTAAAAACTTCCCGGAGTAACTTGCAGTGGGATCGGAAATCGGGAGTACATATGAGAATGTCGTCTAAGAAGACGACGACGAACGGCAACAAGTCCGGACCGAACACTTCATCGGCCAGCCTCTGGAAAGTCGCAGGAGCGTTGGTTAAGCCAAAAGGCATCACTTTAAACCTATACAGCCCACGGCCTGGAACAATGAATGAGGTAACGTCCTTCGAATTTTCGTCAGCAAGAGGAACCTGTAGAAAGGCCTGCTTAAGGTCTATTTTGGTGAGATACCTCGCCTGTCGAAGGCTATCAAGAATAGAGGTCATATTAGGCATTGGATAAGCATCCTTGGAGCTAACCTGATTGACTCTACGAAAATCGATACAGAATCGGTAGCTGCCGTCTGGCTTGCGCACCATAACGACAGGAGAGGCCCACTCGCAGTGGCTGGGTTCGACGAGACCTTCAGCAAGTAACCGGTCCAATTCCGCATGCATAGCTCTCAATACCACTGGTGAATAACGATAGGCCCTTTGTTTAATAGGTTTAGAACATCCTACATCAATATGATGAGAGATCTTGGTAGTCAAGCCAGGTGAGTTTTCGAGCAATGCGATACCATCCGTCACAATCGCTTTCAGCTCTTTCTCTTCGTTAGGATTAAGCTTTTGGATGCCATAGACTTGAGAGATAGGGCGCTCTGGAATGATCGTCGGATCAATCTCGGGACGGAAATGAAAGTTAAACTTATTTCTAGGAGAATCATGGAACCACCAGGTAGAGTCGAAAGCATTCGTGCAGATACCGGCATTCTTAATAAAGTCTAAACCGACGATGCAAGGAGCAGATAGGGAAGGAAGGTAGTAAAACGATGCATTATATGTCCTATCTTTAACTTTCACAAGTAAGTCATAGACCAACGATACTTCAGTCTGATTGCTATCGGCAACCTGAATACGGAAGGGTTTAATTGATCGAGGATCAGGCGTCAGGCTACTGCCCTGAAGACCAATGTCTCCTATGTAAGACAAACTCGATCCAGGATCATACAGGGCAAATATTGACTCACTAGCATCAATATCTCCTGTGGTAAACAACAAATCAAGATACCAGAGACAGTCTCCTGATGAACTAAGCTCAGGGACAGTAAGCGCTGATTGGCCATCTGCATTAAAAGAAGATTGTGACAATTGATCGATCAGGTCAACTGAAACAATCGAAGTTTCATTTTGAGGAACGGAAAACGTAACGTGGAGCGCAGAAGATTCTACTCCGAAGGTAGGAGGTACGATAGAGACGTCATTAACCAAAGGTGATACAGACGAGGTTTCGGTAAATGTAGGCGGTACAGAAGAGGTGTCGGTAGATAAAAGAGGTACGGAAGAGATATCGGTAGACGGAAAAGGTACGGAAGAGATTTCGGTAACAGGAACGGGAGATAAGTTATTTGTTGATACAACAGAAGTGTCAGCAGGAACATGTAATAAAGGCACAGTATAAAGAGTAGATAACGTCAAAGAGCCTTCAGAAGAAGATCTGACACAGCAGGTAGTCGATACGTCATCGGCAGGTAGCATAGGGTCAGATAAAACAGGAGTGGAAGCGACCCTTACTTCCGACCCCCCTGTTGGTTTCCCTGGGAGCACTTAGGACAGTCAGAAACAAGGAAACCTGGTTTACCGCACCTGAAACAAAATCTCTTACGTGGTTCAGGACAATTGTGGTAAACATGTTGACCCGAACAATTCCAGCACTTAAGAGGTTGGTTACTGGAGTTAGCCTGATTAGATGCCTCGTCCGTTCTGGTGACTTCCCCTCTACGTCGAGGTTTACCCTTAAGGTTATTGCCCTGATTACTAGTAGAAGATGAGTTACCTTTATGAGAGCTCGGGGCCACAGTGGATGAGTTATTTATGCTATTAATAGGAGCACTAGGCTTTCTGAAGCTAGAGCCCGCACGTTGGGGTTTAGAATGAGGACTAACTGGGAGCAGCTCCTCCTTACGTCGACGCTCAGTGACAAAAGCCATGAGGTCCTTAAAGGTAGGTATAGTATTGGAAGGCTGGCCCTCCTCAAAATCGGAACGGGTGTCTGAATCTAAGTGGCTCAAAGACAACTGTAGTAATATGAAATCGCCCAGGTCAATAATACCTAGGGATAATAAGGCATTGACACTGTTCTCATGCACATTTATATACTGTTGCAGGGCGGAGGAAGTCGGTTTACCAATCATATTAAAGTCTAAAATTTTGTTAAGATAAGAGGTCGCCAAGCGACGCTGATTCTGGTAGCGCCTCTTCAGGGCTTCCAAAGCCAGCCGATAATTCTCTGACTCCAGAGCATAGCCGGAAATCACAGCTAAAGCATTACCAGACAAACTAGAACGCAAATACTGAAATTTCTGTATGGTTGATAACGATGTGTCGCTATCAACCAAAGAAGAAAAGAGGGAAAAGAATTCAACCCAATTCTCGATGTTCCCGTCAAATTTGGGCAACTCGATCCGGGGTAGGCAGTTGCGGGAAAATCCAGAAGTAGCAGCCCCAGATTGGTTTGAGGGCTGTAGTTCCGGGCTAGGAACAGCTCGCATTAAATCGAGATACCTACCTCTAGCCAGGTCAACTAGCTCAACAAACGCAGCCATGGCATTACCTGTATCCAGCCGCTTACGAGGGTCAGCAATGCCACCATTATGCAATCGAATCCTTGAAACCACATCATCAAATTTGGATTCCAAAACTGTAAGCCTTTCATATCTGGGTTTAAACCTAGATACAGTTTCCCCTGTAAGATTAAGGCTGGCATCGTAGATAGCTTGAGCCAAAGCAAATAATTCACTCCTCTCAGCAAGCAATAGATCACCCGCCACATCCGTTTGATCCTCATCTTCACTATCCTTCTTGGGCATGATGAAACAAAGAACAACAAAATATGATAAACAAAAGAGGGATTAGGGTCCCTGTTCGGGCGCCAGAATTATATGTGCCCTGTGAGCCAAGGCACTACAATTCGCTCTCAATAGCTCAGGGAGAGGGTAACCCTTAATCCCAGAAATAAAACAATGAATACCAATTTTAAACAAAAGATACATATACTTAATAAAAAAATAAAATAAACCGCTATATATTCTAAAAAAAACCAGTCTTTCCATTAAATAAAAACAAATTTTGGTTGATCTAAGTTCAAAAGAAAATCTTAATGAATAAATGAAAAATTAATTTTTGGAGTCCCACTGAGGGAAACACACTACACACTCCAGAGGGAAGTGGGGTACTATCACACACACAAACACACAGAGGAGGGGTAGGTTTACTCACTAACACTCACTACTCAGCAAGGAGTGGGGTGGTTTGCTCACTAACACACACACACTCAGCAAGGGGTGGGGTGGGTTGCTCACTAATACACACAGTACTCAGCACACCACACACACTCAAAACACCACACGGGAGTAGGGTGGTGACCCACTAAAGGTAAGTTAACATTATATATATATTTATCTTATTAAATTGTAAATTTTAAACTAATTGTAAATTAATTATTATTCTTCTTATTGCAGGAAGAGAGAGAGAGAAAATCCAGTCCAGAGAGAGAATCCAACTAACCAAGGAGGAGATTACTCAAAGTTGAAGAGTTTGACATGTTAGTCCATCCCCTGAAACTAACACACAAACAGTGTCACTAGAGATGCAGATTAAACAAATCTGAGTGCAGCACTCAGATGGTCAAAGAAACATCCAAACTGTACAATATTCATCATAAGTTTTAAATAATATTTACCGGTACGATAATTTGGAGCAGGTCCCTACAGCAAAGAAACTCGGTAACAAATAAGACAGCTAAGAGTACAGTAGAAGGAAACAGCAGGCAACCAATTCTCCTTCTCCCTTACATGAACCAGATCCTTCCAACGTCCGGCATTCCTAAAAGCGAACGAGCGTGATTAGAGAACGACGATAAATTCAGTAGCATACATGGAAATAAATTTTAGAACAGAAACAAAGGAAAACTTACGTGGAAAATTCCAGTTAGAAATACAGCAAAACAAATTCCAAAACACCAAATAACGCCAAACCACCACTCAACTAAACTTACAGAATCGTCCCCGATATCGAAATAGGGAATTTACTAAAATAAAATTAACAAAATAGTAAGGAATGAAAGACGAACGTGTTTTCATTTTTTTTTAGAAGAAAGCCAACGAAAAAAAAAGATAACCAAAAAAACGTTAGAAAGCCGGGGTTGGCGTTACGTGAAGAAAACTCAACGAAGACCTGCAAATCCTGAAACTGATTAAAAACGACAAACTGAGAAAATTTCACGGAAGAAGAACAATCCGGAGCTACTAAATGGAGTATTAAACCACCTAGAAAAGAAATAAACAAAGGAAACAAAAAAACAAAGGTAAACGTAAAAGCAAAAGGAATATAAGGCCCCCCCCCACGAATCAAAGAAGCATTTGAAGTAGTAGCCTTACACAGTGGCGAAAAAGATGCCACTAGCGCATCCTGTTGGGAGACAAGAGGAACTAACAAACACTTTCTACCCCAACCAACGGCGAGAACGCACCAACTTCCAAGTTTTCAAGCTTAATAAAATAAAACGGGGTACTCAGGGAATAGCTGAGGAAACTCTGATGACGCTATTACAAGACCGTTAGTAAGTGGTGAAGAGCCACATCCTACTCTAGGTAACCCTGTTTTTGCCGAACACGACGGATCTAGATCAGAATGTCGAACTCATTCCGCTACACAACATGCACAATTCGTACACCATAACAAAGCCAACACGACATTATACAAGGTCACTGGGTGTTGGTATCCCCTTGGTCTCCTCCCATTGAGGGGCCCCAGCGTTTGTAGTGGCGACATCTAGAGGGTACAGCTCTAAAACTGGGTTTGGAACTCCCGGGCTCCTCGGCGGGTAGAGGCCCATTCCTTTCTTAGCCAGAAATAGGAGGCTGCCTCGGTCCACGAGCGAAAATCTCGGTGTGCGGTGATAGTGCCAGCTGGCGACTGGACAGGGACCCTGCACTGCATGCCGGGGGCATTGCCGAGGCCACTAGGTTATAAGTGGATTTTGCTCATCATGGGCTCGGTGACTGAGGGGTGAGACCATCTATACCGAACACTAACATCACTCAGTACTCATACACTCTTTCCATCTCATCTTCATTGATTTTATTTTTATTTATGCATTTATCTATTTTATATGTATATATGTGTATGTATATATATGTATATATATGTATTTATTTTTATTTCTTTATTTTTTTTATTAATTAATTATTTTTATTTATTTTTTTTTTTTTTATTTTATTTATATATTTTTTTACATATTATATTCTACTTCATTTATTTATTTCTAGTCTTAAACTTAAAATTAATCATGGAGAACAAAAATACACAGGCTCAGGATGGAAAAGTGCCTCTATCCGGGGACCTCCCTCCCCGGCCACTGAAGAGCGTCTGCTAGCTGAAGATGAAACTCTCGGGTGTTGAATCTGCTAAAGCTAAAGACAAGAATAAAGATGTCTCATTAGATAGTAAAGATAAATCACTAGATAAAAACAATTAAATAAATAAATTAATAAATAACGTGGCTTTATTATACATAATAAGAGAAAGTACAAAGATACTGAAATCTCACTCAAAAGCCTACTCCAGGGTCATTTTTATGACCGTTAGGAGGAGGGTTACAATGTTTTTGATTATACTAAATAAATTTAAATCTAATTCTCCCAAGAGACTACACTAGTCTCTTGAAGAGAATGAGTTTTTTTTTGTAATTTTTAGTAATTAAATTGTTGGACAAGGTATGATCTGTATTTACAAATGGTTCTTAAATAAGAAGCTAAAGTGTGACAATTCTCTACAATGGGATCATCTAAAATTTTTAGGTATTCGCTTTCAGAGAGTATTTTTTTCTTAAAATGAGCAAATCTAAACTCTGCTAAAGCTGGGCAGATGGCTACAAAATGGAGATTATCCTCAATGGCATTCATATTGCAAAGAGAGCATCTGTGGTCTGTTCTACCATAGGAGCAGTTAACAGATAGAAGCTGGCCTCTGGCCTTGAGAACCCATCCTGCTACAAATCTGTCTTTTATTGTTGTGATATATTTAGGGACTGGCTTGTTTTGGATTAAATAGTAATAATGGGCATGAAATAGGGATTGTCTTGCATTATTTAAAGCTTCAAGTCTATCAGCCACTTCTACCTTTGCTACCATGCGCATGAGCTGGCTCTTAAGTTCCTCCACTTTGAGCGCACTCACATCTAAATTAATGTCATGCAGTTCGCTTAGTCTTACCCATTCAGCACACCAATAAATCTTTCTTGTAATTATTTCTTTGGCTAAAAATTTGGTTAATCTGTTATCATCAAGTTGCAAAGTTGTTAAGATATAATTGAAGTGAAGTTTAAGAGTTGTAACATATAAAGGAGCTAGCCCAGTATCAAGGGTTAAAACATAGTTAGGAGTGTTATACGGAAGAGCAAATAATTTTTTAATATAAAATCTTAAAATTTTTTCAACTTCATCATATTTTAAAAAGCCCCAGACCTGGGCTCCATAAGTCATGACAGATTGTGCAACTGCTCTGAACACTCTTAGTTTTTGGTCAAAGGGGAGTTTTTGGTTGAAAAAGTTTTTCCAAACACTGTTAATGGTTAATTTAGCCGCAGTTAGTTTCTCTTGGAAATGACTTTTTAGAGAGAGACTGTGAGATAAGGTTACTCCTAAGTACTTATATTGCTTTACAATTTCTATTTTCTCATTTTTGAACCAAAACTTGTCATTTTTTGTCACTTGACCTTTGCTTCCAAAAATTACAATTTTAGACTTGGACAAATTTACCACAAGGTTCCATAACTCACAGTATCTCTCCAAATCCCTTATCATATTCCTCAAAGTGACAATATCTGGAGCCATCAATACAAGGTCATCTGCGTACAATAGAACTTTTATTAACCATTCACCTATATTGATGCCTCCCGATAAAGCATTCTCAAGGTCATTAATGAATAGGGAAAACAGTAAGGCCGAGAGTAAACAGCCCTGTCGGAGGCCAGCGTGTGTTAGAAAGCATTCAGTTACTCCTCCATTACACCACACACAGGACTCTGTCTCAGATAGTAAACATTCTAGTATGGAGATGAATTTAGTTGAAACACCTAGGTTAGAGAGTTTAAAGAAAAGAGCACTTCTTAGTATAGAGTCAAAGGCAGACCTCAGGTCAACAAAAAAACAATAAACTTTTTTCCCTTTAGCTGCTGTTTTGATTTTGATAATATTAGTTAAATTGAAAATATTGTCAGTAGTTGAGTAACCTGACCTGAAACCAGCCTGTGACTCTACTATTATTTTGTTAGTTTCCACCCATTTATTTAGCCGCTCCAACATTATTGATGTAAAGAGTTTAAGAATGCAGTTCAGGAAGGAGATACCTCTGTAATTTGAAGCATCTAGTGAATTACCTTTTTTAAATATTGGGTAAATAATTGCCTTTTTCATACTACATGGTATTTTTTCTTGAGTCCACATTAAGTTGTACAACTTGAGGATATGTTGTAAACAGTTAGGGGGTGCATTTTTAAAAAATTCATAAGGCACCCTATCTGGGCCAGGGGCTTTATCTATTTTACTTTTATCTAAAGCTAATATAAACTCAGACATAGATATAGGTTGGTCTAGTTTCTTATTAGTGATTAATGGTTTGGCATATAATATAGGGGATGCTGTAAGTGGGGGGGTCAAAAGACTTTTAAAATGGTTCAACCAATCTTCTTTAAGTAGATCTGGATTAATAATTCTATTGCTAAATTTAAACTTTCCTACCACCTTCCAAAAATCTTTTGAGCCCCTCACTTTGCTAATATCAATGAGCATTTTTTGCTTGAATTCTTTTTTTTTTCCTGCACAGCTTTTTAAACTCTTTATTAGCTTTTAGGTAGTTAATTCTGTCTTCATGCAAGTCAGTTTTGGAATGAATATTTAAGCATGCATAGGACCTGTCTCTTGCTTTCTCACAGTCTAGGTCATACCAAGGTTGTTAGATACTAGTTTGGGTTTATGTTGAGAGTTAGAGTAAATAGACTTACCTTTTATCAGCACATGTGAAAATCAAATCAAAAATAAAATTATTATACTTCTCAATATCTGAAAAATTAAATTCTTTCTTCTGAATTAGTTCATGCAATTTTGGTTTAAAAAAATTCTTCATCTCCCTCTGTCCACTTTAACTTAGGAAGAAGTGGTAAAATAGAATTTTTATTGAAGCATTTTAATGGTTGTAACTCGATCTCAAGAGGCATGTGATCCGAGAAGGGTTGTCTACCAATTTTAAGGTTTTTAAATCGGTTTAAGACATTAAGCTGTACTGCGCATATATCATTAACTGATTGACCCATAACACCCATAAACGTCCAGTCTCCATTGGCATCACCTTTTGCTCTACCATTAGTAATAACCATACCTGAGTCTTCACAGAGGTCTAACAGCCTTTTCCCTTTCATATCAACTTTTTTATCTTTAGACTTTCTGTGACAACTCAGGTCGGTTTCAAAATTAACTACAACATCTTCAGGGATCACCTGCTCTTCTCCGATACGAACGTTACAATCGCCAGCGATAATAAAGTTATTATTATCTTTAGTAAATAAATTTGTAAGTTTGCTAAACTCTTCATCCCATTTGCTAGGACATAGGTAAACTGGGAGGAGATTAACAACCTGTCCAGTGTCTGAGTAGGTTATTGATATATAGTTAAGGTTATCATCATGGGAGAAGTCAATCACACTGCAAGAAACCTTTGTAGCAAGCAATAATCCCCCACTTAAACGACCATATTTATATTTTCTTGAAGCATCAACCCATTTTAATTTATGATTGCCAAAGGTTCTCTCAATGTGATCAACTTTCTCCTCTCTTGATATATGAGTTTCTAACAATACAAAAACATCAAATTCATTTACATAATTAACAAACATAGGATTTTTTATCTTAGATTTTAAACCATTTACATTATATACTAAAACTTTAAGAGATCCATCGTTTTGGCTAAGTGAGCTTAAGTTGTGTTTCTTCTTTCTTCCGCATCTTTTTCTTCTTAATTCCTTGCGTCAAGCACTTTTCTCCTTACCGTTATTCCATTTATCAGCCAGCGTTGCATAGATTACGCCCATATTGTTGGTACCAACTATATCACCAAGTTTATTTATCCCATTTTCATTATTATGCCAGAGTGTCAGGTTATCGTAGTCTAGATCGAAACGCACTTCACCTAATATTGCATAGTCTCTAATAATTTTCAAGCGCTTGTTAGGGTTAATGGTTAATATTTCCTTTCTTAGAGCATACAAGAAGTTTCTTTTTAACCTTGTTGCATGCGAAAAGTCCCGAGAGACAGATATTTGTGGGAGATCTTTAAGCTTGTAGCAGTTACTTAGGATTTTATTTAAGTCATCATCTATAGGGATGTGTGCAATGATTTTGTTAGTTTTTCCAAGTAGATGGGCACGATTAATAGAAATGTAGTCTGCAATTCCGAGAGTATCCTTAACAAAGGTTTGAACTGCTTTTCTGCAGTCTCGTTCCGAGGAAATACCCGAAAATATTAAGTTATTGCGTCTGCTACGGTCTTCAAGATCAACTGTACGACGTTTTAAGGTTGCTACTTCCGAGTTAACATTACAGATTTGAGTACTCACATTAGCTAAGTCCTGGACGGTGGCAAAATGAGAGATCAGTGTGACACTTAAGGCGTCCAGAAGGCATCCAAAAGTTACGGAACCTACCGTTGCATTTCTATCGATATTATTTATCGCAACAGGCCCGGATAACGGGTTGTTTCCATCAGTTGGCATTTCTAGGTTTTGTTTTTTCTTATCTGGTGATGGAGATGAATTTGGTGAGATATTTTGCCTATTTCGTTTGTTGTTAGACGGCGAGACGATACCGGTAACCTTATCAGTCACATTCATAGACGAAAAAATATAAAAAAAAACACTTCGCAAATGATTATTTCAGTTATAGATTTCAAAGAATTCTTTGTTTAACAAGAGTGAACACTTTCGAGAAAGAAATACAAAATAAAAACCGAGATTATTTTAAAAAACGTGAAGAGCACAGAAAAAAAGGTGTTATAACCTTCACGGCACAGTGTAACCCACTAGATAAAAACAATTACAAGAATGACGAACATAGAGGTGAATACAGCCAAAGATGGTGCTTCTAGAAGACGCCGGTCTTATCGCTATCGTCAAAGAGAGAAAAATAGGAGCTCTAACAATGGAGAAGGAAGAAGCATTCTTCTAAAAGACAATCGACGTCATAGCTCTAGTGACTCTCGTCAAAGCGATAGACACTTTTCTTGCAGTCAAGACGAAGCTAGAGGAAGATATAGATCTAGTCGCTCAAAAGACAATGAGGGAAGAGATTCTAACAAAGCTGCTAGGGAATCGTAGAGACAGCGAAAGCAGAGAATCTCGAGGTGATTCCTCCATTGTTTCCTTGGGCGCATTTAGACCCGCTAAACAAACTCGTCCTCCCAAAGCCAACAGTCGCATGTTATATTCCCTTAATATGCTGAGGTACAGATATTCTGACCTACCTTAATAATGTACACCTCAGCAGCCCTGAGGCTATATAAGCTAGTTAAACTTTAAAACATTGTTCATTTCATTTTTAATTTTAACATTGTTATTATGGTGAATCTATGTTAGTTGTGTTAATAAAATAAATTCAGTTTTTAAAAAGTTATTTTGTGTTTGGCTGAACTTAACTGGCGCAGTCGGTAGGATAGGTTGTCAATTTTGAACGCATATCAAAGTTGTTCGTTTTAACGATTAAACAGCCTGACGAACTTGGCAGCAAACAACGAAGACTTTTCAAAATGAACGGATATTTAACACAGCTACTACTGTAAGTTAATATAAAACCTATACATTATTTTTAAAGCAAATAACTTCAAGCAAAAAGAAATTTTGATGATAATGAAAACTTTGCTGATACTTTTGAAGAAAATTTTATGCAATTTAATACAAGGATCATTTTCAACGAAAATATTATTTTAGTAATTAAGTAAATAATCTTTAAATAAAAAAAAATAATAGTTAGTATAAATAAATAAATACTTAAATAAAAATAAATAAATAAATAAAAAGGGATAAGCATTAAAAAATTTAATTAAAATAAACTTTACATATTTAAAAATGTTTTTAATAAATTTAAGTTATCAAGAAATAAATAATGGCTCAAATAAATTATCAACTATTAAAATTATATTTAGATACTATTCCACCCTATGATGGTGATGCTCATTCTCTTCCAATATTTATAGGAAATTGTGAGGGTTTGCTAACACAATTTGCAGATGCTGAAGACCATGCAAATCCTATAAATGTGTTTCTAATGAGAGCAATTTATGGTAAACTAACAGGTAGAGCTCAGAAATTATTAGGCTCGCGAAATGACATCTTAAACTGGACCGCAATAAAAAACTTACTTAACCAGTGCTTTGGAGACCAACGTGACATTGACTGTTTAGTACAAGACTTAATCACTCTAATACCAGAGAGAAATGAAAGCCCGTATAGTTTTGGTGTTAAATGTCAAGACTATAAAAATTTAATATTAGTAAAATTAAATTCTGACGATACATTGTCTAATGATGAGAAATTAATTAGAATAAGAAATTACGATGAACTAGCACTCAAAACCTATATTAGAGGTTTACCGAGCCATATTCAAACAAATGTTAGGTTACGTAGACCTGAAAATTTAGAGGTCGCTATGGGTTTTGTAATCGAAGAAGAAAATTTTCTTCATTCGACAGGCAATTTAATAATATACAAAATCATAATTTTCATCCCCAACGTAGGATTACTCCAAATAGAGGAGGTCATAGAAATTTTAATAATAGAAATATGAACTCAAGAGGTTATGTAAATCAGTATAATAACAATAATAATAATAATTTCAATAATCAATCAAATAATAATAATTATAACCCTAGAAATTATAATGCTAATAATCAAAATTTTGGTAACAATAATAATAATTACCCAAGATATAATAATTATAATCAACGAAACAACCATAGTAATTATCGTGGAAATTTTAATCAAAATATTATAATAACAATAATAGATACAACAATCAAAATTTTGCTTCAACGTCGAGGAACCAAAATCCTGTCGTTCCTATGGAAGTTGATCAATCTGGAGTATCTAGAAACTATGCTCAGAATGTAAATCTGAGTAATGATCAAAACATAAATCAGAATAATAATGATGGGAATCAAGATCAGTTTTTTCAAACAGAAGCCTCTCATGCAGAGCAAGGCTAACACCTGGTATGCCTAGATATAACCATAATAGAAAAATTAGTTGTAATAATAACAATAATAAAATAATTAAGTTAAGCTCAAATAAAAATCACATAGAGTTAGAAAAATTAGTAATAAATTGTGGCGTTACTGGTCTACCTTACATAATCATATCACATTGGAATAATTGTAAATTTATGATTGATACAGGAAGTTCCAAAAGTCTTTAAATCCTAAAATTGCACATAAATATTTTCCGAATGATATATTCCAACAACAATTTACTATAGAATCTATTCATGGAATAACTAAACACAGTGGAGTTGCAATCATTTCAATTGAAAAAATATTTAATGAAAATATTAAACATAAATTTTATTCACGAAATCAGTTCTGAATTCGATGGATTAATTGGTATAGATTTATTAGAAAAGATTGACCCAAATAAATATTAAGTCTAGATTAATAATAACACCTAATATTAAGATACCTTTAATATATAAAACTGATACAACAAATGTTAGTAGTCACCCTGGTTATCGAAACCCTACTAACAACAATAATAAATATAATAATAAAAATAATAATAATAATAGCATTAATCAAAATAAGAGTAAGGAAAGCAAACAAATTAAATACAAAAACAAATTACCCCGAGGTCTCAAGTTGTTGTTAAAATACCTGTAAATATTAAAGAAGGTCTTGCTTTAATAAAGGATACTAATATTGATAATGGAATATATATACCTAAATGTTTAGTTAATGTAAAAAATTTTGAAGTAATAACTGTGATGGTTAACAGTACAGACATCGAAATGGATGTTACTTCTTTAAAACCGTTAATTGTAGAAAAAATCGATGAAAATGAAAATGATATAACTAATAATATAAAATCAAATAGGCACTTCGTCAATGAATATGATGAAGCAAACCATGATGATTATAACTCTTTATTGAATGAAAACTTAAAGAAAATAAATTTAAATCATTGTAATGAAGAAGAGAAAAAGTTAATAAAAAATTTATGTTATGAATATAAAGATATTTTCACTGTGAGGGCATTCCTTGACGTTTACAAATAAAATAAAACATAAAATTAAACTCACAAATGATAACCCCATTTATACAAAACAATATAGATATCCCGAAATACTCAAAGAAGAAGTAAGGAAACAAGTAAATCAAATGATTAAAGATGGAATCGTACAACATAGTACGTCTCCTTATAATTCTCCTATTTGGATTGTTCCTAAAAAGAAAGACGCTAGTGGCAAGGTTAAGTGGAGGCTGGTGAATGATTTCCGAGCTATTAACGAAATTTCGGTCTCGGACAAAACACCCCTCCCACGTATAGATGAAATTTTAGATAAGCTAGGTCGAGCTACATATATGTCGGTAATCGATCTCGCAAGTGGTTTCCACCAAATCGAAATAGAACCTGAAGATGTACCTAAAACAGCTTTTTCCACTGAGGATATGCATTTAGAATATAAGAGAATGCCATTTGGGTTAAAAAACGGCCCCGCACATTTCAACGCGTTATGAACAATGTATTATCTGGTCTTGTCTATAATATATGCATTGTTTATTTAGACGATATTTTAATTTTTTCTGCCTCACTGAAGAACATATGATTAATCTCAGAAAGGTATTTGATAGATTAAGAGAAAGTAACCTAAAAGTTCAATTAGATAAGAGTGAATTTTTAAAACCAGAGGTTCAATATTTAGGTCATGTAGTAAGTGCAGACGGAGTTAGACCAAATCCAGAAAAAATTAGGGTAATAAAAGAGTGGCCATTGCCAAAAACGAGAACAGAAATAAAAAGTTTCCTAGGTATTTTAGGTTATTACAGAAGATTCATTAAAGATTTTGCCAAAATTACTAAACCTATGACAGCTTGGTTGGAGAAAAACGCGAAAATTAGATTCGACGTACATTGAATGTTTTGAAATATGTAAAATATATTAATAATGACCCTGTTTTACAATACCCGGATTTTAATAAAGAGTTTATTATAACTGCTGACGCTAGCAACTATGCTATCGGCGCGGTTTTATCTCAGGAGTACCTCCTAATGATAAACCAATAGCATACGCTTCACGTACTTTAAATTCTTCAGAAATAAATTATAGCACAATAGAAAAAGAGTGTAGCTATTGTATACGCGTGCAAAACGTTTAGACATTATGTATATGGTCGTAAATTCACAATTTATAGTGATCACCGACCATTAGCTTGGTTATTTAATATAAAAGAACCAAATTCTAAATTAATGAGATGGAAAATAAAATTAGAAGATTATGACTATAAAATATTATATAAAAAGGGAAGCTTAAATACTAATGCTGACAGCTTGTCTAGAATAAAAATCAACGCAATAAGTGATGACAAAAACAACGACGATACGAATCTTTAGCTAACAATGTAGGTGACTCAAGTTTTCCGCAACTAAATACTTACAAGAATTATGCGAGGAAGCACCCGATCCCTTAGACTTTGATATTGAAAAAATTATAAGTAATCCAAAAACACCGGAAGAAAACTTAGACGAAATTGTTCATCTTCCCTATGATGAAGAAATTGAAGAAAATGCATCCACACAACATACTAATAAAAATGACAAATTAAATGACGGAATACCAATACTGGACGAAATATTAAATAACAAATATCTTCAAATTATTGTAAAGCCTAATATTCATAATAAATTAACATTTTCTAATGAAACATACGAAGATAAACAAATTTATCATATTAAAATACCGCTAGATAACAATGAAGAAATTATTGTAAATTTCCTAAAAACATACACCGTTCCACATTTAACTTATCACTTATATTTTTATAACGACGCTTTATATGAAGACTTTTGTAAGGCTTACATTAACAACTTTTCTACCAGTAAGTTAAAACTGATTAAATGTACAAAATTATTAAACACAGTAAAAAATAAAGACGACCAAATTGAATTGACTTTACATTATCACAGAGGTAAAACAAATCACAGAGGTATTACGGAAACATTATCTGCTTTACAACGTACATATTATTGGAAAGCTATGAAAAAGACTGTTACTGATTTAATTAACGTTTGTGAAACTTGCCAAAGAACCAAATATTCCAGGCATAGACCATATGTACCACTAATGTTAACCGAGACAGCTTCTAGGCCTTTTGAAATACTGCATATGGATACTTTTACATTTGACGGAAACAATTACTTGACCTTAGTTGATGCTTTCACTAAATTAGGCCAAGCTATTGAATAGCAGGGAAAACCTCTGTACATGTTTGCAATGCTTTACTAAAAAATTTTACATACTATGGTGTCCCAGTAAGAGTCATTACAGACCCTGGAACAGAACTTAAGAATGAGGTAATAAAAGATATGCTTAAACTTCATAAAGTGCATGTACATTTCACTACTGCAGGTCATCATGAATCTAACTCTATTGTCGAGAGATTTCACTCTACATTAATAGAACATCTAAGAATATTACAGGAAACATTTCCTAAAGAAAAACAAAATTTAATGAGCTACGCTTTGATAGGTTATAACAGCTCTATACACAGTGCTACTGACTTTACACCATTCGAACTGACATTTGGGCATACGAATCTTAGAAGCCCTAACGAAATTTTATTCCAAAAGAATTTTTCGAAAACTATATCGAAAATCATAAAGAAAAATTAGAAGCATTGTATAAGAAAATAGGAAATAAGATAAATAACGATAAAGAAAAAGTAGTTGATAAACATAATACATTAGGTGATAAGAATACAAATTTTCGTGTAGGCCAAGTAGTTTATAAAGATAATCCTAAGAAAAGGAATAAGAAGAATAATAGATTTTTAGGGCCTTATGAAATAGTTGGTATGTTAGATCATAATAAAGTTAAGATTAGAAATAAAGAAACTAAGAAAATATTAATATCCCACATTAAGGAATTAAGAAAACCCTGTTAATGTTACAGATTCAGCATAGTTATTGTTACATGTTCTGGGAAATCTACCAAGACAAACCTAAACAAAAATCCCGGACTTCTACCAATTAAGCTGGGCACAGCGAAACTAGAAATAGACAAATGGAATTTTATACAGACTTTTAACCTTGACTTTGTGATACAGGAATTTATCAACTTACAGATGTTTTATAACAAGATGAAAGATTCAGCAAATAATACTTACTACGTAGAGAAAGATAACGGATTTAAACTAACTGACTTACTACATAATAAAATTACAACACAGATAAAACAATTAAATCCCACTATAAATTTAAGTTTAAAAAAATAATACTAATCGAATTAAAAGAGGACTTATTGACGGATTAGGATCTATAATAAAAACTATTACTGGAAATTTAGATCAAACAGATGCTTTAAAATATGACCAAATTATATCAGAATTATCGAATAATCAAAATAACATAAAGTCTATCCTACATTATCAAATGACTTTATTCCAAAACACTACGACTGAGTTCGAAAGAAGTATTAAAACACTAGATAAAAATCAAAAAATAATTGAAGCTATACTTCAACAAGTTATCGACGACGAATCGAACAAATCACTATTTAACCAATTTACCTTTCAGGTCATAATACAACAAATTATGAATCATTTCCAAATAATATACGATGCATTAGAAGAGATTGAGGTAGCCATCTCATTTGCGAAATCAAATACATTTCACAACTCTATAATAGATCCTAAAGATTTATTAACAGCTTTATTGCAAGCTCAAGATAAATTAACCTATAGTAAATTTCCTCTAGAGCTCACATTAGAAAATATTTTATTTCTTGAAAACTTAATTAATATTAAAAGTTATAAGAAAGGAAATAACATTGTATTTATCTTAGAAATCCCTTTAGTCGAAAATAAAAACTATGATTATTTTAAATTAATTTCTATTCCTGTGTATGATAATAACACTAACAATTTTACTGCTATAATACCAACAAATAATTATGTTTTATTAAATGATGCACATTTTGCTTTTGCTAGTAAAAATTGTAAAATTATATTTAAGAAAGATTATATTTGTAAAGAATTACTAACCCTAGATATAAGCTACAGTAATAATTATTGTGAAACTAACTTAATATTAAGAACAAATAAATTTGATTCATGTCATTCTACAAATATTAAAATACATGATACTTATGTTAACAAACTAGATGTAAACAAATGGATTATAGCTTCAAAGAAAATACACGTAACAGAAAATTGTGTAATAATGAAAAAGATATATTATTTAGAAGGTACATATATGATAGAACTAAAAGATATGTGCAATTTAAAATTTGACATTCCTGTGCTGAACACCTATTCAAATGTACAGGTAAAATTAAAAGATATTGATATACCTGATATCAGTCTTCCTTATCATATTAAGCCTCAAGTCAAATTAACTAGAAATAGTTTGGAACCAGTAAATTTAAAATTTGATAATTTTGCAAATGAGTTGTCATATCATAAAGAGATGCTTACTCATTTGTCATCTCCCTTGAATTTTAAGCGAATTGATATTTATAGCAATTTACTTATAACCATATCTTTGATAATTGCAATAATCTATGGTTTGTACCTTTGCTATTCAAAAAGGAATACAAACCCAGTTGGTTCTAATGATAGTTCAAATTTGGAACTTCCTCCCCAAATTTGAATCTTAAGGGGGAGGTGTTATATTCCCTAATATGCTGAGGTACAGATATTCTGACCTACCTTAATAATGTACACCTCAGCAGCCCTGAGGCTATATAAGCTAGTTAAACTTTAAAACATGGTTCATTTCATTTTTAATTTTAACATTGTTATTATGGTGAATCTATGTTAGTGTGTTTTATTAAATAAATTCAGTTTTTAAAAAGTTATTTTGTGTTTGGCTGAACTTAACTCGCACCAAGCATGGTGCCCTTCAGGCTCTGGGGGTTCTGGTGGTAGAGGCACCTCTGGTGCACCTGCTGCATGCGGGGCTGCTGGTTCCCTTTGGTCTGAAGGAGGTGGAGGGGGAAGTTGTGGATTGAAGACACCTCAAGCTCCTGGTGGAGGAACTACAGAAAAGAGAGGAAGAGAATTTGGGGTCAACTCCTCTAGGAGTTACTCCAAATTTAAAGAAGAGCAAGGGTGATGGTGACGTTAAGTCTGGAGAATCTCGCCCTATGAGCTACAGCTCAGCAGTCAAGACTGAGGGAAGGGAACTCCAGGTTGTGATCCGCCACGCCGATGTGTCTCTTGCCATTACTCAGGAGGAAGCTGCACAGATCAGGCAAGCTCTGCTGGATGGAGTGGATGCGGCAACTATTGGTCCTCAGGGTGAGGCCATAGGGCCTGAGCTCCACTTCAGAAAGGCGAGCTTGATTGATCAGGGGTGGTTTCTTGTCACCTGTCGGGATGGCACGACACTCGGTTGGCTACTTAGTTGGAAGCCTCCCCTGCTCTAAGTTTGGAAGTTATCTCCGCTTTGGAAGCTCGATGGCCTATCAGAATCGGACTGGTAGTGCGATGTGACAACCAGTTCTAAGAAGTTTATTGGCCGTCTTAACACCCAAAATAGGAGCTTCAGGGTCAACACCTGGAAGCCCAGTACAGTAGAGAAACTGGATACAGGCTTTAGAGTACCATTCTTCACAGATCCGCTGATTGTTGATCTTCTAGAGAAGGCCGGCTGGGAGATGTGCTATAGACTTTCCACTCTTAAAATCCATATGCTACCCTCCAAAGACCGTCCCTCAGACAACAATTAGCTGTAGAAGTCGCCTCTCAGGAACTTCTCCAACCTGATAATAGAGGTACGTTAAATTAACTTGCAGCATTGTAAGGCTGCTACTGCTGAGCTTGGTAAACTCTTACTTGGTCAGGCTAACATTATATATATATATATATATATTATTATATATATATATATATATTATATATATATATATATATATATATATATATATTTTGTGTCTATATGTATGTATTTTATACGAGATTTTAGTTCCTAGACGTTTCTATGAGATACGGTAACTTCATATTGATAACTCAGATAAAAAGTCGCGGCTAAATCCGCACCCACAAGCAATTTTACTAAAATGGGACCTTACACGAACAGGACATTGATAGGTGTTAAGTTAAATGAGAGAAATCTAATGAAGATTACATTGGACTGAGAAAGCATGTGGTGTTATATAAAATAGACGACGAAATTAAGAAAGGTACGGTACAAAAATTGGGCGTAGACTTAAGGCTTTCCAAAAATATAATACTAGAGTTTCAACATTATGATTACTTTAACTAAATCATTTCTTCTGTGTTGTCAGATCACGCAGAATGCAAAATCGTTTACATTAGAAATGTAGAAAATGATAAAATAATTAAAAATATTGCTAAAAGAACATCTATTAACCCGAGTATTACAGGTAATTTTAAAATATCTTTCAAAAAAATTTTTGAGAGCTAAAAGATGTTCTTGATAGCGATGCTGTGGCTCAGATGGAGGCAGGGACGCAAATGATTTTTTATAGATAAAGATTTAACCATTCGCCCAGTCAGCCAATTAACAACATATATATCAGTTTTACCATCATATATAACATTACATAATTCAGATGGATGCAGGAGATACTTAAACTATCTTTTCCTTGTAGTTAACAACACTAATTCATTCCCAACAAGGGTCGTTGAGTAAAGAGGACGACGTCCAGTCCGGTTTTCATTCAACAAATAAACCCCCGAAGTTTTTTTTTAAAAAAAATGAGATATTAAAACTGCGGATAATAGATCAGATAATATATCAAAATAAAATATTTACAAAAATCAACCTTGTTTATGTCCCGTATATTTTATAATCAATAGGGTTATTTATATTAGATGATATAGGACGACAATCGTGGCTACAGAAAAGCGACGCCACGCAGCGGCTAAAAGGCCGAAGACCTCTTCTTCATGTGTAGGAAATTAAAAAAATTGTTACCAAAAATTTATTTTATTCTATTTTGATTTTAATAAAAATATATGATAATATTATGTGTTAAAAAAGACGAATAAAATATATTTTCAAAATTTTAACATTATGGAAATTTTGTTCTAGCAAAATAGCAAGTTTTTAAAGCAGCTTCATTTAGGATATTGTTATTTTTTACCATGTTCTAAACTTAATGCACTTGTTCGATTTTGTTCTTTTCAGAATCAGATGAACGTGTAACTTATGAAACACACGATAATTATTATTTCTCTAAAAACTAAAAAAACGACTGAACAAAAAAGAAAAAAAATCAGGTAAGAATTAGGGAAAGAACACTCAACATTTGTTAATTGTGTTATTAGACAGGAAATATACGAAATAATCACTTTCATCTATTCTTAAACGTCTGTGATTAAAACGTTCACTCACAACAATGTTCTAAAATTATTTGTTTTGTTCTACCCTGTAAAGTGAGTATAAGATAATAATAATAATTTATAAGTTGCACTTCATGCGTTTTTTTCTTTTTATTAATTTTAATTAATTTATTTTATCTATGAATTCATTCTTTATTGTTTTATATTCAAATTATTTTTTTTACTGAAGCGAGACGCCTTAAGATCCTAAAGTTATGTTCGATATTTATTTTATATACTTGTTATCAAAAGTAACATGTCATGCACTCTCTTAAATATATCAGTCTTAGTTTGTCAGTAATTAATAATTAAATTAATAATTAACAATTAATATTAGTACTGCGATAACCATTGTAAGACAGCTTTACCTTGATATATATTTATATATCAAATGACATTTGTCAATTTTATTTTATTTTGTAATCAATATTATTTTCATTATAAAATTAGATTTCAATAGAAATATTAGAGTTTTAATTACAACGGGTTATGGGCCCAGAAGAAGATAAAATTTCGAAATTATTTATTTTGATGGGACGAATTATGGAGTGTGGAGATACAGAATTGAAGTTAGTTTAGACCAAGAGTTAGTTAAATTTTAACTAAAGATGTCCAAGAAATATTGATAGAAAAGGATACGATGAACCAAGACCAAATGAAGAAGAAGAAACTTTACGAAAACAGTTAGAAGTTGAACTGAGGAAGTTAGAATGGAAATGTAAGTCTTTTATGATTAATAGAATAAGTGACAGTCATATCGAGTATGTGAGACATTGTAAGACACCTAAACAGATAATTTTGTCTTTAGATTCTGCTTTTCAGCGCCAAAGTATTTCTAATCAATTGATGTTACGAAAGAAATTACTATTAATGAAATATACTGAGTCAGATGAAATGGAAGCACATTTTAGAAATTTTGATAAGTTAATTGGAATTAAAGTCTAGTGGAGCAAAACTTGAAGTGGCTGATGTTGTATGTCATTTATTTCTTACATTACCTAGTAGTTATGAACCATTGGTAACTGCTTTAGAGACTGTATCCTTAGAAACTTTGACATTAGAATTTGTCAAGGGTAGATTATTAGATCACTATATTAAATATAAGAGCAATAGTATTATTTATGAAGGTGTAAATACAAATGAAAATTCAGCATTTGTAGGGAACAAACACACTGCTAGAGGGCAGTATCAGTGTTTTTCATGTTATCAATATGGTCATCGAAAGTTTGAATGTCTACAGATTGTAAACAGAAGAGGAAGAGGTGGTATTCAAAATAATTCAAGAGGAAGATTTAGAGGTAACCCTAGTAGATCATCAGCTCAGGTAACAGAGGAATCAGGAGAGTCAAGTAATAATGCTGATTCAGGTTTTAATGAAAACGTATCTGCAAATGTTGGTAATGAAACATCATCTTTACTCAAGGGTCAGGTCCTGGACCCGAGTCTAATGTAGTTTTTATAATAGACTCAGGAGCGAGTTCTCATATGTCAGGCGATAAAGGAATATTTTCTAAATTAGAAAAATTACAAACGCCAATAAGTATATGTGTAGCCAAGTCAAATACCACAATACAAGCTACACATATCGGAAAAATAGCGGGTTTTATTAAAATAAACGGGATTTTTAACAAGTGCCGTTTTAAGAGAGTTTATTATGTACCAGATTTAAAATATAATTTATTCTCAGTGAGACAAATTGAACAAGATGGAATGAAAATTGTTTTTGAGAATGGAAAAGTAAATTTTATGTTAGACGGCAATGTTGTTGCTATAGGGTTTAGAAATGATAAATTGTATACTTTGGCAGTGTGGATAAATAATAGTGAAATTGGTGTTCTTGGAAAGACTATCAGTAGTTCAGATTTATGGCATAAACGTTTGGGTCATATTAATCCAGATTATCTTTATAACATGGTGAATAAGAACTTAGTTTTGGGTGTACCTAAGTTAGAAAATAAGAAGATAGACTTGTGTGAAGCATGCATCAAAGCAAAACAAGTAAGGCTGCCTTATCATGCATTTGCTAAGCCTAGATCTTCACGTCCTCTAGAACTCATACACACGGATGTGTGTGGACCAATTGTACCAGCAACTTATGATAGCAAGAAATATTTTGTAACTTTTTTGGATGACTATACAAGATTTTTGGTGGTTTATTTGTTGGAAACCAAAGGAGAATTGTTAAGGTGCTTTAAAGATTATAACGCATGGGTAAGTAATCTTTTAAATAGTAAAATAGTAAATTTAAGATGTGATAATGGGGGAGAGTATATTCAATCTGCGTTTAAACAGTATTGTAGAGAAAATGGTATTAATATACAGTATACGATGCCTTATAGCCCTCAGCAGAAAGGATGAATAGGACATTGCTTGAGAGGGCTCGGGCAATGTGTTTTGGATCAGATACTGATAAAATATTATGGGGAGAGGCAGTTCTAACAGCTGCTTACATAACAAATAGATGTCCAAACAGATCATTGGAAAAATTGAATAGAGAATCATGCATTCCCGCACATTTATGGTATTCTTGTAAACCTGATATTTCAAATATGCGGATATTTGGTACACCTTGTTATAAGCATGTGCCAAGCAGTTGAGAGGTAAATTTGACTCGAAAAGTGAAAAAATGATTTTTGTTGGTTATTGCCCTAATGGGTACAGATTATGGAATCCTACTAAAAGAAGGATTGAGCGATCAAGAGATGTTGTTTTTGAGGAGAATACTAAATTTAGATTTAACAAATGTTTTGATAGTAATGATTATTATGATGGTTTATGTTTAAACAGAACTGAAGTTGAAGTTAATAGAGCTGCAGAGTTAGAAAAACAGTTAGAGAGGCTTGAAGATATCCGAGATGGGCAGCAAGATGAAGCATTACAAGAAGTTTCTGAAGAAAATATAAATGGAGATATTATGATCAATGAAGTGATCGATAACGAAGAAAGATTAGAGGAAGTAAAAAGAACAGCATCGGGAAGAATTGTAAGATTACCAAAAAGGTTAGATGATTATGAAATGAATTATTTTGCATTACTTTCAGAACTTGAAGATGACATACCACATCGCTTTGAAGATATTAAAACAAGAGATGATAAGGATGAGTGGGAAAAAGCAATGGCAGATGAGATGGATTCACTCAAGAAGAACGAGACCTGGGAATTGACAAAGCTGCCACCAGGAAGAAAAGCTATCAGTTGTCGTTGGGTATTTGCTTTAAAGAAAAATTCTGAAGGTGAGGTAATTAGACATAAGGCAAGACTGGTTGCTCGTGGTTTCTCTCAAAGCAAAGGGATTGACTATCATGAGACATATGCACCAGTCATCAAAATGACCACAGTTAGAGTGATGTTGTCTTTAGCAGTTAAAGAGGGAATGTATATGCATCAGATGGATGTTAAAACAGCATTCTTTAAATAAAAAGAATATATATGCATCAACCTCCGGGTTTAACAATGAAAAGAGCTTAGTTTGCAAATTAAAAAGGTCATTGTATGGGCTAAAACAAGCGGCAAGGCATGGAATGAACGTCTTAATGATTATCTGATTAAAGTAGGGTTTATTAGATGCAAGACTGACTGTTGTTTGTATATAAGAACTAGTGCTAGTTGCAAGTTATACCTCATTGCTTACGTAGACGATCTAATTTTGTTTTGTAATGATTTAAACAAATAAATGTGGTTAAAGAGTTACTAAAAATAGAGTTTGAAATGACTGATTTGCAGATGTAGACTATTTTAGGTCTAAAGCTGCAACATGACAGAAAGGGGAGAACTAGTAATAAGTCAAAAACAATTTATATTAAATCTTTTAAAGAAATTTAATATGGAAGAATGTAATTCAGTAAAAACACCAATGGAAGTTAAACTTGAAATAGATGATAAAGGAATAGTAGGAGATTACCCTTATAGGGAAGCTATAGGTTGTTTAATGTATCTAATGGTCTCATCTCGGCCTGATTTAAGAAATGTTGTAAATTATTTCAGTCAATTTCAAAGCAGGGCCACAGAATCCCATTGGATTCATCTTAAACGTGTGTTCCGATACTTGAAAGAACTATTGATACAGTATTAGTGTATCGGAAGCAAGGAGGGAAGGAAGTCAGGTTAAGGAGGGGATTCTGCATGGTTATGCGGATGCAGATTGGGGAAGTGATAGAGAAACACGCAGATCAGTTTCAGGATATGTATTTAAATTATTTGGCAACACTGTTTCTTGGGCAACAAGAAAACAGCAGACCATAGCGCTGTCTTCAACAGAAGCAGAGTATGTTGCTTTATGCTCAGCTGCCTGTGAAGCAATGTGGCTAAGGAACTTGATATCGGAATTAAAATTTAATTGTAACGAGCCAACTCTCATATATGAAGATAACCAATCTTGTATTGCAATTGCTGACAGTCCCCGTGAACATCAACGAATGAAACATGTAGACATAAAGTACAGTTTCATACGGGAAGCAATACAGAATAACACCATTACAGTAAAATACAAGCCTTCCGCAGAACAGTTGGCAGATGTTTTACCAAGGCTCTGCAAAAGAAAAGTTTCTGAATTTTGTAAGAAGATTAGGGTTATCTCCAAAAGGTCAAGCTGAGG
Source organism: Microvelia longipes (assembly GCA_018340805.1). NCBI lineage: Eukaryota > Metazoa > Arthropoda > Insecta > Hemiptera > Veliidae > Microvelia > Microvelia longipes. Next base: position 34,704,156 of record JACMZG010000008.1, on the reverse strand, counting down.
AGGGGCATTGTAAGACAGCTTTACCTTGATATTGTTAGGTTGTCACCATAACATG